>CM062807.1:852547707-853147707 GCA_031772625.1 Pinus tabuliformis | reverse complement strand
AGACGTGGAATTCTATAACTTTCTTTCCATCCACTAGCATCTGGTATGTGGTGGTGAACTCTGGATCATTTTTATATAGTTGCGACCATATAGAGGTCTCGTGGCCACAAGAGTTGAGAACAATAATCAGTGTTGCAACTAGTGGCCAACTGAGGCAATCTGCAACATGATTGGTGTTGTCCTTATTGTACTTGATATTCAAATGGAATTTTTGCAGATATGTGGACCAATTTTGATGGCAACTATTTTGCAACTTCCTCTGGGTTTGTATAAACTGCAAGGATCAGTGATCTATGTGGATGATCGTCTCCTTCCCCAAAATGTAATGTTTCGACTGCTAACAAGCCTGCACAATGGAATGCATCTACTTATCATAGGCTGGGTATTTCTATATTATGTCAGAAAGTGTCTCACTATGATAGGCCACTAGATTCCCTTGCTAGGTGAGAATTTCACTAATAGCATAGTCAGAGGTGTTTGTCTCAGTTTCAAATGGTTGTTGTAGGTATGACAATGTGATTACTGGTTACAGAAGAGGTAGCGCTTCAGCTCAAAAAATGTCTTCTATTGGGACTCGGACCAAAAGGAATTTTTGTTTTCTCTTCCCTTGGTAACTTTACTCAAAGGCCAAGTGATGTTGGAGAATCCCAACACAAAAATTTGATAATAATTGGCAAGGCCCAAAAAGATACGAAGCTCTGTTAGAGTTGTTGATGCTGGCAAATCCTGAATGACATGGATCTTAACTAGATCCACATGCACACCTTGCTCATTAATGATGTAACCCATATATTGGACCTGTCTCATGCCAAAGGTTCATTTCTCCAATTTGGAACATAGTTTGTGTCGTTGTAGGGTTTGAAAGACCTATCGAGTGTGTTGCAAGTGCTCTTCCCAACTCTTGTTGAAGATGAGGATGTCATCTAGAAATACAACCACAAACGATTTGGTAAAGGGCCTCAAGATGTCATCCATCAGCCTCATAAAAGTTGAAGGGCCATTTGTCAACCTCAAAGGCATGACCAACTACACAAATAGGCCCTCCTTGGATTTAAAGGCAAGCTTCCATACATCTGTGGGTTCTAGTGGAACCTGGTGATAACTAGAATTTAAATCGATCTTGAGGAAATACTTCTCCCCTTTGATCTAGTCAAGAGGTTCATCAATCCATGGGATTGGATACTTGTTCTTGACATTGATTTTATTTAGTACCCAATAATCAATGCATAGTCTCCATGTCCCATCCTTCTTTTGTATAAGTACAATTGGTCTCCCACAAGATGAGGACCTTAGTTGTATGTAATAATTTTGTAGCAACTCCTGCATCTACCATGCTTTCTTCATTTTTTAGAATAGAGCGGTGGTATATTGGCCCATTGGGTAGAGTTCCTATGGGAGTCAGATCGATTGAATGCTTGACCTAACAATGTGTAGGTACCCTTGTAGGCAAGGAGAAGATGTCCGTGTATTCCCCCACAACTTTATCCACCTGCATCTGTTATGCATGGAACTCTTCACGAGGACTATGAATGCGGAAATGATCTTACCCTTACTTTGAGAACAAATAAAAAAAAAAACAAATCTCCTGGTCTGGGAGATGATCTTATTACATTTCTTAGTAGAGATCAAAGAGATTTCCATAGGTGGGGCTACCTTTGATATTCTATATAACTTACTGCCCAGAGTGATAATAATACTCTGAGGCATCGACTCATAAACAACATGATGCTTCCACAAGAATGGTTGAACTAATAATACATCAAAAAATTAAAGAAGAGCAACGTCACACAATACCTCATATGTGAAATGTTTGATGCTATAGGGAAGACGACAATGTTGGATGATGCAAAGATGTCATCCTTGGTGGAGCCATCTGATAGTGTATTGTTGTGGGTGTGGTGTGGTCGATAGGCCCAACCACTTAACAACCTCTACTGAGATGAGGTTCTTTTGGCTCTCGCTGTCAACAATGAACTATAGTAGACACTCCTTCACCCACATCTATGAGTGGAAGAGACACTCCCCTTCTTCTTGATCTACGAGCTCAATCTTCTCGATCTTGTTGGTGAAAATGGTGGCACTAGGCTCTGCATCAATAATATGCATCCATTTGTCATTCCCCTTGTTGGGTTCTAAACCAGAGTTGGAACATGCCTCTGAATCTGAAGCCTTTAGTATGGCCACCAATCACTACTTGGTTCAACACTCACTTTTGTTGTGAGTGGGGATCTTATCAAAGTCACACCACTTTCTTATGTCCTTCTTTATCTTCATGGTGTTGTTATTTCTTACAACTTTGACATGTTGTACTGGGTCACCCCACCTTGGATTTTCCCTTTGTTCTACAGTTTAGGGGCGCCTTTCCCTTTCTTTGGATTCATAGATCCAAAGTCTCGCTTCGTCTATTTAAATTTCTGCTCGATCTTTAAAGTGTATTGATAAGTGGTGCCAAGTGAGGACATGTCCAGGAAGTCCATCTCATCTTAGATGTATTTGTGTAGACATGTGTGGTACTTGAGTACCAGATGCCGCTCAGAATCCTTGATACGCAAATTCGTACGAATGGTATAAAAAATATTTGTGAACTCTAGCACATCTTCATCCCTTCCTTACCATAGTTTGGTCCACTTTATGTACTTAAATTCATAGCTCCTCACATGGTAATACTTTTCCTTGATTGTATCTCGAAAATAATTCCAAGTGGGTGTGGTTGAAAACAGTGAGGGTTCCCTCTCATCCCTCTGCTCGCAATAGGTTTCCCACTAGTCCTTGATCTGGGGGGTAGCTCTAAGGAGTGAAATTTTTTTCTTTTGCCTATTGGAAAAATCATGAACCAAAAAATATCCTTCCAATATATTTAACCATTTATCTGTGAAATTTGCATATATATGGCCTTCAAAAATGGGAATGTCAAAGTTTACTTGTACCTTAAAGGGAGTAGCACCTCTAGGGTGGCTGCTGGATGAATCCGCCAAAGGATCTAGGTAAAGTTGTCCATCATCTCATTCCTTTGTTGCTCGAGGGATTTTTTAGGCAATGTTTTGAAAGGATCTCTATCTCCATTGTCTTTATTTTCTTCCACCATGGAAGGTCGTCGAGGTTGACGAGGCCAGTTTTGCAAAGTTTCAACTAGTTTAAGCCCTAACTCCTTATACCCTAAGCTCGTTGGGGACATGAAAAGAAAAATAGAGAAAGAGAAGACTACTATAATACCACTGATCCATATTTATGCAAGAAAAAAATGAAATACATATTTAAACAAAAACATAGAGCTACAACAAAAACTGAACTTCAATTCATTGATAGCAAAATACTAAAAACAATTCGCATGCAAAATGGAAATAAACTAGCCTGCGTGGTGGTAGGTGATCTCGAAGAAGAGATGTGATGGATGCATGCCTCTAAACTATGTTACAATGAGGCTCGAAGGCCTATTTATAATTGAGAAACAATGGAAAACCATAAACATCGAAATACCTAACCCTAGGAGATGAAGCGCCAAAACTTTGTGGGCCTTTTTGGGGTAAATTCTTACATCAACTTCTCGGGGCCGTAACTTTGGCATACGATTTTAGTTTGACGCATATGATATCTCATTATAAATATCCATCCGAGGACTACAAATTTCGACTACAAACCCATGCTGTAGGAAATTGTTTTTCTCATTCTCCAAATAAACATTGTTTAGGGCCTCAAAATTGCTGCGAAAGTTCAGGACCTGAAAAACTGCCAAAACTAGTAAATTGTGCTATAATTAAGTAGGCTGAAAGAAACAATGGTGGGGATCCAAGTGGAATAAGTGGGTGGCCACCAATATCCACCTAGATCACATATCCATCAATGGACATAAGTGACGCCTCATAAGTCACAAATAATTATTGTTCTTACATTACACACATAAGTAACAAGGTTTCTAACAATATGATTATTTACTTCCATATTTTTCACTATTTTAATGCCTAACATTCTTCTAACAATAGTTAAACTCCTAGATTTTAAAAAAGACAAAAATAATTAGCATTTGGGTACATAATACTTTGATTCAAAGTATTCTTTGATAATTTTATAGGATTGGTAGCATATATTTCGTCTCAGAAACTTACTTCCAAGTAACGATAAACCACTTTCATCCACCCTAACGCATTTTTGAGTTCTTCGTAACAAAATTTCCAAACTTGGTAGAGGTGATGGACCTATATTTTGTAACTATTGACTACATTTTTTTGGATTTACATTCCTCAAAGGGGAATTAAACGTTTCTGTTGACACCTAATCCGAAACGGATGGGTGAACTGGATAGTCATCTAGAAGATGAACTGATCCGTTTTTATTTTTGTATATAAACATGAGTTACCTAATGAATAATATCACTCAGTTTTCTCTCTTGTTCAATGTGGAGTTACCCTGGCCTGACATGGTATCAGAGCACAGGTCCCAAATTAGTTGTAACTCCTGCCTCTGCCCTGAGCACTGCGCTGCTCTGTCCTGCGCTGCTCTGCCTCTGCCTGACACTGATTCTCTGCGCACTGATTGCCTCTGTCCACACCTGAGTGTCGGTTTCCTTTGAAAGAGCCGGTGCATCAGAAACGTTGTTCTTAGCATGTTCCAAATGCCCGTCTCCTCATCAAAACCCTCTGCGCTTCAAGAAATTATGACTGTTTCCACTTATTACCATGAATTTCCGCTCTAGGTAAACACCCACAGGGTTTTTGCCGTTTTAGGTCATATTTGCTATCTGTCTTCCTCCACATCGTAAGCTTCCGCAGTAGCCAGAGTGTTGTGATGCTCCAATGATGCTTAGAACCCGTCTCCACTGAAGATTATTCGAAGGCTCAGCTAAAACGCGTTGCTGCCATCATTTGAAATTTGTTGCAATTTTTGTTGCCGTTGTTTTTTTATCACGGTCATTTTTTTTTCTAAATGGGTGCTTTATTATGGAGCAACAGAATGTTCTCTCTGATTTGTATGTGTTGAAGGGAGCAGCGTATGGTTCATTCTATGTGTGGAATGTCGCTGCATTGAATGGGTCATTGCTATGTTATCAAAGGCTGGTCATTGAAACATGCTTTGAACCACTGTTGAATGGAATCTCTGCAAATCATGACTGGTGATGCATAACTTCTGTAGCTCATTCAAGATGTGTTTTGAAGACCGTGTATGTTTTTTTTTGAAGGCCGTATATGCTGTGAATACTGTGAAGGCTTTGTACATTGAATAATTTTGAATTCCGTATGCTGGTCGAACCTACATTATATACATATCTTTGAATCTGTTGGAACCTGCATTATATACATATCTTTGAATGGTGCATTGAAGTCCATGTACGATGGCCATGTTCAAATGTTGCTGGCCGTAAATGGGTAATGTGTTGTTGGTGGCTTATGTGGTGCGTTGAGCTCCCTCTTAGGAGATCATGTAATGCTTTTGGAACCTTCAATTGGAGCGTTGACTTGAAGTTCGTTGAATTCAGCAATTACAGTGGAAAACAGTGACTGTGGGCGTTTTGAATTGTGTTGTGTTATGAATTATGCGTTGAATGTCTTTTTAAGGTCGTGACCTGGTGCATTTAAACTGCTTGTGTTTGAATGGTATGGTGACTGCGTTTTATTGTAAGAATGCGATAAAGAATGACAACGAATGGTGTATAAAGTTTTTTTTTATAAGTTGGAGATGCGTTTTTCTGTATAATGGTTGAGCAGTTTTGTTGAATTCAAAGCAGTTTGTTGAATTCAAAGCAGTTTGAGATGCGTTTTTTTTTAGTGGCTGAGCAGTTCATTGAAATCAAAGCAGTTTGTTGAATTGATATACGCAGTTTATATTATTCAAAGCATTGTTGTGTTTCCAGAAGAAAATAAAGTGCATAAGGCTGTGGCATAAGAATTTGTTTTCCAGCAGAAGTCTTTTATCAACAGAAGTTTGTTTTAGCAGAGATATTTTTTTACAGAATGCATTCAATCATTTCTATGGTAGGAATAGTTCTCACTGGCAAGGAGAACTATTCAGAATGGTCTCGGATGGTAAGACACACCCTCATCTACAATGAGCTGTGGAAAGGAGTGTGTGTCGGAGAAGAAGACAAAGACCCTGTGCAGCCTACATCAGACAAAGAACTCACCATTTGGGAAAACAAGAACAACAAAACCTATGCATTGATCGCAACATCTGTAAATGAGGAAGTAAGTCGTCATATTTCATCCTATTCCACTGCCTTTGAAGCTTTACAAAAGCTGAAAGAACTCTATGATACACATTCTGCACTTGAAGTTGTTCAGCTCATGATTAAACTCTTCACTCTTGAACTGAAAAATAATGATCCTCTTGCTCTTGCATCTGAAATAAAGTCTATAATGCATGATATTAAATCCACTAAGGTTGAGCTGGATATCTCTCTTATTGCCTTTCTCAAAGCACTCTATCCTACCTACTCTAATTATCTTGAGTCTTTACAAGCAAATGGAAATCTTAAAGATATAACCTTTGACACTCTTGTGAAAAAGTTTGCTGAAAGAGAGAAAGCCTTTGGAAAGAAAACAGTCCCTGAATCTTCTGAAGAGACTGTTTGCCTTGCTCATAAAGAAAAGCATCCTGCTCAAGATTCTACAAGAGGAAGAGGTGGACGAAGAGGAAGAGGAAGATACTTCAGAGGTAGGGGGGGCAGACATCCTCAAGCAGAAAAGGCAGATCTACATTGCATTCGCTGCAAACGAAATGGATCACATGATGCTTCTACATGCAAGCTACCATGGGACAAAGTTGAGCAGAGAAGAAATCAGCAGAAAGGTAAAACTGATGACACAGACAAAGGTAAAGCACCTGAATCCGCTCACTATATTGAGGCACAATGTAACATTGGAGTAAATGAAGATTTGTTTAATGCTTCACTTGCTTCTTCGAAAAATGACTGGTTGCTTGATTCAGGAGCAACCTGTCATATCACTCATAGGAAAGATTTCTTTGAAGATTTCACTGAAAATGTTGATGGAGCAGTATACTTTGTAGATCAGTCAAAAATCAAGCCATCAGGGCTTGGCACAATCAGGCTTAAACTGCCTGGTCTTCCAGACTTTCTTCTGGATCATGTTCTATATCTCCCACAGCTCAAGAGAAACTTGCTGTCCCTGGTCCACATCCGCCAGCAAGGTCACTCCATTCACATGTTTGATGGCAAGCTTGAGGTAAGAAAGGCATCTGACCACTCACTTGTCATGAGGGGTATAGAAGAAGAAAGACTTCTTAAACTGCAAGGAACCTCTGCTCATGCACAACATTTCTCATATATTTCTCATCATGAAGAAGATGCACTTCCATCAAGTTTATTATGGCATGCTAGATTTGGACATTTAAACTATGATAGTCTCCGCTTGTTGAAGAAAAATGGTGTTGCTGGTTTGCCTACAATTCCTAGAAAACATAAACAATGTGATGCTTGCATTCTAGGAAAGCATAGCAAACAGTCTTTTCATGATTCACATTCAAGAGCACATAGGAAGCTTGAACTTATTCATTCAGATTTATGTGGTCCAATGCCTGTTCCTTCTGCAAATGGAAATAAATATATCATGACATTTATTGATGATTACACCAGAATGTGTTGGGTTTATTTTTTGAAGAACAAATCTGATGCTTTTCAAACATTCAAGAATTTTCATAAATGGATTGAAATTGATGCACAATCTCATATTGGGTCTATTCGCACTGATAATGGAAAAGAATATACATCAAATGAATTTGAACACTATCTTCGCCAACATGGGATTAAACATCAAACAATTGTGCCTTATAATCCTCAACAGAATGGTGTAGCTGAAAGAATGAACAGAACAATTTTGAATATGGTACGATCCATGCTTTTCTTCAAAAATGTAAAGACAATGTTTTGGGCTGATGCTGTTCTATGTGCTGCATATATAAAGAATAGATGTCCATCTAGTGCTATAAGAAACAAGACTCCTTATGAATTGTGGTATGGACATGTTCCTTCGGTAAAACATCTCAGGATATTTGGTTCCACCTGTTATGCTTTAATACCAAAGGTACATAGAAACAAACTTGGTGCTAGAAGTCGTAAGTGTATCTTCCTGGGGTATTCAAACACATCTAAAGCATACCCCCTTTATGATGAAGTAAATAAAAAGTTTGTTTTATCTAGAGATGTCATTTTTCTTGAATCATCCAAATCTGACAGTGTTGTTGAGCGGCAACTTGATCGCTTGGATAGATTCACAAAACCGAAATCATTCCAAGAGTTTGATAATCAGATTCCACATCTTGAAGGGGGGATTCCTATACTAGATCAACATGTGGAATCTCCTTCTGAAGAACAATCTCCCCTGCATGACACTCCAACAATGGATGATGCTTTAAGTGATGTAATTGATAGAATTGGGAGACTTAATCTTGATTCAGTCCCAACTCAATCAACAGAACAGCCTGGACCATCTCAGAAAGGTCCCCTAAAGTGGCTGACAAAGACACTTGAAAGTGTTCATCCTGATGAAATTGGAAAAACAGGAACTAGAAATACAAACCGACAAGATGGAGGTGATGTAGATAACTCTAATTCACCTGTTGATATGGATGTTACTTATGATTGTGAATTGAACTTGTCTACAGATTTTGAACCAACTTCCTTCAAAGAAGCTGCTTCTCATGATGAATGGAAAGAAGCGATGCAGAAGGAGTATGATGCCATCATAAAGAATGGCACTTGGAAGCTGGTTGATCCTCCATTTGGAACCAAACCAATTGGCTGCAAGTGGGTCTACAAGAACAAGTACAAAGTTGATGGCTCACTTGACAAGCACAAAGCTAGGCTTGTGGCAAAAGATTTTGCACAGAAGGAAGGGGTCGATTATGAGGAAAATTTTGCTCCCACAGCAAAATGGGCCACCATCCGGACACTCTTTGCACTAGCTGCTCAGAACGGTTGGAAAGTCCATCAAATGGATGTAAAAACTGCATTCTTGAATGGAGATCTAAAAGAGAATGTTTTTATGTCCCAGCCTGAAGGATTTGCTGTGAAAGGACATGAACACAAAGTATGAAAACTTGTGAAGTCCTTGTATGGCCTCAAACAAGCACCACGAGCCTGGTATGAAAAACTAACTGAGCATCTTCTGAAACTCAACTTCAATCATTTTGATCTTGATGATGCAACTTTATTTGTCAAGAAAGTTGGCAAAACAGTTGTATATCTTGTGGTATATGTAGATGATCTTTTAATGACAGGGAACAATGAAAGCTATATTGCATCCATAAAGAAAGAATTAGGAAATTTTTTTGAAATGACTGGTTTGGGCTATGTTCATTACTATCTTGGCATTGAAGTAACCCAACATCCAAAGTCCATATTTCTTTCTCAAAAGAAATACATTGGAGATTTGTTAAACAGATTTGGCATGACAGAGTGCAATCCCCTTTCTACTCCAATGGAACAAAACTTGAAGCTCACATCTATTGAAGGAAAGGAATTTGAGGATGCAACAAAGTATAGACAACTTGTAGGAAGTCTCATCTACCTCACTACTACCAGACCAGACATTTCATTTGCTGTGGAATCCTCTCCAGCTTTATGCAAAAGCCTTGTGAGGGACATTGGTCTGGTGCAAAAAGAGTTCTAAGGTACTTGAAGGGAACTCAAGACCTTGGAATCAAGTATACACAGGTGGACGACTTCAACTTGATTGGATACTCTGATTCAGACTTCGATGGAGACAAAGAAACTGGGGTATCTACTTCAGGATATGCTATGAGTCTTGGATCAGGAGCTGTCTCCTGGAGATCACGCAAACAATCAGTACCAGCAGATTCCACAACAGAAGCAGAATATGTGGCAGCAGCTGAAGCGACGAAAGAAATTGTGTGGCTCAGGAAAATTCTTGAAGATTTGCAGGTAAAACAAATATAATCAACTCCACTCATGATTGATAACACATCTGCAATAAAGTTGGCCAAGAACCCAAAGTTCCATGATCGTACTAAGCACATCAATACTAAATATCATCTGATCCGACATCATGTTGAGGCCAAAACAATCCATCTCCGTCATTGTTCCACAAACGAGCAAATTGCAGACATCTTCACCAAAGCGCTTGGAAGAGAAAAGCTTGAAAGATTCAGAACGATGCTTGGACTCACCAACATCCCTTCAGATTAAGGGGGGGAATGTTGACACCTAATCCGAAACGGATGGGTGAACTGGACAGTCATCTAGAAGATGAACTGATCCGTTTTTATTTTTGTATATAAACATGAGTTACCTAATGAATAATATCACTCAGTTTTCTCTCTTGTTCAATGTGGAGTTACCCTGGCCTGACAGTTTCTCAGAGGTAGCTTCTACAATGTCACATTGTTGAACAAGAAGTTGCACCACAGGAACTTCTTCATCAATAACTTGTGTACCAATCGCCTCTCTAATTTTGTCCACTCTATAATAAACTCCAAGAAAATCCATCATCATATGATCATCTATAAAAAAATATTATGATGGAATATTCATTGGAGATTCATCTATTGTGTTGGAATTTGGATCCTCTAAAAGTTTGTGTTTTTCCATACCTACCCTAGCCTTTTCTCTTGCTTAAATAATATTTTCTATTGTTTTTTTCCTTGAGTGTTTTCTTTCCCAACTATGATGGTTCCTCACATGTAAATGGATTGTAATTAAAAGGAGACAAACATTTCCTTCCAGTAAAAAATAAACATATAAATTGTCTTCCAATTAGAAATATTGTCCTCCAATTATACAAGAAGAAAAAAAGATTGGCTCTCAATCTTACAAGAAAGGACCAAAATTGTCTTCCAAGTTCAAAATAATATAAAAAAATTTCCTCCCATTTACACAAGAATACAAAAATGTTGCAAATAAATTGTGTTCTAGTTAAAAAAAATTGTCCTCCAGTTATACAAGAAAAAAAAATTGTCTCCGAATCTCTCAATAAAGGACAAAAATTGTCTTTCAAGTTCAAAACAATATAAAAAATTACCTTCCATTTACACAAGGACACAAAAATGTTAGCTGGCTCAATTGGTCGAGTTACTGTCACTAAAATACATTGTTAATGGGAGGTCATGGGATCAATTCTTCTCAATTCCCTTGAGGTTAGGTTCTGCTAATAAGCCAACGGGATGTAATCCCTTTGGGTGGATCTGCCTAGATATTTTCTCGAAAAAGAAAAATAATAATTCCTTCAACAATGTTTTCCAAATCCCCAACAAGACAATAATTTTCTTCAAGTTACTCAAATTTCCTTCTACTTACATAAAAAATGTCTTCTAGTTACACAATAAGACAAAATGTTGATTTCCTATAAGACATGTGGAAAAAAATCTTCTTTCCAAGTATACAAAAATTCAAATGTTAACGATCAGTATTGTTTTGTTCTTGTTTGCTAGGTTTGTGTTTAGATGTCAGGAAAGTGGAAAGTAGTTTGGATTAAGGATAATGGAGGAAGCATGTACACATTATTAGAAACATGCACACATTCTTAGGAATGCACATGTATTCTCAAAAACATGAATGTACGTGTAAGGCTAACATCCATTGCAATAAATTCCCTACCTACCTTCCTCTCTCGCCTTCTAACATTAGCTTGAAAATGGTAGGAATACATATGTTTTATAGAACATGTGCACACTTATGTCTCTATCTCACTTCCATTATCATTTCCCTCTCCCTCTCTTTCTCTTTTCTCCATCACTCTCCCTATCACACTCTCTCTCTCTCTCTCTCTCTCTCTCTCTCTCTCTCTCTCTCTCTCTCTCTCTCTCTCTCTCTCTCTCTCTCTCCCTCTCCCTCTCTCTCCTACCATATTTAACTCTATCCCCAACCATCTTTGTCTATATCCCCTACCATCTCTATCTCTTTTTCTCTCTCTCCCCCATCATTGTTTCTCCCTCTTGTTAGAAACCAAGAAAATAATTAGAAGGGGGGGGGGGGGGGGTGCGCGGCGGGGTGAATCAATATTTTAATGATCTTAAAAATTATTTGCTGAAAGTAAAAATACTTAGAAACACAGTGATAAACAACAACACATCAATCTCATAAAATCAAGACACAAGATATTAATGTGGAAACCCAACTGGGAAAACCATAATCTTTTTTATTATGATGCAAAATAAATCTCCAACTTCAAACTACACCAATTTTTGTGTAGGCTACAACTCATAGAAGGCTTCAACCACCTTTATTTCTACAAGAACCAACTTGCTAATCTTTTAGGCACCAACCTAAAGGAAGTACCAACTCCCTATTATGAGAGCTCTTACCTACACATCCATTCATATCCCTATTTTATAAATTTTCAAACTCAAATCTTGGGGCTTGTCTTTGTCTAAATATTTTTGAAATAATTCTTAGATCCGCTGTCTGATCAATTCAACTCACATGTACTCAATCTTAAATGATCTCAAATCTACAACGTATACTCTTTGTAAGGTTGCTCACATTGAAGACACACACACTATAATGCTTTTATGATTATATATAAATATTTAAATATGAACTCTCATTTTCTATTTATGAGTTTAAGGTTAAGTGTAATTTCAGTTTTGTTGCCATTACTACAACTTCCTTTAGGTCTTTAATTTATCAAACAATTTACTCAAGCTGCAACTATTCATAAATCTTGTTCTTCATGTGAAAACATGGTTATTTTTCGTATTAGTTCAAATTGGTGTCCATACTATAGTTATTCAATTTGAAGCTTCATAGTGTTGCACCTATGTTGTAGCTCTCTTCATGTTCGACTTCAACTTTCTGTACATGAGACCAAGTTCTCAGATTCTTCATCTCTTCCTTTTTTTCCATAAAATGATCTTGAACAAAAATCTTATCTCAATGTTTGTTTAAACATATTTATTTTAATTTCGGCATTGGGAAACCAAACTTAGAATTGCAACTTATATTACTGTAGTTCGTTGAAATATGCCAAATGCCAAAATACAATGCGAAATTAACTAAACTTCACACCCCCTTCAACTTCAAATTTCAAATCCTTTGATCCCTATTCTTTTAAGCCTTTCCCCTCATGAATCCCTAGTTTCCTTGTATTCCTCAGATCTCCTTTATATTGTGATCGATCCTACATCACTTTTTGAAGTGGAAGACTAGAGGAGGATACCTTCAGTGACCTAGGGAGGAGTAATCCAAAGGATGATTTCATGTAGTTCATGCTACAAAAAGTAAGTATATGTGTATGTATAATTATTTCTTATAAATAGTAAAGAAACTCATGTTCTCCTTCCTATTTCATTTTTATATGTGGCTAATTTTCATTTTATGCATTGAGATTCAATTGGACAAAAATTATGAATACATGTATGATTTGATTATTCTTTGTTTGGATGTTTTCTATATAGTTAGTTTCAAACCTAAAGATAAAGGGTAGCAGAAGAATAAAAGGAAAAGTGATCTACTACAACTTTTGAAACTCCCAGTTAGTATTTTATCTACTAGATTTCCAATTGCCTTGTTTTCATGTAATTTTTTTCTACTTTCTTAATTTTATATTGTATGGTCTACTAAAGTTTTCAACCCTAACCTTAGGGGAATATTTTCCTTAACAAAGCTAGTGACTTGCTCTGTAAACTATTATTTATATTCGGTTGGACAATTCATCACAACAGATCTAACAAAATTAATCTAAAAAAATATGAAATATAACTATGAGGATTTAGTCCTCTTTATATTTATAGATCTGTAAATTATTATTTATTTGGTATGCATGAAAATTATAACTGAGTAGAAGACAAAGAGTAGAAAAATAAAAACTCACAAACCATGGGAATCTATTTTGGGAGAAAACCTAGCTAGAAGGTGAGGTCACTCTATTTTCTTTCGTTGAATAGAAAATGGGTACCAATACAAAGAAGTAAGGCCTGTAGCTTACGGGCTATTGTAGTACAAAAATCCTCTTAGTGTTCTCTCTCCCTATCCCTCTCAGATACTCTACTAGTTTATGGAACAAAGTTCTCTTAAAAGAATGGAACCCCATTTCCACCTAGTGGCCTTGTTATAACACAACCCCATAGTTGACTAGTGGTTAGGTTTGACTCCTTCAAATCTTAAATACAGTTACAACATGGAATCTTCTAAATTATTCTTCATCATGATGATGTGGCTAGCCCCTTTTCTATTCAAGTTGCATAGCGTTTGCATACAAACTCCAATTGAGTTGACTATTACATGGTTCTAAATATATGGTTCACCAAAAATGGTTGTTTAATGCTTCAAACTGCTCTACTAAGGTTTCGAACCTCAATTTTCCAACTACGTCCCACGGATTTTTTTTTTCTTGTGAGCTTATTCCTCCATTGTTTCCACTCAAAAAGAATCAAGTTGGATGCAAAACAATATAGTGATCCAATCCATATCACACCTACCCATTTTTGGATTATCATTGTCTCCAAAATTTTCTACTGAAGTGTTGCACTAAAAATTGTCACCTTGACATTCTTCTATCTGTGTGAGTTCATTACCACTCATACTTTCCTCTTCTGCAAGTCTAAAACATCAGTTCCTCATATGAAGCCTTGAAAATAAGAGAAAATCTCTCAAAAGTTTTTAAAACTATGGTTCTGCAGTTTCTCTTTGTCTTACCTGTGGTCCTGCACCTAATGGTCATGTATCCAATGCACCTGACCGCACTGTCTCTGTGTTAAAGGTGCGGACCCCTATAAAATTTAAAAAGGTGCAAGTATATTCTAAAAAGCTCATTTTCAGTTATTTCTAGAAGCTTCTGGAAGGAATCTTGAGGTGGCAAGTTTGCTCTTTTAAGGTTCATGTATCCCATACCTTAAGGAGCTAACCACTTGATGTGAGGAGCTTATTCCTTTGAAAGAGGATTCTATCCCTTCATAGGTGGACCTGTAACCTCCTCCTCTGCACTATAAAAAGAAGCATTGAGCTGGTTAACTGGTGAGAGTTAGAACCTTACTATTTTTGAGGGAAAATGCTGATGGAACTTAGTCTTCTTTAGTTGAGTTTTTATGAGGAGAGATTACATACCTCTATGAATCTCATTTAGAAGAGTGCAATACGTGTCAAAGTAAAGGAAATTCCTGTTACGGACCCCAGGAAGAACTTGTTCAACATCAAGGTTGAAAATTTTGTAAGGTTCTTCTACTATTCAAATTTAATACGAATATATTTGTTTTTCTCAATAAGTTGTTAATTCATGGTTTATTTTATGGATTCCTTGATCACCATAATAGGCATGATTTATAATATTTGCTATGCAGGTGCTATTTAATGTTTTCTTGTTTTTGATTGTAGGTATTCAAAGATAACTCTTTCGAACGACTGGAGGATGAATACTACGAACAAGCATTGGATCTAAGGTAGGATCTTAACACCTTTGTAGTATTTATTTATAAATCACATATGTCTAGAGAAAGATAGATTTGTTTGTCTGTTTGTTGCTAGACTATCTTTTGATACTAGGGATATCAGTGTTGTCTGCAAGATCGATTTATCCGGCCAAAAAATTGGCGACTTCGTTGGGGATGGTATTTAATTTTTGGTTTTCCTTTGTTTTGACTTGAGAAAATTGTTTTTCTGGTTTTTGATTGATATATACTGGCCTGGGTAGTTTTCAAAAATCTCGAAGTATTTTTGTTTTGTTTTTTTTTTTAAGTTTTCTGGGGACCACACTTTGTCTTCACAGACAAAGTGGACATATCCACATTTTCCTTGAGTAAACAGTGCGGGACCGCACCTGTTGCTTCTGGAGCCTGCAGACCCTGTAATTTTTTTTGAAAAACTTAAGATATCTTCTTCCAGTTAAGTTTAGGTTTGATTTAGGATTCTTAGTGTCTACCCAGATCTGTATTTTTCCTGTCAAAAATCTCTTGTGAGTGAGTTCCGATAGTATTTTTGTTTTGAATGATTTTCTAGAAGTTTTGCATGCTTGAAGTGGTTTTCACTTTGTCTCTGTAGTGACTCAAAGACCAGAAGCTTGAGAAACCTTAGATCACCCTGGTGTCTTTTCGTCTTCTTGATGAGTCTGAATTGGTTGTGAATCCTATCCTTTGTCAGAAATAGATTTAGTTTTCTCGTTGCAAATCTTTCAACAAAATTTGATAAGTTCTGAATTTCATTTTTACAAAAGAAAACATATCTGGATGTTTTTTAATTGGTTTGTTATTCTGTGCAAATGAATCCTTAGTTTACTGAACAAATAAGTAAAACATCCTCAAAAGGTAATTGAAGCTTTTATTCAATTAGATTTTTAAAGTTTTTAGATCTCAAAATTAGTTTTGTAGTTTTGAGTGTTTTTCTAGAACCTGTAGATCTCTTTTGAAGCAATTTTTTTTTATTTTTTTTTTGTAGTTTCAAGTTTTGAAAAGTGAAAGGGATTTATTGTGAGCATTAATTATTTGTCTCGTTTTGAGTTCTTATTAAAAAAAAAAGATTTTCTTTCCATTTCCATGTTGAAAGAAAGAATTGTTTCTTAAAGAATTGCATTCTCGAACTCTTTCTTTTAGCTAGAATTTCATTGAAAGAAAAATGAATTGCTTATCATTTTAGGTGCATTTTTTATTGTGTTTGGAGTCGAGTCTTCACACCATCAAAGTTTCATTTCCATACCTATTGACTTAAAGAACAACTCATAAAATCAACGCTTAATTAAAATTTATCTAGTAATCTTTTCTATTTCTAGGGCTCTTATCGCCAATATAGCTTAGGCTAGTATCTTGGAGTAGGGAGTAATTAACTCTCCAAGATAGTTAAAACAAAGAAGTAGATACATCTTGCGGTAGGAAATAAATCCAATTGTAATTGATACATTCTGGGAAACTTCTCTTAAAGGAGTCAATCACGAGATCATGTCCGAACCTTTGAGACAATCAATTCTATTTCATTGGGAAAGATAGAAGATATGTGCGTATTATAAACGGTAAACCTCAGATTAACCATTGTCGAGGAGCCTAGGGTCACTTTTTGGTGAACCTCGGATTGACCATGTCGAGGAGCCTTCAAGGGGATTGAGCTTTGTTAATCTGCCCTTGTGCGTAGAATCAGATCGTAGACTGTTCCCCTAGTTGTATTTTTTGCTGTTGGTAACCTTAGTGTCCATAAACTTAAGATTATTTCCTAATGTGACGGTGAAGGAAAGATCTCACTATACTTAGAGCAGATATTGACTAGACTCACTTGGACTCTATAGGGGGTTCTCTTCACTCGAGATGGTTTTGTGAAGAAACTTGTGCCAGTCTATTTCATTAAGTAGGTTCTCGGGGTAACTGTTCCAATCGCCCTTTCTGTATTAAATTTCAACTAAGTTGGATTTCATCACCAACTAGTGTTTTTTGTTGAGAATGCAACAAGATGATGGAGCTTGGTGGAAAGGAGTCGCCTTCACTAAGTGGGCCCGCAGGCAAATTATGGCGCAAAGTCTATTTTTAGACTATGTCTATTTTTAGACATATGGATCATGTCTATGAGTTGCAATATTTTGTTTATGGATGATTGGTCATGTTGGGAAAAATAGATGGACTTCTATTTCTGGTTCATAGCAGGAGTGATCAAAGTCTATTTTTAGACGCCAGGCTAAAAATAGAAAGTCAAATATTATTGTCTCATAATAATATTTAGACTATAAACTTTATCTTATCCTCTTGGAGCACTTCAGTTTGAGCTACAGATGTGGCACATGCAGCTATCAGAAGGAAATACACTTTCTTTGTGGGTCAGTTGAGTTTTTGCATGGAGGACTTCAGTTAGAACTCAAGCAGTTGAGTTTGGTGGAGTTGATTGTGGAGTTGATGGAGTTGTGTTCAGTTTGACTTGGTTAAACTAGTTGAAATTAGTCTAACTGCAAATATACTAATGATGAGTTGTTAAACTAATTATTAACTCATAAAGCAACTAAAGAATACATCAGTTAACTCAGTTGCATGTCAATGCATGTACAATTCAATAGGGACAGGTGTTAGAGGTTGAGATTGCTATCAGTTGTGACTATAGTTGTGCATGAGGATTTGCACAAGCATAAATTGAGTATGCCAATGAGTATTGCGTAGATTTGCCCAGTAGAATAGCCTTTTCTCACGTGATTTCCTGTGTGAGTGATTCTCAGCAGGTTTGTGCAATAGAGGCAGGCAAAGCAGCGGATGATATTTGAACCAGTGATCAGATCTGAGCTAGTTTTGTGTGTAACAGGTGGAGATAGTAATGAGTACTTGTGAGGAGTATTGTACTATGTTATGTTACATGTTCTCAATCATTAATATAAAAATAGTGTGGGGTTTTCAGCTGTAAGCTTTCCCCGGGATACATACTGTGTTAATGTGTGCATGCAATTGATGTTTCATTGTTTTTTATGGTGCTAAATTGTTGATCAATGTAGAGGAGGTTATGTATTATGCATGTATTCCGCAATAATGTATAATCGGGATAATCTATATTGAATATGTGTTTATTATTCAAAATTTCTACATGGTGTCAGAGCTGTTTATCATCAGATCTACTATTCAGGAAGTGTTTACATCTTATTTCTTCAAGCAGAGTCTGTAATCGGGCCAGGCAGCCTCTGGATTCATCCTCCCTTTGGAAGGTGAGATATCTGGTAAAAGCCCATATAGTCAATCTCTGTACGAGAAATACTTTGTTCTCATGAATTCTAGATCAGAGGTGGTTGAGTTTGGAGCTGGTGGAATTCAAATTTGCAGCAGTGTTTTCTTGGTGTCAACGTTGCAATGTCTTTCAACGGATTGTGATTGGAGTATGCTCTTGAGGGAAGCTCGAACTATATTGCATGGAAGGACAGGATGGAGGCAGTGTTGGATGATAACGGGCTGAAGGAGTTCATAGAGGCTAAGGTCCCAAAGCCTAATGATGTTGTCATAGCTGAGGCTTGGCAAAAGAAGAAAGCAAAGTGTCGAAGGATTCTGTTAGAGGGTGTGAAGGATCACATTATGTCTAGCCTACATGGAAAGGCTTCTCCATACTTGATGTGGAAAGCATTAACAAATCTATTCCAAAGAAAGAGTGATCAAAGGAAGCTGGCACTCAAGCATAAACTCAGAAACATCAAATGCAAGAAGGGAGACAGTATGCCCAAGTATCTCACGAAGTTCACTCAGTGCAGAGATGAGCTGGGAAGTGTGGGGGTGACTGTCGATGATGAGGACTTGGTGATCTTGGCTCTCCTTGGTCTTCCGAAGAGTTGTTATTCCTATCAGGACTCTATCAATGGTCGGGAGAAATTTCCAGGATGGGAAAGACTTTGGTCAGATCTTGTGCAGGAGGAGATCAGGCGGAATACTAGGGACAGATCTTCATTGAAGGGAACTGATGAAGAAAATTGCGCTTTGGCTACCAAAGCAAAGAAGGGGAAGAGCAAGAAAGCTTCTCAGTCTGGTGCGAAAGGCAAGAAGCAGGATATGTCCAAGGTGAAGTGCTTTCACTGTCACCAACATGGACACTATGCCACTAATTGTCCGCAGAAGAAGAAGAACAAGCAAGCTGCTGGATCTGCAGCAGGAGAGGCTCTAGCCTCACAATTTGAGCTTGATTTTTCATTGATCACATGCTTGGTTTCAAGTGTGATGGGATTAGTGTGGTTCTTGGATAGTGGTGCGTCTTTTCACATGACAAGAGATCGAGATTTGTTTTTTGATCTGGAGGACAAAGATCTTGGAGTGCACATCGAGATGGGCGATGATCGTAGATATAGTGCGACCGGTCTGAGTACCATTTCCTTTGAGAGGGAGTCTAGTAAACCCTTCGTATTGAAGGAAGTGATGCATTTTCCAAGATTGAAGGAGAATCTTATCTTTGTGGCAATGTTAGAAGACAAGGGATATGATGTTGTTTTCAGCAATGGAAAGGCTTTCCTGAGCAGTAAGACAACTAGAGAAACCCAGAAGATAGGGGTTTGAGTGAGGAACCTTTATCAGTTGCATGTAGACGGATGCGTAGAAATGGCATGCAAGGCAGAAGGATTGGTGAGCCGGGATGATGGCGAGTTGTGGCATAGGAGATTGGGTCACCTTCACCATGGAGCCTTGAAGATACTATAGCAGATCACTACAGGGCTTCATAAAGGCACTCTTGCACAGTCAAATCAGTGCAAGGGGTGTACTTTGGGAAAGTTTGTGAAAGCCACCTTTCATGAGAAGGATAGTCGCGCCACGACGATCCTTGAGAGAATTCACACATAAGTGTGTGGAACTTTCTCAGTAGCTTCGACAGCAAAACACAAATATTATGTGATTTTTGTTGATGATTTCTCTTGTAAGTGATGGATCTTCTTCATGCAGACGAAGAGTGAGACATACTCAAAGTTCTGTGAGTTCAAAGCACTGGTTGAGAAGGAGTCAGGGAAGAAGGCGAAGGCTCTTAGGAGCGATAATGGTGGTGAATACATCTCTGATGAGTTCAAGGATTTCTGTAAGGCAGAAGGGATTCGAAGAGAGCTCATAGCTCCCCATAACCCACAGCAGAACGAGGTTGCTGAGCGGAAGAACAGAACAATCGTGGGTGCTGCACGGGCGATGTTGCATGATCAGGGCCTACCCCTTCACTTGTGGGCGGAAGCATGCAATAAAACAGTTTATGTGCAGAACCGTTGTCCTCACAGGATACTTGGCATGAGTACACCTGAGGAGGATTATTCTAGTAAGAAGCATGATCTTTCTCATTTGAGGATTTTTGGTGCTAATGCTTACATGCATGTGACGAAGGATGCTAGGAAGAAGTTGGAGCTGACCACAGAGGTTGGGATATTTTTGGGGTACACTGTATGCCCCACAACTATCATGTGTATTTTCCAGATAGTGGTAAGACTGTTGTGCGACGGGATATAAAATTTTAGGAGGAGAAGTCCATGAAGTGTTTGCTTGAGAGGGAGATACACTTGCATGCAGATGAGGAGCTATTAGTTCCTAAGGATGAGCTTCAGGACATGGATCAGCCATAGGACAAGGTCCATGGAGTGGAAGAGACCACTCATGCAGTGCCAACCATCAAAGGGCGAAAGCACTTGACAAAAGGTGAGCGACTGGCTCAAGATGCAGAGAAAGTTGTAGGACCACCTACAACCCAACGCAAGCAGAGACAGTCACCTAATCGGTACATTGGATACATGGCTCTTATGAGCAAGTGTGTTGTGACTGAGCCATCCTCTTTCGAGGAAGCTGTGGAGGATCCCGCATGGGTAAATTCCATGGTGGTAGAGTATGATTCGATTGTCAGAAACAGTGCATGGGAGATTGTTCCTAGACCGAAAGGGAAATCAGTGGTGGGTTCGAGATGGATCTACAAAGTTAAGCAGGCAGCTGACGGGAGTGTGGAGAAGTACAAGGCAAGATTTGTTGCCCAAGGCTTTTCGCAGATAGAGGGGATCGATTATGAGGAGACCTTTGCACCTGTTGTAAGGTATTCTTCCATATGGACGATTCTTTCTCTCTTAGCACAGATGGGATGGCACATTCATCAGATGGATGTGAAGACTGCATTCCTCAATGGAGTCATTGAGGAGGAGGTGTACATTGAGCAGCTTGAAGGTTTTGAGATATTCAACAGTGAGTCACATGTGTGTAGGCTCAAGAGAGCGTTGTATGGGTTGAACCAAGAACCACGTGCTTGGTACACACGGATAGACAATTATTTCATCGGACTTGGATTCTCCAAGAGTGAGGTAGATCCTAACCTATACTAGATTGTGGTGGAGGGTAAGTTGCTTATCATTGTACTTTATGTAGATGATTTTATTCTAACGAGTCATGAGCTGTGGATGCAAGGATGATCTTTCTAAGGAGTTTGAGATGAAGGACTTGGGCCTCCTTCATTATTTCTTGGGATTGGAAATTTGGCAGCATGGTGATGGACTATTTGTTTCTCAGGGTAAGTATGCTCGGGAGATACTAGAGAAGTTCAACATGCATGGCTGCAAGCCTGTTGATACTCCTCTTCCTGGAGGTTGGAGGAAGGAGGATGCCACTTCGGTAGAAGAAGTGGATTCCACTGTTTATCGACAGTTGGTGGGGTCGCTTATGTATCTAGTCAATACACGACCCGATATATGCTATGTTGTTAACCAGCTTTCACAAGCTATGGTTAAGCCTACCAAGCTCTTCTGGAAGGCGGGCAAGCATGTATTGCATTATTTGAGAGGCACATCGGGATATGGATTGTGGTACAGACAAGAGGATGAGGTGAAGCTATGTGGCTTCATGGATGCAGATTGGGCAGGGAGCCCAATGGACAAAAAGAGCACATCAGGAGGGGTCTTCAGTATTAGGTCGACAGTAGTTGCTTGGTACAGTAGGAAGCAGAGATCCATGGCACTCAGTTCAGCAGAGGCCGAGTATATGGCAACAAGTTTGGCTGCATGCGAGGCTATATGGATGAGGAAGATCCTGGTCAGTTTGTTCGGATCTCACTTGGAGCCTACTATGATTTACTATGATAAATAGAGTTGCATTAAACTCTCAGCTAATCCTATATTTCATGATAGATCTAAGCATATTGACATCAGGTACCATCATATCAGAGATTGTGTGCAGCGGAGAATCATGTTACTTTCATACATTCCAACGGAGAATCTGGATGCTGATATCTTGACGACGACGTTCACCAGGAGCAAATTCGAATACCACTGAGGCAGGATAGGGGTTGGTGATAATACATATCTTGTTGAGAGGGAATGTTGAGAATGCAACAAGATGATGGAGCTTAGTGTAAAGGAGTCGCCTTCACTAAGTGGGCCCGCATGCAAATTATGGCGGAAAGTTTATTTTTAGACATATGGGTCATGTCTATGAGTTGCAGTATGCTGTTATGGATGATTGGTCATGTTGAGAAAAATAGATGGACTTCTATTTCTGGTTCACAGTAGGAGTGATCAAAGCCTATTTTTAGATGCTAGGCTAAAAATAGAAAAGTCAAATATTATTGTCTCATAATAATATTTAGACTATAAACTTTATCTTATCCTCTTAGAGCACTTCAGTTTGAGCTACAGATGTGGCACATGCAGCTGTCAGAAGGAAATACACTTTCTTTGTGGGTCAGTTGAGTTGTTGCATGCAGGACTTCAGTTAGAACTCAAGCAGTCGCGTTTGGTGGAGTTGATTGTGGAGTTGATGGAGTTGTGTTCAGTTTGACTTGGTTAAACTAGTTGAAATTAGTCTAACTGCAAATAGACTAATGATGAGTTGTTAAACTAATTATTAACTCATAAAGCAACTAAAGAATACATCAGTTAACTCAGTTGCATGTTAGTGCATGTACAGTTCAACAGGGACAAGTGTTAAAGGTTGAGATTGCTATCAATTGTGACCGTAGTTGTGCATGAGGATTTGCACAAGCATAGATTGAGTATGCCAATGAGTGTTGCGTAGATTTGCCCAGTAGAATAGCCTATGCTCACGTGATTTCCAGTGTGAGTGATTCTCAGCAGATTTGTGTAATAGAGGCAGGCAAAGTAGCGGAGGAGATTTGAACTAGTGATCAGATCTGAGTTAGTTTTGTGTGTAACAGGTGGAGATAGTACTGATTACTTGTGAGGAGTATTGTACTAT
Organism: Pinus tabuliformis; assembly: GCA_031772625.1. NCBI lineage: Eukaryota > Viridiplantae > Streptophyta > Pinopsida > Pinales > Pinaceae > Pinus > Pinus tabuliformis. The sequence continues at coordinate 853,124,175 of CM062807.1, read as the reverse complement.
GTTATGTTACATGTTCTCAATCATTAATATACAGATAGTGTGGGGTTTTCAACTCTAATATTTCCCTAGGATACATACTGTGTTAATGTGTGCATGCGATTGATGTTTCATTGTTTTTGATGCTGCTAAATTGTTGATCAACGTAGAGGAGGTTATGTATTATGCATGTATTCACAATAGTGTATAATCGGGATAATCTCTATTGAATATGTGTTTATTATTCAAAATTTCTACATTTTTAGTACAGGAAGTTACTATTTGTGTGTGGTTTGAACTCTTACATTTTCTTAGGCGTGTGATTCAGTTGTTTGTTTCTTTAGAGACTTTAGGTGTTTTTCTTGAAAATTTTCTTTGTTTGCGTATGATTAATTAATATTTAATCGTGGCCGAATTACCGAGACAATCTCATAGACTTCAGGGGAAACCTCCTGAGTATAAACCAAGCCAACTTGAAGGGCTGCGAGCTCTCATATCACCTAGTGACAATAGAGTTGGGTCAAAAGAAGCCGAAGAGTCATCTCTAATTGTTCATCTTGATTATCAAATACAAACAACAGAGTATATTCAAGAGCCAATTTCATTTTCTGAAATTAGTGGTAGTATTTCTCCTTCCAGTCAATTAGTTGAAGAACCTAAAATTTCTGAGCCTCACACTGAACCTGCTGTTTTGGAACCATCTTCAGGATTTGTTACTCCAACTTCTAGTGATCCTGTTTCGCCTAGTGTAGGAAATATCATTACTCAAAATCTTCCTTCTAGCCTCATTTCTATTGAAGAACTTCTCAGTCCAGACGAAGACGTAACTCTTCCCAAAAACCATCAGACTTTAAATCTTAGAGAGCGTGAATCAATATTTTACAGTCCTTTTAGGAGGGTGCTTGGTATTTATCATTGACAAATTTTTTAGAAAACCCAAGTCTTAGCTTTTCACCACCTCGAATTCCTTTTCATCCTACACCAAGAGGTTATTATCCTTCATCGATCATGTCCAGATAATCATCTATGTTTTCCCAATCACCGGAAACATTTTTATACGGCGGTCCTTCTGTTCCTTTGGGGTACCAGTCACTCAATGGAACTTTTTCAGGAGCAACTCCTTGATCGACTAAACATGAGTTATCATCTAGTAGTAATGGAACTCAAACATTGAATGCATAACAAATCCTTATGATGTCTGGTAGTATTCCAAATCCTCGACCTCAAGGTATTCAGATATCACCCGGGGGGCAACCCCAAGGTAGTCAGTTACGACCTGGGGGGCAACCTCAAGGTAGTCAGTTACCACCTGGGGGGCAACCACAAAGTAGTTAGTTACCGCCTGGGGGACAACCTCAAGGTAGTCAGTTACCACCTGGGGGGCAACCTCAAGGTAGTTAGTTATCGCCTAGGGGGCAACCCCAAGGTAGTCAATTTCTGCGTGGAGGGATACCTCAAGATTTTCAACCTTCGGGACAGTACATACCCCAAGGTCAACCCCAGACTCAGTATATTCCTCAGGATGCTTATCAACCCTAGATTCAGTATGTGCCTTAGGGTTATCAACCTCAAAGTCAGTACCCAACTCAAGGTTTCCAACCACCTTCTGGTCAATCATTTTTACAAGGAGATAGAACTGTACCACTTAATTATTAGCCCTACGTTCAACCAGGTTATGGTCCTCCATATGCACAACCTTTTATGGGCCCGTACCCTGGAATGAACATGGTGTGGAATCCATCTCAAAGTCAACAAACTATGCAACTGAATGTGTAGTTATCTAATCAACTTGGACAACCTTTGGTTTCTAGTCCAACCCAGCAACCTGTCCAACCTATTGTTCAAACCCCTGCACCTGGTTTAGTTCAGCAGCCTGGGCCTAGCACACCTCAGACTCCGCCTCAAAATGTTGCAACTACTGAAACTTCTATTCAACCTACCACAACTGTTTATGGAGTATTTGTAGCCTCAATTTCTACTATCCCTGCATCAGTGCAAGTTCCTCAAGTCTCTATGCCACAGTCAGGACCTACAGTTCAGACTTCGGTCCAGATGCCTGCAGGACAAGCTGGTACAAGTATGATTACCACAAGTCAACCACAATTCACCTATCAACCGTACTAGGGACAGTATCAATTCGGTCCTACTGTACAAAACCCAGTTTATCAGTATCAACCGTATCCTAGCTATACTTATCAACAGCCTCAACAACCTCAGTTTGGTCCAATTAATCCTGGTTTCCCAGGAGGTTATAACATTCCTAATACAAATCCAATTCCAGGTTATCCTGGATATCCTCCTCCTGGAGCTGGTCTCATTACTCAAACCTAACCATCAGTTACCATTTATTGCAACTTTGGATTTACCTGATTTGTCGTGTCTTACGAACGATCCGATTTACTATCTTCCATATTGGCCGCCAGTGCCTAGTAAGTTGTCTAGTGATATCCCGAAATTCGAGGGTAATTCAAGAGAGGATCCGTCAAATCACGTTATGACTTATCACCTCTAGTGTGCATCTAATTCAATCATTGATGATTCAATTCGATTGCATATTTTTCAACGAACTCTTATTGGTCTTGCCACCAGATGATACATTGAGTTACCATGAGGCTCCTTTTATAATTTAAATCAGTTAGCCACTATTTTCTTAACTCATTTTCAGTTGCCTTCTAGATACAACAATGGCACAGAACTATTAACTTCACTAAAACAATCCACGTCCACATATATTTTTGATCATATTCATGAATGGTGACGTAGAAGGCGTTTAGTGAAAGTTTTCATTCCGGATCAAATTTTAGCGGAATGGTTCATTAAATCATTGTTACCCAAATCACTGAAGATGTAGCTAAGGGAGGAGTTGTCACTGAAGATCAATTCATTTCTCAGGCTCAGTACCTTAACCTCGTCTATACGCAGTCAGGTACTTTACATGAAAAAATCCCTGATCTTCCAAAACATGGTCAAATAACTGTAGCTCCTTCAGGGTCTCATGCCACTAATGGTATGGTTGGTTCAGTTAGTACTAAAAGTAAGAAGAAATCTTCAAAGAATTCTTCTCCTATAACAACTTTACCTGATTCCTCGAAAGGAGATTCTTCCGCTGAATTTTTTGCCGACGTCCATGTCGTAGAATCATCTACGACCAAATCAAAATTCGGTAGTAAAAAGAAGGGTAAGAAGAAAAACAAACAAAATTCAAAAGATAAAATGGATAAAAATGAATCTACTGATGAAAAAAGCAAACCTCACTATCCTTGTTTCATTTGCGATGAGGATCATTTTACCAAAGAATGCCCACATCGAGCAGAGGTTTCAAAATTCATTGAAGGTTCTCAAATGCCTGTTGTCTTGAAGGATCCTTTTCCTACTCAAGATAGTAAGATGATTGGTTCTTCCTTGAATGCCTGAGAAGAACCCATTATGATGATGTCTCATGTCAGGATTGCGACACGATCGCAAGATTATTGATGAGCCCCAATTTTTGGTATAATTTGGGCTCATTTGGCCTACTTGCTTTGCTCAAACCATTCACTTTTTATTGCTTATGCATGCATTTCTTAGTTTATTCGTGTTGTTTGTAGGAAGAAGGGTAGACATTTTATCTACGTGACTAATGCATTATGATTTCAGGTTTTTGGCAGTAAAAGGGAGAAAAAGACAACGAAAAAGGAGACAAGGAGACAATGAGGTGGCACTGATGGTTTTTAGGAGAGGATGTCCACAGTCTTGGGACCCTCCTCGTGATTCCCACCTTAGCTCCGAGCTCCAATCCATCTCCCCATCGAGCTTAGAAGCAGCCAGCTATTCTACAGGAACAGCAGTTATAACTGTTCTACAGGAACATCAATTATGACTGTCCTACAGGATCAGCAGTTTAAACTTCAGTTGGACAGCCGAGCTCCTAAAATCAAGGACACCTGTTGCATGATCGTTTTTGCATAAGTATGGAGGCCGTAGCCTTTGATAGGTTGTTGAAACTTTCGCATTACTATTGTAATTTTTGAGCACAGCTCGGTCTTTGTTCCTTTTTGTAAGCCAATTTGGCATGACATCAGATTATGAATAAAGAAGGCAGATTTTGATCTAGTTCTGAGTTTTCTCAAGGAGCTATAGCTCTCAGGTTAGGGCCCAACTTGAGAGCAATAGATCTCCTCAGTGTTGTAATGTGTTTGCATTTCGTTCCAGCACTTTGAGTTTGTTTATTTTCACATGTAATTCGAATTCATAGTTTGGTAATTTAGTCATTTTCATGAGCATAGATAGCACTAGTTTATGGTGATTTGCTTTCAGTTGCTTAAGTTTGATAGGAGGATAGATATAATCTCTTGGAGCTCCAGCAAAAAGGTTGAGGAAGTCTCCACTGCCATCTCTGTTTGGAGATTGGAGTGCAACCTATACCAGCCACTAAAATACGCAGTTCTTCACTTTATACATGCTGCAACATAGTCTCGTTTACAATAGATCTTTCCATGCACTTCACTCTTGCACCATACACCTTCATCACCGCTTCATGCACATTCCTCTACATGCTTTATATTGCTGTTCATTGAGTTCAGGTAGCTAGGTTAATGAATTTTCATCTTGGTGACAGTCATAAGCCATTTGTTTCATTTACACTGCTTTTCATCATTCGATTACCTCCTTCTTCGTCTTGATCATGCATACAACCACATCCTTGACCTCTGCTCTGCTCTGTTATCTCCCAAACTCCTCCACTCCTCACGTAACTTCATTCTTTAGACATTTCATTGTTATAACCTTCCATCCATCAACCCACTTCATACACTCGTTCTCCATCCTACTTCTCCACTCCTGAGCCATCACCAGCTTTATTCCTACCTTGCACATCTCCCCCCTACCATTCCATCACTCCACCATCACTTCAAACACCCACGGTAGGTCATCCTGTAGCAATTTGTAGACTTCCTGTAGAAACCCCTGCGTTTCCTGTAGAATCCCCTGCAGACATCCTGTAGGAGGCCACTCACTCGGTTGCTGAGCCTCTGAACATGAGGAACCTCTGTGGACTGATGCTAAGGATCTCTGGGGACCTCTCCTAGCCTCCCCAACCTTTCCCAAGCTTTCCTTCCTTCCGCATCACATCTGCACAACCAAACCCGAATAAGCACAAAATCACAATCACTCCATCCACTTAAAGAAAAAATACAAAAACATGTCTTTTAAGATGCAAGTAGATTAGATTCATGCATTTTCACTTATTAGAAGTAATGGCACCATTGGTAGAAGTTTCCTTCACATTCTTTGCATCATAGAGGTTAGACTAGTTAAATTAGGGTTTCCTAGGGTTTCCATGTTTTGATTTGCTTTCAGTTCATTTTCGCCAAGTAGATTAGTCTTCTTTGAGCTAGCTTTCATCCATCATTTACCAAGCTTCTTCTGAGAGCCTATAGAAGTTGGCTTGAGCCCTAGCGGACTTGTGCCAGCTGACCAAGTGACAGCTGCGACAAGAGCTGGTACTTGTGCATACAGCACCGTCGCTTCCAAGTTTGTACGAACTACCGGGTTGATAAAATTAAGAGACAGGAAGCCCTAGGAGTTGTAGCATTATTGCTACAATACTGGAGCTCACCATCTTTTTGGCATCGTTGCCGGGGAAGCGTCAGAGTATTAGTAATTGTTGCTTTTCTTCTACTTTCTTACTCTTGCCTTCTGCTAGTAGTTTACTTCATTTCCATTCTGCAAAAGTAGCATAGACATTTCCTGCTTTCGTAGCTTAGCATTTCCTGCTTTCATAGACTAGCATTTCCTGCTTTCATAGACTAGCATTTCCTTTCTGCAATTTCATTTGAGCAAAGTAGATTAGTTCTTTCCTGCTTTCAGTTAATTTTTCATCTTTCATAGTTAGTTGTAGATCAATCTGTCTCAGTTTTGCAGGTACCAAAAGAAAAGAAAAGCAAAAGCAAGAAAAAAGAAAAAAGAAAGTCTTTTCCATTTCATGCCTCGTAGGAACCGAGATAGATCAGGCAAATTCCTACCAAACACCCCCACCACATCAGTGATTCACCCTTCTCTCTTCTTTGGTGACAGTGACCCAGAGGAACCTATAGGTGAACAACCTGAGATATCCAAAGACCCTATAGTAGAAGAAGAGTTAGAGACCAATCCATCTGAAGCTATGGCTGACAATAGAAGAGAAGATGAGAGAATAGAAGGTGCCTTCCCCATCCGAGAGACCAATGGAGAGATGAAAATGAAAAACATTAGCCCCTCTGGCTTACCTCACTTCCATGGGTTGACCACTGAAGATCCAGATACCTTCCTATTTGAGTTTGCTGTTCTTTGTAGAACCTATGACTATACTGAAGATGAGCAAAAGTTGAAACTTTTCCCTTCCACTCTCAAGGATGCAGCACTACGCTGGTTCATGGGTTTACCTGGGAATAGTATCACTACTTGGGCTCAGATGCAGCAAGCTTTCAACACCAAGTACCGGGATTACAGTAGGTCCAAGGAAACAAAGGGGGAAATCTTTCGGATGTCCATGGGAAATGATGAGTCCTTAGAGGATTATGAGGAGAGGTTCCAACTAAGCTATAAGCGGGCCAGGTGCACACTTGACCCTGAATCCCTCAAGTTGGTCCTACTCCGAGGAGTCCCTGAAGACCTCTTAGATACCCTTCACATGTTAGCTGGGGGGGACATTTGCCAACTGCCTTATGAGGACATCAAGACCATGTTTAGAAACCACTCCAGGGAAGCTCGGAAACGAGGTAGAGGAAACCACCTCTCAACTAGTGTCCCTTTCTCCAAACATGAGCTTGCAAACCAATTAGAAGATCTTAAGAGTGAGGTGAGAAAAACCATTGCCATGCAGCTTGATACATTCAGGATTCAGCAAAAGAAAGAAGAGGCTGAGAGAGCCTTGGCTGTCTTCTGTCCTAGGTGCACAAGGAGGCACCCTAAGAACGAATGTCCATTACATTCGGTTGAAGTGTGTTTCGTTTTTGAGGAGGACCATCCCACAAATCAGTGTCCAACCTTACCTGGATTTAAAGCCATGTACCAAGGGACCGAAGCTCCCACAGAGCCTCTCTATTACCTCAACCAAAGGAGGCCACAAGGATCTAGACCTTATCATCAGGGGATGCAAGGGGCATCTCAAGCTTATTAAAACCCCAACCAGTCAACTCCTATGCCTTCCTGGGGTCCCCCTGCTCATCCTTCATGGTCCATGCCTCCTCCATGGTCTTATCCACCTTAGTACCCCACTCAACCTACTTCTCATCCATATCACTCACATACCCAGCCACAGCCTCAATGGAATGCACCTCAGTCGGGGTGGAGGCCCCAATACAATACTCCTCCTGCCATTTTGCCTCCACCACCAGTTCAACCTCAACCATTACCTCCTGCTCCTCCAAGGCAACCTCAAATGCCTGCTCAACCGAACCCGAACCCCAACAATAGACAGGCCCAACAGGTATACACTGGGGAAACCTCATGCCCTACCTATGCTGTGGAGATCCAGGAGATCAACCTTCGATCTGGAAAGACTCTACCAGATCGCCAACCTCCTCCCCCAGAGGATGAGGAAGATAAATAGGAAAGTGGACCAAAGGCTATTCCACCCTTTCCTGAGAGACTAACAGCCACCACACAACCTAACCCAGAAGAAGATGAGCTTTTGGGTGAGCTCAAGCAGTTGTGTGTAAAAATCCCACTTCTCCAAGCCATTAAGGATGTGCCAATATATAACAAGCTGGTTAAGGAGAAGTGTTTCAAACACCCAAGCAGACGGAAGAAAGATGCTTCAACTATCAATGTCATAGGACAACTGTCTGACCTTATACTAGGACAAGTCATCTGCCCAAAGTACCTAGATCCTGGAAGTCCTGTAGTAGATGTTCACATCAATGGCACCATTATCCCCCACACCTTGATTGATCTGGGGGCGGCCATCAATGTGATGACCAGGGATACCATGCTTAAACTCAATCTTCAGGGTTCCTTGAGGAAGACCTCGACAGTACTGCAATTAGTAGATCGCTCCACCGTGACTCCCGAAGGGATTGTGGAGGATGTCATGGTCTCCATTGATTCTTGGGAATACCCTGCAGACTTCCTGGTTCTGCAACCAAAGGCCAAGCTTACTGGATATCCTCTCATTCTGGGAAGGCCTTGGTTAGCTACTGCAGATGCTTACATAAGTTGTCAGGCAGGAAACATGACCATCAAAAATGGTCCCATGTCCAAGTAGCTAGTCCTATATCCTCCTGCCCAACCCTCTTTAGAGCATGATTTACCACTCTGGTTGGAGGAAGGAGAAGAAGACGAGGTGTATTCAGCACCTCTGTGTACCCTAGATACCACTAGAAGAAACCCCCCAACCGAGGATGACTTGATCGAGAACTTGATCCAAAACCCACCTACCAGTGCACTACCCTTAGAAAAATTGGTGGAGGATGCCCAAGCTAGCACCTTAGTGGATCTTTGTACAACCAACCCTGTCACTCCCAGAGTTAAGAATGTGGAGTTCGGCCCTGAGAGAGCATTGAAAATCAGCTCCTCCCTATCTCCTTCCCAGGAAAAGGAGCTGTGTAGTCTATTGGCCAACCACCTAGATGCTTTTTCTTGGAGCTACAAGGAAATGAAAGGAGTCCATCCTTCGGTCTGTACCCATCATATATACATCAAAGAGGATTGTAAACTGGTTAGGCAACCTCAGAGGAGAATGAATCCAGCCCTTAAAGACATTGTCAAGGAAGAATTGCAAAAACTGTTGGATGCCGGATTCATCTACCCCATCTCAGATAGTGAATGGGTGTCCCCTCTAGTGTTGGTTCCCAAGAAGAATGGGAAGTGGAGAATCTGTGTGGATTACCGTGAGCTGAACAAAGCTACCAAGAAAGACCATTTCCCTCTACCTTTCATAGATCAAGTGTTGGATGGACTGGCAGGAAAGAAGTTCTTCTCTTTCCTGGATGGGTTTAGCGGGTACAATCAAATCCAAATCAGCCCGGAAGACCAAGATAAGACCACCTTCACTTGTCCTTGGGGTACCTTTGCCTACCGAGTCCTTCCCTTTGGGCTATGCAATGCTCCTGCTACTTTCCAGAGAGCTGTCTTAAGCATCTTCTCGGAGCTGGTCCATGATGCAGTGGAAATCTATATGGATGACTTTACTCCTTATGGGGCCAACTTCCAGGAAGCATTGTCCAATCTGGGAAAAGTCCTAGCCAAATGCATTGAGATGAACCTGTCCCTCAGTCCTGAAAAATGTGAATTCCTGATGACTGAAGGGACCGTGCTAGGCCATACCATTTCTTCCCAAGGATTGCAGGTGGATCCTAACAAAATTGCTCTCATCAAGAGGGTTCCACCTCCTCAAAAGGTAAAGGATGTCTGGAGTTTCTTGGGATTAGCAGGATACTACAGGAGATTCATTAAGGACTTCATCAAGTTAGCCTCGCCATTGTTTGGTCTGTTGGCAAAAGATGTGGAGTTTAAATGGACTGACGATTGTCAGAGGGCTTTAAATGAGTTGAAGGACAAGTTGGTGTCAGCCCCAATCCTGAGAGGTCCAAACTGGGCCCTACCTTTCCACATCCACACTGATGCCTCGAACAAAGCCATAGGTGCAGCTTTAGGACAAATTGAGCAAAAACTTCCATATGCCATTTACTTTGTCAGCAAGAACTTGACCAAAGCTGAACTGAATTACACTGTAACCGAGAAAGAGTTCTTAGCTGTAGTCCATGCACTAAACAAGTTCCGACATTACATTACTGGTTACCAGACCTTTGTACATACTGACCATGCTGCTATTAGATATTTGATGAATAAACCAGATGTGAATGCTCGTATTATTAGATGGTTACTTTTATTGCAGCAGTTTGATCTAACCATTGTTGATAAACCAGGTAGAGAAAATGTTGTTGCTGACTTTTTCTCTAGATTGGATTTGTCTGCAGATGAGGATGGAACAGTGGATGATCAGATGCCTGATGAACATCTGTTTGCTATTTCAGTACTCTCTCCATGGTTTGCTGATATAGCAAACTATCTTGTTTCAGCACAGTTCCCTCCACACCTATCTTCCAGAGAGAAGAGCAGAATCATCAGAAAAAGTGCCTCATTCACTTGGATCAGGGGCAATCTGTTCAAGCTTGGCCCCGATCAGATCTTAAGGCGTTGTGTAAGGGAGGAGGAAGTCTTTGATATCCTCCTCACTTGTCATGATGGGCCTTGTGGAGGGCATTTTGCAGCAAAGAGAACTGCCTTCAAGATCCTGCAGGCAGGATACTATTGGCCCACACTTCATCAAGATGTTAGAAGATATGTCAGTCAGTGTGACCAATGCCAAAGAATGGGGAAACCGACCCAAAGGGATGAGATGCCTCTCCAACCTCAAGTGACTCTTGAGCCATTTGAGAAGTGGGGCATGGACTTTGTGGGCCCAATCAACCCCTCTTCGAGGCAAAGGACTTACATCATTGTGTGTACTGACTATTTGACAAAGTGGGCAGAGACCAAAGCAATCAAAGTAGCAATAGAAGAAAAGGTGGCCGAGTTCCTAAGAGAGAACATCTTCTATAAGTTTGGCTATCCAAGAGAGCTGGTCACCGATCAAGGGAGCCATTTCACATCCAACTTGGTTGAAGACTTACTGGCTCATCACAAGATCAAGCATAGGACTTCCACTCCCTATCATCCTCAAGCAAATGGGCAGGTGGAAGTCACCAATAGAGCATTAGAAGGGATCTTGACCAAAGTGGTGAGCAGCAGCAGAAAAGATTGGGCAGATCACCTGGTTGAGGCCACATGGGCCTACAACACCACTTGGAAGACCACCACCAGCTTCACACCTTATGAGCTGGTCTATGGGAAGAAAGCTTTGCTGTCCATTGAGTTTGGGTATAACACTTTGAGGATGGCAGCTCAACTGGACCTAGATCTCAGCCATGCACAACAAGAGAGGCTGCTGCAGCTGAATGGACTGGACGAGCACCGCATGCAGGCCCTCCTTCACTCAGAAGTGGTTCAACTTCAGAGGAAGGTGTGGCATGACCAACATCTCCATGACAAGCAATTTCAGCTGGGAGATTGGGCTTTGTTGTATGATTCCAGATACAAAGATTTCAAGGGGAAGTTGAGAACCAGATGGCTAGGACCATACACAGTGGAGAAATGCCATGACAATGGATCTGTCCTCATTCGAACCATTGATGAGGAAGCCATTCCCATGCTTGTCAATGGGCATCGATTGAAGATCTACAGGAGACCTCTCTCAAGACAAGAGCTTATCAAAACTATGGAGAAATCTATATTGGTCATAGAGAAGGGTTCTGCCTCTGCCTCTGGCACACCCTGAAAGAAGATCTGAAAAAAAAAAACAAAAAAAGAAGAAAAAAAGAAAAAGAAAAAAGAAATAAAGATCCTTGGGTGAAAACCTCTCTGAGGCGCCCAAGGCAGGTAGTAGGGGTGAAAACCTCATTGAGGCGCTCCTATTGCTTTTTCAAAAAAAAAAGAGAAAAGGTTGAAAAAGATCCTTGAGTGAAAACCTCTCTGAGGCGCTCAGGGTAGATGGCACGGGTGAAAACCTCCTTGAGGCGCCCCTGTTATCTTTTAAAAAAAAAAAGAGAAAAAAAAAGAGAAAAAAGAAAACACAATAAGCAAAATATGGTAAAAATTGCAGGTTGCAGATGCTCTATGGAGAAGAGGAAGCCCTTCAACTCACAGCCAAGGGTCCTTATCATGCTGTCAGGGAACCTCATCAGTACCTCCACCGAGAGCACCCATGTTTTTCAAGGTATGTGCAATTTTATCATGGTTTGAATCTTCTACAGGAGGCTGCCGTCTTTCTACAGGAAGGCACAGTCTTTCTACAGGAAGGCGCAGTCTTTCTACAAGAAGGCGCGGATTTTCTACAGGAAAGTGTAGACTTTCTACAGAAAGGCCGAACTTTCTACAGGAAGCTCTGTGTCTACAGGAAACTTCCTGTAGAAGTTTGGGACGGCCAAAAATTTGTTTCAAACGGAGATCTAGCGGCTGAGGAATGGGTTGGATACATGCATGCCACTGGTGGCACCCCTAAACATTGTTGTTACCTTGCTCCACCATCCTCGTCGCCATGCAACCAAGATCCCTGCACCAGCAAACCAGATCAATGAGTTCTCGTGGTAAAGCCATTTGTCAAAAAAAAACAAGCACCGAGAGCTCATACCACATCCATGACGAGCATCAGCAGCTCCGGGAGCGTGATCAGAAGATTCTATCCATCGTCGTGCAGCATGCACCCAAGGAGGCGAGACTGTTACAAGGCACCCCGCGGGAATCCTGTAACAGTCAAACCTGCATGAGTGGATACCATTCACAGCATCGCCCTCTGCAAACAACACTTGGGCGCAGGCAACCAGAGCATCCACTCCATCGCCAGCATCCTGTAACCATGAGCCTCCGGGACTGGTAAGCCGCATGCAGCAGGTAGATCCGCTCCCCGTCGTCCAAAAACCGAAAAATCGTGTGCAGCCGCGCGCAGGTAAGTGTCTCAACCCTTCCTTCCACCAAATCGCATGAGTATTACTTTGATTTGTTTGCATGGCGTAGAAATGAATGGTTGAGCGGTCGTATGGCCAGTTGACTGGCCACGTCGGCTAGTTATGGTATAGTCGGATGCTTGGGTGGTAGCCACGACAAAGAAAATACGCAGCACTCATGTGAGGATAGTCCCGTCAACCGAGAAATGAGTTTAACCGAAAAGGGCGGCGGCAGATCTGTGGGAATGAATGCGGCAGCGAGTGAATATGCAGGCGAATGATGGGTGACGTTGCCCAATGGTCCGGTGGGGACAGCTCACCCCCCGCGCCACGAGCTGCGCCGATTCAAAATCTAATCAGCTAGATTATGCGCATGTATTCATCAACCTCCACTTCAAAACTCGAGTGGCTCTTCTGATTTCCTCTGCACGTTGATACGCCGAGCTTTCGGCTACCAAAACGTCGGTGAAGCACATCTCGACCGCTGGCCAACTACAGTCCTCCCTGAAGTTTGCACACTGCTCCTACAGGAACAGTTTCTACAGGAACACAGTCCTACAGGAAGCAGTCTCTACAGGAACACAATCCTACAGGAAGCAGTCTCTACAGGAACGCAGTTCTACAGGAAGGTGAATTCCTCACGTAAGAAAAGGTGGCAGAAAAAAGGTAACCCTGAAACTCCTTCCGCAATTGGCTTTCAAAGGTGGCAAGATCATTATTCACAGTCTGGTCATAAAAATATCGGATTGTTGTGCCTATACTATCGCTTCTACAGGATAGCAGTATAATTAGACTGTGTTTTGTGAATTGTATGCATGCTCTGCCCAAAATAGACCGAATCTCCTTTGCATTTGTCACCTTTAGTCAAAACCCCCGTGTTCATCATGCCGGGTGGGTTTATAAGACGAGAGCCCACTGATTCAATTAACTTAAGGAGAAACCCAGCAGTGGTAGAGCTCTTTACCAGAGCACAATGGATGCCTTTTTGTGATAAGCTGCAGGGCTACGATGATGAAGTAGCCAAGGAATTCTTGCAGGCTTTGAAGCCTAAATCCCAGACACTGGCTACAGTAAACTTCAGAGCTCTAAGCCTCAAACTCACCCCAGAACATATCAGTCGGATCACAAAACTTCCTATGGGTCTGCCGTGGGATAAAGAAGAGAGAAAGCTGAGTCAGCAGGCAAAGAAGGAATTCTTTCCACCTGAGGAAGAATTCTTGGAGGATAAAAACGGGGTGAGAAGAACGAGTTTATCACCACCTTGGAATGAAGTCAGTTTGCAAATCATAAAATATATTACTTGTGAAGGCCGGTTCAGCATCGTGTATGCATATCACTTTCGGCTACTCACTGAGCTGAGGCACCGAATTGACCTTCCTGTAGAGCAAAAACTGAGCATCCCTTATTATCTCCTGCAATCCCTAATGGAGTGTGCTACAAAGCTAAGAGAGGGCATACCTGATCAGATAGCCCACCATGGGTTAATAAAGTTGCTTGTGGAAGATGCATTGCACTCATATAAGGTCCCCCTCTCATGGGAATCCTTCTGCAATTTGACCAAAGATGGGGATATTAAAATGTTGATCGAAGAAACGGGTTCCTCTAGCAGTGAGGAACACGAAGCAGTGGCCGAAGAACAAAGGAAGAAGCATGAGGAAAAGAAGGACCAAGAAAAAGGTGGCACACCTATCCTGTCAGCAAGGGAAAAGAGGATGAAGAGCAGAATGGACAAAGCAGAGGTGGCCCACGTCAGCCCAAGTACCTCAACAGCACCTGCAACCAAAGCAAAAAGCAAAACTCAAGCAGGCAAGCAAGCGGAAGTGGAGACACCTGTGTCTACAGGAAAGCAAAAACAGGCTTCTACAGGAAGCCTGAAAACACAAACTCAGGCTTCTACAGGAAGCCCAAAAATCATTGAAAAACAGGCTTCTACAGGAAGCCCGAAAACAAAGACAAAGGCTTCTACAGGAAGCCCGAAGATCAGTGAGGAGCAGGCTTCTACAGGAAGCCCAAGAGCAAAGACCAAGGCTTCTACAGGAAGCGCGAAAATCGTTGGAGAACAGGCTTCTACAGGAAGCCCAAAAACGGAGACAAAGGCTTCTACAGGAAGCCCGAAAGTGCAACCACAGGCTTCTACAGGAAGCCCGAAATTGGAAAAAGGGGCTTCTACGAGAGGCCCGAAAGTCATTGAGAGACAGCCTCTTACAGAGAGTCTGAAGGCAGAGAGAGGGCCTTCTTCAGGAAGCCCAACGGTGGGAAAGAAAGAATCTTCTACCGGAGGCCCAGAAGCAGGCAAAGCAGGGTCTTCCACAGGAAGCCCGAAATCTGAAAAGGAGGGGCCCTCTACAAGGAGCTCTGAGAGAGCAAAACGCAAGAAAGAGAAGGCTGGTATTCTCGAAAGGGAGGCAGCAGCGGCACTGGCTGCCCTCAGGACACCTCCAAAACCGAAGGAGAAAAGTGAGAGGGAGACCCCTCTACCATCTGAAGCCAGGAGAAGCAAGAGGATGACCACGGGCAAGCCACAGCCTCCACCCAGCAGCCAAACCACTTCAGGGGACGTCCCTACTTCACCCAGTGCAAGAACCCCCTCTAAAACATCAGCCACCCCCGAAAAGGGGACCCCAAAAATAACTTCCTGAACACGAAAGATAGGCCAGTTGCCTTCCGAAGCCTGGCTCAAGGAAATAGGAAAGGGGAAGGAAGAATCACCTTCGTCACCACCAGGGGCAGCAAAGGCAGGGCCGCCAAAAACGGGAAAGGAAGAAGCGCCACCCTCGGAAGAAAAGGCAGAACCACCAAAATCAGGGGAGGAAAGGCATGTTCTGGGCTCTAGTTCTCGGCCAAAGACGAGGAGCCAGGGCAAACTTGCTCAAGGATGAGCAAATAGTTTAGCTGGGGGGTGATGATGAGCCCCAATTTTTGGTATAATTTGGGCTCATTTGGCCTACTTGCTTTGCTCAAACCATTCACTTTTTATTGCTTATGCATGCATTTCTTAGTTTATTCGTGTTGTTTGTAGGAAGAAGGGTAGACATTTTATCTACGTGACTAATGCATTATGATTTCAGGTTTTTGGCATTAAAAGGGAGAAAAAGACAACGAAAAAGGAGACAAGGAGACAATGAGGTGGCACTGCTGGTTTTTAGGAGAGGATGTCCACAGTCTTGGGACCCTCCTCGTGATTCCCACCTTAGCTCCGAGCTCCAATCCATCTCCCCACCGAGCTTAGAAGCAGCCAGCTGTTCTACAGGAACAGCAGTTATAACTGTTCTACAGGAACAACAATTATGACTGTCCTACAGGATCAGCAGTTTAAACTTCAGTTGGACAGCCGAGCTCCTAAAATCAAGGACATTTGTTGGATGATCGTTTTTGCATAAGTATGGAGGCCGTAGCCTTTGATAGGTTGTTGAAACTTTCACATTACTATTGTAATTTTTGAGCACAGCTCGGTCTTTGTTCCTTTTTGTAAGCCAATTTGGCATGACATCAGATTAAGAATAAAGAAGGCAAATTTTGATCTAGTTCTGAGTTTTCTCAAGGAGCTATAGCTCTCAGGTTAGGGCCCAACCTGAGAGCAATAGATCTCCTCAGTGTTGTAATGTGTTTGCATTTCGTTCCAGCACTTTGAGTTTGTTTATTTTCACATGTAATTCGAATTCACAGTTTGGTAATTTAGTCGTTTTCATGAGCATAGATAGGACTAGTTTATGGTGATTTGCTTTCAGTTGCTTAAGTTTGATAGGAGGATAGATATAATCTCTTGGAGCTCCAGCAAAAAGGTTGAGGAAGTCTCCACTGCCATCTCTGTTTGGAGATTGGAGTGCAGCTTATACCAGCCACAAAAATACGCAGTTCTTCACTTTATACATGCTGCAACATAGTCTCGTTTACAATAGATCTTTCCATGCACTTCACTCTTGCACCATACACCTTCATCACCGCTTCATGCACATTCCTCTACACACTTTATATTGCTATTCATTGAGTTCAGGTAGCTAGGTTAATGAATTTTCATCTTGGTGACAGTCATAAGCCATTTGTTTCATTTACACTGCTTTTCATCATTCGATTACCTCCTTCTTCATCTTGATCATGCATACAACCACATCCTTGACCTCTGCTCCGCTCTGTTATCTCCCAAACTCCTCCACTCCTCACGTAACTTCATTCTTTAGACATTTCATTGTTATAACCTTCCATCCATCAACCCACTTCATACACTCGTTCTCCATCCTACTTCTCCACTCCTGAGCCATCACCAGCTTTATTCCTACCTTGCACATCTCCCCCCTACCATTCCATCACTCCACCATCACTTCAAACACCCACGGTAGGTCATCCTGTAGCAATTTGTAGACTTCCTGTAGAAACCCCTGCGTTTCCTGTAGAATCCCCTGCAGACATCCTATAGGAGGCCACTCACTCGGTTGCTGAGCCTCTGAACGTGAGGAACCTCTGTGGACTGATGCTAAGGATCTCTGGGGACCTCTCCTAGCCTCCCCAACCTTTCCCAAGCTTTCCTTCCTTCCGCATCACATCTGCACAACCAAACCCTAATAAGCACAAAATCACAATCACTCCATCCACTTAAAGAAAAAATACAAAAACATGTCTTTTAAGATGCAAGTAGATTAGATTCATGCATTTTCACTTATTAGAAGTAATGGCACCATTGGTAGAAGTTTCCTTCACATTCTTTGCATCATAGAGGTTAGACTAGTTAAATTAGGGTTTCCTAGGGTTTCCATGTTTTGATTTGCTTTCAGTTCATTTTCGCCAAGTAGATTAGTCTTCTTTGAGCTAGCTTTCATCCATCATTTACCAAGCTTCTTCTGAGAGCCTATAGAAGTTGGCTTGAGCCCTAGCGGACTTGTGCCAGTTGACCAAGTGACAGCTGCGACAAGAGCTAGTACTTGTGCATACAACACCGTCGCTTCCAAGTTTGTACGAACTACCGGGTTGATAAAATTAAGAGACAGGAAGCCCCAGGAGTTGTAGCATTATTGCTACAATACTGGAGCTCACCAATTATGGCAGTAAAAATTTTGTTGGTAGTAAAGAAGCAGAATCTTCTAATTCAAACACATCAACTACACCTCCTCTTAGTTCTGGTCCACTATAGATCGAGAAACCCAACCCTGACTTAGTAATCAAACTTCCTGCTAAAGGTGTACTTCGTAAATCAGCTTTCAATCCACATGCGAGAGCTGCTCAGAATTACAACATTGTTGAAGACTTAGCTATTTCCTCTTTAGCAATGTCGGCTTTGGAAGTGCTGGAATCGTGCCCAGCACAGCATAAATTACTATTGTCTCTTTAGGAGCTATCGATATTCAGAATTCAAACCTAATAATATTCGACTTAGAGGATAGTACACCCCACCTAGCTCATCAAATTGCTTTCCAGATTCCATTTTTAGTTAAAAACAAACCTTGTTTTCGCATTGTGATTGATGAAGGGAATTCTACGTGTATTATGTCGATCTAGTGTTGGAGATCGCTTGGTTCTCCCACACTCAATCAGTCTCTGATAATTCTTAAGGCTTTTAATGGCCGAGGGTTCCATCTTTTTGGTATTTTACAGGATTTACCTATAGGTGTCGAAGGCAAAACTATAAATCTAGATGTGGAAGTGGTTGATGCCCCTCTAGATTATAATCTTCTCCTGGGTCACAGTTGGTCTTGTGCTATGTGTTGTGGGGAAAAATGCCTATGCAGGACGATCCTATCCACCTAAGGTGTGACAGTGCCTTAGCAACAAACAGAGACGGCTATTCTAGTATTCTTCCTTTATGAATTAAGAATGAAGAGAGATAGATGGACTAACCGGTGTCTTCCGTTTGTCCCTCGATCCGGTCTCTCTTCTCTTTGAGGGTTCCCAGCTACTTGCCTTCTCACTCGCCCAACTTCAAGAGGTTTCTGCAAGATCACAAGAAGAGAACACTACACTAGACATGGATTCATATTCATAACTAGTTGAGGATTAGAAATAAACTAAACATACTAATGCAACCATACATCAAAGATACATCAGTATATAGGAGAAACCAAGATAGCTTTATTGATGAATAACAAGGTTCAGGAAGAGATACAACCCAGAGGGCTCCAATCCAGCATCTCCTTCCCAGCAAATGGAATTCCTATCTTCACCCCCTTCAAAGCATTAAGCACCCAATGATTCCAGTCTCAAACCAACATCAATTCTTTGCAATAACAAAATTCCAGCCTTTAGATCTCATGGAGCAGAGATCCATATATAGATGTTTGGAGAGAGGATGAGTCAGCTTGAGATCTGACTAGTGTCCTCTCCCTCTGTCAGTTCTTGATTCCACTTGGAGGTTCTTGCTTCCACTTGGAGATTGGGAACCTCTTACTCATCACCAGTCGAATTCACTGAGGCAAGTGTCATTGAGGAAGATTTTGGAAGCTTCCTGGGTCTTGACACCTCTTGGAATGAACTTGCCATTTGGCAATTATCGCTCAACGCACCCTGGTAGTGCTTCTACCTGCGTTGCAGTGCAGGTAGCCAGTGTTGGTTTTGACATTCAGCGCAAACAGCTAGTGGAGCCACTGAATTGATCCTGAATTGACTTGTTTTTGAGCAGTTTCTGGTGGAGAACTTCTGTGAATTGCTGTGGTTTGTTAGCCTTGTTCCTCTAGGGGTAGGAACAACATGTTTAGGGACTTTGGATCCCTTAGATTATGGACATTTCATGCTCAATGCTGTAAGGCACAAAAATGTCTATAACAGTTGCCCCCTAAAGTATGAGGCCGTTTATCGGGTGAAATGCTTTATCAGGAGGATCCGAAGTTCATCCAATGCTGGAGAGGAGACCTGTAATAAGATACAATACAATACATTATTTTTCATACTGCTTTCATGATCTAGCTGAGGCGGGCATTCCCATGCTCAGCTTTATAAATTCATTTTCCTGTACATAGAACAGACAATCGTCTGGTGGTAGACTGATATTTTTGATGAAATTATCATCCTTTGGGTAGGATGATTATCTGCTGCAATGATGTACATGTCAATGTCTTTATCTTTTCTGAATATATATCGCAACCTGGATGGATGAAACTAGATCCGGGGTCTTCAAACTCATTCGATCTTCACTCTAAGTACAAGTCGATCCATGTGAGAAATGTTCTGAAGTCGAACATGGAAAGACATCGCTTGATTACCGGTCAATGAGGTAAACCGTTAAGAAGCGCGAGAGGAATCACCGATAATGATAATGACCCTCAAGGTACTGCAGTACAATTCACGTGGTGTGAATAAAGGACTTGGTGTCGAACACCATGCAAAATCTTTCGGTCGAAGGTCATTGATGTATACCTGTCGCCAGAAGTGAGAAACTTGCCATTGAGGCATGCAAGCTTCAAAGTACTAAAGGGGTTGTTCCTAGATCAACTTCTTGGATAATGAGCTGATGTCGACAAGAAGCGATCCATCAAAGGAGGGCCTTAATGAATCCCACATCAATGACACGGAACGGAGCTAATGATTCTGATGGAGGTGAAAACGATCTGTGACATATGATTCAGGGTGGCGGTCATGAAAGGATGAAGGATAATGTACGGTAGTGGATGGGACATGGTCGACTTTTCTGAACGACTTCTCTTGAACATATGGCGACACTGATGCGATGGATCGGTAGCATTACCCCAAATATGGATGGTATGGCGAGACCATGGTGATGTGACCAGTGAATGAAACAACCCAACCCGATTGTGGTACGGAGGAAAAGTGTCATGTTCAAGAGCGACTTGCTACCATCAAAGTTTTCTTGAGTTTCTCCCAATTTTTCCCCAGTCATTGCTGACCAGTACCTCTTTATTTTTGTCAAGCTTGAGGAGGATAACATATGCTTGTTCTATAACCTGCCCTTCGGGCAAGCCCATCGCTATGTTTTAACGACCCTAGCGATAGTGAAACCCGTTCTCGTCTAAAGACAAGTTTGACGCTATTTAATGCATTTAACGAGTCTAACGACAAGGATAACTCGGTCCTTTTCATTTTTAGAGAGTCTAAAAAGGTACATAAAGTTAACTCCAAAAGTCCTTTTTTGTCATCTAATCCCTTAAGTCCGAAAAAGTATAAAACGATACAGAAGGGATGAGTTTTTGATAGTTTTAACGAGCCGAATAAAAAAAGCGCTCGATCTTTTTGTGCAATAATCCCTCAGGTCCAAAAAGATTAAAATCTAGAGGAGGGATAGCTCTTCCGGTCGCTTTAACAAGCTGGAAGGCCAAAACTCGGCAATCTTTTCATATTTTACGAGTCAAATGAAAAGAGCTTAAAGAAGACTCCTCTTTTGAGGAACGAGTGATAAAATGGGTTAGCAGCTGATTCCAGGTAAGGCTTGGAATTTTCCAATCATGGCAGTGTCACAAGGATGGCTAGTGAAATCACTCTTCGCAGCTGTTCCTCAAAATGGGTAAACAATCATATGGAGGTGAACGATCGGCCAATGAAAAGTGGAGGTGATGGTGCAAACACGACCAAGGCTTTAATGACTAATGATATTACATTCACAGTGGTTATTTACCGGGATATTGGTTCATTTTTTATTTTAAAATGAGTTTAAACGCTGGTGGAAACACTTGCTCATTGCTTGTGTTTATTTTTTAACGAGCATGAAGTCCGCGTTAAAACTGCTCGGATCTTGCGTTTATTTTTTAACGAGCATGAACTATGTGCTAAAACTGCTCGAATCTTTCATTTATTTTTTAACGAGCATGAACTGTGTGCTAAAACTTCTCAATTTTATATGGTCAAATTATTGATTTTTTACCATGACTAGCTTTGCCCTTTTTCAAAGATAGTACTGTATCCTCAATTGCTGCACCAAACTAGTTAGAAATGAGTAACATTTGCTTGAAAATGAGATTAGAACCCTAATATTTCACTTTGAACTACGTAAAAACCAATTAAAAAGTGTTTTTACCTCTCATTTTACCATTTCATTTGAACTTTGTTTGTTGGAGCTTTGGAGGTGCCTCTTCCCCCTTGATTTTCATCAGCTGATTCCGGGAGATTCTGCGGACGATTTTCGGCGCTGTCTGGACCAGGTAGGAGCTAAACCCTAGCTCTTTCTTTTCATGGTTTCCTTTTCTCATTCTGTGCCTGTTTTCCTGTTCCCCTGAGCCCCTGGGGTTTTGTTAGGGCGCTCTGCCATCAGCGCAGCTGGTTCACTCGAAACCTGCGTTGAATGTCAAGCTGCATGAAGGCAGTTTGACCTTCAACACAGGTGGAACACTAGCTAGTTGCGTTGGGCATAGAAAATAGTTTTGTTGCACAGTTTTTGATGAGAATTTTGCCAGTTTCTCATCAAATCCAGGATCTAAAGCCTCTCATGTTTTGTTTTCAAAGATTATTGGAGAAAAATGACCCTTACATGGCGAGAATGAGAACATGAAGAAGAGGACATGATTGCCCTCCATGATCCTGTCACGGTGAACGCGTTGCGGAACAATGGTCTGCTGAAGTTCTTCCGTATCTCTAGTATGAGAGCACAGATCTCCCTACTGCAGTATATGCTTGATGCTTGGGATCCTATCAACCAAGTATTTCAAATCAGGAGCGAATCCATCCCTTTGACCATGGTAGACATTTACTTCTTGACTGGTTTGTCGAGGCGGGGTGCCCCCATTTCTTTGTCAGGTTCAGCCCGAGGGAATGACTCCGTGAGAGATTATGTCCGCCAGTATTGCAGGGAAGGATCTCAGCCGAGTAGAGATGGCAAGGTCGTTATCCGTGAGATTACTGACAGGTCTCTCAGGTCCATTCTGTATACTATTGGTAGGATGGCCGGTAGTGAATCTCTTCATGTTGCCAACAGATCCTATGTGCAGCACGCCTTGGAGTGCCTCCAACCGAAAATATTCAACTGGTGTGATGCAGTACTTCTTCAGATGAAAAGTCAATTGACCAAGGTAAAGGACGAGAAGCTGAAGAACTTTGGATTTGGTTCTATTTTGACTGCCTTTGCCTCGAAGAAGATACCACTGATGCAGCCTCAGTACATTGCACTCGACTTGCCTTCTCCTACCGAGCCACGCATGCAGAGATGGGTTGATCACATGTCTAGGCATGTTGGTCAATCTCAGATTTCTTTCACTGACACCTTCTTCAGGTGGTTCGAGCGTCAGGAGATGGTCTATTCCGAGTATCCATATGTTGGTATGGATTTCCGAGGTGATCCGGATTTGGTACTGCCGGATGGCGAACAGTGGGGCGCTATTGGTAAAACCTTCGACATATCACTATTTATTGTTTTTATTTGTAATGTCCTTGTGCTTTATTCTATCAAGACTTTAATCAAACTCATGTGTGCTTGCAGATGTTGGTCCTGTTCGTCCAGCAGTTCGCCCGAGAGCGCCAGTCGCTGCCCCAGCGGGGGAGACTGCTGGGAGGGTTATCCTTCGCGACCTTGATGTGGCTGAGACCCTTACAGCTGTGCAGGAGCAGGTTGAGAGCCTTACTCTTGGCATTCCGAATGTGAGGATCGACGAGTTACCTTTACAGTTGCAGCGGCATACTACTGGTGTGCCTAGACGATGGACTCGTCTCCTACGCATGATTGCACAGGCCATGACGTGCTATCATGAGCATCACTTGACTAGGGTGCCCCCTAGCATTTTTGAATTTTTGGGTCATGTGACCGATTTTTGTCTTGGTTACAGAACATTATGTATAAACGATAAACAGCTTATATATATATATATATTTTGATTTTCTGGGTTTATTCTGGTTGAGTTATATGATCCATATGTACAACATTGATGATGTGTCTCTTTTTATAAATGTCGCAAATGTCTATCTAACACATAGTTTGCTAATGAGTCGGTTAATGTGTTTAAGTTTCTGGAAATATGCTGGTATTGAATTAAATCAAATTGTCTTTCCAAAATCTTGAACTTTAGGAACATGCGATAAATAATTGGGTTGCGGACGGAATATATACCATTGAGTTGTAGTATTACGAGTTGTGAGTCTAGCCTGACGATTAGTCAGCGTACGCCATGGGTGATGGCATCAGAGAGTAGTTCTGTCAACGCGCTATATTCAGCGATGTTATTCGTTGATTGCCTGATACATACACCTCTGAAACTTACTAACTCGCCACTTGGATCCAAAATGGCCCAGGCTGCGAAGGACAGGTTCCGCGAACTACGACTCGCTCCGTCGGCATACCCAACACATGTCTCCAGAAGGTTTGGCATCTGCAATAAACGTAAAAAGGTGGATTACTCGACCAAAACAAACACTTTAGCGAAAACAAAATACAACAAAAGCATACAGGTTACTATTTAAGCATAGTAACGTTTGAGGTACAACCCATTACGGGGTTGCGCCAGTGGAATTCCGTCATAATCCATTAACTCGTAGGCTCCTTTTTGCTAACACTCATTTAACAATATAGGGGCCCGTCCATAAAGAATTAAATTTTCCTGCTCCCAATTTATTGGATTCTTGGTCATAAAGCAAGACCAAGTCACCTTCTGAGAAGACACGGGGTTTGACATTTTTGTCGAACTGCGCCTTGACTCGTTTCTTATGGGCTTCGTTAGCCAAAGCGGCATCATGACGGGTTTCATCCAATTGGATTAATTCCAAGAAACGGGCCTCTTCTTCTGAAGTTCCGGGGAGGAGATCAATTGCGAGTTTAAGAGACGAGATTTCACACTGGATTGGTAGGACTGCTTCCAGGCCGTACACCAGTTGGAAAGGTGTGAACCCGGTCGCGTTTCTTACCAATGTTCGGTAGGCCCACAAAGCTGAGTACAGGATTCGGTGCCATCTTCTTTTGTGAACCCCAATCATCCTTTGCAGCATGTTCTTCAGGACTTTGTTGATCGCTTCAACTTGCCCGTTAGCTTGCAGATAATATGGGGTAGAGCTATCGTGAGATAGCCATAGCTTGGCAGCTAATTCAACCATCATGTGATTGCGAAAATGCGATCCATGATCTGTAACTATAGCCTGTGGTACGCCGAACCTGGCGACTACATGATTGAAAAAGAAAAGGGCAGTTGTTTCACCAGTGTTATCTAATGTAGGCATCGCCTCGACCCATTTGGTAAAATAGTCAACGACGACTATAATATACCCATGCCCCCCGGTCGAGGTGGGGTTACATGTCATGAAATCGATGCCCCATTTGGCGAAAGGCCCAACAGCAACTATTGGCTGTAAAGGTGCAGGTGGTCTTCTGGTTTTGCTATCAAAAATTTGATAAGCATGGCAACTTCTGACTGCGGTTATGCAATATTTGAACATGGTTGGCCAGAAGTATCCTGCTCGTAAGATTTTCTGTGCTGTAGCATATCTAGATTGATGCCCCCCACAGGCGCCTGAATGACACTCATTCAGGGCTTTTTCGGCCTCCATGGGTGAGGCACCTCCTCAGAATTGTATCGATACCACGACGGTAAAGCGTATCATCGACGATCATGTAGTCTTTTGCTTGGTATCGTATACGTTTCTGTTCTGAGTGAGAGGTGTTAGGCCTGAATTTTTGGGTATGGAGATAAACGGTTATATCTCCATACCACTCATCGCTTGCAGATATCAGAAACAATCTTTCGTCCACGATTGATTCTTCGGATGTTTCATCGTTGGACGACGATGGGAGATCGCACAATAATTCTGCGAAAACTAGAGCTTTCTTTGATTTGAATTTTACAAATTCCAGATCAAACTCTTGAAGGATTGCTATCCATTTTGAATATTTTCCCCCCAGCAACTGTCGCGACAATATATAAGTCATGGGGTTGCAATCTGATAGAATGGTAGTTTTCCGAAAGAGGACATAATGTCGAAATCTTTGTATCGCTTGAACAGCAGCGAGTGCTAGCTTTTCAACATAAGAATATTTGCTTTCTGTATCATTCAAGTTTTTACTTAAATAATATATAGGATGTTCAATTCCATCGACTTCTTGAACTAAAACCATCGCAATGGTCGTATCCGCTGCAGCCAGATACAAGTTAAAATCTCTTTGATAGTCCGGGGCATACATTAATGATGCTCTTACTAGAGACTCTTTCAGAGCATCAAAAGAAGCTTGCACCACCTGATCCCAGACAAAAGGCACATCCTTTTTCAAAAGACGAGTATAACCTTTAGCAAGTTCTGCGTAATTTGGAATGAACCTCCTCAGAAAGTTTGTTTTCCCTTGGAGTTTCTGAATTTGAAGCAAATTTGAAGGTGGAGGCAAGTTGATGATTGCCTGAACCTTGCAAGGGTCAAGACGAATCCCATCCTTAAAGACTACAAAGCCAAGTAAACGACCAGAGCTGACACAAAATACACATTTGTGTGGATTGAGTCGTATCTTGTAGTGTCGGCAACGTAGAAATATCGCTCTTAAATGCTGCGGATGATCAGTCTGCTTTCGCTAATGAGCCGGAAGGTCGTCGAGGTATGGTTGAACGATGTTCTTGATGTCATGGAAGGCATAATTCATTGCCCTCTGAAACGTCGCCCCTGCATTCTTTAAACCAAAGGGTAATTTTCGATAAGCGAATGTGCCCCACGGACAAATGAATGCAGTCTTTGACTGGTCCTGTGGGCGGATATTTATTTGATTATACCCGGAGAATCCATCCATAAATGAAAATATTTCACATCTGGCGCATTCATCAATTATCTAGTCGATGAAGGGTGTAGGGTAGTTGTCTTTCGGACAAGCTTGGTTTACATCCCTATAATCGACACACACTCTAATTTTCCCTTGTTTCTTCATAACAGGGACAATATTTGATACCCAATCGGTTAGAGGAACCGAGTAGATGAAACCATCATGGAGAAGTTTTTCAACTTCTGCCTTAATGGCAGCGGATTTCTTTGGGTGCACCTGCCGAAGCCGTTGTCTTACTGGTTTGACATCAAGATACATCTTAATTTCATGTTCAACGATACTCGAGTCGATGCCTGGCATTTCATCATATGACCAAGCAAAGACATCTCTGAATTCGCGAAAAAGAGCGTTATATATTTCCAGCTCTGAAGGAGAACAACATTTGCCAACATAAATATTTTCTACAACATTTGTTTTGGTCGAGATATTTATGGCTATAGTCTCTTCGATATTGGATAGGTTCCGCTCTGAATCCACCGTGTTTACAGTATTTGATAGGAATTCAAAGACTGAAGGGTGATAAAGGTCATCCTGAGTATCTTCTTCACAATTCGGAAGAAAGGAACGATGGTGGCTATCATTCCATGGTGCCCCCTCAATCAACATTGATTGTAGAATTCCTTCGTCGGTTCCATGCACTCGCGACCAAGGATCCAAAGGGGTACCATATTCTCTAGACCTATCTACCCAAACGCTTGATGAGCGTTGATTTGGGTTCGCCTCCCATGCCAGAAACATTGATTGCTACAAAATTTCTATTGGGCTTGGGGGCAAAACCATTGCATGATCCATGTTAGTATCGTCTTCTGAAATCTTCTGCACGGAAGATATCATGTTGCAGGCTCCTACCAACGCTACTTCTCCAATATAGATTGGAGGTGGAAGCGCGAAAGTTCCCATTAATGTGGGGTCTTTCAGTAGGCCTACTCCGATATTTTGAAGCGAATGGTTGCTCTCATGGATCATTGGAATGCTTCCTGTAACTTGAGAACCATTAGGGAGGAAGTTTTGTTGGTCGACGATCGTAATCCCTCCTTGAAAGGGGAATGCGATCTTTCTAAAATAGGTCGACACAACAGCTGCCATGGCATAGATCCACGGTCTTCCTAGTAGGATGTTGTAGTCAAGGTTCCCATCGATGACTTCAACATCTATTTCTACCGTTTTTCCCCCTAGTTCAACCTTCAAGTTATTTAGGATACCATATGGGGTATATGTCCTTTCGTCGAATGCTTTTAATGTTGTCGATGATCGCGACAAGGTTGGAGATCCTAAAGTTTTCCAGCAAATCATCGACATAATACATGTAGATGCCCCCTCATCAATAATTGTTCGGTGAACAGTTTTGTTGAGGGCTTTCACTTGGATAAGGAAAGCTAGTTGAGCTGGTAACTGAGGATCATATCCTTTGTGGTCAAAGGACACAAGATTGGAATCCTTAGGATCAACCCCACCAATGGCTGATAACAAAGCCTGCCTTTGGGATGGGCAATTTTGTAGTACTTCAAGAGTCGACATAGCAGATGGCGATTGGGCCAAATCTTCCACTATGTTATAATGTTGCGCCGCTCTGGCGCAAGGATTAAATGTCGACTTGTGTACTACTCCCTTTGGCAGTTTTATTGTTAATTCAGGAATGATGGGTGGTACAACTTCTGTCGAAGTTGTTGTCGAACTGCTTGGTTGATATTTTTCCTTGCCGTTCGACAGCTGTGGATTCCCGTAATCTTTGTTCCTTGTCGAAATCAAAGCATCATTCTGCTGTTTTGAAACCGACAACATAAGCACTTGCGATGGGGAAGCATTTCCACTATCAACCAGATTTTGACCTGGATTTGGGAATGGATCAGTTAACATAGCTGAGGTTTGCCTGTCCAATGATCCTCATCACATATAAAACATGGATTTTTTGGTTTCCCTTTCCCAGGAGGGTTTGAAGAAGTCTTTTCAGGGGATGACTCACCTTGTTTCTTCTTCTTCCCTTTGTTTTGCTTCTTCTTGCTTCTTGGTTGATTGGTTTCTTTGCCTTTATCTGCCGATACAACATTTACTTCCGAAGCAAGAATTTCTTCTTTTGCATTTTTATCTGAAGCCTTACGGGCCTTCTTGGAGTTGGCCTTTGTCGACTTCACGTTTGTCGTGCCAATCACGCCATCACCGGCATGAGAGTCATTATTTGATTTAGGAGGAGGAGGAATTGAGAATTCCGGTCTAGGGGCGTCAGGTATTTTGTCGTAGAGCGTGCCAGACTGAGTATAGACTAAGTCTAGATACTGTGCACGAGCGATAACTTGCTCTTCTGTTACGACTCCCCCCTTTGCCACATCTTCCGTTATGGCAGGAAGTAACGACTTGATAAACCATTCAGCTAATAACTGATCGGGAACGTACGTTTTTACCATCCTACGACGACGTCGCCACTCATGTATATGATCATATATGTGAGTGGCTGTTGTCTATTTGAAGTTGGTTAAGATTTCCGTTCCCGTTTCATACCTTATCGGTAATTGAAAATGGGTTAAGAAGGTCGTGGCTAAGGTGCTGAAATTGTCGAACGAAGCTCTAGGAAATTCAATATACCATTTTGCCGCCGGACCCGTTAACGTCCTCTGAAAAAGGCGAAGCCTTATCAAATCGTCGTTTAAGGTGTTTGATGAACACCATAGATGAAATGTCATCACATTATTCGATGGGTCTTCACCTGGATTTCCATTAAATTTAGGAATGTCCGAAGGAAGTTTGTGAGGAATCGCTGGCCACCAAGGGGCGTAAGCAATTGGATCGTTTGTTAATCGGTGTAAATCGGGTAACTCTAAAGTTGCCACGAATGGTAACTGTTGATTCAGGTTAGGTGAAGCATACCCAGGATACGATGGGATCGCCTGAGCAGTTGGCCTTTACATACCAACATAATGTAATTGATGTTGGTATGACTGATACGGTTGGTGGACTTGGCCACTGTAAAGTGGTTGATTTTGACCGTTTTGAATGTACGGTTGTCCACTGTTCGCAAAGATCTACTGCTCAGAACCTTGGTACACTTGCTGGAATTTTGGTTGTTGGTATTGCACCAGCCACGGTTGTGAAGCCATGCTCTGTTGCGCTATACTAACCGTTGGACCAAGGTGTGGGGTAATTGTACCCGTTTGGACCTGTGTCGCCCCACTGGTAGGCGATTGTGGTTGAGTCACAGGGTCAAGGGGCTGTTGCATTACAACCTGAGAAATCTGAGGTTGACATACAACAGGCAACGTTTGAACTTGCGACACTGTCACAATAGCCGGTGTGGTCGGGATGTTCGACATAGGTACACATTGTTGCATAGAATACACAACCCTTGGTTGTTGAGGTAGCATAGGTACCCAACCACTTGATGTAACTCCAGTATAACCTGAATACTGTTGTGAACTCCCGTATGGATATCCTCCCGGAGGGGGTAATGAAAGGGCATACTGCCCCCCATAGGGTAGCAATCCGGAACTCAAGGGGATTGTTTGTCCTTGGGGACTGGATTGCCCAAATTGACCTCCAAATGGATCAGTCTGGTGAGTTTCAACATAAGAGTTTCCGGATATTATTCCGGAGGAACAAACTGGAACGGACCATACTGTCGAAATAGTCCCTGGGTGGACTCCTTCTAGTGGTTCTGAGCTAGTCGGGACAGATGGTATGCCGGCAAACATTGTCGGAGTGACGACAGGGAGTTCTGTCGTCGCTGTGTCATTCGACACAGTCCTAGATGTTGACGGTTGCTCAGACATTTTGAGTCTATCCAAGAGATTACCTAGCGATTCTACAGGAACTTCCACTTGTGGTAAACTAACTTCTGATGAAGGAAATAGAGTGACCCCGACTCCAAAATGTGTTGGAGTACTTGCTTGCGGATCTTCTACAATTTCCTCTATCGCAATCAAACCAGGTGGAAGGGGAAGACCATCAAGTCCGTAAAATATTTCTGGTGCCGAAGAAGGGGTTGAATCGACAGCGACAGTTGTTTGAGGAACAATACTCTCTAGACCGGTTACAGATGGAACTGGTTCAATAACACAAGTGTTTGTTCTCAGACTAGGATCAGTATCACTGTCCCTCTGTGACTGTTGAACTTCTTCTGTAGAGGCAGGGTTTCCAGAAATGTTTGGAGTAACCGGAATCTCAGATGTTGTTGGAACACTTGTTCTAACTTTGATAGGAGATTTCAAACCGGTTAAATGAGTTTGCTTTGTCCGTAATGTTTTCGATTCCGAAGACAAAGACGGTTGAATCGTAAGTCTCCGCGAACAATGGGGTTTCAATTGACTTTCTTCCACGATTGCGGATTACTCGATCAACCAAAATACAAAAAGGGGAAAGTGTGTTTCCGAATTAAATGAATTTTTTAGACACTTTAGACACAACTTGCTTTTTCACTTTTAAAGAGTCGAGAAAAAGCTAAAGATGACTCTAGTCTCCTTCGATGTTTTAACGAGCCCGAAGTGACAAATGCTCGGATGGACTTTTTCCGTTGTAGAGTCTTAAAAAGGCCAAAAGGAACTGCTCTGGAGTTCTAGGTAGAGGGTGTGCCAAACTTTTCGCAAAACCGCAGAATACTTTTTAGGGTACGGGCGGTTGATCTTCCTGAATGCTGTGTTCAGTGCATTGCGATCAGTAGGGCAGTCGACATGGCTTCCTAAGGATAAAGGTTTTATGCCTAAAGGGGTATCCCAATATATACATGATGGTACGTGGGAGCACAATCCGCACTGGCGCTATCGTCCCTCAGGAGGAATCACCCACCATCAATGACATCGACAGTCACCAGGCTTTACGACGCCGGAACACGTCTCTAGCCTAGACCTCTATGTTGTGCGTTATGTTGCAAAGCGTTGTTAAGTTCATTCAATTTATTTTAGGTTGATCTTTTTAGAAGTTTGCCTTTTGAGGTTCACCACGAGATGTATGATACAAATTCCTAAATGCAGTCTAAAGATGATAAGCAAGCTTTTTATATCTTTTCAACTTATGAAAATCCTAGCTACAAAGGGAAAAGAAAGACACCATCTTTTCTCAAAGAGCAATCAGCACACTCTAATGCACTTTCCTAAATCAAACATGCAAACTATCAAGATGCAAATGCACAATGCAGGTGTTTGTTTTTTGCTTTCTTAGTATTGATGCCTACAAAGAAAGCTTTTTATACAACTTTGAATTTGCTTTTAAATGACAAATACAAACAAGTTTACCTTTTCGAAATCAGAAAGGGTAGAAGAGATTACAACACTTAATGATTTTCAAAATAAACTCTTGTTTCGACACTTTAAAAGAGACAAACTCAAACCAAAAGAAAGAATGAATGTATAATCAACTGTAAACAGCCAATGAACTCTCTCCTAAGATCACAATCAACAGATCTGAATCAAGGGCTACAGGATGACTATTTCACTCTTGCAAAGGAAAACTGTAAATGACACCACAAACACATAAAAACACTCACAGTCTTTTTGTACAAAAGGAGGCGGAATTCAAGCAGAGAAAAGGAGTTATCAGACTGGTACCTATGCTGGTTACAGGCTGCAAAAATCAGAGATCAAAACAAGGCAAAACAGAGCAGAGAACCCCAGCTGCACAAGGCCTAATTGGATCAGCGCAACCTCAACACAGGGGTTTTGACATTCAGCGCAGGTAGCCTTCACAGGACCTAAGTTGAAATGCAGAACCTCTTCACAAGGGTCGCGCTGAAGGAGAAACGAGAGTTTCTCACTGGGTTCTAGGTTACAGATTGCTGATTACTCTACTGTTTCAGGCCAAATAAAAGCAACAAGCAAGGTGAAATCAAAGGGATGCTTTGAGGGAATACTAAGATCTATCACAAAGGATCATCAAATCATTTGTGAGTCCATTGTTCAGATCATAGACAAATCCAGTGATTGGATCAAAGCAGCAACTGTCTACTTTGCATCTGAGAATAGCAGAAGCAGTTTGATTGTTTCTGTTGAGTCTATGAAACAAACAATGATAGAGACACAAATAAAATGACTAAACAGTTGTCCCCAGCGGAGTCGCCAATTTGTTGTGGGGAAAAATGCCTATGCAGGACGATCCTATCCACCTAAGGTGTGACAGTGCCTTAGCAACAAACAGAGACAACTATTCTAGTATTCTTCCTTTATGAATTAAGAATGAAGAGAGATAGATGGACTAACCAGTGTCTTCCGTTTGTCCCTCGATCCGGTCTCTCTTCTCTTTGAGGGTTCCCATCTACTTGCCTTCTCGCTCACCCAGCTTCAAGAGGTTTCTACAAGATCACAAGAAAAGAACACTACACAAGACATGGATTCATATTCATAACTAGTTCAGGATTAGAAATAAACTAAACATACTAATGCAACCATACATCAAAGATACATCAGTATATAGGAGAAACCAAGATAGCTTTATTGATGAATAACAAGGTTTAGGAAGAGATACAACCCTGAGGGCTCCAATCCAGCATCTCCTTCCAAGCAAATGGAATTCCTATCTTCACCCCCTTCAAAGCATTAAGCACCCAATGATTCCAATCTCAAACCAACAACAATTCTTTGAAATAACAAAATTCCAGCCTCCAGATCTCATGGAGGAGAGATCCACATATAGATGTTTGGAGAGAGGATGAGTCAGCTTGAGATCTGACTAGTTTCCTCTCCCTCTGTCAGTTATTGATTCCACTTGGAGATTGGGAACCTCTTACTCATCACCAGTCGAATTCACTGAGGCAAGTGTCATTGAGGAAGATTCTGGAAGCTTCCTGGGTCTTGACACCTCTTGGAATGAACTTGCCATTTGGCAATTCTCGCTCAATGCACCCTGGTAGTGCTTCTACCTGCATTGCAGTGCAGGTAGCCAGTGTTGGCTTTGACATTCAGCGCAAACAGCTAGTGGAGCCACTAAATTGATCCTGAATTGACTTGTTTTTGAGCACTTTCTGGTGGAGAACTTCTGTGAATTGTTGTGGTTTGTTAGCCTTGTTCCTCTAGGGGTAGGAACAACATGTTTAGGGACTTTGGATCCCTTAGATTATGGAAATTTCATGCTCAATGCTGTAAGGCACAAAAATGTCTATAACACTATGACTGCTATTGTTTCATCGGTCTTTCAGCTTATCAAGTTTCCTCATAACAGAAATATCGTTACAATAGACCAGCTGACTTATTTCTCATTCAACCCAACCTCTACAGATAGTATTCAACACATCAGTAAAACAACTATCCCTTACAAGGATGTTGGCATAGGTTTGATTAAAGATTCTAGTTTACTAGGAACCTTTTCCTTCCTTCCTCCTAACGTATTGCCTTCTATTGCAAATATTCATATGATTTCATCAAATACTATTACTTTTAATGATCCTTGGATCGTACCTTCCGATTTTGAGGTGGATTCATTTGATGGCGCAATGCCTTTGAGTCCCTTTGAAATTGCATATCAGGCTGTACAGTTGTTTTCTGATTCTTGTTCAACCGAAACTGATCCAATGAATGTGGTCCATGGGGAATCACTTTCAATATCAACCTTGGCTACAACAAAACTTTTTGATCCTATTCATACTGATGAGAAAATTTTTGAACTTTTGTCTGTTGATGATTTACCATGGGAAGATCTTCACCACCGCTCTTCATTTTTACCTGAGCTTGATCATTTTGAAAATGATTTTTCTTTTATTTTTACTACTGACTATCTCAAAGAACCACAAAATCCATTGCAACATTCTGATTCTAAGTTAAATTTGGGAAATATCTCTCGAACGGTTCCTATTGACATTTCAGTTAAGCCAAGAATTATTGAAAACATTCATATAGGTGCTTCCTGTATGGATGATGAAATCCAAACTTATAAAGCCCTATTTCAATCATTCCATGACATATTTGCCTGGTCATATGAAGAAATGCCAGGAATCAATCCATCAATTGTTGTCCATGAATTTAAAACATACATAGATGCTAAACCTGTCTGGCAACGCTTACGTCAGATACATCTGAGAAAAGCTGCTACTATCAAAGCTGAAGTTGAGAAATTACTTCGCGCAAGTTTCATTTATCCAATTCCTTTAACCGATTGGGTATCAAATATTGTTCCTGTCAACAAAAAATAAGGAATGATAAGAATATATATCGATTATAGGGATATTAATTGAGCTTGTCCTAAAGACAATTATCCAACCCCCTATATCTATCAAATTATTGATGATTGTGCCAGCAGTGAAATGTTCTCTTTTATGGATGGCTTTTCTGGTTACAATCAAATCAACATATTCCCTGTTGATCAACCTAAAACAACTTTCATTTATCCATGGGGGACATTTTCTTATTGCAAATTATCCTTTGGATTGAAGAACGTTGGAGCAACTTTTCAAAGGGCTATGCCTTACGCATTTCATGACATCAAGCACATTGTGCAGCCTTATCTCGATGATTTACCTACGCATTCATTGCTTAGTGCTGATCATCTCACTCATTTATGAGCTATCTTTATGAGACGTAGGCATTATCGAATTAGGTTGAATCCACACAAATGTGTATTTTGTGTAGAAACAGGTCGCTTACTAGGATTTGTCATTTCAAAGGCTAGCATATGTCTCGACCCCTCGAAGGTTGAAGCTATTGTCAATCTACCTCCTCCTTCGACTCTTAGCCAACTCCAAAGTTTGCAAGGGAAAGCAAACTTTTTACATCATTTCATTCCTAACTACACTGAGATAACGAAAGGTTTTACTAGGTTGTTAAAACAGAATATTCCATTCTTTTGGGATGAGATCATTGATAAATCTTTTGATGCACTTAAACACGCATTAACCCATGCACTGTTACTGTATCCTCCCAATTACAACCAAGATTACTTTTTGTATCTCACCGCTTCTCATTCCACCATTGGCATGGTTTTAGTTGAGGAAGATGAATTCAAAAATGAACATGTGATTTACTATCTTAGTCAAAATTTGCATCCAACTGAGCTCAAATATTCACATGTGGAGAAATTGGCCTTGGCAGCTATCCAAGTTGTCCAAATATTTCATCACTACATCTTATTACGCAAAACCATGTTAATTTCTGACTGTAACCCTATGACGTATATCTTGGCTAAATAGTTGCTAGGGGGCAAGTATTCCAAATGGATAGTTATCCTGTAGGAATTTGACTTGGAATTTGAAAAATCTAAGGAAAAGAAATCTTTGGTTTTTGCCGAACTAATGTGTGATTTCCTGCATATTGATACTGAAACTGTGGCAGAGCAACCCATTGCGGATGAATCCTTGTTTCTTATCAGTACTCTTGATCCTTGGTATGAAGATATTATTATTTATCTCCAAACCCAATCATTTCGGCCTAAAATCTCATGATCTTAGCGACGGAAAATACGTTTCCAATCCCAACAATTCAATATTATTGGTGATACACTTTATCGTCATGGAGCAGATTCTATTTTCTGACATTGTCTAACTCATGAAGAGGCTAAAAAGGTTCTGAATGACTATCATTCTGGAGCATGTGGCAGTCATATGTCTGGGTATGCCACAACCCAAAAGATATTGCGCACTAGTTATTTCTAGCCATCCTTATTCAAATATTGTATTTATGCAATCCAGAAATGCCACAATTGTCAAATCTTTGACTGTAAAATGCATTCTCCACCTACTCCTCTTCACCCTATAATTGTTGTTAGTCCTTTTGCAAAGTGGGGTATTGACTTTATTACATGTAACCCTCACTCGGTCGGGGGGCATGCGTATATTATCCTAGCGATAGATTATTTTACTAAGTGGGTCGAGGCAATCCCTATATTTTTGATAGACAGAAAGACTGTTGCAACTTTCGTATTCAATCATATAATTGCTAGATTCGGTGTTCCTCAAGCTATTATTACTAATCATGGAAGTCACTTTCGAAATATCATGATGACTGAACTGACAGATCAACTTGGCCTACGCCACGATAGTTCTACTCTGTATTACCCGTAGGCTAATGGTCTGGTTGAAGCTATCAATAAAGTTTTAGTTACTATGATCCAACGAATCATTGGTATTCATAAGAAAAATTGCCATACCATGTTATTTTCAGCACTTTGGGCATATTGGACCTTAGTGAAAACATCGACTGGTTTCACTCCTTTTCAACTAGTCTACGGTTTGGAAGCAGTGTTACCTATTGAATGTGAAATTCCGTCATTACAGTTATCCATAGAATTACTCCCAGCTACTTCTGAAGAAGAGAAATGTTTTTTGTACTTAGCTCAACTAGATGAGAATCGATGCACTGCTGCAATAGCAAACGAG
This sequence comes from Pinus tabuliformis, assembly GCA_031772625.1. Taxonomy (NCBI): domain Eukaryota; kingdom Viridiplantae; phylum Streptophyta; class Pinopsida; order Pinales; family Pinaceae; genus Pinus; species Pinus tabuliformis. The sequence continues at coordinate 853,087,763 of CM062807.1, read as the reverse complement.
ACTCTTTTGAAATGAATGAAAGCTTAGTACGACAGAAGTGTTATACCTCATAATTTTTTAGAAGGAGACCTAGTTTTAGTATATGATCAAGCGAACAATAAGCTAGGGGCTAGAAAATTTTTACCTATGTGGCATGGTCCTTACATTGTTAAGCAAAAGTTGAGAAAAGGGGCCTATGAATTGATAGATTTTGACAGTCTCTCTTTGAGTAAACCCAGAAATGGACTTTATCTGAAGAGATATTATGCTTAAATTCTGTGTGGATATTTTTTGTTAGATTAGTTTCTTTACAACTGGTATGTTTTAGATTAGAAAAGTGTGCCTAGTTTAGAGAGTGCTCTTATCACTATTCCTGCCTATCTTGATTTTACTCTTGATATTGTAGATGTCGACCTCTCTTCAAACATACATGGTTCTGCTGATGGTGCTTGTCGTAGTACAGGAAACATTTCTTTCGCAGCTTGGGTTATCTATTCACCCTCTGATGAGTTAGTGTCTATGCATGGGGTAAGCCTCAGTCCAACAATGAATAACATTACAGAGTATAGTGCAGTGATTGAGTTATTATCTGAATCCATCTCATTTGGTATTCAGAGTTTGATTGTTAGGTTGGATTCTAAACTCGTTGTATCACAGCTTAACAGGGTTTATGCCATTAGAAATCCAGTGTTATTAAGGTTATTTTTTAGAGTGCGTCTCTTGGAACGTGAATTTGATTAAATTGAATATCAGCATATTCCAAGAGATTTAAATACATTAGCAAATGAAGTTGCTTCTCGTATGATAAATAGACATTTTCAATAATCAAAATAGTAAATTTAATAACATTCGATAACATGTAACACGAGATAGCTGGTAATAATGATATATCATAGCATAGAAGTGTGTTTCAAAATATACATTGTCTTCGATCATAGGTTGAAAAACACCTTATGATCGGCAAAAATGATAATACAAAAAGACAAAAATGTCGTGAGTCTAAAAAACGATCATCCTATCCCTGGTGATGATCACTATAAGAAACTACTGCTCGGGCACCCTACATAGGAACCTCCTAAAAGGTCCTGGGACCCTAATCACATATCTCTGTAACCTAAGTGGAATATCATCTATATCAGTCTCTGGAATATTTAGTGTCAAGATCTCTAGATGATGCTCCAAGTCGATCAGGATCTCTGCTGATTGGTCCTGTGGGGCTGGTGCTACTGCAGTTGGGTGTCTCCTCTTGTAAGGCTAGACCTGCATTTAAACTTTTGATTGTCAGTTTTGGACAATTTGAAAAAAAAAAAAAAAAAAAAAAAAAAAACTTAGAAAGTGTTGAAAATGGTTTTTACTTGAATCATCCCATTGCTCTCCTGGTGGAAGAATCATGTTTAGATCGCCGCGGTATTCCATCTTGGCATATGGAAAGTCCTGAATCACAAAAAGTTGGTTGTTCAACCAACGAAAATATTCAGGTGGAAATCAAACAACCTCTATGACCTTAGCGTGACGAGCCATCAAAGCAACCCAAAGAACCATTCTAGGCTCTCGAGGAAGACCAGCATCAACAGGAATATGCTACGGGGCTAACATGGGGATCCTCTCTAGAGCAAAGGTGACTACGATAAATCCATATCCAAAGTTTTTCAGCTGTCCATTCTTTGCTCTGGTTAGTTGGCCTTTCACATTTGCCAACACAGCCTCTCACCAATTGTATATGGTGCCTCGAAAGCAATCTACAGCCATTTGGATCTAGGATCTAGTAGCCACATGCAATGCTGCACTCCTGCATAGTCTAGTAACAATGAATGCAATAACTTTAAGCTTAGGATAGCTGATAGTTTTAATATCAATCCGTTTATCCTTGGGGTCTCCTTGATCATCGCAAAACTCCAATCAGAGACTAGTGACAGACTGGCCACCTGGCCTAGTCCCGAAAAGAGATAATTGTTTGCCCTTCTTGGACAAACAAGTCAAAAAGTATATGTCCTCTAGCTTGATTTCGAGCCAGTGGCCACCAATCACGAAGCATTGGTCTTGTGTGTTCCATCTGTCTACCAACCATGTCAAGAGGTCTACCTGGGCCCTCATGCCCGGTATGGCCCAGAACTTATACAGTCTGCATGCTCTCAATGCCTGCAATGTGGGCATATGATTTATTGCGGCATTATCTACATCCCCGTGCTCGCATTATCTCCAAATAAGCATTTTGAATGTCCTACAATGCATAAAAAGACATATTAGAACAAGCTTGTTCAAAAAAATTTGGGCAAAAATGGAGAAATTTAAATTTTAAAATTCATTGTGTGGGGTCCACACCTTTTGCTTACAAATAGTGTGTAGGTCCACAGGGTTGTGAGCAATAGGTGTGGACCCATGAATTTTTTCTTTATAGAAAAAAATTAGGGTCCGCAAGGCCCGCATGTTGCACCTGCGAACCCCCGCGGGCGATTTTTTAAACCTATTTTTCCTTAAAAAAACAAATTTAACGCCTAAAAACAAAATGTAAACAAATGAAATGCAAGTTAAGGAGGACTTGGATTACCTGGAGCTGACGGTTTTCGATTCCGATGGATGGATTTTTCAGAATCTTCACAGGAACTTTTTTACCCAAAAGCTCTCACTTCTCACTCTGAATGCAAATGGTAAAAATGAAGTTAGAAAAGCCCTTTTTATAAGTTTTTTCGAATAAATGAATTTTTAATTTATTTATTTTTCACTTTAAAAAGGTAAATTTTTAAAAATATTTTATTTATCTTAAACAGGTATGTGCAATGTTTTGAGTTTTTGTGCATAATATTGGATTTTTTGGGAAAATTGATCATTTTCAACAAAGAGCATACTTTTATCACTTTTTCGGACTCTTTAAAAAATTTATGAAAAAGTGAAACATTGGAGTCCTCGTTAGTCCTTTTTCAGACTCTTGAAAATTGGAAAGATTGCCGAGCACTTGACTGTTCGAACTCGTTAAAATGAATGAATAATCGTCCCTTCAGTATAAGTTTACCCCTTTTATGGACTGAAATGGACTATTTACAAAAAAAGGTATACGTTGACTAATTACGGTCAATAGAGTCCTCTTTAAACTCTTTTTAGACTTGTTAAACATGAAAATATTGTCGAGCGCTTGTCCTTTCTAGCTCGTTAAAGTATTGGAAATGTCATCCCTCCTATATTGTTTTATTCTTTTTTAGACATGAGGAATTATTTTACGAAAAGGTTCCCCCATGGAGTTTTCTTCAGTTTTTCTTCTGACTCCCTAAAATTGAAAAACACCGAGTTTTTCTTATACTAGACTCATTAAAATTTAACAGTAAAGGACCTGTTCAATTTTAAACAGGAACGAACCACTCCTTCTTATCCTCCTCAAGCTTTTCAAAAAGAAAGAGGTACTTGCCAGAAATGGTGGGGGAAAAAAGAGAAATAAGAACCTGTTTGTTACACTTTGTTTTTTAGAAAAGCCATTAACCACTCTTGAACATGACACTTTTTGGTCACCTGGGTTGGGAAAATCCTTTTCCTAACAATTAATCAAACCACATTGAAAGTCTTCAGCTGGTTTCTGGGTATTAGCTTTGGGTCAATTGTTACCAAGCCATCTGCAGTGTCATTATGTGTCCAAGAGAATAGTTCAAACAAACCATTCATCTGCAAGATATATGTCATCCATTTTGACCATCCCTGAGTCAATCCTTGCCAATATATTTCTTAAAAACTTGATATATGATTTTATGTTGTGGGCTTGCCTACGATGGATCACTTTCTATCAAATTCAACTCATTATCTAGGAAGTTGATCTAGAAATCATCAGTACCTTGAAATCTGCATGCCCTACTGGCAGGTTTCTTGCCTTTGACGATAGGTTGCATCATTGACCTTCGATCGAATGATTCTATGACATGTTCAACTTCAGCTCATTTATTCACATTTCATGGATTGTACTGAGTAATTTGAGAGCCATTGATATTACTGGTGGTTTCTCTCACGCTTGTTAACAATCCACATCATTAACTGGTAATCAAGTGGTTTCTACCATGTTCGACTTCGACACATTCATTCACATGGATATAATCGTACTAGCTGCATCCATACTGTGTCTACACATGTCCATACTCTTGATGTATTACAAAATCATTCCTGTATCAGAACAATTTAGTCATTTTTCTAGTCAGTTTTGTTCTGAGTATGGGAATGCCTACCTCAACAATGATATGTCTACATATATATATATATATATTGCATTGAATGTTTTTACTGGTTCCGACTAGGGTGTCCACAAGATGATCCTTGAAATGATAGAATACTTCACTCTTCATCTATTATAGACTTGGCACTTTAGGGGGCAATCTGTTGCACTGACAATTGTCACCTTGACATTCTGCTATCTGTGTGAGTTCATTACCACTCATACTTTCCTCCTCTACAAGTCTAAAACATCAGTTCCTCATATCAAGCCTTGGAAATAAGAGAAAAGCTCTCAAAAGTTTTTAAAACTCTGGTTCTGCACTTTCTCTTTGTCTTACTTGCGGTCCCGCACATAATGGTCATGTCTCCAACGCACCTGACCGCACTGTCTCTATGTTAAAGGTGTAGACCCCTTTAAAAGTTAAAAGGGCGCAAGTATATTCTAAAAAACTCATTTTTTAGTTATTTCTAGAAGCTTCTAGAAGGAATCTTGAGGTGGCAAGTTCGCTCTTTTAAGGTTCATGTATCCCATACCTTAAGGAGCTAACCCCTTGATGTGAGGAGCTTATTCCTTTGAAAAATGATTCTATCCCTTCATAGGTGGACCTGTAACCTCCTCCTCTACACTATAAAAAGAAGCATTGAGCTGGTTAGCTGGTTAGAGTTAGAATCTTACTATTTTTTGAGGGAAAATGCTGTTGGAACTTAGTCTTCTTTAGTTGAGTTTTTATGAGGAGAGATTACATACCTCTATGAATCTCATTTGGAAGAGTGTAAAACTTGTCAAAGTAAAGGACAATCCTGTTTCAGACCCCAGGAAGAACTTGTTCAACATCAAGGCTGAAAAGGTTGTAAGGTTCTTCTACTATTCAAAGTTAATACAAATATATTTGTTTTTCTCAATAAGCTGTTAATTCATGGTTTATTTTATGGATTCCTTGATCACCATAATAGGCATGATTTATAATATTTGCTATGCAGGTGTTATTTAATGTTTGCTTGTTTGTGATTGCAGGTCTTCAAAGATAACTCTTTCGAACGACTGGAGGATGACTACTACGAACAAGCATTGGATCTAAGGTAGGATCTTAACACCTTTGTAGTATTTATTTATAAATCGCATATGTCTAGAGAAAGATAGATTTGTTTGTCTATTTCTTGCTAGACTATCTTTTGATACTACGGATATCGGTCTTGTCTGCAAGATCAATTTTCTAGCCAACATGAAGGAGGTGAGAAATTTTTTCCTCCACCTTCTCTCGGAGGCACCATTATCTTTTCTTGGAAGTTTTCCTTTCAACCAAATATTTCAAAGGCCATGCTGCACTTGTCTTATACTTATTGACCTCTTCCACAAAATTGTATCTTCTATCAACTCTGCCTAAGAATTTGGATCCAAATCCTCTATAGAAGGTAGAATCTATTCCTCTTCCTAACCTAACATGGAAGGCCTATAGAGTTTCATATTATTCACATTCACTCTTGAGTAATTGTGCATGCATGGGGGTAGACTAAGCCTATAGGTGTTCTCTCCCTCCTTTTCTAGTATCTCAAAGGGACCATATTGCATAGCCTTGATTTTCCTAAAGGTACCTTGTAGCCTATCCTTGTTTTAATATAATTATACTCTATCTCCCACCTTAAATGGCTTCTGATCTATTACGTGCTAATCATGCATGGCCTTGTTATTTTCATGTGACTTCTACAGTGTCTCCTGTACATATATGTGGATTTTCCTTATATTCTCAAAGAAACAAATTGCCCTCAAGGTATCCCTTGTAAGATCTTCCCTCACTCCTTCTTTCTCCCCATATGCAATATCCAAAGGTGAAGGTGGAAAATATCCAAAACAAGTTTCAAATGGGGACTTCCCAATAAAAGTGTGGACTTCTTTATTATAAGAGTGTTCTATATATACCATATTTTCATCATAGGTATTCAGATGCTTCTAATTGTAACCCCTGAAAATTTGTACCAAAGTGATGTTGCATGCTTCTTTCTTCCCATTTGTTTGTGGATAAAATGTTGCAGAAATTTTTATCTTTGTATCCATCTTCGACCACAATGAAGTCCAAAATGTATTGAGAAATATTGTGTCCCTTTATAAAATGATGCTCCTTAGTATCCCAAAGTGAACCCAGACCCATCCAAAGAAAAAGGTCATTATTTTCCAAATAATGTTCCTTTTACAGGGCATCTAAACACACATCTTGTTGAACCTGTCAACTAGCACAAAAAGGTATTCATTTCCCTTCCTAGTTTTTGGTATACCTCCCACAAAGCCCATGGAAATGCTTTCCCAATGAGTGGGTACAAGTAAGCAATGATATTGACCCTGTTTATTGTTACTCGGCTTGTTGGTACAACAAAGCATGCATCCTCCTATGAACCTAACTAGACGTTATTGCATCTTGGGCCAATACACAAACCTATGAAAGCTGCCCATTATCTTCCCTATACCAAAGTTCCCTACAAACTTGGCGGTGTGAGCCTCTCTAATAAGCTACAATTTCTCATGTTTAGGAGCACATGACGTATCTAGCCTATAGAGTATCCCATCCTGGAGATGGTAGTCAACAATGCTATCACTATCATGCACATGACTCAAGATCTGCAACTATTGAAACACCTCCTTGAAGTTCTCATCCTCTAAATATGTCTCTTTGTATTCATCATTAGTGAATGGCTCCATGTGCATCATAGATACCAAATTTTTTATCTTTGATGTGGGTGGCCTTAAAGGTGTGTCATCCAAATTTTTTTTGCCACCCTTATACTTGATCACTGACTAAAACTATTGTGGAAACCCCATCCACTTGTAATGTTTGGTATACTTTAGCTTACTATAGAACTATAGGAATTGTAGTGGTTGGTGGCCAATTTGTATTAGTCTTTCCTTTCCAATCAGATAGTTTTTTTACCTCTTCATAGATTGCACCAAGTCATAAAAATATTTGTCATAGGTATGGTAATTAAGAACTACCCCATAAACACTTGAAAATAGTAGCGTACAGACCTTCCTCCCTATATCAAGATCATTTTGATAACATACCCACTTTCATACGTATCCACTTCAAAGGGATACTAGAAGTTTGGTAATGCTAGAACCAGTGCTTAATTGATCTTGTTCTTTAAATGTTAAAAGGCCCTCCACTGATCCTTTTCCATCAGAAACTCTTACCACTTGTTTTTATGGTGTAGAGTAGTACTGCTATTATTGAAAATTAGGCTATGAATTTCCACAGGTACTATGCCACCCCAAAAAGACTCCTGAACTCACAAAAAATAGTAGGCACCGACCATTTCATGATGGCCTCCATATAGGTAGGATATATCTTCATCTCTCTACACCTTTCACATACCCCAGATACACCAAGGACTATTGTGAAAACTCACACTCCTTGAGATTTGTGAGTAATTAGTGCTTCGTTAATGTCTCCAACAACTGCATCAAGTGTGAGATGTGCTCCTCCCAAGTAGCACTATGTATCGGTATGTCATCGAAATAGATAATAACAAATGAATATATAAAGGGGCATATTATATCATTCATTAACCTCATAAATGTAGTTGGTGCATTGCAAAGGAAAAATATCATGACTAGCCAATCATACAAACATTTCCTAGTTTTGAAGGTGGTCTCCCAAGTATCCTCCTATCTAACTCAAACCTGGAGATATCCAGAGTTTAAATCTAACTTGGTGAAGTATTTTTCTTATTGCAATTGATCTAGCAGATCATCTATTCTAGGTACGGGGTACCTATTCTTCAACATAATTTTGTTCAATGGCCTATTATTTATACACATTCATCATTTCCCATCCTTGTTTAGAACAATGATGATGGGTGACCCACATGGTGATGTACTTGGTGTAATGACACCCTATTCTAATAGTTGTTGCAAATGTTTCTTCACCTCACTTATTACTATAACAAACTACCTATACAACTTAATGTTTGACAATGGGAGTTCATCAATAACTGGATCTTGTGCTCCAATTCCCTCTTGTGTGGTATCCCTTTAGACTCTTAGAACAAATCTCCACATGCCAATAATAACTCTTCATGTTTTTGTTTCTATTTCTTAGGACATCCCTCTAGGGATTCCTTCTATCATTGACTCTTCTACAAATTGATTTTATCTTAAAAATAGTAAGACATACTTCTTTCTAGAACTGATCAGTTGCTTAGCTTGGTTGGAACCTACCATCGAAATTTTCGACTTGCCTTTTTGCATGTTAAATTTTCATATTTTTCTATGTTGTATCAATTACTTTAGCCCAATTCAAAACTTCAATTAGAAAATTTTCAAATAAAAAATATTCTTTCCAATCATCAACAATAATTGTTGATAGAACAAGAAATATAATGGAAAAGGAGACAATCAACACATCAACAAGAGACATCAGGTTTGGTTAAAGACCAAGGGAGAACCCTTTTAAATTATTATTCTATTAGATTGTCATAAAATGCTAAACTGAGATTGAAATGAGCTCAATACAATATCATCTAACAAAATAACCTAATAATATTTAGAAATATGTTTACAGCATCTGAATATGTCAGAGACAACTTTTCCTGTTTGTGGTCAACTACGGTCAAATTTAATCAACGATCAAATTTGAGTCAAACTTCCTTATTACATGGAGGAGGATTTTTGTGAGTGAATGAAGGTTTCCAATCTCTCCCTTGAGCTTGAAAGCTAGTAAATGTGGTCAAATTTTTCCTGTGACGATCCAACGATTGTAACCGAAAAACCCTAAAATAGATGCGAGCCACAAACCCTGTAATTTTGGACCTTTGCAAAATTCTTTTGTCATCTCGGCCTCAAAACTAAGTGAACCAATCAATGAAGATGTTAGCGTTCGAATTTGCCTCAGGCTGAGGAAGGCAAAACTCGAGGCCACATCAAACCATGCTTAGCCTCGTAGCTAGCCCTACGAGGACAGGAGAGGGCTCTCTTCGGTCAATCTCGGCAAAAGGTAATCAAAGAGGCTAGAGATGACTGAATTGATGACTAATTTTAGGCTAGGTATGAAGTACAAGGACTATGGAATTTATTTTTTGAAATTTTGTTGAATTCAAGGGAAAGGCAATTTTGGGTGCGGGGATGAGGCACAGCTTTTGCAGAGGTCTACTTGGGGAAAGATAGGAGATTGTTTTGATGCCTTTAAAGTGATTGAATGAATAGACCTGACAGGTGAGGAGCTAAGGAGAGCAAGGAGGTCTCAAGGATTCTCCTTAAACTGAAGAAAACATGGAAAATTAAACAAACTTAAAGGCATAGCATAGCAAATTTATGGATTCTACCTTAACACTTCATTTGTTTAATTGCAGAAGATTAAATAAGGAAAGTGGTACACATACACAACTTACAAGGACTGATAGAAACACACCATCAACACATAAGGCCACATGAATCCCAAATAGTGCTGCAAAACCCTGGTCTATCCTTTGCCAAAAATGCAGATAAAATATGTACAATAGTGTATCAAGCTATTCCCAAGAGTCCAAACCTGAAAATGACTAAGAAAATACATAATATAGGCAAGCTAACACATTCCCTTGCCTCTAGGGTTCGAGCTCATCATCCTAGGAGCTGTTTCAACCAATTCTAAACAAAGCACTACAATCTAGGCAGTCAAAACAACTTGCCTCTATAAGCTAGGAAACCAATTCATCCATTAAATTTTTGCTATTTTATGAATGAATCATCTAGAATAGGTAAATAAGTGTCAAGTCAACATAAATTTCCATTAATTACATCAAGGAGGGTGAAAAATCCCATCACAAGTCAAAACTGGTCAAACTGGCTTCGTTTCCTGAGTTAAAGATGAAAATTTTGCAAAAAATCCTGATGCATAGCGCACATTTCCACCTGCTTTTGAGGCACTTCCGGGCATCCAAATTGAGCTCAGGTTGGCTTGTTGGAAAGCCCTGGATGTCTACTTTCCAACCCAAGTGTAATTTTTTAATTTTATGTCCATTTTCCCCTCCGAAAGTGCATTCTCCCAAGGCTGCTTCCTGTGTGTCCAAAAAGGGGCAGTGAGGTCATTGTTTGCATGTTTTTTGACCTTTTGGGGACCCAAACCTTGATGAAATGCCTTGGCAGTAGCTGGGCAGGTGTATTTCATCATGAAAAATCCAAAAATGCAAACCTTTCGTGATTTGGACCTCCCAATCTTATGGGTAGCGCGCGGCGCACTGTGCGTTGAGCCAAAAAACCTGTTTTTTACACAAAAATTTCAAAATTGACAAAATTTTCCCCAATCTTGTTGAAATTTGGGCTGGGGGTCCCCAATCAAGTACTATGCTTAGTCAAATAGACTTTGGCCAAAATCCAAAGACGATCAAGCTCCTTTTGTCGTTTTTGCTTCTTGACCATTTTCCTCAATTTTGCCTTAAGACTCCTAATTCGCGCCTTGCAAACCAGGTTCCAGACCTTGTAATGCATAACCATGTGTTTCAATAATGCATGATTTCTATCAGCCCTTTTCAGCCATTCCTCCAAGTAGATGTTGAACCTATCGAGATTAGCCTCTCGATCCTCATTTACCTGTTGCTCTAGAGAGGTGAACTCAATTTGCCTATGTTGGGAAGCTTGGCGATTCTCACAGATGTTCTGTAGCTCTATGATCATGTGCTGGTCCTCAAGCTATTTATTCTGCCTCTATAGATACCTGATATATTGGGTCTTCTCTGATTCTGAAGCTATCTCATCATGAATAGTAACAAACCCGGATGGCTCACCTGAAGGTCCCTCCTCATGCTTGGGCTTCTTGCCCTTATCCTGTACCTGCGGTGCTGCTGTCGAAAGCGAGGCCCCTTCCACACGAGGTGGAGATAACACTCACTGTGCCGATGAAGTCAACAAGACCCCTTCCACCCTGGGTGGAGATAGTACTCGTCGTGTAGAAGCAAATAATGCCCTGTGACCTCGCTGATATGTCACATATGGAGGAGCACTTATATGCTCAGTCTCGGGAATGTCTGGCTAGTGTGAAGGTCCTCCCTCATCATGAAATATCTCGGGAGGTGGCTATAATGGTGCAAAGTAATCACGAGAGATGAAATCTTCCCAAGTAATGCCCTGCTGTGCCAACTGATGCATCACTACAATTTTAATCAATGCATAATGATAGATGCTCTTATGCTGATGTGCTGGGCTCTTCCTTTGTACTAAAGGCACCATCCTCTCTATGTTGCAACACATGAAAAATGGAATGTTCATCATATGTACCCTGGTAAAATGCATCAACAAACGGACATGGTACGCATAGAGACGTGAGAATCTGCCCTCGTAACTAAAATATCGAATGATGAGTTTCATCAATGGTGCATACTCATCCCTTAGGAATCTGAAAGGAAAAAATGCAGTCAGGTGTCTTATACATCCGGGCTTAATATATGGCTCATAGTGAAATCTGTCTAACTGCTGGCGTTTACTCCATTCCTCCCCTACATTTGGTATCCCAGTGGCCTGAGCAATAATCTCGGGTGATAAGGTGAAATTTATTCTAGCAAGGTTTACATGACCATCCTGCAAATGTAGAACAAATAAACGGACTAGTTCCCGATGATGCTAGATTTGTGAGATCCACTCACAGTATTCAAAACATGATTGATACCGAAAACAGTCCATTGCAAGTGGACAAGCTTGCAATTGAGCCAAAGAAGTAGGCTCCTCCCTAACATGTCGACCACCTTTGCCACCTTTGTGATACCTCCTTGGCACACTTACCTCTGGTGTAGAATCACTATCATAATCCTGCTCATAAGTTGACTTGATCTCTGACATGTTCTTTAAAAACAAGGTAGCTCGAATATATATATGCTGATATACAACTGTGTGCAAAATTGACTGTAGACTTTTTCTTTTCCTCAAAATGCTGTGACCAAGGGGACACAAATATACAAGGGAATTGTTAGGAAAGGGGAAACATTAGGGAAATGGGGACAATGGAAATAAAACAAGGAATTTAGGGAAGGGAAGGGACATGAAAATCTTTAAGTTTTAGGGTTTGGGATGAGGTAGGGTAGGAAAAATATGTTTGTAGTAGAAGGGAGGGGTTAGGATTTGAGGGAGAATAGTGTAGGGTTTTATGAGGAATTATTGGGGAAAATATTGGTGAATATAGGGGGTGGGAAACACAGGAAATGGGAAAACCTTGGCACCATTTATTTTTGAAAACCCTACAGCAATCTTGGCATTTAAATCCTTTCAGCAAACTAATGGAAAAGGAGGGTTTTTACACTTGGTTTTTCATGGCAAATATAGCATGATTTCTTTACATAAATCTTTCAAAACCAAGAACGAGCCGTGGATAAAAGCCTACCTGTGATTTGATGCGTGAGAAGAGGTGTTTGAGTGTGTTTTAGGCAAAGTTTTGGGCATAAACTCCAATGCGCTGCGCGCCTCACCCAACGCGCTGCGCGCTCCTGATGCGCCTCACTCGTGTAAAATAACACTGAAAAATGTTGCCTAATGTGTAGCGCGCCACTGGTGTGTCACGCGCCCAACCTGATGCATAGCGCGCCCTGGAAACGGCCCAATTTGCTCACAAACTCACAAAATCACCTTAGAACAATGCTCTTTGCTCTTGGAATGTGGAATGGGTTGCAAATGAGGAGAAATATCTTCATATAGACTCCTTGTTGATTTTTGCTTAACCCAAAACCCATTTTCTTATGTTTGGTTGTTGTTCAAAATTAATAGGCTTTGACCTTTTTGGTTTCCCCTTTAAAATTGGTTGAAATAATGATTTTCTCTGATAATTTTTTGCAGGGATAGCTCTGATATGCTCTGGCAAAGGAGACCAAAGTTGCACTTGAACAATTGAAGAACTGAAAATTTTGACAATTTTTTCAAAAATGAGATGGCGACTTATCTTCAAAATAGAGTTTTGAAGAGAATTCCTAATTCAGCTGTATAATGATGAAAATTATTGAAGTGATGATCTATCAAAGACATCCCTCTGGCCTGCTGGTCTTCTAAGACTTTTCAAGACAAAATTGACTCAACCCTAGACCTAAGACCTCAAAATTTAAAACATGATTGTAAATGACCTTTGAAGACTTATTTTAATAAACAGGCCTGAACCAGCAGTGCCAAGCACGAGGGGAATGAGTGACACAACCCACTCCATCAGAGTTATGGCATGCCTAACGAAATGCAACTGATCAAAACTGATGGGACACCTAATCATGAAATGCAAAAGAGCTTTGATCTCTGATGGAGGGATAACTAGACCAACTCTAACAGAAGAAAAGAAGAAGAATATGCTTGGTTATTTCCAAATGAGCTTGAGGTCACTTGTATTTATAAGCTTCCAAGGGTGACCAATTTACAATTAGGATTGACCTATCCAAATGTGCGTATGTGGCCTTTTCTTCATAAGTACACTTTCCCTTGTCCAAAGTTGATGTTCTTTAGGTCAATTTCAGTCCTCTTGAAAATAGGAGTTTAATGAAATCATCATCTCCATAAAATTATTTTTTCAAAGTGGAATTTTATCTTAGATGCATGATTAAACACTCCCTCTCGACTAGGGAGAATTCCACCTGTCAATATCTGACCATCGATTAACATCTCATCTTGTCATTATATCATGTACCATCACTAATTAACTCTATCTCCTGAAACATTCTCGAATATGAAGAATAAGAATCATTGCAAATCTAAATCTACCACCCTCTAGATCGTCAGATATCATATCTCAATTTGAACCCACATTGGGGAGTACATCTCATCCCAGAATCTCATGGGGGAGCTAAATATATTTGACCCCACGTCAAGCAATAGGTGATATAGAGGAGCACATCTCAACTCATCCTCTTTCCTACCGATATTCCCAACAATGACCCTTAAGATTCATATGGTAGAACACCTGCGTCACAATCATCTTGGGTTGTACACCCCAAGTACACTCTCAACCCATTGGCCAGATGGGGAGAAGTATTTAGAAGAAGCCTAGATTTTGGGTATGATGCCAATTTAGGTATACTCTAGAAAGGAAAATATAGGGGAGAAACATATCAAAACCTATGAATAATTGATAGGGGAGTATTATCTACGACCCTATTTTCCAGATATCCCTCAACCCCAGGATCCCTCCATCTCAATTCCTCACCTTGGGAGTTTAGAGAGGGGGGAAGAGATGGCTCAATGTCCTCGATTAGAGATGCCACTTATTAGGGGGGGTCACATCTATCAATCCAAGCTACTCTCTAAAGACCAATTACTTCCCTTCCAGAAAAGACTTAGTGATAATATCTGCAATCTGCTCATCTGTCGATATGTGATGAAGTCTAACGGCTCCTCTCTGCACCATGTCTCAAATGAAATGATATCAGATCTTTATGTGCTTGGAATTGTAATGAAATATGGGATTATCTAACAGACATATCCCACTCTTTTTGTCACAATATATCACTGTAGTACCTAGGACCTGCTCATATATCTCTCTAAAGAGCTTCCTCAACCAAACTGCTTCGCAAATATCCATGCTAGTGGAAATATACTATGTTTTGAGAGTACTCAAAGCTATAGAATTTTGCTTCCTACTCATCCAACATATCATGGCAGATCCAAGGCTAAAACAACATCCAGACATACTCTTCATGTTAACAATGTTTCCTACCTAGTTAACATCAATGTATCCTTGAAGTTGAAAATCTCCATTAAAATATCCTAGACCAAGTGTGATCGTCCCATGCAGATATCTCAAAATGTGCTTGGAAATGATCTAATGTGTATGGAGAGTTTCGGTCATGAATTGACTTAATGTATTCATTTCATATCATATGTATAAATGAGTGTTCATGTTGGCTTAAGGGGGCTTGACCCAGGTTTAGAGTTATTTGCACCAAACAACAAAACCCTAATTGCTGGCCCTTTTGGAAACAATTGGTGTAGGACAGGTTGCAGTCTCATTTGAAGCAGTATTGGGGGATGCTAGAACCATATTTCTACATCCAGAGGCCTGTGTGATGGTGTCCTTAGGTTCTTATAGCTTAGATCTGCCTTCACACAGGCCTATTCCTTCAGACTGTCATCTACTGCAACTCTACCGAAATGACCTTTAGACCTTCACAAAGGTACTTGATTGTGCTTAAAAGGCATAAAACACACAATTTTTCTACTTTCGCGCAATAAACTATATATGTTGAAGCGTTTATGACCTAGATCTATCTTCTCGTAGATCTATTCTTTCCAAACAGTTAACTACAACAGATTTATTTAACCACTTCGAAAGCTCCATGAAGGTGGCTAATTATATTTATTATGCATAAATATGACAGATTAGTCTATTTCACACAAAAATAAAGCAGTAATTCACATAAAACAGATCACGGAGCGAATATATATAAACATAACATAAATACATAACAAGGCATAGATGCACAGATTTCAGCTCAAAATAGTCTTTATGAAGATGTAAATGTTCATCTACAGACTTCTTATCCCTGCACACCCAAGTGTAGGGGGCCGCACACTCAGTTGCAAATTTACCAAGGTCTTCATGCACTCAGCTGCAGGGGCCTTCCCCTTTCACCTAAGTACAAGAAACAAACTTTTCCTGCCTTAGCACCTTGCCCTGACAATGATTCTATATCAAATTATCTCTTTTAGACTTGCTATGACTCACTATATATAGACTTTTCATTACAATACCACGGTCTACGGACCATGGGTGAGTCTCAAAACCGACCTATCACCTACCCATACAAGGGACTAATGCCCCTTTGACTCTTACTTAGCTTCATGCTCTGCTTCCATATTTCACAGAGACTTTACATTCTTTCACAAAAACTATTACAAAACTTGACTTTACTGACAAAATTTGACCCTAGGGATCCCATCCAAATAGGCCCCCAACACAAATATGGTGACTCATTGTCGAGTCACTCAGCTGGCTTCTCCACTTTGTGGCGGAGTTCACTAAACTCCATCTTCAAGACTTCAAGGTCTGCTATGCTCTGTACGACATCCTACTACACTTCTTCGACCAGCTTCGCTATAGTTGGCCCCTCCATCACGAGGTGCATGGTCCTCTCTATCTTATGGAAAGTCTTCAGCTTCTCTTGGATAGCCAGAGTAATCTACCTGGCTTCCTTTGTCCATGGTTGAATCCGAGCCTTCAATTTTTTTTTTTTTTGCGCTGCAACTCCTCAACCTATGCCTACATCCAAATCCACAAGTTCCTCTGGCTTCCTTGCCTTGTCCTTTCTCTCTTTCTGTTTAACCTCTACAAGGTTCTTCCTTGGTGACTACCTCAATAGTAAAGGTTGTGGTTTCTTTTGCTTCTCCTTAGCGGCCAATTGCTTCAACCTAGGTGACCTCAGTGTCGTAGGAAAAAATGGTGTAGCTTCCACTGACACAACTTCAGGGACCTCCGCTTGGGATACAATGGCTTTAGAACTTACAGGCTTAGCCATCCATTCATGGATAATCTTCTGGATATAATTAGGCAGTTTTGCGAATGTCGAGATTCCAATGGAATCCTCCTAATTCTACTAACTCATAGAGTGAAAACAAGAGGGCTTATACGCAACTTTTAGAAAGAAAAGTGTTCTTTAGTAACATGCCAGATTTATAAGCGATTTCAAATTCAAATACGACCGTTCCCTCCATTTTTTATCATCAATGCATCTTTGGTGGCAGATCTCCAAATATTTTTGCCATAAATGTAACCTACCCGCTCCTCCTAACAGGATTTTTGCTATCCAGTCATGAGCATTTATTTCAAGGGCTAGATTTGGACCTAGCTACGCAGCATCAATCCCCATGGTGCAACTCATCCATCACATCTTCTTTTGTCGCACTTCTTTTGTCGTAGCTTCTTTTGCCATACCTCCTGCATCTATTGTGCAACCTTCTTACTGCATTCTCCTCTTCTTCGGGTAGTGTAGTTTATAGTCCCTCTCTCCCTTGCAGTTGCTTGAAGTGTTAAGACTATCTTGCTACCATATAGTCATTGCACAGGGGCAAGATCCCTTGTATACAAATTCAACCAACTTCTATTCACCCTCCTAGGGAAAAATTCTCCATTCAGCTTCGCAAGCTGAATTGTGCCACCATCTGTGATTTCCTTGACTACATAGGGTCCCAACCAGTGCATTTGAAATTTACCCGGAAACTTTGTGAACTTTCTATCATATAGCAGAACGAGATCATTTTCCTTGAAGGTGTGTAACTTAATATGCCTATCATGCCAGGCCTTCTCACATTCCTTTTGCACTTGCTGGTGAAATCCAACAAGAAACCGGTCTTCTCCCAACTCCATCAACTGCGTGAGACATTCCTCCAAGGTCTCACGATCCATCATCTATGTCAAAGCCGTAATGCGTAAGATTGGAAAAATATATTCCACGAGCATTACAACATTTATCCCATAGACCAACCTAAACAGAGTTTGGCGTGTCAACTTATGCACATCGTCCAATATGCCCATAGGACTGCTAGTATGTGCACATCCCAATCATTCTTCTTAATATTACAAACCTTTGTCAATGCATTCTCTAGAATCTTATTAAACGCTCCCATTGTACCACTGGCTTGGGGATGATAGGGCATACTCTTTTAATGGCACACCTCGAATTCTTCGATCATCTTGTTGATTGTTTCATTCAGGAAATGCATACCCCTATTACTCATGAATACCTTAGGGCACCCAAAATGTATTAAGACATATTCAAATAGGAACTTCGCAGTTATAGCAGCACTACAATCCTTCACTGGTAGTGCTTCCACCCATCAGGTCAAGTACTTCGTCGTGGTAATGATGTACCTTTCGCGTGTCTTCCTTCCTAGTGGTTGTATCAGACCTACAAAGTCAATTTCCCATTTTTCGAATACTTGTAATGAAACCAGAGGGTTTAAGGGCAGTTCATCTCTTCACGAAGGCTTTCCTATCCTTTGGCAAGCATCACATGCTTTATAAAATTCCTTAGAGTCTTTATGCATTGTCGACCACCATAACCCTGCACGTAGATTCTTTATTGCGGTCACTCTACCTGCATAGTGTCCTCCCATCACTCCTCCATGGGCTTCAATGAGGATACTAGCGCACTCAAACTCCGGAACATATCAACGCAATATTTCATCTGTTCACATCTTATACAAATGTCCTGCTTTAACAGAAAAATCAGTTGCGCAAACCACTGATTCCTTTTTTCTGTTGAGTAGAATAGCCTTCTAGAGCTGCTCTAGTAGTTAAAAATTGAATAATGTCTACAAACTTATCATCTGCAACACACAAAACAAAGAGATGCACATCTGGAAATCCTTCTTCCAAATTTTTTGGCTCTTTTCCTATCTCAATCCTAGATAGATGATCTAGTCCCGCATTCAACTGTCTAGGATTTACAATCACTCAAAATCATATTCTTGGAATAACAAAAACCATCTATAGATCCTCCCTCCCCAACATAGGCTTATTGACCATGTATTTGAGAGTGGAGTGATCTGTATACATCTTTAAGTGTGTGCCCAACAAATAATGTCAAAACTTTTGGAATGTGTAGACCATCGCCATCCCTCCGCACTTTGTACTGGAATATTACTTTTTGGCTTTTGATAGTTTCCTACTTGCAAATGTTATTGGATGATCGATATAACCTTCACTGGGCTGGGTTAATACCACACCCAGTGAAATACATTAAGCATCTACATTCACATGGAAATCTTTCTCCCAATCTGGTAATGTTAAGATGGGCACTGTCACCATCTTGTCCTTTAACACATCTAGACTTTGTTGACACTCCTCATCCCAACAAAAGATTGCATCCTTCTTTAAGAGTTTCTCCATTAACGCAGTTATCTAGGCATAAGACTTGATAAACTTCCTATAGTAGCCTATGTGGCCCAATGTTGCGTGCAACTGCTTAACATTCTTGGGAGCTTCTAAATTCACAATCATTGTTATCTTTGCAGGGTCCACCATCAATCCCTACTTGCATACTACATGGCCTAGAAAAATTCCAAAAGGCACACAAAATATACATTTCTTCAAGTTCAGCACGATCTGGTATCTGCGACATGTATCCAGCATAAGGCACAAACTTGCAACATGGTGCTTTACCAATCCGAACACAGTCCATTCATCAAAATATACCTCTAATAATTTATGAATAAATTCCCTAAAGACCACAATTACTACCCTGGAGAAGATGGTGAGTGCATTCTTCAGCCCGAATGGCCTTAATATATACTAAAAGCAAACCCACTCCGTCATGAAGGTTGTCTTGTTGCAGTCCTTCGATGCGATCTTAATCTGATGGGTATCTTGAGAACCCATCAGTGTATGAATAAGCCTCCTATCCTCCAACATTATCTAACACTTCATCTATAAATGGTGTTGGAAACAGATCATGCACACATGCATCGTTCAGTTTTCTCAAATCTACACATATCCTAATTTCACCCTGTTGCTTCTTTTCCTAAACCACCATGGGGCTCACCCAATCAGATTCTTCAACTAGTTCAATAATTCTGGCCTCTAGCATCTTATCAAGCTCTTTGTGCACCTTTTCTTTATACTTCGAATTGAGCCGATAAGGTATCTGCGTGACAGGCTTCGCTTCAGGTTTCAAAGTAATTCTCATTACACCCAAATCCCCTACAATACCTTTTAGATTAGAGAAATTCATTGGGAGGAGATCCTGGTATTCATGTAGTAGTTCATCCACCTTATCAACTGTATCTTCATCCCAATAATCTCCTATCCTTGCGAACTTAGGCTATGTCAAGTTTTCAGCAGCTCTGTTACATCAGGTTTCTCAATCTGAGATCCTTCAACCTCGCGCTAACCTTTAGTTTCTGGAATGTTGATTTTTCTTGGATCATCCTCCTCTTCTTCAGCAGTCATATTGTAGCATTCCAGTGCATGGCGCAACTATGTACTCCAGTCTAGTTGTACCCATTCCATAGGTTCTTCAGGTGTTCTAAAAATAACGACCTTTATTTCTTGTATTGCTTCATCAATGCATTCACTAAAAGTTATTAAGAAGCTTTCCCACAGAATGTCCCATTCAGCTGTTCCATGGTGCAGCTCCATTTCCAAATACCAATTCATGGGAATAGTGTCTAAGGTATGGCAAAAAACATGAACCCACTCTGGTTGAGGTTCTTCACCCCAAGATTTAGTCCACCTTGCCAGATGTTCACTTGGGTCATCCTTCCTAATGTACTTCTCCGTCATCTGTGTGTTATCATATCCAAACCTTAGCTTCGTCATCTATTTGTATTCCTTCCAATAAATGAAACTCTCCTTGTGTGTACCCCACCATCGAGTGGGTGTAGCACGCAGTGCCAATTATAGTGCCTGGAATCGATTTTCCTTGGGCACCACCTTTTCAAATTCATCGAAAAAGGGATTAAGATCATTCAAACTATCATAGTGCGAAAGCTTTCTTACCTCTGTGGATACGCACCGAAGAGATTTGGTCATCATATTGCAGCACAACATAGATACTTCATGCAACCAATTTTGCTAGTGCTTGAGTTCTTCATCCGAGTCTGAGGTACAGGAACTATCCCTATCCCATGTAATTTTTCCATCAGCCGTAGGATTGATCCAATCTTTGTGTCGCACCGTGATCTTGTATATCTAGTCTAGATCATCATCATCCTCAATAAAGTCACGAACAAGCTAAGTATAGCATGCTCCTTCAACAGAGTCAAGTGGAAAATTTCATCTTTTGCTTCTTCGAGTTAATCACCACATCCATGTCAAAGGCCCAATCAATTCCTAGTAATGCAAGATACAGATTGTTGTCATCTATGATTTCTATTACTTCAAAATTTTCCAGAGCACTTGGTCCTTTCATATCGACTGTTACCCCATAGGAATAATCTTCTGTTGATTGGCCATGCATATATGTGTAGGATACCATTGTGGTGTGGGTCTCCCCATCCTTTCCCATGTATGCTTAGGCAGCACGTTCGCATCAGAGCCCAAATCTAGGATGACTTGGTCCATTTCATATTCTCCTATCTACATGGTCAGCCTCATCTCGCACCCTTCCGCTTCGTATGCTTACCTATTTTCCTCACAGCTCATTTTTCTGAAGGAACCTTACCCGTACAATCATCTATTAGCTCTTGGATCCCTTCTACTTCCTTCTTTTTACGCAGCAACTTCATACAGGTCTTCAGGAAAGTGGGTAATAGCTAAGGATCCAAATCTTGCACTTCATTGTTCTTAGCTAATTTCCCCTGACTCCAGGATGTAGAAGCTTCAACGAAATTCATTTTAGCCTCCATAAAAGTTTCTTTAGCTTGGTTGAGGTCAAACCTGCCTTCCTTTTTAGCAGCCTTGCGCACCCATCCTTCAGTGTTTGGTTGCTTCCCCTTAATATCTTCACCAACGACCATACCACTGCATGTTACTATATCAAAAATGTGATCTTCTTCGCAAGGTTCCACCTTCATCATCTGGATATTTTTCATTGTTTGTTGGGTCTTCATCTTATTTTCTTGCATCTTTGCTATAAGGATTGGGAAATTTTCTATCACATGATCGAATTGTCTACAATATTGACAAGATGGATGCATTGGGTTCTGACAGTCAAGCGCAAAATGTCCAGCTTCACCACAGTTATAGAAAATCACTTGTTCACGGCCTCTGTTAGCCCCTCTTCCTCTTCCTCTTCCACAGTCTTGTAATTCTCTGTGCGATGCACCCACGCCCTGATCCGGAGGTCGAGTTTCTGGCTGCATTCGATAGTTAGGGGTTCTATCCATCATCAATTCATAAGTTCAAAATTATGTAGTACATGACAATTTTTTGTCGCATGTTGTCTTGTAACTTAACAAATAGCACACCATGGTGTTGCTCCTCTGCTTGGCCCAACATTATTTTCCAGCTTCAGGGGGGCAAGCGCCCCCTAAATAAGATAGTTCTGGTAAACTGGGAAATGGTCCTTATCATTCCCATGGCCCTCACATTTTAAGCACCAAACTTCAGCGTGCAACTAAGACTGGGATTCCTTTCCCTTTTTTAGGCTTTACAACTCCAGATGTGGACTTGTCCACTGCAAGTGAATATGTTGTACTCAAATATTCGTATCTTGTATTGGCGAGGCTTCCAATCTCATCACGATCTCCATAACTTCTGCTTGCGTTGCTATATTCTGCTATGATAATGGAAATCTTAAGTGGGGCAACAACGAAGCAATATACCAATCTTTGTGTTGTTTGTCTCTGAGGTTCATATTAGCCTCCTGGATCAGACATTTTAACCTTTGATCGAAATCCCATGAGGATTCATTCACCACTTGCTTTATCTCCTTAAAATCTATAATAGATTGTGCCTGAGATTTAGGCTTCTTAAACTCATGGTTCAATGCTTTCTGAGTATCTGCCAACGTCACAACAGGGTGATCTTGACAGTACTTGATATACCCGGTCAACACATTATCTTCCAGTGATGTGACCAACTGTTCTTTCTTTATATTATCATAAGTGATATGTTGTGCTATCGACGCAACATCTGAAATGAACCAGAATTGTTAGAGGCCTTTGCTTCCTACCCCTTTGAAGATTGGCATCTTCATTTCATTCGCCATGTTGAATGGTGGAGGTGGAGGTGAGTGGATGGATGAGGTATCTACGGGATACACTTACTTACCAATTGTAGCACACTTTGCAGTGTATTCAGAATTGTTCTGTCTTCATCACTTGATGAGGATCCTGATAGCAGACTATATTCAGAGCCCGATTCTTCGTTTCGTCTAAATCTTTTTCTGCTTTGCGTAGTCCCAAACATCAAGGTAATGGCATAACCCATTTTTGACACAACATCATCTTAATCCAAGTTTTTAGAGATCGTAAGTACTTACCTTGCAGTGCTTTGTAGACCCTGTGCTTTGCTTCACTATAACTAATAGTTGTATCGATCGCGAACTCAGTCACAAATGCTCTGAGTGTTCGATCAATCCAGTGATCAAAGTCCTGCACGATGTTGTTCTCTAAAACTTCCAAGTGCCTCACCAGCTCTGGAGTCCATACAATAGGGTCATCAAGTCGCCACGTACCCTTACTATCCACCAATCTAGATAGCCACTCATGTAATTTGCAAGGGAAGAGATAGAAAAAGTTCTCTACTTCGTCTGAGTATAGGTATCTATTCAACCACTTCTCCTTGGATAACCACAGATTTCTATTTTCTTGAGCTGAAAAGATGTGTTCCTTTCAATCAAGTCACTTCTCAATCTCCTTCTTAGTAGGGAACCACTTATTTGACATCACACATTCTTCAGATTGATCCTGGTCTCGGCAACGGAACCATTTTTTGGCTTAAGGGAGCCTTACCCAGGTTCAGAGTTATTTGTGCCAACCAACAAAACCCTAACTACTGGCCTGTTCGGAAACAACTTGTGTAGTGGAAGCTGCAATCTCACCCGAAGCAGTATTAGAGGATGTTAGAACCAGGTTTCTACATCCAGAGGCCTGTGTGATGGTGTCCTTAGGTTCTTATAACTTAGTTATGCCTTCATGCAGACCTATTCCTTCCGACTGTCAGTTACTGCAGCTCTACCGAAATGACCTTCAAAACTTTGTGAAGGTACTTGATTGTGCTTAACAGGCATAAAAGACATGGATTCACTACTTTCACACAATGAACTGTATATTTTGAAGCCTTTATGACCTAGATCTGCCTTCGCGCAAATCTATCCCTTCCCAGCAATTAACTACAACAAATTTATTTAACCACTTCCCAAGCTCCGCGAAGGTGGTTAATTACTTATTATGCATAAATATTATAGATCCACCCGTTTCGTGCAAAAATAAAGCATTAATTCACATAAAACATATCATAGATGGAATATATATAAACTTAACAAAAATAAATAACAAGGCATAGATGCATAAAGTTTGGCTCAAAACAATTTTCATTAAGATGCAAATGTTCAGATACAGACTTCTTATCCCTACACACCCAGCTGCAAGGGCTCACGCACTCAGTTGTAGACTTACCAAGGTATTCGCACACTTAGCTGCAAGAACCTTCCCCTTCCGCCTAAGTATAGGAAATAGGCTTTTCTTGCCTTAGCACCTTGCCCTAACAATGATTCTCTATCAAAAGTTATATCTTTTAAACTTTTTATGACACTATATATAGCCTTTTCATTACAATACCATGGCCTGCAGACCATGGGTGAGTCTCAAAACTGACCTATCACCTACCCATACAAGGGACTAATGCCCCTTTGACTCTTACTTAGCTTCATGCTCCACTTCCATATTTTGTAGAGACTTTACATTCTTTCACAAAAACTATTACAAAACTTGACTTTACTGATAAAATTTGACACTAGGGATCCCATCCCAACAGTTCATTAGGAACATCAAAGCCCCAATCAACTGTCTATACTCAGATGGTTTCGCCTAATTGGGTCCTGCAACTTCTCCAAATAAATTCTTGAAGCCCATTTCCATTGGTGTGGGTAGGGAATTGCATTCTATCATTCCAAATATTTCCAATAACTTCACAACATATTTTCCTTGTGAAAGGAAAATCTCATCAGGTCTTTGCCACAACTCAAGGCCTAGAAAGTAGTGCATGAGTCCAAGGTCCTTCACCTTGAATTCAAAGCCTAGCTTCCTCTTACACTCAATCATCAAGGGCTCACTGCCTGTCAAGAATATATCATCAACATATAAAACCAAAATCAATGACATACCCTAGACTACCTTAAAGTAGAGGTTGGGATCGACATTGCTTCTTATGAATCCCAGCTTCACCAAATAATTGCCTATGCAGGTGTGCCATGCTCTAGGGGCTTGCTTCAAACCATACAATGCCTTCTTCAACCTATAAGCATGTGTATTTCAATCCTCTACCTCAAATCCTTGTGGCTACTCAACATGCACTTCTTCCTGTAACACGCCATGAAGGAATGCAGTGTTCACGTCCATTTGATGAAGGGTACATCCTTGAAGTGTGGCAAGGAAAACTATCAAATGAATGGTTATATATAGAGCCATAGGTGCAAATATATCATCATAGTCTTCTCCCTCTTCTTGGGAGAATCCTCGAGCCACGAGCCTTGCCTTGTATTTATTAATGCTACCATTGACTCCATGTTTAATCTTGAAAAACCAATTCAAAGTTACCATGGATTTTCCTTTTGGTCCCAACACAACATCCCATACATCATTCTTCATGATTGATTCATATTCTTACACCATATCATCTTTCCAAACTTGTTCTTTTACAAATTCTTCAAAGGTGGGAGTTTCAACTTAAATCATGGTCCTCATGGATGCAACATATCCCCAGTATCTGCATGGATTCTTCCTTTCTCTAATTGATCTTCGAATGGGAATACATCTCTCATCATCATGTAAAGTATCAGGAAGCCAAATTGGCCTGTTCCTGGCAAGAGGATCACATGGAGGACGATCTAAGGGATCCATGGGCTCCATGGGATCATCAACAATGTATGTCTCAAATTCAGGCATGGAAGGACCATCTAAAATATCCATATCATCATTCTTCTCATGAGGAGGAGGCAGAGGAAGGTCCCTTTCTTTTCCAAGGGAAACACCTTCATCGAATGTAACATCCCTACTAATTTCAACCTTCCTATGACAAAGAATATATATTCTAAATGATTTATAATTTTCACAATATCCAACAAATGTACCTTTTATTCCCAAGGCTTCCAACTTTCTTCTTTTTCCCTTTAGCACATGAAAGTATATATGACAAAAAAAGATATAAAGATGACCAACATCAGTCTTGACACCTGTGAATAATTATTACAGGGTCTTGTTGTCTAATGCTTGATGAGGCATCCCATTTTGAACATATCCGACAACATTCGTTGCTTCTCCCCAAAGGAACTTTAGAACCTTTTGATCATGGAGCATGTCACATGCAACTTCTATAATGGACATGTTATTTCTTTTAGTCACTCCATTTTGTTTGGTAGTATAAGACACAATTGTCTCTTTCTTGATACCTTTCGTCTTGCAAAAATCAATGAACTCCTTTGATATGTACTCTCCACCATTGTCAGACATGAATATTTTGATTTCCTTCCCTATTTGATTTTCAATCAAAGCTTTGAACTCCTTGAACATTTCAAAGGCTTCATCCTTGTGCTTCAAATAATATATACATTTCTTTCCTTAGAAGTCATCAATGAAGGTGATGTATTAGAGATGACCACAAATATAATGCGTGGGCATTGGACCACACATGTCATAATGAATGAGATGGAGGATGTCATTTTTCTTGTTCTCGCTCAAGGGGAATGGTCGCCTTGTCTTCTTTCCACTAGCACACCCTAGACATATTCCATCATGTTGGGCTTGAACCTTGGGAATTCCATAGAACAATTTCACCAATTTGAGAAGAGAATCATAATGTAAATGGTCCAATATTCAATGACATAGCTCGCTTAGATGATTAGTATCATGTACCAATGGTAGAAGAGGTCTTCCAATAACCCTGTAGACTTCTTCATATCTTGATCCCAATGTGAATGCATCTCCCATAGGTCATCCAATAGACCAAGTGAGAACCTTTCCATTGATTAAGGAAACCCTCATCCCTTTGTCTTCCAAAGCATATATTGATAACAAATTCTTCTTCAATCCTGGCACATACATCACATCATGGAGAAAAACAAATTCCCTGGAATTCAAATGAAAATTGACCAACCCAAAACCTTTAACGGGATGAGTGGAGTTGCCTCCAAGAATGATTTCCAAATTTTACTCCCTCTCTACCAAATTAGAGAGAACTTCCTTATAACTAGAGAAGTGATTATTGGCCCCACTATCAACCAACCAACTATCCCACAAATTTGAAGGAGGTGAACTAGTAAGGGCAGAAATAAGAATATATTCATATTGATTTGCAACATTACGTTCGTACCTGGAGAATCTTGACTTATTTTGTGTATGACGATATTGTTCATGATCACTTGGAGCATCTCTTATTCTTCTTTCATCTCTTCCATTGTGATCATTCCTTCGGTCATCTCTCCTTCATTGATCATTGAACTTCTTGTAGTTTCTTATAGTATTGTAGCATGGTTGATTGTTCTTATCAGGGCAATCTCAAGCATAGTGGCCTTTCTCATGAAAATTGTAGCATTCAATGTGAAATAATTCCTTCCTTCTATTTAGATTTCAAGGAGGAGGATTTCTTGAATTTTGTGGACCTCCTTTTCCTTTCTTCTTCTTCTTTTCATGAGTGATGAATTCAATAGACTCTTCATCTTCATGGTTTTGAATCCTTCCTCTTGATATCATCCTTGTTTCTTCTCGAGTTAGATTTCCAACAATTTCATCAAATGATGGGAGGAAATTGTTGTTTCTTATAGGAGTAATAAATGTTTCCCAAATAGGAGGGAGACCTCTAAGAGTCACAATCACCAATTCCTTGTCAAGGATAGATTCCCCAACTCTTTTCAATTGATCTCTAAGACGAGATATGCTCATAATGTATGATTGAACAGATTCTCCTTTTTTCATCTTTGTGTCTTTGAGTTGATATTTGAAGGAGATGGTTTCATTCAAATTGTTGACTTCATACATGCCAACTATATTATCATAAATATCCTTATACTTCCTCAAATTTCAAACATATGCAAGTAAATTATCTTGTAAACCATCAACTATAATTTTCTTTGCTTTCAACTCACCTTTCTTGTAGTTATTCTTGGCAACAACAAAAGCATTCTCTCAAGGCTCGGGTATTTTTCCTTGAATTTATTCCAAAACATCATTGTTATGAGCTATGATCTCCAACCTGACTTTCCATGCAACAAAATTGGATGATTCACCGAACTTCTCATTTTCCTTGAAGAATGAAGACATATTGACTTGACTAGATTGGCTCCTTCAAGTTTCCCAAATATTATTGCTTCAATGTTTGTCTCCTTTTGGGCTTTTCCTTCATCTTATATCTCATACCATCATAAATTTTCAAATTGTTCTATGTTGTATCAATTACTTTATTCCAATTCAATACTTCAATTATAAATCTTTAAAATAACAATTAGTCTTTCCAATCATCAATATTAATTGAAGATCAAACAACAAATGCAATGGAAAAGGAGACAATAAACACATCAACAAGAGACACCATGTTTGTTCAAAGACTAGGGAAAACCCCACAAATTATTCTTCTATTAGATGTCATAAAATGTTTAGCAAAGAGTAAAATGAGTGCAATACAATATTCTAAAGAAAAATAACCCAATAATATTCAGAAATTTGTTTCCAATATCAGAAAATATCAGAGACAACTTTTCCTATCTGTGGTCAATTGCAGTCAACTTCGGTCAATGGTCAAATTTTACTCAAAATTCCCAGTTGCATGGAGGAGGAGCTATGTGAGTGACTAAAGGCTTTCAGTCACTCCATTCAGCCTGCAAGCCTGTGACCATGGTCAATTTTATCTTGTGACGAGCCAACGTCTATAACCCTAAAAATAGATGCGAGCCTTGGACCTTGTAATTTCAAACCTTTATGAACTTCCTTTTTCATCCCAACCTCAAACCTATCTGAACTAATCAATGAATAAGACAAGAAGAAGATAATTATTAGTTCAGTTGTATTTATAGGCTTCCAAGGGTGACCAATTTACCATTAGGGTCGACCTGCTTGAATGTGCATATGTGGGCTTTTCTTTATAAGTACACTTTCCCTTGTCCAAATTTGATCATATTTAGGTCGATTTTGAACATCTCAAAATTAGGAATTCAATGAAGTAATCATCTCCATCAAATGAGTCATCCAAAGTGGAATTTTACCCTAGTTTCATAATTTAACACTACACATTAATGGTGAATTATTTTTCATCCTTCACGAGGCAGTACTGGTTCGATCTCCACATGAAGTTTGCATCTTGCATGTACATGTAAATACTTCAAAATATCGGAAAATATACATAAAGCGAAACTAAATCTAGTTATAATTCATAAATAAAATTGGCAATAACAACAAATATAATTTTGCATTTTTTTGTTACCTTTATATTTGCATCCTTATTTACCCATCCCAATGGATATGGGTTTTCACGATCATGAACTTCCAATCCCATTTTACTATCTCTACTACAATAATATTTTTCTATGATCCTAAGTGAAATAAGGAATTAATATTAGTATTTTAACATGTATCTTTATATGCAATAGTTTGGTCTTTTCATTCTACTCCTATTGTTTAAAGCTATTCATATTCACCTCATTCTGCAATGATGTATATACGATCTTCTCATCCAAGTCTAAGATTCTTTCAACCTGGGTACTTGAAAAGGTGGTCATGGGATTCTTCTTCTTATTATCTTTATTTTTATTCCTCACGTGAATCTCTAGACGTAACTTCCAACACTTCTCCTACGTATGACCATCAATGTTACAATGGTTGGAGCGGTTGCTAGCGTTGATTTTATTAGTTCAATTCAGGTTAACACAATATTTATGAAATTTTGATAATTACTTTTGATGTAAATATTCTTTTAGCTTATTCCAATATATAATTCAATAATTGTAATTCATAAATTCAACCATAAAGAACAATAGAACAATGGAGATCACAAAACACAGGAGAATACAACATTTTCCCTAAGAAAACCCACTATGGGGAAAAAGCGGCCACCTTTTTAGTGAGATACACACCTAGACCCATGGTCAAACTTGGTCTTCTCCTCTAGTTCAAGTCACCTAATATGATCTTGAATTTTTATGCAACCAACTCACCAAATAGAAGAAAAGATAGATCAACAACGTCAAAATCAGCCTCTTTGGGGGGGGGAACCTCCTTTACATTACATAAATGAAAAATTATTGGATGATACAAATGACAAGACCTAATTTCTATATATAGGAGTCTAAGGGGTCACAATATAATTAGAGAGGACATAACAATAATAATGTAAGGGTGCAACAATAACAATAGTGCGCTTCTATGGGGCACAATAATAACAATATGCGGACTACATGGGCACAACAATACAATAAGGGGGTTGCACTAATAATAATAAGGGGGTACACTAGTAGTATAGGGACCTAACATGCCCCTCTCCTTCAAAAAGTGTTGTCCTCAATGTTTGAGTAGTTTTAGATGCTTCTGTATAAAATTCTCATCCTCCCATGCAGAATCTTTAATGGCTAGTTCTTCCACTTGATGAGATACTCTGAAATTAATCAATTTTGTAGATATTAGGTTATTGTTCCCCTGATTGATTTAGGTTCCAATATGATTTTTCCTTGCTCTTCAAGTTCTGGCAATATTGTTTGAACTAGGAGCTTGTCACCTATAACCTTCTTTAAGCATGAAACATGGAGAACTGGGTGCACTCAGGAAGATGCAGGAAGCTCCAATTTGTATGCCATAGTACCAATATTTTGCAACACCTTGTAAGGACCATATTAATTTGGTGATAATTTATTATCCTTCTTAGCTTGCTTGAGGGACATTTGTTTGTATGGTTGTAGCCGTAAAAATACCCAGTCACCTACATCAAAACTTCTTTTGTTGTGATGTTGATCTGCCTGTTGTTTCCTTCGATTCTGCACCAAAGTGAGGTTATCCTTTAAGAGTTAAAGAACTTTTTGTTGATGCTTGATGTGATATTCCATTGCTTGAACCTTAGAATTTTCTTTTAAATATGATGTGATGGATGGTGTATGATATCCATAAAGTTCCATAAATGGGGTCATTTTTGCTGAAGCGTTATACCACCATTCAACCAAAGGTAACCACTTGACCCATTATGCTTGTTTATCAAATACAAAGCAACAGAGATATCCTTCCAAACATTTGTTCACTATCTTTGTTTATCTATCTACCTTGAGAGCTTGAGGAGTGGTAATTATTGCCAATGCACTACAATATATGGTCAAATTCATTTATTCTTTCTATGGGGTTGGTTCTTGGTATATATCCTATTCTTTTAACGTTTCTTGATCCTTTTCTTCCTCTTATTCATGATCTATGTAAAATAATTTATTCTCAGCACACTTATGACCTTTAGTGTATTTTCTATCACCACTATAATAAATCCCTTTTTCCTTTTTTCTTCCAATTTTTGTTGTGTCAACCTTGTAGGTTATGGAAGGCTAGGAGCAACAACACTTCCATATTTATAGGTGTGAGTGGTACGATTCCTTGTTGCCATAATTTTTCTTTCAATTTTTCTTGCCAACCTAAATGCCTTCTCCAATGAATTAGGTTCCCAAAGATGAATATCATGTTGAATGCTATCCTTTAAAGTCCCTATGAGGACATCAAACCTTTGTTTCTCTGGAATATCATTTACCCTTATATTCAATTTTTGGAAGTCCTCAACGTGCGCTGCCATTAACCCTTTTGTTTGAGATTTATCAATTGGATAAAGAAAGTTTTGCTCTTTGTATCCTCATAATGTGCTATCATTTCCTTTGTGAAAATTGATGAGGTAACAAGTGGTTTACGAGAACAAATCCCTTTATACCATACAAACTGATTCAGTTCTAAATATAAAGATGCAATATGTACCTTTGTAACAGTTGCACTTCATGTATATCAAAATATTGCTCCATCTGTAGTATCCAAGTTACCAGATCCTTGACATAAAACGTCCTAATATCTATATTTGGAATATGGTGGATATTCAATCCAACATTAGATTCTATGAAATTATGGTTAATTTTTTTTTTCTCATCATGAGTTTCCTCTACTACCTTTTCACCATTAGGAAGCATTTCTTGCAGTGACTTTATCCCACCTTCCTTCAAACCTTCCATGTCTTTATCCAAATCTTCCATGTTGCCATTAAATTTTTCTTGTATAAAAATGATATTATTGATCATATCTTTGATCACATTCTTCAAATCATCCCTCCAATTTTTCTTACTAGATGTTTCTATTTTCTTGATTCGATTCATTATTTTTCTTGCTTTTAGGAGCTTGACTCTTGCATATGTTGTATCTCTGTAATTTCAGATACCAAAGATCTCAAATTTTGTCCTATGGTATCCCTCTAAGTCCTCTTTCCAACCCTGCAAGTCAGATCAAGATTGGATTCTGAAAGAAATAGTTATGTCCAATCTCTCGCGATGACTCGGTTATAGACTAGTTCAGTAGAGCGAACTTGTATAATGTGCCACGTGTCACTCTTTTGATATTCGGGCTTAAAAATGATAACCAACAAACTATCATCCACCTTCTTTTTGTCTCATTTTATGAAATTTGAATCAGATGCTTAGAGAGAAAGTTATGATGATTTTCCCAAGGTGACCTATTTGAGATGGAATTCAAGACCATGCAAAATCCCTAACTTCCTTAGTTCATATATCTGAAAATATAGCCATACAGGATTTGAAATTTGATCAAGAGGTTCACCAATATATTTTTCTCCCATGGTTTTTAATTTCGTCTTCTGAAATTTCGTAGAAAAATCGTTATAGCGAAAATTCCACGATGGCCTATCTAAAGGAGCGAAACCCTAGAATCCAATGCTCTGAATCCAAATGTTATGCAACCAGCTCACCAAATAGAAGGAAATATAGATCAACGACTTCAAAATTAGCCTCTTTGGGGGGAAATCTCCTTTAAATTACATAAATGAATAATTCTTGGATGATACAAATGACAAGACTTCCTTTCTATATATAGGAGTCTAAGGGTTCACAATATAATCACAACCGACATAACAATAATAATGTAAGGGCACAACAATAACAATAGTGGGCTTCTATGGGGCACAATAATAACAATATGGGGACTACATGGGCACAACAATACAATAAGGGGGTTGCGCTAATAACAATAAGGGGCTACACTAGTAGTATAGGGACCTAACATGTAATTCTCTCTTGATTCCACACTTTAGGATCTCGGCCTTCCTACCATAGCTAGCTGCCCCAGAATTTTGGCCTTGCACCAGTTGCCCGAGTAACCCAGAATTTTAGGCCCCCTAAAATAGTTGCCCAAAAACAATGTGAACCATATAGAGAGACATTCCTTCACACGTGTGATTTTCCATAAATAGAGAGAGGAGAGAGAAAACTCAACCTTCTTTTTGTCCTTCTTCGTCCTTCTTGTCGTTCACTCACTTGCCCAAAAACTATCTTGTGCGAGAGAATGTGAATTTCCAAATGGAGGAACTTGAGCTTCCTTTTTCTAGTAGTCTTTCTAGGGTGAATAGAGGTGTCTCTTGGCCAAGGGTGAATTGACTTGGAGGGAAATTTAATTGCCTCTTTTGGAACCAAAATTTTCATTTCAAAATTTCAAATTTACATCAATTAAAAGTTACAATGGGGCTTTGGCTCAGAATAAATTTTATTTAGACTCAAGCATTTGTAAATATGTTTTACAATTAAAAAAAATTACATCAAGTGACTAAATGTAAATCATGAATAGTGACCATAGTTACAAATTCAATAGTTGTGATCTTTGAACTAGCATGTTGTGTCCACCATCTATTTATGTTTCCCCTTTCCACTTATTCCCCTCCTTAGAAGTTTCTTGGTGCACTTTTTGCTTTGATCCCCTTAATTTCCCTTTCTTCAAGTCCATGTTCTCTAGGTACTATGACTATAAACAAGCCTTTCCATTGATCTAGGCTTAAACAACATCACTTTCTTCCGTATATGGTTGTATATACCCCCCCAATACTTGATGAGTAGATATGGGTTCTTTGGAGAGATGCCCAACATTATGGCAATATTTCTAAATATTATGGTGTACTCGTATACACTCTACCCCTACTTCTACCTAAAGTGGTGCCACGAAATCCAATGGTACTTTACATACCCAAAAATGGTTACTTTATGAGGGTTTTAAATTCCTCCCACTTAGCCACTGGAGGATCTTCCTCCAACCTCAAGGTATTTTTGTGGCTTTCTCACCAAGTCAGAACATGACCTTCCAATTTCAACCATGCAAATGAAATATTCTATTCTTCCTCTATATGATGAACAGTGAAATAAGATTCTAATTGTTGCAGCAAATGATTTAGCTTTAGGGTATCAATATTAGCTTGATACAACTTGATGTCAACTTTTTCTTCTGTTTTGAACAGGGACTGTGAATTGTTCATGACACCCGAACTAGGTTGATCCTTTTTAGGTTCTTTCTTTTACTCCTTATTTGCTTCTTCTCAGTATCATAATATCCCTTCTAATCATACATCTACATTAAATCCCAAATCTTCTTTGCATAGCCCAATATTATCAATCAAGAATACCATGAGGAAATTCACATTATAGTTTATATCTGCAACTTAAGCTTCTAGCCATGAAAACCTCTCCTTTACAGGATCAAGAGGTTTATTCACAGATTCATTGGCCATGAATGGGGGCTTACCCAATATAGATCCCCTAAAACACTCCACAATATACCAAAATAAGCCTACTTTAATACCAATATGATCTATAAACTTTCATGCATATTCCACTAGATAGTTTGTCACAACAAATTTGATAAAACTATACTTTTAGAGCAAAGGGAAGAACTCATGCAGGGTGATCATCATGGACAGTAGTGACACACCAATGAATCGAACAACACAGTGGAGCAGTAGGAGGGTATGTTAGACTACACAACATCTTTGTCCATAAGACTAATGAGAATGACCCATTTTGAGATGTCTGCACACAGTGAGTTAACAACCTAGAAATTGGGGCTTCTGGAAACCAAATAGACAAGCTCCAACTAATGGTAGATATGTTGAATTTTTGAATGGACAAGATGGATCTAGTAGTGAATGGTCTAGTGGATTAGGAACACATCAATTTTCTAGAAGAAATGGCTCAAAGGCAAAACAATTCAAAAGTTTAGGTTACTGACAAAGCTAATGTGAGCACTAGTATGGGTCAGGCCACACCACCTCAGCATGAGAAGGAATTCGACAAATACCAGGTCATCTCTACATATAGGAATATGTGGTAAGGTTCAGTCTAAAGTACTTTTATATGTTTAGAAAGTATGTATCTTAGGTGTTTTTTTTGAGATTGTATAAAGAGAACATGTTTATAATAAATTTATCTAGAGCGGGTGTAAACTATAACAGACATCAATGGAGTTTTTTGAAGATTGAAAAACATTCATGTGTCCAATATGTACCAAGTTCTGGCCTATATTCTAAACTATTTTAGTGGAAATATATACTAGTTCTTAAAAATAAAAAAATAAAAAACAAATTTGATAAAATAATATGAAAAAGAATCTGAAGTTTACACTATGAGGGTTTATTTCTCTTTAGATTTATGCATCTGAAAATTATTATTTATTGTTTATGTATGCATATTAAAATCAAGTAAAAAATAGAGAAAAATAAAATAAAGGCTCACAAACCACAATTGACACAATATATATCCTGGGAAACCCTTTCCAGAGAAAACCTAGTTAGAATGTCAGGTCACTATGCTCTCTTTCTTTGAATAGAAATTGGATATTAGTACAAAGAAGTAAGGCATGTGGCCCATAAGCTACTCTACAAAACACAAATCCTCTTTGTGTGCTCTCTCTCTATCTCTCTTGGCTACTCTTCTTACCTATGGAATAAAATTCTCTTGAAAAGAATGCAACCCATTTTCCTCCTAGTGGGTTGGTTATAACATATCCCAATAGCCTACTGGTGGTTAGGTTTGACTCCTTCAACTCTTAACCAAATTTACAATATGGACTCTTATATATTCTTCTTAATCATGATCATGTGGCTAGGACCTTTTCCATGAATAATCGTGGCTAGTGTGGAATCCTCTTGAATTATTTATTAATTTATCCCCTCACCAAAAAATATAGTTAGGGTTTTGTAAGTGGAAAATCATCTTCCCCCCCTTAGTCCAAGAAATTTTCATATTCCTTTAATAATTTCCCTAAAAATCAGTTTTCCCAAGTTATAATATGTACTAGCCAAAGTTGCGTTAATAAAACTCCTTGAAACATAAATATTTTACCTTCTTTCTTTGGGGTGATGTTTATGGATAAAAGTCTAGGTTTTTTCTCCTTAAACCTTTTAGACACAAAATCTGGCATTTTTTTGGTTCAAAAATAGGGTTGACATCATCCTTCCCAAATGATTTTGGGCCCTAGAAACCCTAAACCCTAACCAAGCTTCAACTTGAAGCATATTTGAGGGTTTACCATGTTGCTTTATTGATGTAATCATTAATTAAATCCTTTGTCTAAATTTTACATCTCTAGGTACTCCTTTATAATTGCATATCAATAAGCCCTAACTTGTAGTAGTCCTTGTCTAATCTAAGGTTTGTATACTTCCTACTTTACAGAGAAACTTTGAGCTTATTCCATTGTTTATGTATATTTCCCTAGCCTATTTATATCACTTGGAGCCCTCTAATTAGAATATCCTCATAGGTGAATATGTTAGAAATAAGATTAATATTAACAGGGGGGTGAATCAATATTAAGGTTAATTTTATAATTATTGCTAGTTTATAATATTTTCTCTTACTTAGAAAACATTCATGTAAACAACCAACAACATATTATGTGAGAAGCTACATAAATCCTCATATGAACATCACAACAACACCATAGATAACATACACCAATGAATACAAAGATTTAATGTGGAAACCCATAAAGCAAGAAAAACAAAATTCTTGTTTTTTATGATGTAAATCTAAAGCCACTACTCAGATTACATCAAGTTTCATTAGCACCCCCTCACAAGAAGCATTGACTCCCTCAATTGTTTTTTTGACACCCACCAATGGGAAGTGCGAAAGTCCGTATGAGTTTTTCTATCACTCACTAGCACGAAGAACCTATTAGAAATGTAATTAGTTTTGATCTTCAATATTTTTATTGTACTCATTTCAATATGTATATTATGTAACAAAAAAAATAATAAAAGAAAAAGTTATTATTTTAAGGCATGCATTTAATTCTCTTTATTGATGGTCTTCTAGGAAAAATCATGTTCTTCATGCTCTAGGGTTTGTTAGGTCATAGGATATATTGTCATGAGTCAAGAGAGTCAACGTCATGATTATAAGACACTTCAGGGCAATATGTACCTTGTAAAAGAATTTATTTTGAGTCTAGAAGGTCTTGGAAGCCTCCAAATTACAAGTTGTCCTAAAAGAACAAATACAGTCCCCTAGAAAGGCTATAAATAGAAGTAGATTCGATCTCATTTGGCACACACACACTCACAAGTTTGATCT
Source organism: Pinus tabuliformis (assembly GCA_031772625.1). Classification (NCBI taxonomy): domain Eukaryota; kingdom Viridiplantae; phylum Streptophyta; class Pinopsida; order Pinales; family Pinaceae; genus Pinus; species Pinus tabuliformis. Next base: position 853,050,449 of record CM062807.1, on the reverse strand, counting down.
CTTGAGAAGAAATTCGATATGAAGCTAGGAGAAGCAATAAAAGAAGAGCAAAGGTCTAGAAGGAAAGGAGAATCCAAGAAGAATAAGAAAAGTTTGTTTTTGGGCTCTATCGCTCTCACACATGTGAAAACTAAGGTTTTTGTAGCTTAAAGTAAGGCCAAAATTGTAGGTCTGAATTTTAGGAGATCAAGTTGTAGTATCAAGTTGTTGGAGGAGAAAATACTCTATTTTGACCTCATTGACCTTGGAAGGATCTGTCTTTCTCAAAGGAGGATCTCTTGAAGAGATTAATTAGGGTTTTCTACAGCAGCTATAGGGCCGAAGTTATAGCTCAAAGTTGCAGGGTCGAAGTTGGGGACGAAGTTGAAGCAGATTGAGCCTTATTGATCTGATCTATATGGAAGGAATTCTTGAAGGGATGACTTGGTACTTGTAGGTGCACTTGGTCTGGGGTTTGGGTCTTCAATTCTTCATCTGAAGCAAAATTTCATAAGAAGAGAGGAGATTTTATGGGTTTTGTCCTGGCTTGGAGCCTAATTTTTATGTCCAATGTCTTTACTATTTTTCTCTTGTTAATTGTTTGATGAATAATATAACTCTATTGTGTTACCTACTCCTAGTAGTTTCATAATTTATCATCCTTAGCCCCCAACCTTTTATGCAGAAACCAACAATTATAATCGATTGGTATTCCTTTTATGGCTACTCCAATCCTAAATACCATGGGCACCAATCCATTGTTCTAAACATGGAATTCTTCTTCCTTGGCTTGATTTGTAGAATCATGGAAAACTTTAGGTGCTAATGTTCACCTAGTGGGCTAATTTTCCATGATTTTTCCACCAAAAAGATTCACCAATTTCGAATTTTTATAAAGACGATTCAGCCAAATTTTAGAATATAAAACTATTTTACCTTAAAAATCGCCAACACTATATAGAGACTATACATAAAATCATTATAAATTTGAATAATTTTACAAATATATCAATAAATTTTTTATAGTTTGCATATTAGGGATTAGTGGGATTCGCCAATGTTTTTAAACTTCAAGTAAACTTTCCATCCTTAAAATTTTCCTTGTGTAGAATTAACTAGTGTAGCTTCAAATAAACAAACCATCATTGATTAACCAAATCAGGTGCTTCATCTAAATTTGGCAATTCAATTAACTTTGGTGCTTCAATTAATTTTTGTGCTTTAATTCCAAATTTCATTACACCGCCAAAATTTGGCTCTCTACCTCATGTGACCCTAGGCTCCAAAACATGCCATGTCAGAACCTTTTGGTGTTGCCATGTGTCATTCAGATTTGGCCCACTTAGCCACCCAAAAACACAATGATTCCTACAATTTGTCACATGAACGAAATGTCACAGCATCCATTGGTTTCATGTTGACATCACCTATGATGAGTCAACTTGGCATGTTATCCTCCACTTCAGCTCCACGTGTTTGTTATGTCATCCTTATCAACCAATCCATGCATGCCATTTTTTTTCCACCCATCCTCTTCTCATTGGCCCACATCATTTGTTGAATCCACATCATAATGCCACATCACTGATTGAGTGCCAAGAGGTCATTAAACATTGCACATTTTAGCCATATGATATCAATATGGATTGCTAGATTCACTAATCCTAAGCCATTTAATCATATAGGGTACCAGAGGATTGTTAAACTATGGATAGATTAGTCACCCGGTATCATCCTATGCCATTGGATCATTCATCCCTCCTTCTTCCAATCCTGTCACATGTAGGATTGCATGTTAACCCTCACATGGATTGATTCCTAATAGCTATTAATTTTCCTGTGAATTAGCTAGATTGATGATCCTGGTCAATTCTCAAGCCCCCTACCTATAATTTGGCCACATACAGAACCATAACCCCTAGAACTTTTTCCTTCCACAGCAATGCTTACCCCTGTCATATCATCTCTATTAACCACTCTTACACTGCCACCTGTCAACACCTCATCCACTTTGCCATGTTTTCAACCTATACAAAGAGGGTATTTATTTGATATTCTTCCCATGAACATATATTATTTGTTTTGTACCTTCATAAAATTTTGACACTATGATTGTTGACTTTCTCCTTTGCTTATGAGGACCAATGACTAATCACTCCCATCTACCAATGCATGTTTATACCAATCCAAATTGCAAATGATAAAGTTGTTGTTATTGATACCAATTGTTTACGGTAAAAAAAATATTCTCACTCTTTCATTATTGTTGTTTCTTGAGTGACTATGCTCACTCCTCTTGAGCATGTTAACCATCATCTTCATATTATTTTCTCCCCTTGAGATAGTGATACTCCAAATAGGGATTGGTACTAACAATATTGACACCAATTGTACCAATGATGCCAATTGGATGATGCACTAAGAAAAATCCCATGGTTTCTCCTCATAAACAAGCTGTTTAATATTCAAAAGTTTACTCATACTTAACCAAAATTAACAATTGACATAGAGGTTCCAATTGATAAGCAAGGAACATGCAAATAAAAACCAATTATTTACTTATTCTCATGACTTCTAGGCATAATTAAATATGCTTCTTAAGTGAAACGAGATTGTATAATATATGCAAACCTTTTATTTCCTAAGAAATCAACTCATCATGAGACTAATCGATGATGCCTTTATTTTTGAATGTGCAATTCCCCCTAAGTGTATGCACTCTTCTACTACAAATAATCTCCAATAATTATTCTGCTTTATGTGAATTAATATGTTTTCATATACTCCCCCTTAGATAATGTTGGTTGTGTTCTATCTTTCTCCTGTAGTGTTGTTTTGTACAAATAAATTAATTCATCAAAGTAACAACAATTTGACTCAACTTTACCTCAAACATTCAAATGGACCACTTAGTATATTCCATTGTGTAGCTTGAATCTAACTTCTTTGGCTTCACTTGAAGTCATTATCTTCCTTTTAATGAAGAGAAACCGAAGATCTAATCCCTGTGAGTATATTATCCTCATTTTTCTTCACCCCTTGCTATGTCCTAATGGGAACATATCATTCCAATTTCTTGTTCAAACTCCTTTTAGTAAGTTTTCTTCTTTGATTGGAATACCTCAAGGAGCTGTGCAACTTAGTCCTTCACTTTTTTGCTCTATGACCTAAGCATATGCATACTCTAGGACACTTGTCATCCATTCCTTGACCACATTGGGCTAGAATACATGTCTCCTCTTTATCCTCTTTCTTCATCCAGAATTTCTTCATTCCCTCTTGCTTTACCTCTCATGGTGGATTAATTGGAATGTAATTTCTTTTACTTAAAGCCTTCACTTATTGTACTTGATACTCTCAAATAAGTTCACAACTATAGTAATAGGATCATACCTCTTAGTTTTTCTCTGAATCTTCTTGAGTAAAAAATCATATATTTGTTGATTTATTCCTCTTTTTAGCATGTTTCCTTTATGTTAAAGACAAAAGGAAAACTCATCTTCCTCTACCATTTTATTCTTCTCATATTTAATGGTCGAGTTTCTTCTTTCAGCCGCTCATTTTGAGATGGGGGCCTTGGCTCACTATATATTCATTTCGTTTCCTTGTGCCCAAAATTTCTACAATTGTAGCATTCAATGTGACCTATGAAAGGGGCAAATGGATTGTTAGTTTATAACACCCCCTCCCAAGTCTACCCAAATTAAACATGAGTTGAGAGACTACTATGAGGATTCAACCTCCTATGTGTCCATAAGGAAGTGGAGTCAGAAGAACATCACACATAGTCATCCAACACCATCAGCAGAACCCTTAGGAGACAAGTCAGCAACTTAGATGGCATGTCCCTGAGTTCCACTGTTGTTTAAGAAACTTAGGGCAGAGTAACTCTCCCTAGACACTACCCAAGCAAGTTAGGCAAGTTATAATGCTCCCCAGACACTGCCCAAGAGTGTTAGTCTCTAGACTAATGCTTTATGGGCTAGCAATCCTAGAAATTGAGCCATTTTTCTAGCCCAGACCTCCTGAGCGCTACCTAAAACTTGTTGGAAATTTTAGGAATCATTAAATACATGATAATAATTCTAATGAATCAAACCCAACCTTAGTGTTAGGCTTGAGCATCCCCAACTTGGACTGACATTCTTTCAAACACTTGGCATCAATACAACCTACAAGTCTAGGATACAAGACAAAGCATAAATGACTGAAATAACTTATGAAACATAACCAGAAGGATCACCTCCTTCTCTAATGAACTATTATATCATCAATGAGGTCTTGCATCCATTCATTTAATAGTTACAATTATATACATAAAATAACCATGACATGAACCAGTCATTTAACCAAGCTTATAACTAGAATAAAACCATGTAAATATCAGAGATAAGAAAACTAATTAATCCACATATATACAACTGAAAACGTAAGAGAACTTAGCTTTTATTAATCGTAGGCAAATTCAACCAGGTTCAGGACTTCCACATACCACCAGACCATAGACATGGCTTAACCAAATCTCTCTTTCAACCAGTCACCCCCATGCCATATTCCAAGCACGAATCTAGGATCTCATAGAACAACCAAGAGAATACATATGCTAAACCACTTCCACTCTCATCAAACCATGATCACACCAAAACTGATGCTCTGATCACAACCGAACTAAACCTGGAATCCCATTTGGAATCCATCACTATCCTTGAGGAATTTTTCATCTCCTTGTCTCTTAGGCTTTACCACAATCCAAACCAAATCACTATGCCCAAACCGAGACCAGTCTCTCAGGATCTACCGCAATCCAAACCTGGATCACTAGGCCCTAAACTGAGACTTATCCCTCAAGCTTTACCATGTATCCTACAAAAAATAGTCAAGGTATTCCTAGGCCTTTAGGAATGAAACTTGAGACCACCTCCGCCCTAGATTCAGAAATCCATCCAGAAAATCAAAGCTCAAAAATCGAAATAAAAATCCCAACACCATGGCATCCGGAAAAAGGCAAGGCTAGGGTGAAATCCATTGTCACCACCTGGAAAACTCACAGCGAGAGTACCATACAACAAAATGCAAAGCCATGCATGTCCAAACTAGCTGGGAAATCACACATGCAAAAGGTTACTTGCAAGTATTCCTGTTGAAGTTTCTTGATCCTACTTTCCTTCCTTGATCCTTGCTTTCTTTCCCTTTCATTGCTTCAAAAATAGAGTGCTCCAAGAAAACTCTAGGTGTCCAAGAGTGAGAGAGAGAATAATGAGAGATCTCTAAAGTAAACTAGAAAAAGGTTGAACTAAAAAAAGCCATGAACTGCTCCTCAGAATACTCTTTATGAATGAGGCCTCTATTTTCTTCATTTTCTATTATTTTCCTTCATTTCCTCCTCACATGCAACCTAGACCTTTCACCTTCCTTTTCTCCTAATTTCCTTTATTTTCATAAATAAATGTGCCAAAAATTCCTTTTTTCCTTTTAATGCCTTTTCCTTTTCCAATTTACTTTAACAAAAACACACATCCAATGATGCCCACTAGGATATCTTTGCCCAACATTTACTTGGAAAGTGTCCCTTAATTGTGGTTTTATTTTTCCTTTATTAAATTTTTTTACATGGAATTTTCGCCAAGGCTATTACAGAACCCTCCCCCTTGGGGAACTTCATCCTTTGTGGTAAACCACACTAGGACCTAAAAAAAAACTACTGAAAAGGAAACATACGCCCCATGGAGCTTTATAACTTAGCTCAATGTAGTATTTATAATGAAAAACCTACTCAAAGCAAAACATCATGACAACTTGACAATCTAGCAACCATAATAACATGACACCCATACCACTTATTGGAGATTTATAACTTAGCTCATGGTGGTATTTACATCCATATACATATACATACATATACAAAAACATCAACGAAACATATGCCAAACATGTACCAACATCAAACCAAAACTGCTTTGTCTCAACCGACAAACAATGAAGGATATAGGGCCCGTATTTGATCTGACATCTCCCATATAGCTTCTTCAGGCCCAAAGTTCTTCCACTACAATTTAACTTTCTCTATGGCCTTGTTCCTGAGCATGAGTTATTTCCAATGTAGTATGCATTGAGGCTCTAGCTGGAACACTCCTTCTTGCTCCACCTGCAATACAGACCAATCAATAACATGACCAACATCCTTTATATACTTCTTAAGCAATAAAATATGGAAAACACCATGGAATTTCACTGTTGGAGGTAGTGCAAGTTGATATGCCAATAGTCCAATCCTCTTAAGGATCTCGGAAGGCCTGCAATACCGTGGTGCCAACTTGTCACATGAACCAATCCTCAAAGAGATTTTCATGGGCTTGATATGCAAATAGACATGCTCCCCAACCAGAAACTCCTTGAATACCCTGTGTTGTTCCACATAACTCTTCTGTCTATCCTATGCTTCCTTATATTCTTCTTTATAGCCTGCATTTCCTGCTCCATGTTTGCCAACATGTTTGGTCCAATAAGCACCTTGTTCACTAGATCACTCCAGCTGATGGGAGTATTGCAACTATGCCCATACAATGCCTCGAAAGGACTCATCCTCAATGACTTCTTATAACCATTGTTTTATGCGAACTAATCAATGGTAGATACTCTTCCCATTTCCTCTATTGATGCACCACATGCATCCTCAACATATCTTCCAAGATCCTGTTGACCCTCTCTATATGTCCACTTGTCTACAGACAATAAGTTGTACTAAAGGCCAATTATGTACCCAAGCCTGCAAATAGCTCCTTCCAAAACATGGAAGTGAACTTCACATCCCTTTCCAACACAATCTTCTTTAGAACACCATGCAGTCTCATTATATCTCTAATGAACACCTGTGCTAACTCACTAGCTGAATATGTAGTCTTGATTGGAATGAAGTGAGCTACCTTTCTCAACCTGTCAACCACGACCATAATAGAGCCATGTTGCCTCATTGTCCTCGGAAGACCTATGATGAAATCCATGGAAATGACCTCCCATTTCCATTCTAAAATTGCTATAGGCTGTAGTAAACCACCTGGATGCTTGCATTCTACCTTTACTTGTTGACAATCTAAACATCTAGCCATGAACTCTTCCACTTCCTTCTTCAAATTTGGCCAATAGTAAATCTTATTAACCATTGTCAATGCCTTCTAATATCCTAGATGAGCCAAATATTGCTTCACATGAAACTCCCTCAACACAATCTTCTTGAGCTCACTGCAATTTGGCACATAGATCCTGTATCTAAACCTCACCAAACCATCTACCATGAGACGGTAGTCTGCATCCTGATCCCCTATACCTGTACCTACACCTACACTTATACCTATACCTATACTCTATTGTAACATGTGCATGATCTCCATGTATTTTTCATCCTACTGACCTGCTTGCAAAATCCTATACTGTAATTCTGTCCCATAAGAGCGCATAACTGCTATAGGATTTACATGTACCTTCCTTCTAAGAGCATCTACAGCCCAATTCTCTTTTCCTTTGATGTATTTGATCTCGAAGTTGAACTCACTAAGGGTTGCCAACCATCTAGGTTTCCTTGCATTTAGATTCGGCTGGTCAAACAAATACCTCAACCCACTGTGATCGCTCATCAATGTGAACCTCCTACCCAGAAGATAATGTTGCCACATCTTCAATGCATGTATAATCATTGCTAGCTAAGATCATTCATTGGATAGTTCTGGTCATTCTCATTCAGGTTTCATGACTCATAACACACTACTTGTCCTTCTTGCATGAGAACTCCACCAAGTCCTCTCTTGCAAGCATCTTTACATACTACAAACTCCTTGTCTGGATCCAAAAACTTTAGCATTGGTGCATGTGTAACCAACTTCTTAAGTTTCTCAAAACTAGCCTCACATTCTTCTATCCATTCTAACTTCTTACCTTTCTACTGCAATGACGTGATAGGAGATGAAAAGTGTGAGAAGTTCCTAATGAACCTCTTGTAGTAAACTGCTAATCGCATGAATGATCTCACTTCATCCACATTCTTAGGAGGTTCCCACTCCATGATAGCCCTTATGTTTTCTGTATCCACTACTATGTTGTCCTTGGAGACAATTTCCCAAGTAATGTACCTCAATCTGAAAGAAACTACACTTTCTAAGCTTAACATACAATTGATGCTCTCTTAGCAACCTCAACACTATTGCTAAATTATCAGCATGTTCTTCCTCATTCTTAGAATATACCAGTATGTCATCAATGAATACAATAAAAAAAATTGTCTAGATAAGGACGGAACACACTATTCATCAAACACAAAAATGTAGTTGGAGCATTAGTCAAACAGAATGGAACAACATCAAACTCATAATGCACATACCTGGTCCTAAACGTAGTCTTGAAGATATCCTCTTCCTTAATGTGTACCTGATGGTATCCTGATCTCGATTAAAACTTAGAGAACTTAGAGAAAATCATCAATCCTCGGAAAAGGGTACATGTTCTTGATCGTTGCCTTATTTAGCTGCCTGTAGTCAATGCATAATCTAAGAGTACTATCTTTCTTCTTTATGAACAACACTTTTGTGCCCCAAGGTGATACACTTGGCATAATGTACCCCTTGTCCAACATTTCCTTCAACTACAACTTTAACTCAACCAACTCAGGTGTGCTCATCCTATAAGGTGCTTTTGATGTTGGAGCTTCCCCTGGCACTAACTCAATAAAGAAATACACCTCCTTCTAAGGTGGAAACTCTGTAATTTCCTCAAGGAATACATCTTGAAACTTCTAGAAAACTAGTTACTTGCTTATTGCATCAGCATCCTCAACCTCTTTACCCTTGTCACTAGAAATGTGTACTACATACATCACACAACATTTTTTGCAACTACACTTAGCCTACATAATGGTAACCATCCTCACTGATATAGGCTTCTTCTTTCCATGCAATGTCCTCTTTGCACCACTATCATCCTGTTATAGACATCTTTGGGCACTGCAACCCCAATCATATATGTCCATAAACCAAGGGCTCCTGAGTCCCTAAAAGTGTTGTTTCATGCCCTAAAGAAACAAGGTTAGTTGGTTACATCATCTCCCAGAAGTTCTCCACAGGAAACTACTCAAAAATGGTCAAAACTGGACCATACAGGTTGCTTAGTGCTAAGGGTGTGATGCATCTCACCTGCCCAGTGTAAAAGGTGCGATGCCTACTGGAAAGTCCTTCTATAGGGTGCGATGAGCGAGAATGGACAAATGGGAGAGACAGTTTGCGAGGTGGAGGATCATGGAATCTTCCAGAAACTTCTCAGTGACACTTGCCTCTCTGAATTCGCCCAGGGATGAGTAAGAGATCATCAATATCCAAGTCGAATCAAGAACTATCAGAGATAAGACACTAATCAAAATCCCAGAAGATGACTCACCTCCCTGCAATCATCTATATATGGATCCCTCATCCTAGAGATCCAGAGGCTGGAATTTTGTATCTTGTAAGGAAGTGCTGTTGGTTTCCTGGTGGAATATCATAGTGTTGGGTGATCTAAGCTTTTCACGAGGTGAAGGGATTTCATGCTGGGAGGATGACGCTGGGTCAGAACAATGGGTTGTAATCCTATCTTCTAATCTTCATATTAATAAATCTATTCAAGTTTTCCTCCACATTCTTGTATGTTTGATAGTATATGCATTTGTGTGGTCAATATATATCTGGTCCTATATTGTTTATGATTGTAGATCTCTACACTTTGAAGTTATTATTCTACTTTGACTTTACAGGTACTCTTTGAAGCGAAGTGGTCAAGGGAGAAGCGGCAAAGACCTGTCAGTGAGGAGAAGGAACAAGCAAAGAACCAAGCGAAGAATTGAGGTTAGTATTCTTTGATCTTCTCCTATCTACTTCTCATAAAGGAAAGCGAAAGTAAATTTAATCTGTTTGTTTCTAAGATAGCTACCCATCTTAGTGGGACTAGCAGCTCTGCATAGACACTAGATTTCCCAATAACAAAATGGCTACTCCACTAGGGAGCGAATAGATTGTTTGCTTGTCTATACTTTTTTTCTTTATAAACTTACAGACGGAGCCTGAAGTTAAGCCAGCTAGCCTTCGAACTACATTTGCTATGCAAGTGCAAAGTAGATCAATTTTGATTCAGTCTATCTCCGAGTTTTGTTTATAAACTGAAAAATTGATTTGCAAACATCCTAATTTCCCTAGTGGTGGCTCTAGTAACCTCATTAGATCAGCCCTTGTGATTTCTATTTACTAACTATCATTAGCTCGGCCTAAATACCTGAACTAAGCTGCAAACTGTGACCAAGAACCAAGTTGAAGTCTCGTCCCTGGACCATTGCACTTTCTCCTCTTGGGAATCTGGATGCATCACACCTCCCATGTGTAGTAGGTGCACTGCATCACACTTTCTCTGTGTTGCAGGTGCGCTGATCAGATAAGACCTCTTCTGCTCTCAGATTTTGGTTTCTGTGTTCACTCTCTTCAGCTTTATTCAGCAGTTTTGCTGTCTGTGATCAGTATACGACTATGGAAACTCCCTTCCTTTGCATGATTCTGCCTCCATAGTACAAATAATTGTGAATTTTTTTATGTATTGTGCACCATTTACAATTCTCTTTTACAAAAAGTAGCGTAATCAAACTATTGTCTTTTGATTTGGAAGTGTCGCAATTATCGTTTTTAGTCAAAGAAAAGAATTCTATTTTTCTTGATGGTTGATTATACAGTTACTCTTGTATTTGATTTGGATTAGTAGTTTTTCAAGTGTCGAAAGCAATTTTAAATTCAAAGTCGTAAAGTGTCATCATTATCTTCCTTTCGTTTTTGAAGAGAAATTTGTTAGTACTGTCGCTTTGAAAAGATAATTCAGATTTGTACTTAGCATTCTTCTTGTCATTCACACATTAAGAAAGCTGAAAACAAATACATGCATGTGCATTTGCATTTAGACTGCTTGTTGGTTTGATTTAGGATAGTGCATCTAGTGTGTGCTCTCTACTTTATGTTGAAAGAATATCATCTCTCTTTCTTTAGTAGCTAGGATTTTCATTGCAAAAAGAATATTAAACGATTGTTTATCATCTTAGATTGCATTTTAGGAATTGTATATCTACATCATGCAGTGAACTTGAAAGGTAAATCTCTTAAGAAAGATCAACTGTAAAATAAATTCAATGAACATAAAAATGCTTTGGAACCTAACGCACAACATATAGAAGTCTAGGCTAGAGATGTATTTCGGCGTCGTAAAGCCTGGTAACTATCACTTTCATTGTTGGTTGGGTGATTCCTCCTCTTTGAGACGACAAGTGCCAGTACGGACTTGTGCTCCCACGTACCGTCGAGTATATATTGGGAGACCACAATAGGCTATATCCTTTATCCATAAGAAGCCGTGTCTCCCACCCTATCAATCACAATGCACTGAACACAACATTCGGGAAGATTGATTGTCATACCGTAAAAAGTATTCTGCAGTTTTGCAATTGGTTTGGTAATCCCTCTGTCTAGTTTTCCTAAGTAGTCTCTTTCATTCCTTTTCAGAATCCTTAAAGGAAAAGGTCCATCTGAGCACTTGTCACTTCAGGCTCATTAACAATTGAAGGCAGCTAGAGCCATATTTTGTTTTCTCCTGACTCTTAAAAATTGAAAAAACAAGTTGTGTCAAAGCATCTAAAATTTATTTTAATCGGAATAATATCACCATTCCCGTGTTGGTCTTAGGTTGAGGAAAATGGATTCCACCAACCAAGGATTTCCCCTTGGAGGAAATCCTAGTCCTTTCTCCTCTTGGGGAGATGTTGGTGTACCTCATATGGCCACATTGTCACTTCCAGGATTGACAATTGGCTTGCCAATATGGCTCTTCTCGACCTCCGTCATTCAGAACACCGTGATTCCTGAACAATCGAGTTAGAAACTAGATGATACTAGAGTTATCCCCAACCTTCTACTTCGTTCGATTCTCCCTCTCCTCCTTCCTCTTCGCTTGATGAAGCTAGTAAAGCCAAAAATCAAGTAACTAAGAAGGAGAAGAAAGGGAAAGAGAAGAAAGAGAAGAAGAAGAAGCAGCCAAAGGAAAAATGGGTAACCAGACATCGTCTAGTGAAAATCCACACACTGCATCATCCAAGCCTAAATCTCCATGTGTCATTTGCAAAGGAGACCACTATCATTGAGATTTTCCTTGCATCCATCGGATCTTAAGGGACTAGTCTCCTCGTTTGCACAATCCGGTGTCATCAACCTCTAAAGATCATGTTGAAAGTACACCGTCAACTAGTGAAGTCGAAGTATTTGGACAAAAAAGGAAATGTAAATTTCCTTGTAAACTATGTGAAGGCAATCACATCGTCCACTATTGTCCCTTCCTGGATGAAGCTAAAAGAGTCTTGGATAACCGTCCTGCTTCACCGCTACGACTTCCTCCTGGATACAAGAAACTCTTGCCGAGTCCATCACTAGTTGAAAATCTGACTGACACGCCATTGTGGTCGGTCGAAGCATCTATCGTTGAAGATAAACCCACTGAATCCATACCAGATGAAAGTCAAAAAGTTGAGGCAGCAGTCGACCCGGTCGTTTCTTTAGAAGGTCCATCTTCAGTTGATACAATCACCAAAGAGAATGAGAATGACACCGTTCAAATTCTTTTTGTAAACACGGACTTCGATGAACATGGGGGAAATATACCCATTCCTTTTTCGTAGGAAGGAAGTTCGTTAGAGTCATATCCGGCTGTCTATTTCGTCCCACCTCCAAGCAACCTAGTCGTTTCCTTCGATTGGAATCTACTAAGCTGACCCCATTTACCAGCTGATGTACCATTCCGAATCATTGTACTAGCTTACAAAATGGTCATGGTCGGTACCATCATAGATGAAGGGGCTTTTGTGAGTATCCTTTCCTCAACTGCTTGGAAAGTGCTTGGTTTGCCATCACTTCTGCCTGAGATGAGAAATCTGACAGGCTTCGATAAAGGAACCAGTCGACCGTTAGGGATCCTCCCCAATGTGCCTATAACATTGAGAAGGAAAACCATTTATATGAACGTAATGATAGTCCAAGGACCTATAGACTATAATCTACTCCTTGGGCATGACTATATTTATTGCATGGGAGCCATTGTCTCCTCACTCTTTCAAGTAATGTGTTTTCCGTATGAAGGACGAGTGGTCCAGCTCGTAGACTAGCTTTCGTTCTCCGGCTCACACATAGCTAATAGTCAAATGCCATCCCTAAATGGTCTTTTCATTCAAGGAATGTCTCATCAAACTCCATTTCATCCACCTGAAGAACGTGAGTAATTCAGAGGGTCGTGACTGAAACCCAGGGGGCATGCACCCTGGTCTGCTCCGACAGGAAAACTTTAGGTATAGAGTAGGTTTCAGCGAAGGATATATGACTGGTCCGACGCCCGTTCGTATAAGATACCTTTGTCAGAAGGTATGCCTTTCTTGATAGAACAAATGTTTTGTTTGCAAATTGAGGGGTAACCTATAAAAGGTAGGCCTTTCCTGACGAAGCAAATGTTTTGTTTGCAAATTGAGGGGTAACCTCGAAACTCTACTTCACTATACCTGGGGGCATGCAAACCTTTTGCGTGCAAGTGAAGAGTGACCATTTATTTTCTTAGTTTGTAGGTTCTCAAACCCTTTAAACTCGTAGGATTGGTCGTTCCTAGCTTACATAAAGGAAGGATACGGAGCAAAGCTTCGAAAGGTGCAAGCTCCATAAAAATGGAATCTATCAATGAGACATCCTTATTATACGACTAGCACGAGCAGTTTTTATGTGAAGTTCAAGCTCGTTAAAAATTAATCCTAAGCAATGAGCAAATGTTTCCCCAAAGTTTAAGCTCATTAAAAAATGAACCAATCTCCGGTAAATAGCCATTGTGAATGCATTATCATCAACTTTTGAGCATTGGTCATGTTCTCATCATCACCTCCACTCTATTTTAGCCGATCATTCACCTCCATTTGATTGTTTACCCCTTTTTGAGGAACATCTTGTGAAGAGTGATCCTATTAGCCGTCCTTGTGACACTACCATGATTGGAAAATTCCAAACCTTACCTGGAATCAACTGCTACCTGAAATTATCACTCGTTCCTCAAAAAATGAGTCTCCTTTAAGCTATTTTCATTTGACTCGTAAAATATGAAAGATTGCCGAGCAGTTGGCCTCTCCAGCTTGTTAAAGCTACTGGGAGTGTTATCCCTCCTCTAGATTTTAATCTTTTTGGACCTGAGGGATTATTACACAAAAAGATCGAGCGCTTTTTTGTTCGGTTCGTTAAAATTATCGAAAATTCATCCCTCTCATATTATTTTATACTTTTTCAAACTTAAGGGATTATATGACGAAAAAGGATTATTGGAGTTTCCTTTACGTCCCTTTAAGACTCTCTAAAATTGAAATGGACCGAGTTATCTTTGTCGTTAAACTTGTTAAAACCAATAGCGACAAACTTGTCCATATAGACAAGAATGAGTTTCACTGTCACTAGGCTCATTAAAACATAGTGACGGGTTTTCCTTAAGGGAAAATTATAGAGGTACTGGTCAGCAATGACTGGGAAAAAATTGGGAAGAAAACTTGAAAAAACTTTATTGGTAGCAAAGTCGCTCTTGAACATGACACTTTCACTCCATGTCTAAGTCGGGTTGGGTTTTTCCGTTCACTGGTCATATTACCATTGGTCCATCGTACCATCCATATTTGGGGTTAACGCTACCAATCCATTTCAAGTGTTGCCAATATGTTCAAGAGAAGTCGATCAGAGAATTCACCAACCCATCTTGTGTCTCATCCACTGCAATACCTTTACGCTTCATTCTTTCATGACCGCCACCCTGAACCCCGTATCATCAGATCGTTTTCACCTCCAAAAGTCATTTGCTCCATTCCATGTCATAGATGTGGGATTCATTAAAGCCCTCCTATGACGGGTCACTTCTTATCGACATCAGCTCATTATCCAAGAAGTCGACCTAGGAACAACCCTTTCAGTACTTTGAAGCTTGCATGCCTCAATGGCAAGTTTCTCACTTTTAGTGACAGGTTTACATCAATGGCCTTCGACCGACAGATTTTGCGTGGTGTTCGATGCCAAGTCCCATTTTCACACCACACAAATTGTACTGTTGTACCTTGAGGGTCATCATCATTATCAGTGATTCCTCTCGCACCTATTAACAGCTTACATCATTGGCTAGTAATCAAGCGATGTATTTCCAAGTTCGACTCCAGAACATTTTTCACATGGATCAACTTGTACTTCGGGCAAAGATTGGACGAGTTTGAAGACCCCGGATCTAGTTTCACCCATCTGGGCTACGATATCTTCAGGGAAATAAAGACATCAAATGTACATCATTGTTGCATAGATGATCATCTGAATCAAAGGATGATGGCTTTATCAGAATCATCAGTCTGCCACACAGACGGTTGTCTGTCCCATGTACACGAAAATGAATTTATAAAGCTGAGCATGGGAATGCCTGCCTCAGCTAGATCATGAAAATATTATGAAGATAATGTATTGTATTGTATCTTATTACAGGTCGCCTTCCAGTTTGAAAAACCTCGGATCCTCATGATAAAGCATTTCACCCGACATCAAAAGATTAACGACCTCATGCTTTAGGGGGCAACTGTTATAGAAATTTTTGGGCACTGCAACCCCAATCATATATGTCCATAAACCAGAAGCTTCTGAGTCCCTAAAAGTGCTATTTCATGCCCTAAAGAAACAAGGTCAGCTGATTACATCATCTCCCAGAAGTTCTCCATAGGAAACTACTCAAAACTAGTCAAAACTAGACCATACAGGTTGCTCAGTGCTAAGGGTGTGATGCATCTCACTTTCCCAGTGTAAAAGTTGTGATGCATACTGGAAATCCCTTCTGTAGGGTGCGATGGGCGAGAATGGACAAATGGCAGAGATAGTTTACGAGGTGGAGGATCATGGAATCTTCCAGAAACTTCTCTTGTGACACTTGCCTCTCTGAATTTGCCCAGGGATGAGTAAGAGATCATCAATCTCCAAGTGGAATCAAGAACTAGTAAAGAGAAGACACTAATCAAAATCCTAGAAGCTGACTCACCTCCCTGCAATCATCTATATATGGATCCCTCATCCTAGAGATCCAGAGGTTAGAATTTTGTATCTTGTAAGGAAGTGTTGTTGGTTTCCTGGTGGAATATCATAGTGTTGGGTGATCTAAGCTTTTCACGAGGTGAAGATGGGATTTCATGCTGGGAGGATGACGCTGGGTCAAAACAATGGGTTGTAATCCTCTATTCTAATCTTCATATTAATAAATCTATTCAAGTTTTCCTCCACATTCTTGTATGTTTGATAGTATATGCATTTGTGTGGTCAATATATATCTGGTCCTATATTGTTTATGATTGTAGATCTTTGCACTTTGCAGGTATTATGTTGCTTTGACTTTACAGGTACTCTTTGAAGCGAAGTGGTCAAGGGAGAAGCGGCAAAGACCTGTCAGTGAGGAGAAGGAACAAGCAAAGAACCGAGCGAAGGATTGAGGTTGGTATTCTTTGATCTTCTCCTATGTACTTCTCATAAAGGAAAGCGAAAGTAACTTTAATATGTTTGTTTCTAAGATAGCTACCCATCTTAGTGGGACTAGCAGCTCTGCAAAAACACTAGATTTCCCGATAACACATCCACACACTCAATGGCCTTGTCAAAGCAATCCCCTTTGGTTTTGTGAAGGTATATCCAATCCATACCGAAAATCATACGAAATGATTCAAATGGAAATACATTCAAATATGTTGTTGTAGGCATACCATTTAACTCAAATGCATAAGCTCTAACCCAATGGTGAACTCGCTTCTTTGTACCTATAGCCAACTGCACCAACCAAGATTTTGCATGCATTTCTTTTCTCAAACCACACTTATCCACCAGGTCAGGGTTAATATAACTATAGTTAGATCCAGGGTCAACCAAAATAGAAACAACTTGATCACAAAGCTTACCGTTTATTTCAATGATCGATGCCTGATGATTCGCCTGCCTATTGTCCATGGTTGTATAGATTCGAGGAATACTATGACCGACATCACCAAATGTATGCACCTCCTAAACACTATAGATCTGCAGTCTACCACCACTCTAATACTGCGGAAAATCCCTCTTACGATGATCCTTACCACATATCTAACATTGCAATGGTTCCCTACCACCACCTCTAGCCTGCTACTCTCTATGTCCCTTCTCAGTTGTATTGAATATTTTGTAAGGAGCTACATTTTCTTTCTCACTTACATATTGAGGTATTCCTCTCTTTGGTGGCCATTTTCCTTTAGCTTTTTCATTTCTGTTCAAGTCATGCTTAGGCTCAACTTTACACCTCGACAGCTCATAACAATTCTTGAACTTTCGGATGGCCTCCTCCAATGATCTAGGCTCATCGAACTCAAACTAGTATTTGTATGTAACTGGAAATCCACTAATGAATCTATGAAACTTGGCCTCCTCCTCCTTGAGGTAAGGCACATATCTCAATAGCTCTAAGAACCTGAGAGTATACTCATCATCTATCATAGAACCTATCCGCAACTCGTAAAAATCCTTATCTCTGTTGTCATAATATCATTCTGATAAATACTTCTTCTTGAATAGCCTTTCAAATGCATGCCAAGTCAAATCATCTTCATCAATACCTTTAAAATTCTTCACATCTTCCCACCAAATATCTACTTTACCTTTGAGATTGCAAGTGGCTATTCTTGCTTTGATGTTTTCTGAATAAGCATGCAATCTAAATAATTTACTCATACCAAGTAACCAAGCCAAAACATCTTGTGATTTCTTCATTTCCTCATCATTTATAGGTGGCTTCACCTTCTTAAACTAATCTAGCAAGTATCCCTTACTCCTCATGTAAGGATGATGACGATGACAATCATGATGCCTATCATAACCAGAACTAGAATAATACATGTGTCCAGTACCTCTGCTATCCGGAGTGTCCAACATCTTGCCATATCTGATCATGTCAAGTCTATTTGACATGTGTCTACTGTGAGGCCTGCTGGCATATGTGTTACTGGGAATAGTGTCTATGCAGAACTGATAATCCCACTAAGGCTGGTAGCTACCTTAGAAACAAAAAAACTAAAACTACTGTCGTTTTCCTTTATGAAAGATAGATGGGAGAAGAATAAAGGAGACCAACCTCTGTCTTGTGCTTGGTTCCTTGCTCGATTCCTCTCTCTTCTGATAGTCCTTTGCTACTTGTTTTTGTACTCAGATTCACAGAACCTGTAGAATCAAAGCAGCATAGCACTATACAAGAACATGGATCTATTATCATAAGCAATATAGGATCAGATGTATATTAACCACACAAATGCATAAAACATCAATCACACAAGTGTATGGAGGAAAACTAGAATAGTTTTATTGATAATCAAGAAAGAGCCAAGACAATTACAACTAATTGTTCTGACCCAGCATCATCCTCTCAGCAGGTAAGCCCTTCTTCACCTCATGAAAAGCTTAGATCACCTAGCACTATGATGTTGCCTCAAGAAACCAACAACAATTCCTTACAAGATGCAAAATTCCAGCCCCTGGATCTCTTGGATGAGGGATCCATATATAGATGTCTGCAAGGGAGATGAGTCAGCTTGTGATTTGATTAATGTCTTCCTTCTGATAGTTCTTGATTCCACTTGGAGATTGATGATCTCTTACTCATCCCTGGTCGAATTCAGATAGGCAAGTGTCACAGGAGAAGTTTCTGGAAGATTCCATGCTTCTCCACCTTGTGGATTGACCCTGCCATTTGTCCCTTCTCGCCCATCGCACCCCATAGAAGGGATTTTTGAAATGCAATGCACCTACTATGTGTATTTAGGTGGGATGCAACACACTTTGCCTATGGAGCAGGTGAAATGGTCCAGTTTTGACCAGTTCTGAGTCGTTTTTCATGGAGAACTAGTGGGAGATGCTGTAATCAGTTGACCTTGTTCTTTTAGGGGTTGGAAAAACACCTTTAGGGACTTAGGAGCCCTTGGTTTATGGATATTTTATGCTTTGGGTTGCAGTGCCCAAAATTGTCTATAACAGTTGCCCCCTAAAGCATGAGGTCGTTAATATTTTGATGTCGGGTGAAATGCTTTATCATGAGGATCTGAAGTTCTTTCAAGATGGAAGGAGACCTGTAATAAGATACAATACAATACATTATCTTCATAATTTTTTCATGATCTAGCTGAGGCGGGCATTCCCATGCTTAGCTTTATAAGTTCATTTTTCATGTACATGAGACAGACAATCGTCTGAGTGTAGACTGATGATTCTGGTAGAGCCATCATCCCTTAGATTGGATGATTATCTGTGCAACAATGATGTACATTTGATGTCTTTATTTTCCTGAATATATATCGCAGCCCAGATGGATGAAACTAGATCCGGGGTCTTCAATCTCGTTCAATCTTCACTCAAAGTACAAGTTGATCCATGTGAGAGATGTTCTGGAGTTGAACTGGAAAGACGTCGCTTGATTACCAACTAATGATGTAAGTTGTTAACAGGCATGAGAGGAATCACCGATAATGATAATGATCCTCAAGGTACTGCGGTACAATTCATGTGGTGTGAATAAGGGACTTGGCATCGAACACCACGTAAAATCTTTCAGTCGAAGGCCATTGATGTAAACCTGTTGTCGGAAGTGAGAAACTTGCCATTGAGGCATGCAAGCTTCAAAGCACTGAAAGGGTTGTTCCTAGATCGACTTCTTGGATAATGAGCTGATGTCGACAAGAAGTGATCCATCATAGGAGGGCCTTAATGAATCCCACATCAATGACATGGAACGGAGAAAATGATTTTAATGGAGGTGAAAACAATCTGGTGATATATGGTTCAGGGTGGTGGTCATGAAAGAATGGAGCGAAAATGTATTATAGTGGGTGAGACATAGGTGAATTCTTTGACTGACTTCTCTTGAACATATCGGTGACACTGACATGATGGATTGGTAGCATTAACCCCAAATGTGGATGGTGTGATGGAACCATGGTGATATGACCAATGAATGGAACAACCCAACCTGACTAGGATGTGGAGTGAAAGTGTCATGTTCAAGAGCAACTTGCTACCAACAAAGTTTCTTCAAGTTTTCTTCCCAATTTTTCCCCAGTCATTGCTGGTCGGTACCTCTTTATTTTCGTCAAGCTTGAGGAGGATAACATATGCTTGTTCTATAATTTTCCCTTCGGGCAAACCCATCGCTATGTTTTAACGAGCCTAGCGATAGTGAAACTCGTTCTTGTCTGCTGAGGACAAGTTTGTCGCTATTAGGTTTTAATGACTTTAACGACAAAGATAACTCGATCCTTTTCAATTTTAGAGAGTCTGAAAAGGAACGTAAAGGAAACTCAAATAAATCCTTTTTCATCATCTAATCCCTTAAGTCCGAAAAAGTATAAAACAATACAGAAGGGATGAATTTTCGGTACTATTAACGAGCCGAAAAAGACAAGCGCTCGATCTTTTTGTGCAATAATCCCTCAGGTCCAAAAAGATTAAAATCTAAAGGAGGGATAACACTTCCGGTCACTTTAACGAGCTGGAGAGGCCAATGGCTCAGCAATCTTTTCATATTTTACGAGTCAGTTGAAATGAGCTTAAAGGAGACTCGTTATTGAGGAATGAGTGATAAATTCGGGTAGCAGCTGATTCCAGGTAAGGTTTGGAATTTTCCAATCACGGTAATGTCACAAGGATGGCTAACAAGATCACTCTTCGTAGCTGTTCCTCAAAAGGGGTAAATAATCAAGTGGAGGTGAATGATCGGCCAATACAGAGTGGAGGTGGTGATGAGAACATGACCAAGGCTTTAAAGGCTGAAGTACTACATTCACGATGGTTATTTACCGGAAATTACTTCATTTTTTAATGAGCTTAAACGCGGGGGGAAACACTTGCTCATTGCTTACGTTTATTTTTTAATGAGCTTGAATTCCACAATAAAACTGCTCGATGCGGGTTTATTTTTTAACGAGCTTGAACCCTACAGTGACACTGCTTATGGCGAGTTTATTTTTTAACGAGCTTGAACCCTGCAGTAACACTGCTTGTGATAAGTTTGCATGCCCCCAGCATAATAACGCAAATCGAGGTGCATGCCCCCCAAGATTCATTGCATTCATCTTGGTGGTTGGAATGAAGGTTTACCTTTGAGATCTCCGAAAGACTCGACTTCGATTTTACGAGATCGTAATCAAAGACTCGATTTAGAAAGGGATTTGTTTCATTTTTTAATGAATTTGACACAGTAAAAGAACTATCCTCATGACTCCTTGTTTCATTTTTTAATGAGGTCAACATGAGATAAGAACCATCCTCGAAATCCACCGTATTTACAGTATTTGATAGAAAATCAAAAACTGAAGGATGAATAAGGTCATTGGAATAATCTTCATTGTAATTCGGGACATGGGAACGATGGTGGTAATCTTCCCATGGTGCCTCTCCTAAAATCATTGACTGAATGATTCCTTTGTCTGTAGAATGTACATGTGACCAAGGATCTGAAGA
The DNA here is from genome assembly GCA_031772625.1 of Pinus tabuliformis. NCBI lineage: Eukaryota > Viridiplantae > Streptophyta > Pinopsida > Pinales > Pinaceae > Pinus > Pinus tabuliformis. Next base: position 853,028,871 of record CM062807.1, on the reverse strand, counting down.
GGTACCATATTCCTTAGACCTATCTATCCAAACACTCGATGAGCATTGATTTGGGTTTGTCCCCCAGGCCAAGAAAATTGATTGCTAAAATATTTCTAAAATGGCGATGATCCATGCTGACAAAATGTTTAGGAATCTTCCGAATCCATTAGATATAGAAGATTTCATATTGCAGGTTCCCATTGTGGCCACTTTCGCCAAATTACTCAGAGGCGGTAGGGCAAAAGTACCCATTAAGGCAGGGTCTTTAAGGAGGCCTACTCCAATATCTTGAAGCAAATGATTGCTTCCATGGATCATTGGAATGCTTCCCGTAACTTGTGAACTTTTGGGGAGAAATTTTTGTTGGTCGACGATTGTAATTCTTCCTTGAAGGGAAATGCAATCTTCCTGAAGTAGGTTGACACAACTGCGGCCATGGAATATATCCAGGGCCTTCCTAGTAGGATGTTGTAATCGAGGTTTCTATCGATTACTTCAACATCAATTTCTACTGTTTTTCCCCCCAGTTCAACTTGCAAGTTACTTAAAATCCCGTATGGAGTGTATGATCGTCCATCAAATTCTTTTAACGTCGTTGACGATCTCGACAAGGGTGGTGAGCCTAAATTTTTCCAGCAACTCATCGACATAATACATGTAGATGCCCCCTCATCAATAATTGTTCGATGAACAGTTTTGTTGAGGGCTTTCACTTGAATAAGGAAAGCTAGTTGAGCTGGTAACTGAGGGTCATATCCTTTATGATCAAAGGCCACAAGATTGGAATCCATTGGGTCAATCCCACCTATTGCTGATAATAAAGCTTGCTTTTGGGAGGGGCAATTTTGCGGTACCTCAAGTGTCGACATAGCGGACGGCGATTGGGCCAAGTCCCCTACTATATTATAATGTTGTGCTGCTCTGGCACGAGGATTAAATGTCGATTTGTGTACTACTCCCTTTGGCGGCTTTATCGTTAGCTCAGGAATGATGGGTGGCACAACTTCAGTCGAAGTTGTTGTCGAACTACTAGGTTGATCTTTAGCCTTGTTGTTTGACAACTGTGGATTCCTGTAATCTTTATTCCTTGTCGATATCAAAGCATCATTTTGGTGCTTCGAAACAGACAGCATAAGTACTTGGGATCGGGAAGCATTGTCACTAGCAACCATATTTGTTCCTGGATTCGGAAACGGATCAGTTAATACTGCCGAGGTTTTTGTATTCTTGAAGAATTTTCTAAGCTCAGCTTTATATGGACAATCTGATGTCCAATGATCCTCATCGCATATAAAGCATGGATGATTTGGTTTCCTATTTCCAGAAGGGTTTACAGAAGATTTTTCAGGAGACGACTCCTCCTATTTCTTCTTCTTCCCTTTCTTTTTCTTCTTGCCTCCTGGTTGCTTCAGTTTTATGCCCTTATTGGTTGACACGGCATTTACCTCCAAGGCGAGAAGTTTTTCATTTGCATTTTGATCAGAAATCTTACAGGCTTTCTTATATGTAGCCTTTGTTGACTTCGTGCTTGTCGTACCTATCACGCCATCGCCGGCATGAGAGTCTTTGTTTGATTTAGGAGGAGGAGGAACGGAGAATTCCAGTCTAGGAGCATCAGGGATTTTATCATAGAGCGTGCCAGACTGAGTATAAATCAAGTCTAAATATTGTGCACGAGCAGTAACTTGCTCTTCAGTGACGACTCCTCCTTTTGCCACATCTTCTGTAATGGAAGGTAATAAAGACTTAATAAACCATTCAGCTAAAAGCTAATCAGGAACATATGTTTTCACCATTCTACAACGACGTCGCCACTCATGAATATGATCGGATATGTGAGTGGCCATTGTTTGCTTGAAATTGGTAAGAAGTTCCATTCCCATTTCGTAGCTTATTGGTAACTGAAAATGGGTTAAAAAGGTTGTGGCTAGGGTACTGAAGTTGTCAAACAAAGCTCTGGGTAATTCGATATACCATTTTGCTGCCGAACCAGTTAACGTCCTCTGAAAAAGGCGAAGCCTAATCGAATCATCGTTTAGTGTGTTTGATGAACACCACAGATGAAAGGTCATCACATGATTCAACGAATCTTCACCCAGATTTCCATTAAATTTAGGAATATCTGATGGAAGTTTATGCAAAATTGCTGGCCACCAAGGGGCGTAGGCGATTGGATCATTTGCTAACCGATTTAGATCCGGTAACTCTAAAGTCGCCACGAAGGGTAAATGTTGATTTAGGTTAGGCGAAGCATACCCAGGATAAGATGGAATCGCCTGAGCAGTTGGTCTCTGCATACCAGCATAATGCATTTGATGCTGGTAACTTTGGTAAGGTTGATGGGCATAACCATTGTAGAATGGTTGATTTTGACCGTTTTGAATATATGGTTGCCCACTATTTGCAAAGATTTGTTGCTCAGATCCTTGGTATACTTGTTGGAATTGCGGTTTTTGGTATTGCACCAGCCATGGTTGTGAAGCCATGTGCTATTGTCCAATACCTACTGTTTGACCAAGATGAGGGGTAATTGTACCCGTTTGGGCTTGTGTCATTCCACTAGTTGGCGATTATGGTTGAGTCGCAGGGACAAGAGGTTGTTGCATTACCACCTGAGAAACCTGAGGTTGGCATACAACAGGCAGTGCTTGTACTTGCAACACCGTCACAATAGCTGGTGTAGTCGGTATATTTGACATAGGTAAGCATTGTTGCATCGAATATACAACTCTTGGTTGTTGATGTAGTATCGGCACCCAACCGCTAGATGTAATTCCAGCATAACCTAAATTTTGTTGTGAACTCCCGTATGGTTGTCCTGCCAGAAGAGACAATGAAAGGGTATATTTCCCCCCATGCGGCGGTAATCCGGTACTTAAAGGTATGGTTTGCCCTTGAGGACAGACTGCCCAAATTGACACCCTGAAGGATCAATTTGCTGAAAGTCAACATAAGAGTTTCCGGATACTATTCCGGATGAAAAAACAGGAATGGACCATACTGTCGAAATAGCCTATGAGTGGGCCCCTTCTAGCGATTGAGAACTAGTTGGGACAGATGGTATACCGATGAACATTGTTGGAGTGATAGCAGGAAGTTCTGTCATCGCTGTGTCGGACGACACAGTCCTAGATGTTGACGGTTGTTTAGACATTTCTAGTCTATCCAAAATATTGCCTAGCGATTCTACAGGAGCTTCCGATGGCGGTAGACTAATTTCTGATGAAGAAGGATACAGAGTGGTCTCGATTCCAAATTGCGATGGAGTACTAGATGGAGGATCCTCCACAATCTCTTCTATAGCAATCATACCAGGTGGAAGAGGTAGACCATCTAGTTCGTAAAATATTTCTGGTGCCGAAGAAGGTATGGAATCTGCAGCGACAAATGTTTTGGGAGTAACACCCTCCGAATCAGTTGTAGATGGAACTGGTTCAGTAACACATGTGTTTACTCTCACACTAGGATCAGTGCTACTGTCCTTCGGTGGCTGCTGAACTTCTTCTATAAAGGCAGGGATACCAGAAATGTTTGGAGTAACCAGAGTCTCTGATGCTGTTGGAACACTTGTTCTAACTTTACCAGGGGATTTGGAACCGGTTAAATGAGTTCGCTTTGTCCGTAACAGTTTTGATTCTGGAAACAAAGACGGTTGACTCATAAGCCTCCGCGAACGACAGGGTTTCAATTGACTTTCTTCCATGATTGCGGATTACTCGATCAACTAAAAATCAAGGGGAAGTATATTTCCGAAATAGATGAATTTTAGACGCTTGACACAACTTGTTTTTCCAATTTTTAAGAGTCGAGAAAAAACAAAAGATGACTCTAGTCGCCTTCGATTTTTAATGAGCCTGAAGTGGCAAGTGCTCAGATGGACCTTTTTCGTTAAGGAGTCTGAAAAGGAACGAAAGGGACTGCTCTAGAAATCTAGACAGAGGGATTACCAAACCAATCGCAAAACTGCAGAATACTTTTTACGGTACGACAGTCAATCTTCCCGAATGCAGTGTTCAGTGCATTGCGATCGATAGGGCGGCAGACACGGCTTCCTATGGATAAAGGATAAAGCCTATTGTGGTCTCCCAAAATATACTCGACGGTATGTGGGAGCACAAGTTCGTACTGGAAATTATCGTCTCAAAGTGGACGAATCACCCATCCAACAGTGAAAACAATAGTTACCAGGTTTTACGACGTCGGAATACATCTCTAGCCTAGACTTCTAGATGTTGTGTGTTAGGTTCCAAAGCGTTGTTAGATTCATTAAATTTATTTTATAGTTGATATTGCTTAAGAAATTTGCCTTTCAAGTTCACCACGTGATGTAGATGTACAATTTCTAAAATTCAATCTAAGATGATAAACAGTCGTTTAATCTTTTTGTTTGCAAATGAAAATCCTAGCTACTAAGGAAAGAGAGATGGTGTTCTTTCAACAAAGAGCAAAGAGCACACATTATATACACTGTCCTAAATCAAACCAACAAACAGTCTAAATGCAAATGAACATGCATGTATTTTTTTTCAGCCTTCTTAATGTGTAAATGGTAAAAAGAAAGCTAATGTGCAAGTCTGAATTATTTTTCAAAGCGACAATTACTAACAAGTTTCTTTTCAAAACAAAATGAGGACAATGACAACACTTTGCGATTTGGAATTGAAAACTTGCTTTCGACACTATAAAAACTACTAATTCAGATCAAATACAATAGTAACAGGGTAATCGACTATCGAGAGCAATCAGACTCTCTTCTATGACTGAAAACGACACTTGCGACACTTTCAAATCAAGAAATGACAGTACAATAACGTTACTTCTTTGTAAAGGAGAACTGAAAATGACTGAAAAATACATAAAAAAAACATTTATAGTTCTTTGCATAATGGAGGCGGAATAACAGCAAGGAAAGGGGTTTCAAATAGAGGTGTACTGACTACAGGTAGAAAAACTCCTGAATATATCTAAAAAGAGTGAACACCGAAACCAAAATTTAGGAACAATGCCTTGTCTGATAAGCGCACCTGTAACACGGTGAAACTGAAATGCAACGCACCTACTACACTCGAGAAGTGCACTGCATTTGAAGTTCACAGAACAGACAGTGTGCTGGACCAGGGACGGGACTTTGATTGGATTCTGGGTCACCTTTTGCAGTTTAGTTCAGGGATTTAGGCCAAGCAAGTGGTAATCAGTAAATGAATCATAGGGGTAGATCTAAGGAGGTTACTAGAGCCACCACGAGGGCAATTAGAAAGCTCATAAATCAATTGTTTAATTCATAAACAAAACCCGGATATTGACTGAAGCAACATTTATCTACTTTGCACTTGCATAGCAAATGCAGTTCGAAGGCTAGCTGGCTTGACTTCAGGCTCCGTCTGTAAGTTTATAAAGTAAACAAATGTAGATGAACAAACAATCTACTCGCTCCCCAGTGGAGTCGCCATTTTGTTACCAAGAATAGTGTCTATGCAGAACTACTAATCCCACTAAGGCTGGTAGCTACCTTAGAAACAAACAAACTAAAACTACTGTCATTTTCCTTTATGAAAGATAGATGGGAGAATAATAAAGGAGACCAACCTCTATCTTGCGCTTGGTTCCTTGCTCGATTCCTCTCTCTTCTGATAGTCCTTTGCTACTTGTTTTCATACCCAGCTTCACAGAACCTATAGAATCGAAGCAACATAGCACTATATGAGAACATGGATATATTATCATAAGCAATATAGGATCAGATGTATATTAACCACACAAATGCATAAAACATCAATCACACAAGTGTATGGAGGAAAACTAGAATAGTTTTATTGATAATCAAGAAAGAGCCAAGACAATTACAACCAATTGTTATGACCCAGCATCATCCTCTCAGCATGTAAGCCCTTCTTCACCTCATGAAAATCTTAGATCACCCAGCACTATGATATTGCCTCAAGAAACCAACAGCAATTCCTTACAAGATGCAAAATTCCAGCCCCTAGATCTCTGGGATGAGGGATCCATATATAGATGTCTGTAAGGGAGATGAGTCAGCTTGTGATTTGATTAGTGTCTTCCTTCTGATAGTTCTTGATTCCACTTGGAGATTGATGATCTCTTACTCATCCCTGGTCGAATTCAGATAGGAAAGTGTCACAAAAGAAGTTTCTGGAAGATTCCATGCTTCTCCACCTTGCGGATTGACCCTGCCATTTGTCCCTTCTCGCCCATCGCACCCCATAGAAGGTCTTTTTGAAATGCAACGCACCTACTGTGTGTATTTAGGTTGGATGAAATGCACTTTGCCTATGGAGTAGGTGAAATGGTCCAGTTTTGACCAGTTCTGAGTAGTTTTTCATGGAGAACTACTGGGAGATGCTGTAATCAGTTGACCTTGTTCTTTTAGGGGTTGGAACAACACCTTTAGGGACTTAGGAGCCCTTGGTTTATGGACATTTTATGCTTTGGTTTGCAGTGCCCAAAAATGTCTATAACAATATGCCCCATTAGTCTTTTCCTCCTGTCCATGGCCGAACCAAAGTGGTCCATGTCATTGCAAATCTAAAAAACTCTGAAGTAGTATTGCATTCACCTCTGCTTGTTTCTCTTGTGCCTGCATAATTTTTTCATTGTTTGCTTTGCAACTACTTATTTCTTCCTTCAATATTCTCAATGTAACTACCAAATTGAAAGGATTCCCACCACCATACTTCTCTTTGGATTCATAGGGAGAGTCTTTGTAATCAACCATCTTGCTAGTCATTGATGTTTCTTCTTGCAATGCATAATATGTTAGATAAACCAAATCACAATAAATTGACGCACCTTAGCTTAGCTCGGGGAGGATACCTTGTTTGCAAGATCATCAAATGTGCATGATACATATATAACATAATCATAATAGCATATAGACATATATCAAATAAGTGTATCAATGCATAACATCATTCTAGATAGGGTTCAACCATCAATGCAAGGCCATATAAAAAATGCACGCTATGACCTCATTGTTACACAAAAATATCGTCACCATGACTATTTACAGTCAGTATGGGTCTATCATTACTTATACTGTCCTCCTAAGCAAGTCTTAGACCTCAGCTCTTCATGTCAAGCTTTGAAAATGAGAGAAAGACATTAAAAATCAACAAAGCTCTAGTTCTGCACTTTCTCTCACTATTGCCTACGGTCCCGCACCCCCTGTTCACATTACCTGCGGACCTGCCCGCTCTGTCTCTAAAGGAGTGGGTGCGGACCCCTGTGAAAGTAAAAAAGGCGCAATTTTGTTCTAAAAAACTCACTTTGGGTTAATTCTAGATGATTCTAGAAGGAATTTTGATGTGGATTGTTTGCTCTTAGGTGGTTCATGCATCCCAAAAGAGAAGGAGCTAATCCCTTGATGAGAGGAGCTATCCCTTTGAAGGAGGATTTATCCCTTTGAAGAAGGACCTAGTAACTTCCTTCCATTGCACTATAAATTAAGGCATTGGGCTGGTTGCTAGAGAGGTTAGAAGCTGAACATTTTTTAGGGTAAATGCTGGTGGAATTAAGACTTCCTAGTTAAGCTTGAGAGGAGAGATCACATACCTTTTGGCTTCATTAGGAAGAGAGTGAAACTTGTCAAAGTAGAGGAGACTTCTTGTTGGACCCTGGGAGGAGCTTGTACAGCATCAAGGCACAGGTTGTAAATTTCTTCTTTGATTTGAATTAATACAATCAGATTCATTTTTCTCAACAAACTGTCTTATGTCATTTGTTTCATGAATTCCTTGATCATCATGATAAGTATGCTTTATGATATTGGCTTTTTAGGTGCTTTTTAATTTGTTTGCTTGTTTGTGATTGCAGATTCACTACAAGGGAGCTCATTTGGATCAAAGGAGCGAGGCTTCCACAAACTTGCATTGGACCCAAGGTAGGCCTAAAACACTTGTTTGCCTTTGTTTATATATTGCATATTTAGAGAAAGATAGTTTTTGATTGGCTTGCTTGTCACTAGATATCGTTAGATTCTAGGAAGGTCAATCTTGTCTACAAGATTGACTCATTCCGTGTGACACTCATGCACGACAACAACCATTACATCCAATGTACACATTTCCACATGAAACCGTCAGTATGAATAAGAAATTCCTAGTCAACTACACATATGCATAACCGCATGTAGTCGAGCATAAGTGATCAATTCTCGTAATCAACCTACAAGAATCATACATGTAATAAAAATATTCAAAATTTTAACCTAACATACAAGAATTTAGTTAAGTTGCATAAAATCATGCTGCACATAATCAAGTAACTAGTCGTGTACTTTTTACGATACATTCCACAAAATCAATTGTCAAATTGCCCATGAAACCTTACTAACATCATGATCAGCAAGATGCAATGCTTCAAGCACATGGAACACAATGTAAGAGACATACATGAAACTGACATGCATGCATGACCAGCACACACCACCCATCTAGTTCGAGGGGTGAACCATGTTCTGATACCACTCTGAAACACCCCCTCCCAAGTATACCCAATGTAACCATGAAAATCAAGGTAAACATGATACAAGAGGCTACTATGATAGGATTCAACCTCCTATGTGTCCTTAAGGAAGTTGAATCAACAGAACATCACACATAGTCTTCCAACACCATCAGCAAACCCCTAAGGAGACAAGTCAGCCACTCAGACAGCCTGTCACTGAGTTCTACTGTTGTTTGAGAAACTTACAGTAGAATAATGCTCTACAGACACTACCCAAGTGAGTTATAATGCTTTCCAGAAACTACCTAGGTGTCTTAGTCTCTAGGCTAATGCTCTATGGGCTAGAAATCTAGGAAATTGAGCCATTTTTCTAGTCCATACCTCTGAACCTCTGCCCAGAAATTGTTGGAACCTTTAGGAATCATTAAATACATGATAACAATGATGACAAATCAAACCCAACCTTAGGATTAGGCTTGAGCATCCCCAATCGAGGTTGACATTCTGTCAAACACTAGGAATCAATAAAACCTACAGGTCTAGGATATAAGACAAAGCATAAATGTATGAAATAGCTTATGAAAAATAACTAGAAGGATCACATTCTTCTCCAATGACCTATTATATTATCAATGAGGTCTTGCATCCATTCATTTAACAATTACAAGTAAATACATAAAATAACCATGACATGAACCAGCCATTTAATCAAGCTTATAACCAACATAAAACCATGTAAATATCAAAGATAAGACAACCATTTAATCCACATATACACAAGTGAAAAAGTAAGAGAACTTAGCTTTTATTAATCATAGGAGAATTCGACCAGGTTTGGGACTTCCAAGTACCACCTGACCATAGACATCGCTGAACCAAATATCTCTTTCAGCTATTCACCCTTGTGCCATATTCCAAGCATGAATGCAGGATCTCATAGAAAAAAAAATACAAGAAAAACCAGGGAATCCATAGGTTAAACCACCTCCACCCTCATTAAACCATGATCACACCAAAACTATTGCTTCGATCACAACCGAATCGAACTTGGAATGCCATCTGGAATCCATCACTATCCTTGAGGAATCTTCTATCTCCTTGTCTCCTGAGCTTTACCAAAATCCAAACCTAATCACTAGGCCCTAAACTGAGACCAGTCTCTTAGGTTTTACCACAATCCAAACCCAAATCACTAGGTCGTAAACCAAGACTTCTCCCTCAAGCTTTACTGTGTGTCCCACCAAAATCGATCAAGGGATTCCTAGGCCTTTGGGAATGAAACTTGAGACCACCTCCACCCTAGATTCTGAAATCCATCTGACAAACAAAATCTCAAAAACCAAAATAAACATCCCAACACCATGTCATCCAGAAAGATGAAAGGCTAGGCTGAAATCCACTATCATCACCTGAAAAAAACCATGCCAACAATAGCATGAGAACCATACACTAATATGCAAAGCCATGCATGTCCAAACCAACTAGCAAATCACACATGAAAAAGGTTACTTGCAAGTATTCTTGTTGAGGCTACTGGATTCTACTTTCCTTCCTTGATCCTTTCTTGCTTTTCCTTTCCTTGCTTCAAAACTAGAGTGCTCCAAGAAAACTCTAAGTGACCAAGAGTGAGGGAGAGAATAATGAGAGAGCTTTGAAGCTAAACTGACAAAAGGTTGAACTAACAAAAGCCATGAACTGGTCCTCATAAGCCCTGTTATGAATGAGGCCTCTATTTTGTTCATTTTCCATTATTTTCCTCCTTTTCCTCCTTACATGAAGCATGTGACCTTTCACCTTCCTTTTCTCCTAATTTCCTCTATTTTCATAAGTATATGTGTCAAAAATTCCTTTTTTCCTTTTAATTCCTTTGCCTTTTCCAATTTCCTTTACCCAAAGCACACATCTAGTGATGCCCACTAGGACATCTTTTCCCAACATTCAGCTTGGAATAAGTGTCCCTTAACCGTGCTCTTATTTTTCCTTTACTAAATTTTATTACATGGAATTTTCACCAGGGATGTTACATATTCTTAACAACATTCTCACCATGTCTACTCTTGCTGCTATCATACCCACGCCTTCAGTGATTACTAGCTTTCTTGTTTCTACTAAGAAACATGCCCTAATTTCTTACACACCATCTACATTTTATGGCTATATGCCCAAAATTCTTGCAAGAAAAATAATAACCATTAAAGAAACTTTGATACCTGAAGGTACTTTTTCTTTGAATATTTTTACTTGAGGGGGGAAGGACCTCTACTAGTTATTCATTTGTTGTTGTTGTTTTCTTTGTTGCTTCTAGTGTCCAACATTGTCTTTAGCATTACTGACATTGGATCCTTCAATTTCTCAGGGTGGCTCACTGGCTCTTTGATCTTTACTTTCTTAGAGCTTGATTACTCTTTGAAGCCCAAGCTAGTCCTGATGAGAGGTGATCTTTGGTACTAGAAATCTCATCCAAAGTCATGGTACCCTTCTCAAATTTATGATATTGAGATAGTTGATCATTTGTCTTTTCTATGAAATGTCTCCATGATACTACTTCATCTTCTAGTCTCTCATAGTAGGCTTATCATTCATTCAATTGATTGGTCAACATCTCATTTAGTCTACTGACTTCTCCTTGTTAAGCATTCAGATCAACAATTTTTTTTCTCAACTCATCATTCTCAAGCTCACATTCTTGTAGTTGCTTCTTCTGCTTGATTTTCTTTTGTAAACTCTTTGATCTCCTTTAAGGAAGATATTATTTTCTTCCTAAAACATACCTTCTCATCTAAATATTCTTCTACCCCATCAAAGGTACTAATAGTTTCATGTCCACGAACTATTTCACCTTTACCTCCTTCTTCATCATTATGTAGGCTGCATTCACTTTCTTCTATATATGAACACAAATGGGATCTTTTCTCATTTGATCATGGGATATTCTTCCATATTTTTGAGAGATATCCTCATATGATATTGATATGGATGTATGTATTTCTTCAAAACCACTAGATGTATGACTTTTTCTGTCCTTATAGGATGCACATGAACTTCTAGATGATAAATGACCTATTCCTTTACATTTATGATAGACAATAGCTTACCTTTTAAACTGCACAACCTCTCACCTGGGTCTTCTTATTTTTCATCTTTAGAGCGATGATTTGTAGCTTGCACTTTAGGAAGAAGATCTTAATTCTTCTAAGAATCTTTCCTTTGAGATGCTTTCTTCTTCTTCTTCCTTCTTTTGTTCTCTTTATCTTCAACAACATAATTTCTTGCAAGAGGGTCTTCTTTAATATTTGATTCACTATAAGAACAACAATGATATTTTATCTTCTCTTGTGCCTTTTGGATTTCCCCTCCATACATTTGCAGTTTGACCATCATTTCTTTTGCAGTCTCACAATGCCTTACTTTATCAGAGTTTGGATCTGTATCCCTTTCAAGATAATCTTCTTGGATTTTGTATTATATTCATTTTGTAATACATATTCTCAAGAAAACCAAATCAAGAGCCATTAGCTATGCCTCCATTCTAAAATTACAAATAAGATACTCTAACCCATTGAATGGTACTCCTTCTGGTGTTAGCCAATCTTAATTAGGCATATTTCCTTTTGATATACCTTCTATAAATTAAGTTGTTCCCGAAGGAACCTACTCTGATACTAATTGTTGGAAGAAATATTAATACTAAGAGGTGGGGCAGTGAATCAACATTAATGCTCACTTTTATAATAGTTTATAGTTTATATTTTTTTCCTTTTACTTAGAAACCATTCATGTAAACAACTAACAACATATTATGTAAGTAGCAAGATAATCCTCATAAGAACATCACAATGACACCATATATAGCATACACATCTGAACGCAAGTATTTAATGTGGAAACCCATAAAGGGAGGAAACCGTAAATCTTGTTTTTTATGATGCAAATCTAAAGACACTACTCAGATTACATCAAGTTTTGTGAGCACCCACTAATAGGAAGCACTAACTCCCTTAATTATTTTACTAACACCCACCAGTAGGAAGTACCAAAGCCCTTATGTGTTTTTCTAGCACCCAATAGCACAAAGTGCCCATTCCCTCTTTGGTATACATCGAATTATCTTACAAGAAGCACCAACTCCTTGATTTTGCAATAACCCACGTGTAGGAAGAATTGACTCTGTAATATCTAGGGACCAACCTATTGAACTTCTAGATAATTATTTCATAGGATTTTCATATTTTATCCACAGGTTTCTATTCACAAGGAACTTGTTTCTCATTACTTTGGCTCTTACTAAGCCTAGTACATAGCCTCAATCAACTCTTGGCCCTTTTTTCCTCCTCAAGAACCTTCTCTCTACTAAACCCACTCAACTCTCACCCTGCTCTTCTCTTCAGACACATACAACAACATTAATCATGCACCTGGCATGTGTATTCACCCTACACTATTGCTTTTCCCCATAGACACACCCAAAAACATTACTCAACTATATTTCACTACTCTCAACCCTAACTTCTTCTACATGCACACACAACCTTACTTAGTTTTTGGCCAGCATGCACACCAACTCACAATGCAACACCTTACGCATTGGATTCAACAACATAGTGGCTTTGATAAAACCATACTTTATTTAGCTATCATCCCTCCTATGATCTTCTACAACCACATATTTATCCTTAATCAGATCTTCATCTCTCTATCGCACACAATGTAACAAATTACGTTGTCTCTCTTAGCTCACACGCAGCCTTAACTAGATTTTGGCTCTCGCAACTCTCCAATGGTGCAAGTCTAAGCCTTCTAATTTTCGATGAACTGACCAACTTCATATCTCTTAACTAGAAATAATGCTTCATATATCCTCGTATATGCTTCATATATCCTCATATATGCTTCATATATCCTCATATATCTAATGGAATCTACATTAATTTTCCCATGCCTCAAGAAATACTTCTAAAAAATTCAATGGGTTTCATTTGTATCTTCTGCATTCACATACTATTGGCCATGTTGTTTTGTTAATTACGCCTACCAACTCCATTTATATATTTTGAACTTAGAGTACCATGGCCATGTTTTTGTGCTACCTAATTATAACGGTTTCATAATTTATCAAACTTAGCTCCTAGCCTTTGGTGGAACAAGTAACAATTCCAATCAATCAGTATGCATTTTGTAGCTACTCAACTCCAAAATACCATGGCAATAAATCCATGGTTCTACCCATGGAATTCTTCTTTCTTGTTTAGATCCATAGAATTGACTAGTTCAGCTTCAAATAGCTAAGCCATCATTGATTAACCAAATTTGGTGATTCATCTAAATTTGGCACTTCAACTAACTTAAATGCTTCAATTAACTTTGGTTCCTCAATACAAAATTGCATTGTGCCCCCAAACTCTAGCTCTCTACTTCATGTGACCCTAGGCTCCAAAACCATGTCCTTAAGCCTCAAAGTTCTTTGCTTTGTTCATTTATTCCTGATATAATATTAACATCATCATGCCATGTGGTGGTCTCTAGGTGGTGCCACATATCATATGAATTTGGCCCACTTGGCCATCCAAAATGGAAAATATGTCTGCCACATGTCACCCACATAGAATGGCATCTCATCCACTAACATCATGATAACATAACCTATGGTGAGTAAGCTTGGCACATTGTCTTTCATGTAAACTCCACTTGTCTGCTACATCATCATTGTCAGCCAATCCATGTGCACCATTTTTCTTCCATTTTTCATCTTCTCATTAGGTCATGTCATCTTCCAATGCCACATCACCCATCAGGTGCCTGAAGGTCATTAAATATCACACACATTAACTATCTAATATTGATTTGGATCATTAGATCTACTTATCCTGAGTCTTTTGATCATATCAAGTGTCAAAGGGTTGTTAAAATCTACGCAACTTAGCTGGCCAATATCATTCTGCATTGTTGGATTCTTCATTCCTCTGTCATCCAATCTCATCACATATAGGACTACCTATAAGCCCCCACATCGCTTGACATGTGACAACCATTAATTTTCCTAGACATTAGGTATATTGACAACTGTGATATATTTCGAGTGTTATGAAACTAGCTCACAAAAAGATAGAAAAGATAGATCAATGCCTTAGAAATAAGCCTCTTCGAGGGGGCCACCTCCTTTACATTACAAAAATGAACAATTCTTGGATGATGCAAATGACAAGACCTCCTTTCTATATATAGGAGTCTAAGGGGTCATAATATAATCAGAGCTGACATAACAATAATAATGTATGGGCATAATAATAACAATAGTGGGCTTCTATGGAGCACAATAATAATAATATGGGGACTACATGGGCACAAAAATATAATAAGGGGGTTGTACTAATAACAATAAGGGGTTACACTAGTAGTATAGAGACCTAACATGCACCTCTCCTTCAAAAAGTGTTGTCCTCAACGCTTGAGTAGTTCTTGATGCTTCTGTATAAAATTCTTTTCCTCCCATGTGGAATCTTCAGTGGGTAAGTTCTTCCACTTGATGAGATACTTTGAAATTGATCGATTTCGTAGCTGTCGGGTTCTTGTTTCTGTGACTGCTCCAGGTTCCAATATGATTTTTCCTTTTGTTGGAAATAATACTGAGAGGGGGGGTGAATCAGTATTATCAGATCAATCAAACTTTTTCAATGCTCAGAAACATATACGCTACTTCAGTTAAGTGAACCAGCGTGTACACGCTACTGTGACTAAATAAAACAGCGTATAAGAAGAAAACTCATAATTTAGTTAGCTTATTCTTCAGTTAAGTGCATCAGGACATTATTCACCACATTAACAGTAAACATGTGCAGTATAACAGAACAGATCAAAAGCCACACACATGAACACCAAGATATAAGGTGGAAACCCAATGTGGGTGAAAACCACCTGCTGCAAGTTGTCTGTATCTTTCTTTAATATGAAACTTCAGTTTACAATCTTTTTGTACTGGTGCAGCCTTATACCAGTACGCAGGCTACAACCTGCAGAAGGCTACAACCTTCTCTCGTTCTCCAAACTTCCTTGGAAGGGAGCTCCAACCCCCTTTGCTCTTGTACTAGCCAAGATACTAGTACGTAGGTGCTGACCTACAATCTTCTTTCTTTCAGGTACCACTTTTCATACATTTTCAGACTGGATATTCCTGAAGCACAACATTACAATCTGAAGACCACAATTCATTCACCTTTCATAACAGATCATTGAAGCATAAAACAACCAAACTTTGAATCACTGAACCACTGAACCCTGTCAATCACCAGTTACCAGAACACAGAGCAGACTACAGAACTCTGCAATAACAGTCAGACCCAACTGTAAACCCAAAATCAAGCTTCAAAAGATATACGCTACTTCAATGAGAAAAACCCGCGTGTACACGCGCTTTTACCAAAGCCAACCTGCGTACAGATCTAAAAATAAACTTTCTCAATTTGCAGCTGTACCAGACATCAGTTAGACCCAGAACATAACATTGCGACAGTATGCAGATCTAGAATTACGCATAATCAACCATATCATGATAGTGCATTTCAAACCATTAGATCCCGATCTATACTTAGATCTAGTCTTCCATCAACCGATGTGATCTCTCCTTGGCTTAGATCAAGCAACCCTGAACCTGCATATCAGATCTCTTTCTTTTTCAGATATTCAAGCCTTTTCAAAAGATGATTTTGCCTAATGATCTTCTTCTCCTTATATAGCCTTAGGCCTTGCTCAATACCAAGAGCCAAAACCATAGAAATCCAAAACCATCAACTTCAAAACTAGAGATCTACACGACTGTCGAGGTACTTTGGTCCAAAGACGTGGGCACAAGTACCGAGGACTAACTACCATGGACCAAAAGGAAACTTCCCGACATATACGCACTTTTTTGTTCATTCATCTGCGTGTATACGCGACTTATTATATAGCTCTCCTGCGTATACGCGACTTACTATGCATATCACCAGCGTGTATACGCAACTTGGACTTAATTAACCTGCGTATATGAGATTTCTTCTTCATTCTGTAGACTGAACGGAGGTCTGTCATCAAAGAGAGTTGCCATCAAGGACAACACCTGTATCATAGCGCCATACCTGAGCCAAAATGCCAACAATCTCCCCCTTTGGACTTGATGGCAACCTTCAGATCCTTAGAATCATTCTCCCCCTTTGTCATCAAGGGCAAAGGGCTGTGCTCCCCCTGAGAACATGCTGATACCTCTGCTTGGCTGTGCTGAAACATGCTCCCCCTGACTGTAGGCAAGATCTGCAAAAGATGATCTTCAACAAGAACCAAGAATTATACACCATAAGGGACCTTTCTATCACCAAAAGACTCACTACATACATCCATACTCCCTACCAAGAGGGGACACATCAGAAACAATCAATTATATTACATCATTCATCCCAGGCATAGTGGGGAAACCAACATAGGCCGTTACATGACCTTGACACCATAAAAGAGATATCACAAGAGAGATACATGACATAGAGACAACAGATCTAGACCAAGACTTATGAAAGTCACCAGCAGCTTATGATAAGCATCTTTTTAGATCAGCAACCAGGATTTCTTTCTGAGCTCCTTTTCCTGAAATCAACAACCAAAACATCTGAATGCCAACAATGCTTTATGAGACTTTTAAGCTGCTCCCCCTGAACCTGTGCCTGCTGCACCCCCTGCAACTGTGCCTGAAGAATTCTGACATACCCATTGCTGTTCAGAACTCCAGAGTTTGCCCTTGCTGTTCAGAACTTCATATACGCGATTTCTCGTGCATGAAATTGCGTATGTACGCGGATATACTTTCTGCAACAAGCGTCCAACAGACACGCGACTTACCCCGCATAAATCGGCGTATATACGCGGATATCCCTTCCGTAACCTGCGTATACCAACTTTTCTGTAAACAAACTTCAACAGCAGGATGAAGCATCAACTACTCCCAGCTTTTGTCTGAGATATTCAAAAGTTTCCCTGGGCAGTGGTTTTGTGAGAATATCAGCAACTTGTTCCTTAGAAGGAACATACTCCAACTTGACCTTCTGCTCAAGCACTTTTCCCGAAGAAAATGGTACTTGATTGGTATGTGCTTGGTCTTTGAGTGCATGACTGGATTCTTTGAAATGCTGATTGCACTTGTATTATCACATAAGATAGAGACGGGTGGAGTGCAAGTGATTTGAAAGTCCTGCAAGGTCTGCATCATCCAAAGAAGTTGTGTGCAACAAGATGCTGCAGCCACATATTCTGCTTCAGCGGTAGATAAGGCAATCGAACTCTGTTTCTTGCTGAACCAAGATACTAATCTGGAACCCATGAAGAAAGCACCACCACTTGTGCTTTTCCTATCATCCACACTTCCAGCCCAATCTGCATCTGTGTAAGCATGAAGAGTGAGATCTGTATTTCTAGGATACCATAAGCCATAGTTTTGGGTCCCTTGAAGATATTTGAAGATTCTTTTGACTACCTGAAGATGAGTTTCCTTTGGGTTGGCTTGAAATCTTCCAACCATTCCTACTGCATGTGTAATATCTGGTCGAGTACCTGTCAAATAAAGCAAACTCCCAATCATGGATCTATAAGTGGGTTGGTGAACTGCTGCTGATTCATCATTTGCACTGAGGCTGCATCCTGTAACCATGGGTGTACATACTGGTTTTGACTCTTCCATGCCATACTTCTTCAAGATCTGCTTGAGGTATTTGGTTTGAGACAAGAAGATACCTCCTTCATTTTGTTGGATTTGCAATCCAAGAAAATATGTCAATTCTCCAAGTAGTGACATTTCGAATTCTTTCTGCATAACCAAGGCAAAGTTTTGACTCATAGTCTCTTCATTGCTGCCAAAGATAATATCATCTACATAAACAAAAAGAATTAGCAATTTGTTATTTTCAACTTTTATATAGAGATTGCTATCTGCTGATCCTTTTGAAAAGCCTTGTTGGTGAAGATATTTGTCCAACCGATAGTACCAAGCCCTTGGAGCTTGTTTGAGTCCATAGAGAGCCTTTTTCAATCTGCATACAAGGTTTGGATCATTCCCAAGAATGAAACCATCTGGCTGCTCAATATATACTTCTTCTTCTAAGTCTCCATTCAGAAAGGCTGATTTTACGTCCATTTGAAAAACCTTGAAGTTTTGAAAGCTTGAGAGAGCAAGGAACATTCGGATGGCTTCAAGTCTTGCCACAGGAGCAAAGGTCTCTTCAAAATCTATTCCTTCTTGCTGTGCATACCCTTTACAAACAAGTCTGGCCTTGTTTCTAATTACTTCTCCATTTTCATTTAATTTATTCTTGAAGACCCATTTTGTTCCTATCACATTCTTATCTTTTGGTCTAGGAACTAATTCCCAAGTGTTGTTCTTTTCGATTTGCTCAAGTTCTTCATCCATTGCTTTGACCCAACATTCATCTTTGCATGCCTCTTTCACATTTTGTGGTTCAGTGGAGGAGAGTAATGCCAAGTAGCTTGAAGCTTCTGCAAGTGTCCTTCTTGTTTGTACTCCTGCTTCTTTCTGCCCCACAATCTGAGTTTCTGGATGATTCTTTTGAACATATCTGGATGGAGTCTTCTCTTCTATTCTTGTCTGCTCCTCTGGTTCTTCTTGAGATTCTTCTTCTTCTTGAGGTTCTTCTTCTTCATCATTCCGCCTTTGAGAGTAGCCTTCATCTTCTTCAATGTCTTCATGATGAACTTGCCTAGGAATATATCCCTTCTCATCAACCACTACATCAATACTGTCAACAATTCTGCCAAGTCTTTTATTGTAGCACTTGTATGCTTTGCTATGTGGAGAATAACCAAGAAGAATGCCCTCATCTGCTCTTGGTTCAAGTTTGCCAAGTTGCTCATCAGTATTCTTAATATAACATTTGCTCCCAAAGATTTTGAAGTGCTTCACGGAAGGAGTTTTACCACTCCAAAGCTCATGAGGTGTTTGAGTGCTGTTTACTCGGACATTTGTTTTGTTAAGAATAATAACAGCAGCATGTGCAGCTTCACCCCAGAAGGTTGCAGGAGTACCTGATTCATCGAGCATAGCACGAGCCATTTGTTGGATAGTTCTGTTCATTCTTTCCACAACCCCATTTTGCTGAGGAGTTCTAGCTGTAGAGAATTCTCTTCTTATCCCATGTTCATCGCAGAAATCGAAAAATTCATTTGAGGTGAACTCCCCACCTCTGTCAGATCTGAGGCACTTAATTTTGTGTCTTGATTCATTTTCAACCAATGCTTTGAAGGATTTGAATTTTTCGAATGCTTCATCTTTGTGCTTCATAAGCCCTAACCAAACAAACCTTGAGAAATCATCAATGAATAATATCAGATATTCTTCTCCTCGAGGTGTCCTTTTCCTAAATGGACCACATACATCTGTATGGACTAGCTCAAGAGGCAAGCTAGCTGATCCTTCCTTCTCTGGAAAGTTAGTTCTGGTTTGCTTTCCAAACTGACAAGATTTGCATATGGTGTTGTCTGGAATTTTGATATCTGGAAGATCGCGAACTGCCTGATATTTGCATGCTTTCCTTATTTGTGAGAAGCTTAGATGTCCCAACCTTCGATGCCATAACCAGTGCTCTTCATCCTTGCTAAGATAGCATTGTTGTTGTCCTTCTTCAAATATGTACAGATTATTTGGAGTTCTTTTGCCTTTGAGAACTGTTTTACCTGTATCAAGATCACGAACAAGACATCCATTCGATCTGAAAATAACCTCGGTTTTTTGATCACACATCTGGCTGACACTTAGTAGATTATGCTTCAATCCATCAACATACAAAACATTTCCAGCCTTGACCTTTTCTTTCAAAGGAGCAATACCTTTTCCTTTTATAGTTGCAGGAGTATCATTTCCAAAAGAAACTTTCTTTCCCTTTTCTAAAGTAGAATAAGATTCAAGTTTTTCTTTATCACCTGTCATATGTTTCGAACATCCACTGTCAATGTACCATAGATTTTCCTGTCCTTCTGCATAAAATGCTATCCCACATCTTTCTGTTTGAGGTTCCTTTATTCTCCATGTTTTGGTGCTTATGGCTTGTTCCTTTTTCTCCTGAACCCTGCTCCTGCATTCAGAGTCTTCATGACCAAAATTATTGCAAATAGAACATTCAACTTCATTTTCAAGAACCGAAAAGTTGTTATAGGTCCTTTTTGTAATCCCTGTCATACTTCTTTGTTTTTGAGCTTCCCTAGTCATGATTGTTTTATATGCAACACATTGAGCTGCTTTGTGACCAAAGTTATGGCAAGAGAAGCATTGTCCATTGAAGAAGCTTCTGCGGTTATTGAATCTACCAGCCAACTGATTGTAATTTCTATTTTCATTTATTCTTGAACCAAACTGAGAAGATTTTACCTGTGGCTGGTTGTAGCTTTTGTTCACCCTTAAGATGGATTGTCCCTGATAGTTTCTGTTTGTAATTCGTCCCTGCTTTACCTGATTATCTTCATTGTTCTTCTGCTCATTTCTTCTTGCTGCATCAAGATAACTTTTTGAGGTGGATGCTTGAGAGGTTTCTCCATTATAGCCCAAACCTGTCTTGTTTAGAGGAGACCGCTGCACATTGATAATCTCATCCAAAGTTTCAGATCCTTTGACAAACTTAAGATTAATAGCTTTTGTTTTCTCAATTTCTTTTCTGAGACCAACAATTTCACCTTCTAGTTTTTCAAGATGTTTTTCCTTTTCATCAATTTGAAATTGCAAAGTATCAATGATCACATTCTTTTCTTCTATGCATCTCTTGAGTCTAGTAATTTCATCATAGAGATTATCCACATCTACAACATCCTCATAATCATCATCTTCAAATGCCATTAACAGCTTATATTTATTACCTTGTTCATCTTCATCACTGTTTGATAAGCCATCACTATCTTCATGGGTGTAGTAGCTTTTCTTATTTGCACTTTGTTTCTTGTTCCATCTGGCAGGTTCTTTTCCTTTATCCTTATAAGGAAATTTTGCAGCATAATGACCTACTCTTCCACAAGCAAAGCATTTGAAAGGTAGCTTACCTCTGAACCTTCCAGAACCCCTTTGAAGATTTCTGACAAAATTTGATTCTTCTTCCTCTTCTTCTGGAACATGGCTTGCTTCATAGTAATCTTCTTTTCCTGATGCCTTAAAAGCAGCTTCCCTTCTGTCTGATGGACCTCCCTTTCTCATTTCATAAGTAGTTAGAATTCCATGTAGCTGAGACATAGTGAGAACACGGAGATTTTCCTTTTCTTCTATTGCAGATACTTTAGATTCAAACTTGGGGGATAATGATCTTAGAATCTTTTGAACTACTATGGTCTCTTTTATTTCTTCACCCAAATTTTTCATACAATTAACAATCTCATCTACCCGAAGAAAATAATTAGCCACACTTTCATCATTATACATCTTGAGAGTCTCATATTGAATCCTGAGAGTTTGAAGTTTAGCTTGTTTTACCTGTTCATCTCCTTCATAGCTAGTGATCATTTTGTCCCATATCTCTTTTGCTGATTTGAAGTGCATGACCTTCATGAATTCTGTTTGGGATATACTTCCTAATAGAGTACTGACTGCTTTTGCATTTGTTTCATACTGCTTTTTCTCAGCTGGATCTGTAGGAGTAGCTGAAGGAAAAGCATAGCCTGTTTCTACAATGTTCCAAACTTCTGTACCAAGAGATTGAAGATATGCAGTAACTCTTACCTTCCAATAATTGAAATTTGTCCCATCAAAAATCGGTGGCCTGATTGATGCTTCTTTCTCGTAGTTGCTCATGATGAATGATCTACCTTCAAGCGATCAAGCTTCTCTGAAGGACCGGCTCCGATACCAATTGTTGGAAATAATACTGAGAGGGGGGGTGAATCAGTATTATCAGATCAATCAAACTTTTTCAATGCTCAGAAACATATACGCTACTTCAGTTAAGTGAACCAGCGTGTACACGCTACTGTGACTAAATAAAACAGCGTATAAGAAGAAAACTCATAATTTAGTTAGCTTATTCTTCAGTTAAGTGCATCAGGACATTATTCACCACATTAACAGTAAACAGGTGCAGTATAACAGAACAGATCAAAAGCCACACACATGAACACCAAGATATAAGGTGGAAACCCAATGTGGGTGAAAACCACCTGCTGCAAGTTGTCTGTATCTTTCTTTAATATGAAACTTCAGTTTACAATCTTTTTGTACTGGTGCAGCCTTATACCAGTACGCAGGCTACAACCTACAGAAGGCTACAACCTTCTCTCGTTCTCCAAACTTCCTTGGAAGGGAGCTCCAACCCCCTTTGCTCTTGTACTAGCCAAGATACTAGTACGTAGGTGCTGACCTACAATCTTCTTTCTTTCAGGTACCACTTTTCATACATTTTCAGACTGGATATTCCTGAAGCACAACATTACAATCTGAAGACCACAATTCATTCACCTTTCATAACAGATCATTGAAGCATAAAACAACCAAACTTTGAATCACTGAACCACTGAACCCTGTCAATCACCAGTTACCAGAACACAGAGCAGACTACAGAACTCTGCAAAAACAGTCAGACCCAACTGTAAACCCAAAATCAAGCTTCAAAAGATATACGCTACTTCAATGAGCAAAACCCGCGTGTACACGCGCTTTTACCGAAGCCAACCTGCGTACAGATCTAAAAATAAACTTTCTCAATTTGCAGCTGTACCAGACATCAGTTAGACCCAGAACATAACATTGCGACAGTATGCAGATCTAGAATTACGCATAATCAACCATATCATGATAGTGCATTTCAAACCATTAGATCCCGATCTATACTTAGATCTAGTCTTCCATCAACCGATGTGATCTCTCCTTGGCTTAGATCAAGCAACCCTGAACCTGCATATCAGATCTCTTTCTTTTTCAGATATTCAAGCCTTTTCAAAAGATGATTTTGCCTAATGATCTTCTTCTCCTTATATAGCCTTAGGCCTTGCTCAATACCAAGAGTCAAAACCATAGAAATCCAAAACCATCAACTTCAAAACTAGAGATCTACACGACTGTCGAGGTACTTTGGTCCAAAGACGTGGGCACAAGTACCGAGGACTAACTACCATGGACCAAAAGGAAACTTCCCGACATATACGCACTTTTCTGTTCATTCATCTGCGTGTATACGCGACTTATTATATAGCTCTCCTGCGTATACGCGACTTACTATGCATATCACCAGCGTGTATACGCAACTTGAACTTAATAAACCTGCGTATATGAGATTTCTTCTTCATTCTGTAGACTGAACGAAGGTCTGTCATCAAAGAGAGTTGCCATCAAGGACAACACCTGTATCATAGCGCCATACCTGAGCCAAAATGCCAACACCTTTCTCGTCAAGTTCTGGCAATATTGTTTGAACTGGGATCTTCTGCAACTTTTGAATGAGTGGCCACACTTCTTCATCCTTCTTCCATTCATCCCTTGCTTCATTTATCCAATCTGGTTGGTTAATAGAAATAGCATAAAACAATGCTTCCACATCCTCATCAATTCTTGAGAGTGCATTTGCAACAACATTTTGCTTCCCTTTTTTGTAGATGATTTCAAAGTCATAACTCAACATATTTGTGACCCATTTTTTCTATTCTTCTAAAGATAATATTTTTTCTAAAAAGTATTTAAGACTATCATGATCCAATTTTACCTTGAAGTGTCCTCCCATTAGGTAAGGTCTCCATTTCTTAAGTCCATGTAGTATTTCCAACATTTCATTCTCATAAATAGCTTGCTTGATATGTAGCCGTAAAAATACCCAATCGCCTACATCAAAACTTCTTTCACTACGATGTTGATATGCCTGTTGTTTCATTCGATTCAGCACTAAAGTGGCATTATCCTTTAAAAGTTGGAGAACTTGTTGTTGATGCTCAATGTGATCTTTCACTACTTGAATATTTTTCTTCTTGATATGTCCTTCTATCTTGAGAGTTTGAGGAGTGGTAATTTATTCCAATGCATTACAAGATATGGTCAAATTCATTTCTTGATGCTCGATGTGATGTTTCACTTCTTGAACACTTCTCTTCTTGATATGTCCTTCTATCTTGATAGTTTTAGGAGTGGTAATTCTTGCCAATGCATTAAAAGATATGGTCTGATTCATTTCTTCTATCTCGGTGTGATCTTTCACTTCTCGAACCTTTTTCTTCTTAATATGTCCTTCTATATTTAGAGTTTGAGGAGTGGTAATTCTTTCCAATGCTTTACAAGATATGGTCTAATTCATTTCTTCTTTCTCTAGGGTTGGTTCCTAGTGTATATCCTCTTCTTTTGATGTTTCTTGATCCTTTTCTTCCTCCTCTTCACAATCTATGTAAAATAATTTCTTCTTAGCACACTTATGACCTTTAATGTATTTGTTATCACAATTGTAACAAATCCCTTTTTCTTTTTTTATTCCAATTGTTGTGGTGTCAACCTTGTAGGTTGAGGAAGGCTAGGAGAAACAACACTTGCATATTTATAGTTGTGAGGGGTAGACTTCCTTGTTGCCATAATTTTTCTTTCCACCTTTCTTGCCAACCTGAATTCCTTCTCCAATGAATCAGGTTCCCAAAGATGAACCTCATGTTGAATGTTATCCTTTAAAGTCCCTATGGATACATTAATCATCTGCTTCTCTGGAATATCATTTTCCCTTATATTCAATTTTTGAAAGTCCTCAATGTGCTCTGACATTGAATACTTTTGTTTGAGATTTATTAATTGGCTAAAGAAGGTGTTTCTCTTTGTATCCTCATAATGTGCTACCATTTCCTCCGTGAAAATTGACCACGTAACAAGTGGTTTACGAGAACAAAGCCCTTTATACCATAAAAATTGATCTGGTTCTAAACATGAAGATGTAATACGTACCTTTTTTAATAGTTGCACCTCATGTAGATCAAAATATTGCTCAATCTGTAGTATCCAATTTACCGGATCCTTGCCATCAAACTTCCTCATATCGCCTTTTCTTGATTTTAGGAGCTCAATCTTGAAACAACTGATACCAAATTTTATGAAACCAACTCACAAAAAGATAGAAAAGATAGATCAACACCTTAGAAATAAGCCTCTTTGAGGGGGAAACCTCCTTTACATTACACAAATGAACAATTCTTGGATGATACAAATGACAAGACCTCCTTTCTATATATAGGAGTCTAAGGGGTCATAATATAATCAGACCTGACATAACAATAATAATGTAAGGGTACAATAATAATAATAGTGGGCTTCTACGGGGCACAATAATAACAATATGGGGACTACATGGGCACAACAATATAATAAGGGGGTTCTACTAATAACAATAAGGGGTTACACTAGTAGTATAGGGACCTAACATCGAGCCCCCTGCCAAAAATTTGGCCACATGAATAACCACAACCCCTAGAACTATGTCCTTCTGCAACAATGCATGCCCTTTCCACATCATCTATGTCAACTACTCTTACACTACCACCTACTACTACCTCAGCCACTTTGTCATATCATCAACCTATACAAAGTGGAAAGGAATGGTTTCAGGTGCTTTTCTTATGTTTCTTTTGAAGCAACCCTTCAAGTTCAAATGCCTAGTTTATATTGGAACCTTAAAAAATCAATGGAAATCTTACCACGAGTCCAAATTTGGGGCTCTTCTACACCTACATCCTCGAACAAATTGATGGACTCGAACATCCTAATAAGTATGATTTAGTGCAAATTTTGGTCACTTTTCTGCTCATTCCCCATCTTCTTCATAAATGGCCCAGACCTCTAAAATTCTTAAGCTAAGGTAGACCTCCTAACTTGAAAAAACTTTATATTTTTAACCCTTGGAATATTTTCTAGGTTTCATATATCATTGGAAAGTTTTCTCTGGGAGCTATCCATCTAGGCATTTTTGGGGGGAACATGAGTTGATCCATTGAGGAAGAAATTCCTTTAAGTTTAGAACCTATATTCTTGACCATAGCTAGGTAGAAACACTATCCAATCTCCATAGAGGCTCCACAACTAAGCTCCAACTCCAAGAGGGTAGACAACGCACTTAACGCTCAACTGTGGATCCATCTTTGCTCATTCTCTACAAGCTCTCTCATCAATTCCAATTGCCATCATAATAATGCAAAAAAAATCTCATTCATTGAGGTTGGCATCAATTGCAACAAAATAAAGGGAAGTATCCCTTCTGGTGAAACTCCACTAAACAATAGGAGGAAGATTATTGAGGTGACAGTGGAAATATTTCCTTATCATTTCCATAGGGTCTATCCCTCACCTTGTGAGTTAGGCCTACTATATTTTGTGTCAACAGTCTCCATAAAATTTCATTATCTAGAACTTCCAAGAAAAATTCTTATAGAAAAATTCCAAGATGACTCATGTAGAACTAATTTAGAAGTAGTCACAAATCCTATCTTCTATGGACTATATCTTTGAAATTATATTGAACCAAAACTTGAATTTCGACCACTTATAATTTGTTGCTTTTCCTCTATCTCCTCAAAATTTTGTTATTTGAAACTTATACAAAAAATGTTGTAGTTAAAATGCTAAGATGACTTGATTGAAGAATTAAAAACCTAAGATCATAGCTTTTATACAAAATGTTATGAACCAAATTCCTTAAAAATGATAAAAAAAAAGTTAATGAAAAAACCAATTCGAGGGAACCCCCTGTTACAATGAATCCATTGTAGAAGACAAGGTATGTTGCCTACACAAATGAGTCTTCTTTATTTTAAATAGGAGATAAAGTATTATAATTTAGCATACCACTAGGCCATCCTAAGCATAACCATTAAACTAATAATGAAATTTTATTATGGCCCAAACATAGGAGTCCTATGACCTTAACACCTTCCATGATGAGACATTGTTTGTAAACATCGTAAACATGGAAGATCACATAAACCATGAAAGAAAATAAAAATATTAAGACATGGACCTTTCAAATCATTGGACAAAGTTGGAAACAATGCTAAAAAATCTCTGTCTTTCACCTTATTTATATTTATATTTATATTTTTTTTACTTAGAATGAAAGCACGAGAGACCCCATAGTACTTCCCCACATTTCATGGATGGTAAACCTGGTAAATCGTTGCCATGATTATGGGGACTTTCCCTAAGGGAATAGAAGAGAATCAAACCCATGACTAGCATGTGTTGGAAACAATGTTAATACTAAGAAGGGGGGTGAATCAGTATTAAGGCTAATTTAAACCTTTATGCCGATTTTTCTTTACTCATTCAAAATTGGCATCCATTATATGAGAGAAACCATTAAAAAATAACAATAGCCATATGTATCAGAAAAAGCACAAACATCATGAGCAGCATGGATATGACACATAGGTTTAACATGGAAACCATTCCGAGAGAAAAACCACCAAGCTTGTTTTTTTTATTGATGTAAAAATAAGAACACCTGCTCTATTACATCAATCTATTTGTGAGCCACCACTTATAGGAAGCACCAACTCCCTTTGTTTTCTTGATAGCACCCACTAGAAGGAAACACCAACTCCCTCCTTTTGTAGACACCAAATCATCTTACCAAAAGCACCATGTGAAGAACCAACTTCATGGATTTCTTGTAAGAACCAACTTGCAGTAGGTACCAACCCCAAAGCTTTCTTCAGACACCCACTAAATATGGACACACCAACTTCCTGTATGGAGGCTCTAACCCACACTTAGTAAGGAACTAATGTTCTATGTAGATGGAAAATAGTCAGCTTGATATCATCTTTGTTCTCCTCAGCAGCCTTTCCTCTACTTATCCTACATTGCACTATGTCCTCTTCTTACTCTACAGTAACATACTGTACTCATTTCTATGTTCTCAACAACATACACTTAGCTCTCAGCCTTCTTCTTCTTCTCTAGAACTTTTAGACTCTTTCCTTTGCATAGGCACTCTCAGCCTCTTCTTTGCAGCGCAAGCTCATGCATCCTCTTGACAACATCTCAAACAAAAATACTTCTACTCTTGGCCCTCTTCTTTAGTGCAGGCACACTCAACCTCTCCTCAACAGTGTACTCACTCATTGAGCTCTCCACAAAACTCACTCAACTATGATGCTTTCCCCAATTTGTTGATTGTAATACAGGGTTTTGTTTCACTGAATCATAGTGATCGATGTTGTCTCTATATTTAAACACATTGCTTGAGAGTGTCTCTTTGAATTGTTCACCATACTACTACAACATTTGGCTACTTACCATTGCTATCACTATTAAATTTTGAACATGGGATCCTTAAAAATTTGGTCCACTTAATTACTCATCGATTGGAGCTGTAGCACAATAAAATTTGGAGAATTGGCTTCGTTCACTCACCAACTGTGGTTGTAGTGCAATTAAAACAAGGAATTTCCACCTAAGTGTCTTTCAGCTTACTGAGAAATAAATCTCATTCAAACTATAAACTCAAGGATCTCTTCCATTAAATTCAGATTTTCCTGATAGTATGGCTCTTTAATGTTTAGGACATACTTCTGAATTGCCTCATAGAGACTAACATGTACCTCGAGCATGGCTCTCCTTTTTATAATCAAATCTCTCATTCTAAGTCTATGTTCTTCATTTAATCGCTTGTAGCATGCACGAGAGATTAGAGGTGGCTTACTTTTGCTTGAGATAGGCCCTTTAAATCATCCTGTGCAATCATGGTCCTTGCTACCTTGACTTGAAAATTTCTCTAGTTGCCATTACTATAGTGAAACCTACCTTACTGTGCACATTTACTTTGATTCTCCATCCTTAATTATTCCAACTACAGCCATGGCCAATTTGGTACACAATGCCCAAGAATTGTTGACCCATACATCCTTTAAACATATTCCCATTGTGACATTTCTTTGTTTCCATCCCAAACGCCTATGGTCACCAAAACATGAAAAACGAAGTCTTGGGTATGCCTTCCTACATTGGTTGGCAGGACAAAAGGTCATGGGTTAGCATGCTTCACCTGTTATGCATCTATGTTTGCTTCCAACTTGTGGGCACACCTTTCAATGTTGGTCAGGAGGTTTTGAGTCAGCCCGTTCTTTCTGCTTATGAACCTCCCATTGCCTCGACCCCTAACTTTCCTGTAGGCATGACTATCTTGGGGGTTCAATTTTCCTATCAGCCCGACTTGATTCCTTTTTCACTATTTTGGCCCGTCCTTATTCATTCAATGTCGAAAACCAAATACATGGGAAGCACTTCACAAACCAACTCCTTGGCCCAAACTTTGAGGTTTTCCTACATCATCAACTTATGTCATGTTGACATCATATGGGCCACGTGGCACCTTTTGTATGGTGACACATTTCACTTATATTTGGCCCATTAGGCCACCCAAAAATGTTGAATCTTCCTACCACGTGTCCTCTGTACTACCATGTTGTTACCAACAATCACCTTGAGCCAATCACATTTTTCCATTTATTTTCCTATATTGGGTCCTACACAGGTCGAGGGTCGGGATTCAGGGTTTTTTCTCTTGCTAAAATTTATTACATGACCCAACCTATGACTAGTCCAGACTAGACGTCTCTCCTGAGTTAGCCGACTATCAACTAAGCCACATGCCCAACTAGGAGTTGGTCCTACACAGTTCAGGGGTCGAGGGTCAGAGATTTATTCTTCTACTAACTCTACTATGTGGCCCAACCTTAGCTCAAAATTTGGCTAAGTCCTAAGTGAATGAGACTTTATGTATTCCAATATTAACTAATTATAACTCCTTATCCAGAAGGCCATTTTCATACTTCTACATATCATTGGAAAGATCTTTCCAAGAACTAACCAACTATGCAAACTCTAAGAGTATCTGGACTAATCTCTTGAGGCATAATATCCTCCAAATTTTTGGACTCCCAACATCATAGGCATCATTTTACGGCTTATCCAATAAGTATACTACTATGATGATTCTATACAAGAGAGTATAGAAACCATGGGACTCCCCCTTAGCTTGACACATTAAGCACATCAATGCTAGCATCTATTACTATCATAGCTAGCCTAGTGGAAATCAATGCTAACCTTCCTAACATCATGCTAGAACATCTGCTGCAACCAACATCCATGCTAGTGTGGTTGACATCAATGCCAACACTCTTTCTATCACTAGCAATATGTCAATGCCAATTGTCCAACATCAACAACTAGAAACAATATCAAAGAACTTCACGTATGGATATAGACCACTTGATATAGCCATTGGGGCTAAGTCAGTCATTCACCTCATAGGTACATTTTCACAATATAAAATATAAAGAATCTAGAAATATTCAATCTACCCATAATAGATTATGATGATGAGGGTCAATTATTTTTTCCCAAATAATATCTAACACTAGATGCATTCAAAAAATTACTATAAGACATGTTTCCATAGGAAAATATCAAAATAATTGTTTAGTCAATTTAGTGTCCTAAATTGCTTGCATAAATTATCAACCGAGGTTTGTAAACTGATGAAGTGTGGTACACCATATGTGCTTAGTTAACTTTTCTCTTACTTTGTTGTTTTGTATTTTATGTTGTTTTTGGGGGCTTTCTGTTCTTTGATGTCTAAGAATGTACAACCTGAAACTATGAGAAACTTTAAGTGAATCTAATGAATTTTAAAGGGAAGGAAATGTTCCTAAGTTAATCTAATTTCCTAAAAATGGACCAAGAACTATTGGCTAGTTAGAACCTAACAAAAAAAAAAGAGCATCTATCTTCTCTTATCATAGTCCTAATGCATGGATCTAATTCTTAAAACCAACAATGAAATGGATGCAGAAGGTAACTCAATAATTGCATTCATTAACATTCAACCATTCAGTTTTGGAATATGATTAAATCATTCTCCTTGAAATGATTATTGGGAATATTAGTGATGCAACTAAGTGAGGATCTGAAATCCAAGAGGTAAAAGCATGTAAAACTAACTGTAAACAACTAATGTATTTTTTACTTTCTCCAACATTAAAATGTGAAGCATTACCCTCTTTAAGTGTTGTGCAAGAAATCAATTATACCTTAGTTCCTAAGTTCCTAGGAAAATAACAATGTACTGAGTAAATTAAATCTCTCTATGAATTAGAAATTTAACCATTTAGTTTAGGATCATCATCACCTTGAAATGGCTTTTGAAAACATCCATTAACATAGTTAATTGACAATTCTATTCTAAGAAAATGAATGACAAAACAGTAAGAAAACTAAGCAACTATGTATTCTTATTACTTCAATCTTAATTCAGTTTGGAAACAAAACCATTTTTCTCCACAAGATATCTTAGAAGAACAACTCTACACAGTTTTTATTTATCATTATGATATTGATTAAAAACTAAAATTAAATATCATCCTAATTTATAAAACAGATTTGTTGAAAATAGAGTAATGGAAATTGAACTAAAAACAACAAATGAAAAACCTCCTTCAGTGCAGGGGCCCTCTGCAACTAACGTTTCTGGAATGCTAGCTAGTTAAGGATGCACTTTAAACGATCATTGGCAACACAAAGTTTGTATTATGAAAAAAATGAAGTCTGAATACAGAGTATCAGCAAAAAGCCTGAACTTAACGTAATTCCTTCTAACTTCTCTCGGTTACATGCAACTGATATTTAAAGGAAAATAACATAATTGTTTATGAGATAAACTTGCTACAGGTGGCTAATTCGAATTAAATGTAACATGATTGTTTATGAGATAAACTTGCTACAAGTGGCTAATTCGAATTGCAATAGGACTGTTTAAACTTTTGATTAGCTACAGGTGGCTAATTCGAATTAGATTTTCAACAGAACTGTTAGACTCTTGATTAGCTATGAAAGAGAAAATCAAGAGTCCTATTGCTTTCAGATAACGTACTTTGACTCCATCTTTGACCATGACTTTAGGCTTGCTTTTCCGTCGATCTGGACCAAGTGAATAGGATAGAATCCATGTGGAGATGATTCTAGAAATGCCCATGTGGCCCAATTCTTCATTTGACACCTGGAACCTGCCAAACCATGAGAGTAGCTACAGAATCCATAGTTAGCTGCAGAATAGGCTACGTTCTGTAGCTAATTTTCAAAAATCTATTCAAATAGAAAGAACATGAAAATATAATATGGCGATCATTTTAACACTTTCCTTAAGACAAAACCTAGAATTTATCATTGATTGGTCTGTAATATTATGAGAAAGTGAGGGAAAAAGGTAAGAAAAAAATGTCAAGGGAAGGGTAATTATGAGGTTCAACATAATCCCACTGCAAAATCATTGCATTTCCTCATGCAATTTGTCTAAAATGTATTTCTTCCTCCCTAATGCATTTGCTCAAACACCTTTGCTAGTTCATCCAATTTCCTTCTTTTGTTCTTCTTTGAAATGACTATCATTTCAGTCTTTCTCATAAGAAGCTTGTACTTAAGGTTAATGACTACTCTGTTCAAAATCTTATTCTCTCTTTTCAATTTCCTGTTTTTCTTATACCACAGTCCTATATGCAGAATGGTATTATCGTGAATTGCCTTGCCCAATTTATTTTGTTCCTTCAAGATCTCATTCTTCTGTTTGATATGTATGTTCAATATCTCTAATTCATAAATTTCCTATTTGAGAGCATCACTTAGAGGTTCTTGTGGATTGACAGAATATTTTGGGTTCATTGAGGCACTTCTCTTCTCCAGTGATTCTATATAGTCATATATTTGTTGCTACATTGGGTCTATACCTAGAGATCTTATGCTTAGGCTACCTTCAAAATAATGAACAGGAGAATTTTGAGGATTGTGTGCAGAAGAGATGTTAACAAGAGATGGTTATGGGGTTTCCTCATCTAAATTTATAAACTTTGTCCCTTTTGATGATGTTTTCTTTACCAAACCTCGGAGTCTAGAGCTTCTTCTAAGTTATGGAGGACTTGCATTCTCCTCATTTGTGACCTTTTTCTCCTTTCTTATCTTCTCTCTTGCCTTGTTTTTCTTCTTGATTTATGTCAGTTATTCAGAGATTAACTTTTCATCATCTTTCTGAAATGAAGACTTAGGTCTATTTTCAATAGCTATACCAGTCTTCCTTCTTCTATTTCTTCTGACATTATCCTTTTTAGGTGACTCTTGTGCTTCTTGGAAATGGTTTCTAATAAGGAAATTCTCCCAGGTATCTCCTATGCTTTTTAAATGAAACTCAATCAATATCTTTATCAGCCCATGATGATACATGGTTGTATCTATGAATGGTATTTTCTTTTGCACATTTGAGGCCATCTTCCTTAAACTATTTAGTAGGAAGAAAGTAAGATTGATTTCTCCATTTTCTAATAAATTCATCAATAAATGGATATGGTAGACATACATGCAATCAAACCTCCCCTCACAAGTGATAAATATTTGTAAAACCAAGAGCATGTTCCTCCACTTACTTTTAAGCGCTGAAATGGGAATACCTTTTCTAAAAATAGAGACATCCATACCTGGGTTTTTGAGTATTACTTTCCATGGTTCATTGTGGAACTCCTTGTTCTTGAACCATATTTCACCATGCCTTGGAAGTTCTGTAGCCTCAATCATGAATGAATCAGTCACTGCAAACTTGGTATCTACAATTTCTACCTCTGTGCCATCAAAATATTGAGCAAAAGATTTTGTAATCTCCTTATGAAAACCATCAAATTTCTCGATGAATTTAAGCTATCGAGCTTTCTGCAACATTTCTTTGAGCTATGGGTATCCTTCCATGTACTTTGCTCCTATAGGTTCTGATCTAACAATTAGCCCCATGCTTTCTACTACACAAAGTTCTCAACCTTCAGAATTACCCTTTCCGGTTTTATGAAATGAATTGGCTGCGAATATGGTGAAAGGAACTACAGGTTTGTATGAAATGAATAGATGGTAGGGGTTCTAGAGACACGTAGACAAGTATGTCATGCCGTAGTCATGTCCGTTAATAATCAATGTGGGAGTTAATTATGGACCGTTATGTGACAAAATATGGAGGATGTGGCAGATATGTAGTATGATGGATATTTCAATCAAATCAAATGATGATACATTAAGGAAACATATGAATATCCATATTATATATACTTTATGTTGTAACCTTTCTATTTAAAATAAATTTTGCACTTTACCTTTTAGAATTTAACCTTTTTGTTTGTTGTTTTCTTTGGTGTTGATTCGCAGGTACCCTTTTAGCATATTGGTCTTCAAAACAAGATTCTTCAATTTCCTACAATCATCATTTGTTTGTAAGTTGTATAATTATGCGAGAGCTGCTGAATGAGATATTGCTATAGAATCAAATTAGCTGCAGAATGGAATCAGTTGTGGAACATGATAAAAAATGAAGTATGGCTATGGAACATGAATGTGAAATGAAATGGAAATGGAAAATATAGGATGTCAGAAATCTTAGATTTTCACCCTGTATTTTCTGTATAAGTATGCCAATTAATGATTGGTTTTCATACTTATACATTTTATTATTTATTTTTTTATGTTTTTTTTTATGATTTTTTAATATTATATTATATTATATATATCTATCTATATATATATATATATATATATATATATATATATATATAATTTTTCTTCACCAACTTTATGTCACTACTTATTACAGAAAGGAAATGGAAAATATAGGATGTCATAAATCTTAGATTTTCACCCTGTATTTTCTGTATAAGTATGCCAATTAATGATTGGTTTTCATACTTATACATTTTATTATTTATTTTTTTATGTTTTTTTTAATGATTTTTTAATATTATATTATATTATATATATATAGAATTTTCCTTCACCAACTTCATTTCAGTGTTATCTTGGAAAATCTTGATAATATCCTCTCTTGAAATTGGCTTATGATAAATCTTCAACTGATGACCATTCATAAGAAGAGGTACCTTTCTTTCATCTATTGTCCTTATTCTCACCACTCCATTATTAAATAATTGTTCAATCTCATATGGCCCAAGCCAATGAGTCTGAAACTTTTCTTGAAAATCTTTGAATTTTGAATCAAACAAAAGTGCCCAATCCCATGCTTGGAACTTCTTCTCCTTGATATACTTATCATGCCATTTATCCCTTTGCTACTAGACTATATTGGTTCTTTGAACTGCATCTTTCCTGATTTCATGAAGCTCATTAAGTTGCTCAAATCTATGTTTCTATGCTTCTAATAAATCTAGTCCCAATTGGACTACCATCTTGAAGGTTCTAATTTGAAACTCTATAGGGAATAGGACTTGCTTCCCATAAACAAGCTCATATAGAGTATGTCCTATTATGTTCCTCCATGTATTTTTGTAGGCCCATAAGGCTTCAGGAAGCCTTTCTGCCCAATCTCTTCTGTGTAGATGTACAGTCTTAGTGAGAATTCCTTTAATCACCTTATTGGTAGATTCAACTTTACCATTTGCTTGTGGATGATAATGAGTAGACTTTCTGTGTTTGATCTTGTAATCTTGCACAAGCCTTTCCACCATTTTAGATGTAAATTGAGATCCCTGATATGTCACAATTTCTCTTGGAACACCAAAACGAGTGAAGATGTCCTCAAAAAGAATATTAACTATAGATTTTTCATTAGCAAAAGGTAATTCTTTAGCCTATACCCATTTAGTGACATAATCAGTGCATACCAAAATATACTTCTTTTATTTAGATGGAGGATTAATTGGTCCAACAAAATCCAAGGCCCATTTTTCAAAAGGTTCAATGAGTACCTAAGTTTGTAGTGGCATTTCATCTGAATGAGCAGGTTTTCATACCCTTTGGCAGCTATCACACCTTTTGACATATTCTTTGGCATCTCTGAAGATGGAGGGCCAATAATATCCTAAATGAAGGATTTTATAGGCTATCTTCTTATCAGCAAAGTGTCCACCACAAGGTTCATCATGATATGCCCTAAGAATTTTAGGCATTTCATCTTC
The DNA here is from genome assembly GCA_031772625.1 of Pinus tabuliformis. Classification (NCBI taxonomy): domain Eukaryota; kingdom Viridiplantae; phylum Streptophyta; class Pinopsida; order Pinales; family Pinaceae; genus Pinus; species Pinus tabuliformis. The sequence goes on along the minus strand of CM062807.1, from coordinate 852,992,472 downwards.
TCGAACACATCTTCTGATCATGAGATCTAGACCTGTTTTATACAATTCATTAGTAATCCATGAGTAGCATGCACTTGTTTGAATGATTTTTCTTTTCTCCTTAGGAAACAAATGTGAAGGTAATTTCCCTGTGACTAAGTAATTTCAATATCTACAAACCAAGGGGTCTGAGTAGTTATTGCAAAAAGATATTCATCAAGAAATTTATCTTCAACTGGAGTGTCATCTTTGATATTTTGAATTCTAGACAAGAAATCAGCAACTGTGTTTTGTTTTCCAAGTCTATCTAGAACAGTGATGTTGAATTCTTGCAAGAGTAATAACCATCTTGTAACTCTGCCATTAGTAATAGGTTTATTCATTAAGTACCTAATTGCAGAGTGATCTGTATGAACAAAGGTTTCATAGCTTGTTATGTAATGTCTGAACTTGTTGATAGCATGAACAACAACTAAGAATTCCTTTTCAGTTACAGTGTAATTTAACTCAATGGGAGTCAAATTCTTGCTTGTGTAATAGATGGCATAGGGGATCAAATCTTTTTGTCCTAATACAGCTCCAAGAGCTGTATCTGAAGCATCTGTTGAAATATGAAAAGGTAGTTTCCAATTTGGACCTCTTAAGATGGGTGCTTCAAAAATTTTTGCTTTTAAAGTCTTAAATTCCAACTGGCAATTAAGATTCCAATTGAATTCACAATCTTTGGTGAGTAATTTGAAGAATGGGGATGCTATTTTAGTGAAAGTTTCTATAAACCTTCTATAGTATCCTGTGAATCCTAGAAAACTTCTAACATCCTTTTGACAACTTGGAATTGATAGTTTAGATATGACTTCAAGTTTAGATTTATCAACTTTAATTCCATCTTCTGAAATGTGATGTCCTAAAACAATCCCTTCTATAAACACCATAAAACATTTTTCATGGCTTAATGAAAGGTTTTATTCCTTACATCCTTTAAGAGCATTTTCCAAATTTTCTAAAGCTTCTTCAAATGTATTCCCATAAACTGTAAAGTCATCCATATACACCTCTACACATTCATGTATCAGATCATAAAAAAATCCTAGCACTGTTCTTTGGAATGTTGCTGATGCATTGCACAATCCAAAAGGAAGTACTCGGTAGGCATAAGTTCCCCATGGACAGATGAATGTGTTTTTATCTTGATCTTCAAGTGCTACCTGAATTTGATTGTAACCACTAAAACCATCCAAAAATGAGAAATACTTCTTACCTGCTAATGTATCTAAAACTTGATCTATAAAGGGCAAAGGAAAATGATATTTTAGGGTAGCTTTATTCAGTTATCGATAATCAATATGTATCCTCCATTTACCATTCTTTTTAAGCACAATCACTAGAGGAGAAACCCACTACTTGTTTGAAATTAGGTAAATGAAGTTTACATTCGGAAATTTTTGCAACTCCTCTTTCACAATTTCCCTAATATTTGGATTCATCCTTCTTTGAGGTTATCTGATAGGTTTACAATTTTCCTCAATGTAGATGTGATGTATACAAGTCTTAAGACTAATTCCTTTCATGTCAATGTATTCCCATGCATATGCAGAAGAATATTGTTGTAATGTTTTGATTAGATTTTCTTGTTGTAATTTTTCCAAGTTATTGTTTATGTTCAATGTTTTCCCTGGAAAGATTTCAACTGTAGAGCTACCAAATTCTTCCATAGAATAAAGAGACATCTGCCTAGATGACAAATATTCAATATTGGATTTTTCTTGAAATTGATCATGTTCATATTCTGGAGATGATTCAAAATTTTCCATTATATTTAAGATTTGACTATCTTCACTAATGGTTGAAATAGTAAAGAGAGGTTGAATATCATTTTCATCATCAATCCATTCTTTGTCATATATCTCTATGATTGTTCTCACTGGAGGATATAGAGTGAATTTCTTAGTTGAGTTACGATCAGAGATATACATATCACCAGATCTAGAGCTAATGAAAGCATCAGCTGTATCCAGCCAAGGTGTTCCTAATATAAGTGGATGTCCTCCTAGATTGTTCTTAGGGGTTAAGATCGTAAAATCAACAGGGTACTCCCAAAAGTCTAAGGACACTAAAATATATTCTAACACACCATCTGGTTTGGTTACAGATCTATCTTCCAATTGCAGTACTATAGGTGTATAAAGAATATTAGGAAGCTTGAATTATTCCATGGTTTGTTTGCTCATGATGTTTATTGTTGCTCCTAAATCAATCAATGTATTCAGAATTTCAACTCCATTGATATGTGTTTTTACAACTGGACTTCCTAGATCTACATATTTTTGTATGGAAATTTTCCCATCATTATGTCTACTATTTTTCATGCCAGCTGAATTCTTTTTATTTCTTTTGTTTTTCTTCCTGGTTTCTTCATGCTCAACTCCTTTTTTGTTTTAGCTAGAATTGGAATCTCCTTAATGGCTTGTAACAAAGGGATTTTGATACAGACATTTTTCAATTCATCTATAAAATCATAATTAGGCAACATTATATGTTTTTCTACCCCTCTATCAACTTGTAATCTTTCAGGAAAAGGAGGTGTAGAAGTAGATACTGGTGGTTTCTCTATGACAGGAGTTTAGTTTATTGGTACTTTCTGTTTTTTATATTTAGTCTTCTGGTTTTGAAGAGATGTTCCTTCAAAACTTTTATTTGGTTGTAGAGAATCTTCTTTAGAAATGTCTTGTTCTTGAAAAACTACAGAAGGCCTTTTCTTTTCTAATATCCTACCAGATCTTAGTTGGACATCATTGAGATCTAGAGGAATGATCATATAAGTTGGAAATTGTTGTCCTTCCACCATATAGGTGTACTGAGGATTTTTATTGTTGGGGTTTAGTAATGGTTGAGAAGGTAACTAATTTGGTCTCTGTGGGAATGGCAGTGAAAGTTGAGGATTTTGGTTTCGAAGTTGGGGTTGTTGATTTTATTGAGGAGTTTGTTGGGGAGGATAGTTTGGATATGATGGAGGATATTGATAGTATTGAGAGAATCTTCCATAGGGATTTTTCACTCCTTGAGCCCAAGTTTGAGACTGAGATTGAGGCCAAGGTTGCTGCTATGAATTCCAATTTGGTGGGGGCTGAATATACATTTGGTTGTTAAAATCTTGGTTTTGTAGCCCCTACCAAGGTCTTCTAGATACAAAGCAAAGATATTCTATTGGATTTGAAATTGTTTCCTCTTGAAAAATAGCCTTAAGACCAGGAATTGAAGGAAAACTCTTGGTCTCATGGTTTTCTAAACAAATCACACAATTCTCTATGATTTTTGCATCCGAAGGGCATTCTCTTAAAGCATGCTTCTTTCTACATTTGGGACAGAAAATAGCTAAAGTATTAGTCTCAGCTTTCTACTTGTTTTGTAACTTAAGGGTGTCTATCTATTCACTAAGGCTCCCTAGAATATTTGTTTTAAATTCATCAAGCATGTTTCCAATTTATACCCTACTCACTGATCCAATTGCAGATTTATTCACTCTAGCAAGAGAAGGATCTCTTAGACCTTTCCCAGTTTTGGATTTTCCTCTTGAGAGATGAACACATAATTCTCCAACGTCATTTAATGGGAGTTGAGATATGTCTCCCTTCCCCATCGTGTTAAGGATGTCTATCCACTCATCTCTAATGGATTTTAATAAAATATCTTTTAAAGTATCTTGATCTAAGTTTTCCATTTTTTCTCTTTTTAAGTTATAGTTGAATCTTTCAATTAAATCCTCCAAATTTTCATCCTCTCTTTACATCATTTTAAAAACTTCATCTTTGTGACTAATAGGCATGCAATAATCCAAATGCTTGTCCAAAAATGCTTTCTTCATGTCATTCCATGTTCTAATAGACTAAGTGACCAATCCCATGAACCATTTTAAAGCATCTCCTTTCAATGTTAAAGGAAACAATTTAAGTTTTTGAGAGCATTGTAAATAATCATAAGTTCCGCACAAGACTTCAAATTCAAATAAAAAGGTTTCCAGATCTTCACTTTTTAATCCATGAAAATTTGGGAGGACAGAAGGTGAGATATTTTTCATTGTGGCATATGTTTCTTCATCAACTATAGGGAATCTGAAAGAATTATCAACTTCCCTATTTCCTCTACCTTCTCCATTATTTCCTCTACGTCCTCCATCATTTCCTCTACCTCTTCCTCCTCCAAATAGTGTAAATTCTCCATTTAGAACTCCCTCTCCTTCTTCTTCTCTTCTGTCGATCATAGATTCTTCAGGGTTGCTATAAGATTCAACCTGTAAGGTTAATTGCTCTTCCTCTAGTTCCTCTAGCAATGGTATGTGGAAGAAAGGTTCTACTTATCCCTTTCCTCTAGGAATTTCTAATTCTTCAGCTAAAATATTTTCACCTGTAGAGGTGAAAAGGCTACTTCTTTTGTTGGAGATCAAAGATTTTCTTCCTCTAGGACTACCTCAGTAGATGAAGTAGGAGATCCTCGTAATTGGATTTTTGACCTTAGAACTTCAGGAAGTCTATGGCTAGTGAAATGTGGAATATGAGTTTGAGATGGAGGTGTATCTCTTCTTAGTCTTGGTGGAGTAAGTGGTGTTGTAGGAATTAAACTCCTGCCTCTAGCAATGAATCTTCCCCTAGAGTCTCTTTCTCTACGCATATCATTTTTTAGATGTAAGAAATGAGGTTACCTAATTACACTTCCCCGGAAACGATGCCAAAATGTTTAGTCAATTTAGTGTCCTAAATTTCTTGCATAAATTATCAACCAAAGTTTGTAAACTGAGGAAGTGTGGTGCACTATATGTGCTTAGTTAACCTTTCTCTTACTTCGTTGTTTTGTATTTTATGTTGTTTTTGGGGGGTTTCTGTTCTTTGATTTCTAAGAATGTACAACATGAAACTATGAGAAAATTTAAGTGAATTTAATGAATTTTAAGGGGAAGGAAATGTTCCTAAGTTAATATAATTTCCTAAAAATGGACAAAGAACTGTTGGCTAGTTAGAACCTAATAAAAAAACAGAGCATCTATCTTATCTTATCATTAGTCCTAATCCATGGATCCAATTCTTAAAACCAAGAATGAAATGGATGCAGAAGGTAACTCAGTAATTTCATTCATTAACATTCAACCATTCAGTTTTGGAATATGATTAAATCAATCTCCTTGAAATGATTATTGCGAATATCAGTGATGAAACTAAGTCAGGATCTGAAAGTAAAAAGGTAAAAGCATGTAAAACTAACTATAAACAACTAATGTATTTTTTACTTTCTCCAACATTCAAAAGTGAAGCATTACCCTCTTGAAGTGTTGTGCAAGAAATCAATTATACCTTAGTTCCTAAGTTCCTAGGAAAATAACAATGTACTAAGTAAATTCAATCATTGTATGAATTAGACATCTAACTATTTAGTTTAGGATCATCATCATCTTGAAATGGCTTTTGAAAACATCCATTAACACAGTTAATTGACAATTCTGTTCTAAGAAAACGAATGACAAAACAGTGAGAAAACTAAGCAACTGTGTATTCTTATTACTTCAATCCTAATTTAGTTTGGAAACAGAACCGGTTTACTCCACAAGATATCTTAGAAGAAAAAGGATGCACAGTTGTGATTTATCATTGTGCTATTGATTAAAAACTAAAATGAAATATCATCCTAATTTAGAAAACAAATTTGTTGATAGCAGAGTAATGAAAATTGAACAAAAAACAACAAATGAAAAACCTCCTTCAGTGTAAAGGCCCTTTGCAACTGATGTGGTTGGAATGCTAGCTAGTTAAGTATGCACTTTAAACGATCATTGGCAACAAGTTTGTATTATGAAAAAAATGAAGTCTGAATACAGAGTATTAGCAAAAATCATAAACTTAATATAATTACTTCTAACTTCTCTCGGTTACATGCAACCGATATTTAAAGGAAAATAACGTAACTTTTTATGAGATAAAATTGCTACAGGTGGCTAATTCGAATTAAATGTAACATGACTGTTTATCATGCTTTGACCTTAGTTCAACCAATCCCTATAACCCTTGTTGCTACACCAGTTACACTGCAACCTCAACAGGAACCACATCATACGGACAGGGGGGAAATGCCAAGAAGAAGGAACCTAAGGAAAAGGCTCCCCAAACAATGCCATCTACCCCTAAGCCTACAAAGTTAACACCTCGTTGCACTCTGTGTGAAGTTGTTGGGCATGCCACCAATAAATGTCTTGAGATCCCTCACCTCAAGTTTATAGCCAATGATACATTTCCTGAGTCTAACATCCTAGTGGTCCATGTTACCTTACCTGACTCTACAAGGAAACTTAAGCTGTTGCACATGAATAACCCTTATGGTTTGTGTGATAATTACGGCCATTATACCCATCATGTTCCTAATCTCGACGAGTTTCGTGAATACCTTCAGGAAGTTCGCGAGTTCAAGGCCACTTGAAGTGGGTCATCTAGCCCTCTTCTTGTGAGTTCTAGTCCCACTCCTGCAAAAGAATAAGGGGACTCTAGTCCCACCATCATGATGATCCCTCCCCCTGATTTCGAGATGACGGACTCCACAGTCCATATCTTTTACCTGTCATCATCCTTAAGATCCTCGCAAGAAAGCCTCTTTGAGGTTCCCGCATGCGCTTCTATCGAACCTACCTCCTTAGAAACCGGTCTCAACATTAGTATATATTCCATCTACTAGCTTGTCATCTACCATTTCATATGATGTGTATGTGAACCTTCTTTCTGAAGATGATGCACTAGGTACTGCCATCGGGTCATGTAGTCAATCCTACTCCCATCCACCCATCTTCCATTCCAATGAGGACATCATGGAAGCCATGACTACCCCTGATTACCCTTGGGATGATATGCACCATTGTGCATACTTCCTTCCATATTTACGAACCTAGAATTTTTCCCCACATCTTACTCATTATGATCGATGACGTATCTAATACCAGGCTCGTCGCTATCTTCTCATCAGCGATGACCTTTATTGTCGCGGTGTTGATTGTTTCCCTCGTCATTGTCTCACTCATCATTATGTCTAGGACCTTACATCATTCGTAAGGACTTGGGTAAGGGGGCATATCTCTTAGTGGATTTCAAAGGCCAATCTCTTCCTAATCCTCGCAATGCACTCTACCTCAAGAAATTTTACCCATAGCATATCCCATTAATTTGTGTGTGTTTATTTCTGTCATGCATTTAGGTAGGTTGCATCTTCTCATTTGTTGTCTTTTTCACCTTTCTGATAGATACATCATCCACACTGTATATCATTTATGCCGATGGTGCAAGTTGCTTCTCCAGGAATCTAGCCTCAACATCATCAGCCATTTTCACCCCCTTTCATATGTTAGTCCATGCTAACGGTATGTGCATTGGATATACCACCAATAACTGGGCTGAATATGATGTAGTGATAGGTTTCTTATTTGATTCCCTTGCTCATCACATCCTTCAACTTCGTGTTCGTTTAGATTCCTTGTTGCTTGTCATGCAATTGAATGGTGTGTATCATGTGCATAACCAAGTCCTATTTAGAAAATATCTACGAGTTAAGTTTTTGGTACGTGAATTTGAAACCATTACTTCCAATCATGTTCTTAGAGCCCAAAATAACTCTGTAGATACCATTGCAAATAACATTCTAGATTGGCATTTATCACATGTATACCACAAAAGACAGCCATAAACAAAACATATGGTGAACCATCATCGTCATATATATATATATATCTATATATATATATATATATATATATATATATATATATATATATATATATCTGTGTGTGTGTGTGTGTGTGTGTGTGTGTGTGTGTGTGTGTGTGTGCATAACCACATTATGTATCAACATATAAAAATAAATGTGTTTGGAGTCTACCACTCTAAATACATATGGTACGCCCATAGAATAGTGGGTGGCACATAGGCCCCTACATCTCCTTATCATCCTTTGGAGGATCTCGTGCCAAGTTGGTCTGAGATGCTTGAATCCATTTTTTGAGCACTCGGAGCACAGTGGGGCTCCCCATACTCCTCTTGCTAGGGGGCATCATTCCCACCTTTGCATTGCAAATCAGTCCCCTAAATCAAATATGCTTGTGGGAAGTATCCCATGCCTCGGGGCATGATGGTTTTCCCCTGGCCATCTTCTCAATTTATTAACACAATTCTTAGCCTAGATCCCACTAGATCTAGGTATGGTCGATTATCCTCCCATTCCTTCGATAGTTTGTGCTACCAACATCTCCGACGAGCCATATTCACATTGAATATCATAGATGTTTGATACCATATCTTCAAATACTCTACTCTATGTCATACCACCTTTACCACATAGTCCCCATGTTTGAGTTAGTGGGTGAGGATGATTCTAGACCTCCTCTACTAGTTCATTCTTGTTTTCCTCTTCCCTTAATTCTTCACCAGGAACCATTGTTCCAAGAAGCATTAAGGCCATCTCTAGACAAGTAAGGCCACTTGCCTGAAAGTTACAGACCCTCACTCAGGTGGTCGGTTTGTCCACTATGATCACCATAAGATTTAGGGCCTTCTCCTACTCTCAAATTGGAGGAAAAATGCCCTTTTATAGGAAAACCCATAGTTTTTCTGTCGCACATTGTGACCAAACCATAGCTCCATTTGATGAACCATTAGCACCATTGGAAAGCTCTAATTGAGTACTCTAATGGGTTTCTTTTAGCTTTTGGTAATTTGACACTTCACCAAGAAGCCATTTTTTCCATGAAGCGTCACTTTACCACCTCTTAAAATTGAATTTCTTCGTATGTTTTGCTTGTAATTTGGGATCACCTTCTATGGCAGCATCATCGAGTCACCCTTGTTTAGTGCATCCACCATGAGTCACCTTTTCATCCATGGAATATGTTTCGCATCCCATTGTATCATGTCAAAGTATTCCATCCATATTTTCATACCATTCATCCCATGTTTCCCATTTTGGCCTTCAATCATACTATCCACCATCCCCTCCAGAGTCGAGTTAGTCGTTGCTAGGTCAACCATTCACTTCATGCTCTCACAAGGGAAGTTGTTTCTTTGTATCTCAGTCCCATTTTTCCCATTTTCCCTAGTTTCATTCCATCTGAGATGGAATTTGTGATAAAGATGGAAATTCCTCCCTAGCTGAGAGGGAGTATTATAATTGATAGCCAAGGAAGAATTATCGTAGCCCTCCTAATGTTATTGTTGTAAAGGCAATACTATGAAGGATATTTAATTAAGTAATTGAAATATTATTATAAGTGGACATATATAAATAAGAAGGAATTAATTATGGTCAAAGTCAGCTTCAAATTTATTGGAGGGATAAAATTCAAAACTTCTATAAGTTGGCCCTCAAAATCGATGTGTCCTATTGAATATTTAGATCAACTATAACTAGACACCTAATGTCATTTTTTAATAAAAATGATTGGGAAATCTGTAGCATATTTACTTTGAGTTTTCTTCGCATGGAAATGGTCTAAGTCTTCTTCATATTATTCTGAAATACACATGGGACTAGTATTTTGATGTTCAATGGCTCAAATAGTTTGAGGCTCAGATGGAATATTTATATAATGGTTTTGGGTATTCCTTCTCTTAGTTTTTTTTGCAAGTATTAGAGCCTAAGATATCTGGCTACAGTTCTTATGTTAGCACATTTTTGAATCAGCATACTTGTATGCTATGTTTTCACTCTAATATTGTAAGGTATTCGAATTATTTATGATCTCACATTCCACTATATCATGGAATCTATGGCTCTCACTTTCCATTTTAACTCGGCATCTCTGGTTCTCACATTATGGCATCTTTGTTATGAAGCTCACACTATGGTTATGAAGTTCACATATGGTATAACTGTTATGATCTCTCTTTGGTATTGGTATCTCTATTATTCCTTGTTTGGAACTTGGCATCACAATTGTATTATATGTTGGAATCATAGTTATGTGTGGCTATTGGCATTTTACAGTGTGTTGGAATAAATTATAGTCGACAGTGTGTATGGATATTGGTTTCAAATTATATAAACAGTCATATGCCTCTTTGTATTTGACATCGCATGGCCTCACGGCATTACACAACATATGGTATGGTCTATCGACACATGGGCATCGCACAATCATGTCTCTTTTGGCATCACATGGTCTCATTGTATCACACAACATATGGTATAGTCTCTTGGCACATGGGCATACATAGTCTCATGGTCTCTCTGTATATGGCATTGATCTATATTATTCTATAATATATATGTCATCTCGATGATCTACAATGTGTATGCATGACACGTTTATTTGATACACATTATGTATGTTTGACATTGTATATATGGTTCCTCTGCATTATATATCTATATATCTATATATATATATATATATATATATATATCTATATATATATATATATATATATATATATATATATATATATATATATATATATATATATATATGACATCATATGTATTATTTGTTTGGCATTATAAAGAAGCATGCATTTGGCATCATAATGTTGTATGTATGGTCATAGTGGTCTGCATTAAGAATCTTCTTACTCCAACAATATGTTTTGTATAGTCTTGACTCAGAGTAGTATGTCACCATATTTGCAACAATGGTGTGAATATTATATATTGAAACAATGATAGCGATGTTGCAGTAACTACTTCATGTTGTCAATGATCTTATTAGTATTCGAATCTTGTTCACAAACGAAGTTGTGAACAAGATTTGTTTAGGCCTCAGGTAGCCTGATGTGATAGATCTATAATATCACATATTATTGTACTTTGTATCACAGCTAAAAAATTCATGAAATATAATAGAAGAAGAATAATAATTATGGGTTTTCCCCCTTGTGGTGTTTTCCTTGGTCTCTGAACAATCCTGGTGTCTCTTTGTGTGCATGTTTTTCTTCTAATGTTCCTTTTTACTGTTCCCTTGTATTATTGATGATGTTGTTCTTTCTACATAATTACATATGTCATAATAATGTTATGATGTTGTGGGGTGAATTTAATAAACAATGTAATGCAATTATCTAAAGAAAGGAACAATTATCCCTAATAAAAATTAACACTGAGGAGAAATCTTATAAATTGTTTACTCATCTCCATAAAAAATGAATTTTTTTTAAATGAAAGGCCTCTTGATATAGGGAGGGAAATCCAAACAAGATCTCATAATTATTATATAAGTGAATATTTAAATATGGACCTCAATGGTTGGTTTGGGTATTATCTTAAACATTATACTCAAATACCAAAATGTTAAATCCTCCCTTTAAGATTCAAAGAACTGAATTTTTGTATGGTAATCATTGAGTATTTAGGTAATGGAAATTATTATAACATTCTATGCATCTCTATATATTAAATAGGGGTTTCTTTGCATAGGATTTATTTGGTTGAAACCCTTCATTTATGCATATGATTGTCACCTCATCGGACAAAAACATACTAGTATTGAAAATATAGAGATGCATAATAATAAACCACTTTATTTATTATGCATCATAATGATGTATGATAAATCATATGAACTCAACAAGGTAATGATCCAATTAGTCCCCATAGTAATAAGTGGAACCCATTTTAGCGTGTCATAATTCATACATGTGGATTTACTAATGTATATGAATTCACTCATTGTCTAAGAGGGTTCTAAAACCCTATATGAAACCCTAATTTTAATTATATAAAACCTATCCAAAGATGGAAACAACATTAGTTACTTTTTCTATGATTGATGTTCCAAAGTATGGGCAGTGAATGTGGAGGAGATATTAAATGAGTTTAGATAGAAGAATATTATATAGGACTATAGATCACTACCATGGCCAATAAGGAAAATATGTGGAAAAATGTGATTTAATATTTCACCACAATATTAAAACTTTCTTTTCAAATTATATCATGCATTGTTTAAATTTTTGGAATCAATCTCAACTATTATATTTCTCAATACCTACCATTAGGTGTATAACTCTATATCTTGAATTTTTCATCAGAACTACATTTCAGCCATGCCTTTAGACCCTTAAGGTTTATTTTTGTCTACATGGTTCATGAACCATGGAGATCGATCACTTCTACGTCCACGAATTATTTGTACCATGATGATCCACCTGAAGGGATTGCTTCCTTTCAAACCAACCACAAATCCTGACCCCGAGAATGTCGAGAGAATTAAACCCATGGCCTCTCAATAGTAAAGGTAATTTAATGACGGGGATTCAACCACATATCCTAAACTCTGATATAATTATTCTCCTTAGTTTATATTGCTCCTTACCTTTTTTCCCCTTAAATTCATTGCCTCTCATTGGACCTCGAACCTTTTATTTACTCTCTTTAATCTAGCATCTTAGCTAATTTTAAGTCTTTCCCCTAAACTCCTTTATTATTTCTTCAGTCCCAATCCACTTTGTATTAAAAATTTTATGTTGTTATTAAATCCCCTTTACATTAATATTACCCTAGCTTGCCCAATCCTTAAAATTCTATGATCTAATCGTTGATTTGGATGGACATATTTTTCATTAATAATTCTACGTAAAAAAAATGTACAATTATTATCATAAAATTAGGTCCTTATAATGATTTTTAGTTATTATCTAGAATTTCAATTAAAATCAATTTTTTAAATATCTTATTTCTATATTTACTAATTTCCAATATCCTAATCATTATTATCTCCATATAATTATTTTCGTCGTTGTGATTTACATATTTTTATTTTCATATAGTTATGATTATAATTCACATTAATTTTTTATAATGTTTTATTCTTATCTAGGTATTTATATTAACTTTCTAGATTTCCAATTGGAAAAAATATAAAATAGCTTATTTCTAATTTTTGTTTTTTTTTTGTTTTTTACTAATTTCATAATTTTTTTTTCAAAAATTCTCCAAAATCTTAATCATTACTAATCTAGTATTTTCAAAAATGGACCAAATTTTAGTTATTTATTCAATTCAAATTTGGACCGTTAGCCCAACATCCAAATAATTTATGGTCTCAAAAATTGGTCAAACATCATTAATTCAAAAAAAAATATCGTTGTCAAACATTAAATTATTATCCTATAAAAAGGTCTCCAGCACTCGTTTACACATATAGCTCTCTGTGGTCCCGATGATGGATGGAGTCGCCATCCGAAACGTTGGACAGATCACACTCCTTACACAGTGTCAGTCCAGAAATCTCTAACAATAAATAACTTGATTCATTTCAATCTTTCCTTTCCCATTCCTTATGGGTATGATTGAAAGGCCATGGATATATGTAATGATATGGAAACTTTTCTCAAATAAATTGGTGTTTTGAAAAGGATGAAGAAAGATGTTTTTCATATTGCCTAAGAGAAATATATTGCAGGATGTAGAGATAAATATCAATGATAAGGAAGACTCAACTAGATTAGGCACAAACTTATACAATTTATTTAGTGTATAAGGTTAGTGAATATAGTTCAAATGGCAAAGGTATTATTCACATGGATGTACCATCATGGAAGAATTAGACAAGGTAATTGAGAAATGGGTATGTGATCATGATGGGATATTTCTAGGTTATATTAATATTTTATTTAGAATTTTAGAAGTTAGATAAGAAACTCTAACGACCTAAAAGACATGTAACAAAAAATTCCAAACTTGTGAAAGGATTTTAACTAATATGTAAAAAATAAAATGTAGCATTTGGAAATATTTGAGGAAATAGAAGAATGGATGTCTAAGGAGGACAAATCAATAATTGGATAGAGTTTTAGTTTAGAATCAAACTAAATTTGGATTAAAAAACATGTGTAGCAAAGTTCCACTTTGGACACTTTCACCAAAAAAAATTAGTGAAAGAGAGGGGAAATGTCGTTAAAAGTTATGGAAAATAAAATTTTGGAAACAGTTATATAGATGAGTATCTTACCTGCCTAGTGGGTTAGTTGAGTTGGTTCAATCATACTATTTCAACATAGAATCATGTGATATTTGGTTCTAGTTTAACTAAGGTTCAAATATAGTTGCATATAATAAGTCACCAAGTGTTGTTGTCTTTGGTGGTTGAGTCACCCTTGATTTGAATATTCTTTGGAAGAGTGGGGGATCCCATTGGGAATTCCTTGGAACAAAAATATGAATAGCTTACAAATCAATAGAAGTTGTGTGGGATAAATAAGAAGACCAAGAAGATTTATATTGCAAAGGAATAAAAATAACCAAGGTACAATGGGATTACTCATTGTTTTGGACAATAAGGAATTTTTGTATATTTATTATGTTTTAAAAGGTATTTGAAAGGAACACATATTCTATTTGTTGAGAAATCTAAGGCATATAGATTAGGCAATTTCTCTTACTTTGATAACTGATTGTGATGTATTTTTACTTAACTTGATTAGCTTCTTCTTTCACTTGATTACTATTAGTTTTCTTATCATCAAACAGCTACCAAACTATGAAGATCAATGAGACAAGAGGATGCAAAATGTATGTTTCTACCAAGGGCAAAAATACCCCTCCAACACTGATTCATCCTTCCTTCTTGATGAGAAAAGCTTCGAGCAACAAGCTTGAACTTTCCAGCAACTTCTCCAGCAAATTCAACCCCCAACAACACTTTCTACAACTTTGACCTAGTAGTTTCAGCAACTTTGACCTAGTAGCTTCAGCAACTTTAACCTAGTAGATTCAACAACTTTGACCCAGCAGCTTCACAAATTGGAACTTGATGCAGCATTACAGTTTCAACCTAGATGCAGCTTCACAACATCGACCTAGACGTATCTTCACAACTTCGACCTTGATGCAGCTTCACAACTTTGACCTAGGTTCAATTTCACAGCTTTGACCTTGATGCAGTTTCACATCTTTGATGCAGATTCATAATTTCAACTTGCCTTGGAACTTTTAGAAACCCTAACACAAGAGAGAGAGGTCTTTCTCTTCTTCCTCTTATCCTTGATTTTCATCCTTTTTCCAACTTCTTTCTTGCAGATATCGAACTTTCTTGTGTTTCCAAATGAGGTCAAGTTCATTCTTATATATAGGATTTCTAGTGATATGAATTGTCCTCTTGAAGCCTATTTGATATCTTGTAGGTCGACCTTGTGTTGGAGGGTCATTTGACACTATTTGGACTCATTAATTTTTCTTTACAATATGTAAAATGCCCAAAAAGGTCTTCCATACATGACAGTTACTTAATTGACTTGTAGACTCAATGACAAGCCCTAGAAGCACTCAATGCATTCTTGACCTATAAATCAAATAACCTTGAGCATGAAACCCATGCCACAAGAATGACAATAATTATTTTAATTTTCTCTTTACATCAAATACATAAAATCATGATTACATATGTCATTATGAAGACCGAACCTAGTTACATATTTCAACACTCCCTCTTAACTAGGGACGTATTCATAATCCATACAAGGTACTTGATCATTCTCAAACTGAATAATTCTCATAAGAAGAGTCAGATTAGTAAGCCATATCATAAGCTACTTCCTTAGCTTATTCCAGAGCATATCATCATACCAACTAGCATTATCACATAGTAAGGCCTTGACTAACAGCTCTATTTCTCCACAAGATCAGTGCAAAATGTTGGTGAGGCCAATGAATGACAAACACCATCATCATTGTCTCTCAAGGCACATACCCCACCCGGGTGTTCATAAGGTATGTCCTTTCATGACATTTCCTATCTTCGAATAGCACATCCTGAAGGAATTTCCTCTTTGACAACTCTTACCTATTGGATACCATACCACATTCTCAAAGAGTATTGGAATTAATATCATATGCTTACCCAATCCTCCATTCTTTCTTGAAAACATGAATACAAGAATGATGTGTCTATCTCTCCCTCTCAACTAGGGAAGATACACATTCCTATAAAAGGAATATACCCAAGCTCCCTCTTACCCAGGGACTTGTCCAAGCTCCCTTGTTGGGCATGGAATCCACCCGAGGAATGTTTTGGGGCTCAAAGCCCAGGTTTTGATAGAATGATGTTGTAAAGCCCCAGGAATTGTGGGTGAGAAAGTATGTTGGAGTCATAGGGTTGTCTGCCCTAGTTTGTAATGTAATGTCAGCCTACCCATGGTCTGTGGACCATGGGATTGTATAAATAGAGCGAGGCTCTAAGTATAAAGAGATGGAACGGAGGAAGGAGAAGCGAAGAGCAAGATTCTAAGTATCTAAGTGTGTCTTGGGTTGTAGAGTAGGAGAAGGCTCTGCAGTTGAGTGCGCAGGGTGGAGTTGAGTCTGTAACCAAAGGAAGATAATAATAAAGAGAAGTTTTATCTTAATTCCATGTATCTGTTCTTGGGTTGTTACCTATTTGATATGAATTACAATTATAATGTTTATTTACTATGCGCACTTGTATGGATGATTCGTATTGCTAAGTATACTTTATGCATGCAAACAAGCTAAGTTAATAAAATAATAGTGGAATACCAGTAAGGACTTAGGTAATAACAACATTCGATCCCTGAGTAGGGATGTGCGAAGGCAACATCTCAGGCTATGAGTTACGAGTAGGTGTGCGTAGTGACGTACTTGCAGGGTCGAACCGTGGACCGCTTGAAATCATCAAACATCTCCAGGGTGTGGAAACCTGGTTCTAGCACCCTCCCATACTACTTCGGGTGAGACCTTAGTCCACACTCCACAGACTGTTGCTGAAAGGGCTAGTAGTACCGAGATTTGTTTGGCTAAATCACCTCTAAACCTGGGTAAGGCCCCATGTTGTTGGGAAAAGTATCCAATACGGAATGACCCTATCCCACTCTAAGGGTGATAGTACCTCAACAACAATCAAAGCAAAGCTATCTAAGATTTCTTCTTTATGAAAGTAAAATAGGAGAGAAAGAGATCCACTAACCGATGTCTTTCGCTAATGGTTGATCCAATCTTCTCTCCTTGCTGCTTGCTCCCAGCTCCTTGCTCTTTCACTAGCCCAGCTACACCAAGATCCTGCAAAATGGCAAGAGAAGGAAACTACAAGAAGCATACATTCATAATTGATTCAAGGATTAGAATAAATCAAATACACAAGTATAACAATACATCATTGAGACACATGCATATAGAATAACCTCAAATGCTTTATTAATGGAAGAAGTAAAGTTCAGGAAGTGATACAACCATAAGAGGCCCAATCCAGCATCACCTTCCCAGCAGAAAGAAATCTCCTCTTCACCTCCTTCAAAGCAAATCACCCAATAGTTCTAAACTCAAACCAACAACAATTCTTTACATTCACAAGATTCCAGCCTCCCTAGACGTCATGAGAGAGATCTATATATAGGAGTTTTGGAGAAAGGATGAGTCAGCTTGAGACTGGCATGAAGCTGACTAGTGTCCTATCTCACTTCAGTTATTCTTCAGTTCTTGAGTCCACTTGGAGGTTCTTGCTTCCACTTGGAGATCTAGACCCTCTTACTCATCACCAGTCGAATTCCCTGATCCAAGTGTCATTTTGGAAGCTTCCTGGGCATTGACACCTTGAGGAATGACTGTGCCACATGTCCAAACTCGCCCAGCGCAGGTAGCCTTCTTTGCAGTTGACATTCAACGCAGGTAGCCAGTGGAGCACTTGACATTCAGCGCAGATGCTCAGTGGAGCAGTTGACATGATCCAGAATTGGCTTGTTTTTGAGTGTTTTCAGGTGGAGAACTGTTATTCAGTGCTGTGGTTTGCTGGCCTTGTTCCTCTAGGGGTAGGAACAACATGTTTAGGGACTTTGGATCCCTTAGATTATGGAAATTTCATGTTTCATGTTGTAAGGCACAAAAATGTCTATAACAGTTGCCCCCTAAAGTATGAGGTCGTTTATCGGGTGAAATGCTTTATCAGGAGGATCCGAAGTTCATTCAATCGTTGAGAGGTGACCTGTAATAAGATACAATACAATACATTATTTTTCATACTGCTTTCATGATCTAGCTGAGGCGGGCATTCCCATGCTCAGCTTTATAAATACATTTTTCTGTACATAGAACAGACAATCGTCTGATGATAGACTGATAATTCTTTGCTGAAATTATCATCCTTTGAGTAGGATGATCATCTGCTGCACATGTCAATGTCTTTATTTCCTGAATATATATCGCAGCCCAGATGGATGAAACTAGATCCGGGGTCTTCAAACTCGTTCGATCTTCACTCTAAGTACAAGTCTATCCATGTGAGAATTGCGCTGAAGTCGAACATGGAAAGACATCGCTTGATTACCGGCCAATAATGTAAACCGTTAACAAGCACGAGAGGAATCACCGATAATGATAATGATCCTCAAGGTACTGCAGTACAATTCACGTGGTGTGAATAAAGGACTTGGCGTCGAACACCACGCAAAATCTTCTGGTCGAAGGTCGTTGATGTATACCTGTTGCTGGAAGTGAGAAATTTTCCATTGAGGTATGCAAGCTTCAAAGTACTGAGGGGGGTGTTCCTAGATCAAATCCTTGGATAATGAGCTGACGTCGACAAGGAGCGATCCGCCAAAGGAGGGCCTTAATGAATCCCACATCAGTGACACGGAACGGAGCTAATGATTTTAATGGAGGTGAAAACAATTTGTGAAATATGATTCAGGGTGGCGGTCATGAAAGGATGAAAGATGATGTATGGTAGTGGATGGGACACGGTTGACTCTTTCTGAACAACATCTCTTGAACATATAACGACACTGATGTGATGGATCAGTAGCATTACCCCAAATGTGGATGGTTTGGCGAGACCATGGTGATGAGACCGGTGAATGAAACAACCCAACCCGATGTGGTACGGAGGAAAAGTGTCATGTTCAAGAGCGACTTCCTACCATTAAAGCTTTGAGGTTCTCCCAATTTTTCCCCAGTCATTTCTGACCAGTACCTCTTTATTTTTGTCAAGCTTGAGGAGGATAACATATGCTTGTTCTATAACCTGCCCTTCGGGCAAGCCCATCGCTATGTTTTAACGAGCCTAGCGATAGGGAAACTCGTTCTCGTCTAAAGACAAGTTTGTCGCCATTTAATCATTTTAACGAGTCTAACGACAAGGAAAACTCGGTCCTTTTCATTTTTAGAGAGTCTGAAAAGGTACATAAAGTTAACTCCACAATTCCTTTTTCGTCATCTAATCCCTTAAGTCCGAAAAAGTATAAAACAATACAGAAGGGATGAGTTTTCGATAACTTTAACGAGCCGAATAAAACAAGCGCTCGACCTTTTTGTGCAATAATCCCTCAGGTCCAAAAAGATTAAAATCTAGAGGAGGGATAGCTCTTCCGGTCCTTTTAACGAGCTGGAAGGCCAAAACTCGGCAAACTTTTCTTATTTTACGAGTCAGTTGAAAAGAGCTCAAAGAAGACTCGTCTTTTGAGGAACGAGTGATAAACAGGGATAGCAGCAGATTCCAGGTAAAGGTTGGAATTTTCCAATCACGGCAGTGTCACAAGGATGGCTAGGTGAAATCACTCTTCGCAGCTGTTCCTCAAAATGGGTAAACAATCATATGGGGGTGGACGATCGGCCAAATGAAAGTGGAGGTGGCAGGTGCAAACACGACCAAGGTTTTTTATGGCTGATGAATTTACGGTCTCAAATGGTTATTTACCAGTACTGGGTTCATTTTTTAAAGAGCTCGAATGCGCCAAAACACTGCTCAATCTTATGTTTATTTTTTAACGAGCATGAACTATGTGCTAAAACTGCTCGGATATTCGCTTTTCTATTTTTTAACGAGCATAAATTCCGCGGTAAAACTGCTCGATATACCAGTCATAAGATAAGAAATGTCCCCTGTGAGATCTCTATTTTTTAAGGAGTTTCATCTTCACCAAGCTTTACTCCATATCCTTTCTTTATGCAAGTTCGGAAACGGCTAACCCAAAAAATAGATAAATAACCGCTCTTAGCTTGCACTCCAAAAGGTTTGCATGCCCCCAGGTATAAAATACAATTTCAAGGCTGCCCCTCCTCCTTCCCACCTCCGCTTTTCTTTGGGTGTTCACAGCTACTTGTCGTCTTGCCAGTCTAATGTTAACGATACTTGTCTTCTCGTTATTTTTAACGGGTCTTATGCGATACTTGTCTTCTCATCAGCCCAAATTTTAACAGATCTTTCGCAAGATCGCAAGAGAACAGCTACTTGCGACAAGAGAGCAACTACTTGCGACAAGAGAAGAACACTACTCAAAGACAAAACATTGGTGTTATTGAGGGAGGCTTACCTCTTTCTGGTTACCCAAAGATTGTCTCGTTAATCTTCCAAACAAAACACTTCCTCGGCAATGTCTACCGAAATAGATAAGGGTGAATGACCTTTGTCAAACACGTAACTTTGACAAAAGAATCCTTTTCCAGAACAACCCCTCTTCCATCCACGGACGGGGTACAGACTAGTCATATTCTCTCGCGGAAATTCTATCTTATACCCAAGGTTTTTTCTGCCCGAAGCAGACCAGGATGCATGCCCCCTAGGTTCCAGTCCCATCTTTCGAATCACTCGCACTCATCGGGAAGGAAGACTGGGGGTGGAGACATTTCTTGATTGAATAGACCATTCAGGGTTGGTATGTGACCATTTGCGATGCGTGATCCCGAAAATGAAAGTTGGTCTACGAGCTTGACCATTCTTCCTTCGTGTGGAAAACACATTAATCTAAAGAGTGAGGAGACTATTGCTCCCATGCAATATATATAGTCTCGTCCAAGGAGTAGGTTATAATCCAAGGGTCCTTGAATGACCATCACGTTCATTTGAACGGCCTTCCCTTTCAATGTAATAGGCACATTTGGGAGGATCCCTAATGGTCGACTGGTTCCTTTATCGAAACCCGAGAGATTTCTTAGCTCAGGCAAAAGCGCCGGGGAACCCAGTGCTTTCCAAGCAATAGAGGAAAGGATACTCACAGATGCCCCTTCATCAACGATAGTTCCAGCCATTACCATTCTGTATATTTGGACCATGATTCTGAATGGTATACTGGCTGGCAACCGGGGTCTGCCTAGTTGGTTCCAATCAAAGGACACAACCAGGTTGCTTGGTGGTGGGACCGAATACACGGCCGGATATGACCCTGACGATGTTCCTTCCTGCGATAAAGGAATGGGCGCATTGCCCTGACGCTCGTTAGATTCTGTGTTGATGAAAAGAATCTGGATGGTGTCATCCTTATTCTCTTCAGTGAGGGTGTCATTTGAAGATGGATCTTCAGTGACGGTGCCATTTGAAGATGAAACTTCTGAAGGGAGAACCGAGTCAACTGCCGTATCGACCTTTGGACTTTCGTCCGGTCTAGATTCAGTAGGTTCATTTTCAATGACTGACGCTTCAGCTGACCTCTTGAGTGGGCCAGCTGTATTCTCAACCAACGAAGGACTTGGCACGAGTTTTTTGTATCCAGGAGGAAGTCTCAACGGTGAAACCGGACGATCTTCCAAAACTCTCTTCGCTTCGTCTAAGAAGGGACAACGGTGGATGGCGTGATCGCCTTCACACAGTCTGCAGGGGGATCTTGCTCCCCTTCTTTGTCTTGAACCTTCACTTTCGTTGGTTCACGATAAGCATTCAACATGGCTATCAGAGGTTGATGCTCCCGAATTGTGCAAACGAGGGGACCAGTCCCTTAGTATCCGGGGAATACAGGGACAATCTCTATGGAAGTGGTCTCCTCTACATATGACACATGGAAATTTAGGCCCAGTCTGTGCTGTGTGTGGATTTTTGTCAGATGTCTTTTGCTTGCCCCCAGTCGCCTTAGGCTCCTTCTTCTTCTTCTCTCTCTTCTTCTTCTCCTTCTTCTCCATGGGAGCTTGGCTTTTGCCGGCTCTACCTTGCGAAGATGAAGGATTGGAGGAAGAGTTATAGGAAGTAGAAGGCTGGTGGGTAGCTCTAGACTGATCTAACTGTTGACTCGACTGTTCAGGAACCATGGTGTTCTAAACTACATTGGTTGAGAATAGCCAAATTGGCAGGCCAATTTTCAGTCCTGGAAGTGACAATGTGGCCATGTGGGGCGCACCAACTTCTCCCCAAGAGGAGAAAGGACTAGGATTTCCATCATGGGGAATTCCTTGGTTGGGGCGTTCCATGTTCTCAACCTACAGATCAACGCAGGAATAGGAGGTGATTATGTTCCGTTTAAAATAAATTTTATAATGACGCTTTAGACACAACTTGCTTTTTCACTTTTTAAGAGTCGAGAAAAAGCTAAAGATGACTCTAGTCTCCTTCGATGTTTTAACGAGCCCGAAGTGACAAATGCTCGGATGGACTTTTTCAGTTATAGAGTTTGAAAAAGGCCAAAAGAAACTACTCTGGAGTTCTAGGCAGAGGGTGTGCCAAACTTTTCGCAAAACCACAGAATACGTTTTACGGTACGGGTGGTCGATCTTCGTGAATGCTGTGTTCACTGCATTGCGATCAGTAGGGCGGCCAACACGGCTTCCTATGGATAAAGGCTTTGTTCCTATAGGGGTATCCCAATATATACGCGATGGTACGTGGGAGCACAAGTCCGTATTGATACTTATCGCTTCACCGTGGAGGAATCACCCAACCACTCAACGCTAAGATATCACGTTTAACGACGCCGGAACACGTCTCTAGCTTAGACCTCTATGTGTTTGCGTTATGTTTCAATGCGTTGTTATGTAAATTCAATTCATTTTAGGTTGATATTGTTTAGCAGTTTGCCTTTATGGATCACCACGAGATGTATGGTACAACTCCTAAATGCAGTCTAAAGATGATAAGCAAGCTTTTTCAATCTTTTCAACTTATGAAAATCTTAACTACTGAGGGAAAAGAAAGACATCATCTTTTCACACAGATCATAGAGCACACACTAAAGCACTTTTTCCTAAATCAACATGCAATCTGTCAAAATGCACATGCACAATGCAGGTATTTCTTTTCTCTTTCTTAATGTTGATGTACTACAAAAAGAAATCTGTTGTATAACTTTGAATTCAATTTCAAGTGAAAGCAAACAAGCTTTTGTCCAAAATCAAAAGACACCTTAAGATTTACTTGTTTCAACACTAGAAATACATAAATTCAAACCATATGACGAAAGCAAAAGCTCAATCAGCTATGAACAGCAAACAAACTAACTCTTAAGATCAAAACGACATTTATCACAGGTCTAGATCTAAGAGGTCACAGCAAGACTAGTTCACTTTCGTTATGGGAAACTGCAAATGATATAAGAAATACACAAAGAACAAATACAGTTTCTTTATACAACCGAGGCGGAATAGTGGCAAAGAAAGGTGGTTTCAGATAGGTACATTGACTGATAACAGGCTGCAAAAACAGGGATGAAAACAGGGCAACAGAAAACGGAGAACCTCAGTTGCACAAGGCAAAACTGGTTCAGCGCAGGTAGAACACTGTCAGTTTGACATTCAGCGCAGGTAGCCCCTTCGGGACCTGCGATGAAATGCAGACTGCCTTCACAGTGCCTGCAATGAAGAGAGAAACTCTCGTTTCTCTTGGTTTCCGGGTTACAGATTGCTCAAAAATCAACAGTTTTTGGCCAAATCAAAGCTACCAATCAAGTACACACTAAAGGATGAAAAGGAGGATGAAAAGCTATCACTAAGAGCTGTTCAAAGTCCTTGTGGATCAGCTCTTCAAATCATAAACATGCCCAGAAACTGAGCTAGAGTAGCTGCCCTCTACTTTGCATTTGAAAAATCCAAATGCAGTTCGATTCGGTACTCCCTGTGTTTAGGAAATGAATAGCAAAAACACAAACAACCAACAAGATACGATCCCCAGCGGAGTCGCCAATTTGTTGTTGGGAAAAGTATCCAATACGGAATGACCCTATCCCACTCTAAGGGTGATAGTACCTCAGCAACAATCAAAGCAAAGCTATCTAAGATTTCTTCTTTATGAAAGTAAAATAGGAGAGAAAGAGATCCACTAACCGATGTCTTTCGCTAATGGTTGATCCAATCTTCTCTCCTTGCTGCTTGCTCCCAACTCCTTGCTCTTTCACTGGCCCAGCTACACCAAGATCCTGCAAAATGGTAAGAGAAGGAAACTACAAGAAGCATACATTCATAATTGATTCAAGGATTAGAATAAATCAAATACACAAGTATAACAATACATCATTGAGACACATGCATATAGAAGAACCTCAAATGCTTTATTAATGGAAGAAGGAAAGTTCAAGAAGTGATACAACCATAAGAGGCCCAATCCAGCATCACCTTCCCAGCAAAAAGAAACCTCCTCTTCACCTCCTTCAAAGCAAATCACCCAATAGTTATAAACTCAAACCAACAGCAATTCTTTACATTCACAAGATTCCAGCCTCCCTAGACCTCATGAGAGAGATCTATATATAGGAGTTTTGGAGAAAGGATGAGTCAGCTTGAGACTGGCATGAAGCTGACTAGTGTCCTATCTCACTTCAGTTATTCTTCAGTTCTTGAGTCCACTTGGAGGTTCTTGCTTCCACTTGGAGATCTAGACCCTCTTACTCATCACCAGTCGAATTCCCTTATCCAAGTGTCATTTTGGAAGCTTCCTGGGCATTGACACCTTGAGGAATGACTGTGCCACATGTCCAAACTCGCCCAGCGCAGGTAGACTTCTTTGCAGTTGACATTCAACGCAGGTAGACAGTGGAGCACTTGACATTCAGCGCAGATGCTCAGTGGAGTAGTTGACATGATCCAGAATTGGCTTGTTTTTGAGTGTTTTCAGGTGGAGAACTGTTATTCAGTGCTGTGGTTTGCTGGCCTTGTTCCTCTAGGGGTAGGAACAACATGTTTAGGGACTTTGGATCCCTTAGATTATGGACATTTCATGTTTCATGCTGTAAGGCACAAAAATGTCTATAACACCCCAACAAGCCAACAAATGGTCCTATTGCTAGGACCAGGATCTACATAAGAGATGTTCGATGTCATGTCACTGGAATCCGACAAAGGAAGAAATTGAAGAGTGGCTGAACAGAAAAATTCATGAGTTCACGGCACAGGAAAACAAGAATCCACAAGTATCAAAGGAAGAGTGGTTAGAGTTCTACTTATATACGGAAATCCACAAAATTTTCTTTGCGTCCTTCCCCTCTGAGTTGTACGAGTGGATCGCAAAGTTAGGAGATAGTCAGGGAAGGTGTAGGCTTGACAAACCTATTGTGTGAACTCCAGAGTTGGTGTGTAGACTAGAAGCCTTAGAAGATAAGATCATGCACATTGTGGACCATTGGCTTGATAGAATTATGGGAGGGTTTATCACCGAGTTCGCGGTAGACACTTCAGTCAGCTACAACGAGGCGGAACGATGCTTCCTCAAAGGACCGTGAGGTAAGTACATTAAATCTTTGAACACTTGGATTAAGATGCCACTATGTGAAAAGTGGGTTATGCAAATCAATTAATGTCTGGGGCTACCCGAAGTGGGAGGATATATAGAAATGAAGGTAGCACAGAGATAGAAACGAGCCCCTTGATTTCACCCTGACAAGAAAGCAAGGAAGGGCTCATGAAAGTTTCGCCAAGAAGTGCGATTAGTCTGATAAGGCAATGAAGTCTGCACATACCACCCCCACCTACACCACCACCATTTCACCATATTCACCCCCATCTCCACCCACACCACCTCCACCACCACCACAGTTCAATATGGTGAGTGCAATAAAGTTGTTGGTATTCAAAGGAGTAGGGAACGAAGATCCAGACCAATTTTAGTTCATGGTAAAGGTTGTATGGGAAGCGCAAGGAGTCACGAATGATAATATCAAGAAGGCAACACTAGTTAGTGCCTTGTAGGATCACGCACTGACATGGTACATCAAGCATTCCAATGACCATCCAAACACAAGGATCGCAGATATCCAAGCTGCACTAAACAGGGAATTTAGCAGACCAAAATCAGAGACACAATCAATTATTAGGTTTAAGGAAATCGTGATGCTTCCATGCGAGACACTGTGGGAGTTGGATCAGAGACTGAAGGGTATGATTTATGAAGCCAATATGACCTTAACAGATGGGCAGCACCACGCATGGTTTGTAACATCAATAACGCCGCTTCCAAGGATCGCGTTGTCACAGCAGAAGCTATCCACTCAGGCCAAAGCTTTGGAGATTGCAATGAGACTGCACGAAACCCCAATACAAGATCCTAGCCTAGGCTTCCAATAGATCCATGCGCAGTTGAAAAACCTGTGCCTGGAGATGCAGAGTTTGAAACAGGACAGGACAACTCGCCTAGAGATGCATGAGGAGGTATGGTTCACAAAGTGCAAAGGCTAGGGACATGACAAGGACCATTGTCTAGTCTTCATGAACTACCTAGTAGGAGGAGGGCTGATGCCATTGAGACTAGAGGCACAAGTAGGACCGAGTGCGGTGCTTGCATTATGGTGCGTGATTTGTCATATAGGAGGGAAGCATGCTACAGATAATTGCCACCTATTACAGAAGTATACACAGACGTCCCAGCAGTTGTTTTGTAAATTCTGCAGGTCAGTAGGCCATGATGGGCAGACCTATAGATGTTACAAATTGATGATGTATCAGACTCCTACCTACAGAGTTTAGATTGAAACATGAGCCCTCGATCAAAATGCAAGGATGCCGCGCACCGGATTTCAGGGGTGCGGACGAGGTTGAGGCGGAATGGGACCAAGAAGGGGTCATGGATAGCTAATTTGTTACAATTGTGGAGGACTAGGGCATTACACCCACGGTTATATGAATCTAACAAGAGCATCATGTTTATATTGTATCCAATTTGATCATGAGATGGAGGACTGCCCCACACTGATAGCCAGGTTCCGTAATAAAGGAACACTCTAGCCTCCCTCGACTCAGAACCTCCAAAGGATGAGGTCAGAGCCGCATGAGGAGGAGCCAAATGTAAACATCATGCTCCGAAGTGGTATCACGATAGGAGATGACAAGGGCAAGCAACCCAAAGAAAGTGCCTAGGTTCACAAGGCTCCAATAAAGGAACTAGAGTTTGATTTGGAGCACGCAGAGGAGACATTCATGGAAGCTAAGAAGAGCTTCACCGAGGCCTCCACTTCAGGTAGTAAAGACAAACTAGAACCAGATATGGACCCATCAATGCTCACTACCTTTCTGGAGACATGCATGAAGCCACTACGCAACAGCAAAGCAATGAAAGGGCTGCAAGAACTCATCACTAGATGTGCTGGATTAGGGGAACCACATGTCGTCCGAAAGTCCTGAACAAAGGAATCACATAGCCGTGAGAAATAAACCACATAGGACTTGAGGAAGAAATCCGACAGGGAAACTTTAGACTCTGCAAACTTGAAAAGGAAAGGTTACGATTAAGGAAGAAAAGCGCTATGATGGACGCATAGGTAAAGAAGCTAGAGGACGAGATAAAGGAAGCAGTTTTCGTCAAAGAACCTACGATAGTAAGGCTAGGTGCATATGATCATACTGAAAAGTTTGAGCACTATCATTGTGAGTTGATTAGTCTGTTGCGTTGGCTTGGACTACATAACGCCAAATGAAGTGACTAGGGTAGCGTGTTGCAAGTAGCAAAATGTGCGATGACAACCACAATGATGGAAGGTGGGGATTCTTCGCGAACCATGATGGAGGACGGGATGGAGTTCCAGACGGGTGGTGTGACCACCTGACTAGCCGTGGGAAGGATAGTCTTAGCACTCCAAGTAGTTGAAAGGAAGCACGAGACTATAAATTATTCTACTGGGGACTGCGTGATATTGGGGATGTGCACAAAAGCAAAGCGTCACAGGGTCCGCGTCTGTGCACGGAGGGCTGCGTTGCCGCATGGATTAACCAAAAAGTGACCATTGAGGTCACTATTCACAATGGGATGTGCGACTTGAGGCCAAATGGAGTGGGCGGCGGGCATTTAAGACACAACTTATGGACAAGATTTGGGAAAATTTGTTGTCAAGAAAGAATTAATTAACCGGAATTGGGGGGAACGGTCGAATTCGAATTCAAAAGGTGTTATAAAACAAAAAGGGCTGCCCAAGAAAATAACACTTAGTCATTTGAGAACTGAGCGATTGAACAGAGCCCTAAACATTGTGAGTCGAGCATTAATTACAGCCCAAGAACAATGATAGCGACTAAAGATGGTTTGGGAATAGAACAGGTAACCGCCGGCGAGGCCGCACAAACCCCAACAGTGGAAGATGTTCCAGAAGGTGCTGAGGTTGTGGTAGAGACCCCCAAATCACCGCGTACCCCACGACCCAAGAAGGATAAGTAGGTAATGGCTCTTGTACGCACGTCCTCGAGGAACCCGCGGCACAACAAACTATCAATGGAAGAGAAGGAGAATGTTGTCACGATAGACACAGATGAGGAAGAAGAAGATATGTAGGCCCTTATCATTGCAGAGGAGGAAGACAAAGGCATGGAAGAGGATATTCAACCTACACACTCTACGATAAAACTACCCGCATATATCGCCCCACGAAAAGGGAAGGCCAAAGTTCCGAAGGACCTGGACAAAACCGAGAGTTCACTCTAGACTTTGCTCCTCCTAGACGACCTTCTGTTTGAGGGCCCACACCTGGGCTGCATGCCAACCATGAAGTTTGAAGATTGGGACCTTGCTAACAGTGAGAAATACCCTCACCTAGAGACTTGGAATCTCATGAAGCAGAACAGTGTGAGGGCACTAGTAACATTAGAGACATGGAAGTGGCTGCACAGAGTGGAAAAGGTTGGGTTGCTAAACTTATTATGGGTGTTGCATTTCCACCATGCGCCCATAACCATTCTCGTCATCAGGCGGCTGCTTTTCCTGGTGCATGATGGGTATCTATGGCTAGAGGAGCCTATCCTTATTATGGTAGACCTAATTCACTGCATTTCTTGGCTCCCCTACAAAGGAAAAGACCTCGCGACCATATCAAAAGGGAAAGGTAGTGATTTGGCCTTTGCATAGGTCATGAAGACAAAATACAAGCTGGAGAAGAAGAAGAGGGGCTACGCTATCTCTAGCATCAAGGAAAAAGTGGTACGCGTAGCTACCCAAATCCTGGCCAGCAAAATCATGTGAAAGTGTCGCACAGATGAGGTACCTGCACCGGTGATCACACTGGCTAAGAAATGTGTGGAAGGAGTCCAGTTTAACTAGGTTGAATTCCTCTGCATGGAATTCTTGGAGAACTATCGTGAAGCTTAGGAGCAGGGTAAAACCTTCCACTATGCGTGGATATTGCTATCCATAGTGCTCATAGCAGGGGAACTGCCAGAGGATAGTCAATTCCCCCCAATTGACAGAGATTTACAAGAGGTCGTGAAGTATGCTTCGCTTTGAGCCATGAAGGACACGAAAAGAATATGCGACACCAAAATATTTTGGGTGCTCATGGAGATTAACATCCAGATGTGGATCAACTGAAAACCATGCTTGTCACCCATGGTGTACAACAGTCTACAAAGTTTTGCAGACTTTAAAGCTGATATGCACAACATTTTTATCAGGGTGCGTAAGGATCCGGCGAAGTAGTGGATGAAGTTACCTTTTGTAGCCACTGACAACACCATTTTTACTGTCTTGGAGACATGGCCTCTAGAATGGCACGCCCTAGATCTTGTAGAACTGGAGAAGACAGCAACGTAGAAGAAGAAGGATGATGCCAAGCTGTGCATCACAAAATTGGCCGAGGAAAGGCAGAAGGAAACAATAGCAGCTGAGGAAAGGGCAACGCATGAAGCGACATAAAAATCCACCAAGCAGAAGAAGGCTATAGAAGCAGCAACAGTAGCACAGGCGGCAGAGGTAGCAACCGCGAAGGCAGACTAGGACCAAGTAACGTCCTCACAGGGGTAGGAGACAGAGGAAGTAGAAATGGCAAAAGGGAGCATGGACCCAGGGACCGCGCCCACATAGCTGAAGCACCCACAAATGGAAGAGAGAGCAGCACTGAGGAAGAAGGTCAAGGCCTCGAGGTTGGCCATTGAATCAATCACCTTAACTGAAGGTGACCTCCATGACATCAGCGACATGGTTTGCGATGTCACAAATGAGGCTATTCAAGAATTTATGCGGGAGCACCAGATTGTGTTGGGGGCCCTCAGGGCATAGCTACAGGAGTTACAGGTGTGTCCCCCTCAGGTGGGTACCCTTTCCACCCACCTAGCAGCAGGATCCTCAGCAGTAGAATAAATGTTGCACACATGAATGAAAAACACAATAGTGTTGTCATAAGGGGCCCTAGTAGCATCGAATGAGGCCGATAGATTTTCTGTTACCATGATGAAATGCCTTGGCCTTAATTTGGTTGCCCTTCCATGTGAGACATTGCATCTGCTACAGGATGGGATAATGGCAGAGCTGCGCACTAGGGAGAGCTGTGTGATCCAAGTTCTCAACTAGCAAAAGATAAACATGGAACAACATAGTTTGCACCACGATGAATTGGTATCACAGAAACAATAGTTGGTGCAGGTGGTAGATTACACTTTCTAATGCATCCCGGAGCTGGCATTCCCAGTAGATCTACCAGTAGAGGTGCAGATCCACAAGTTGGCAACCGGATGCTGCGAGGCTAGAGAAGAAAATACCAAGGTTCAACTAGAGCTAAATCTTCAGATCGTCGAGCTATGGTTAAAGGCGCAGCCTTCCAGTCCACCAAAGGTCCAAGTCTCCAAGAACAATGTGCTAGCACTATCACAACAGGATTGGAAGAAATTGGAGGTGCAGTGCAAGATTGTACCACTTTGTTGGAGCAAGCACTTGAGGTCCTCACAACTCTACATGAGGACCCCAACATCGAGTGCCTGGAGATAGGGGCGTGAGAACTCCAGCAGCAATACAACAATGTTCGAGGAACTACACAGATAGTATTCCTCACTCAGTGACTTGCAAGGATGCAACAATCTAAGGCACTGAAGGAGCAGGTGGATGTGGCGCAACATAAGGAGGCAGTTCTCAAAGTGCACATCCAGTCGTGGATCTATGAGGCTTTTACTATCATAGCAAATATCAAACGAAAGCTCGCTCACATACAAGGGATGCACATGTTAATGCAGAGAAGCACCCCAGACACGGAGGTCTTAGAACAGAGGATGCAACAGATTCAGCAAGCAGTGGCTTAGTGTGCTGCAGACATTAGCACAGTTCAAGGACAGTTGGAGGAACTCCACGCCAAGATTTCCGCACCAACTGAGTGACTCGAGAGTGAGTCACAATGTTTGTGTCGGGGGCCTGTTGGGCATGGAATCCCCTCGAGGAATGTTTTGGGGCTCAAAGCCCATGTTTTGACAGAATGATGATGTAAAGCCCCGCGAATTGCGGATGCGGAAGTATGTTGGAGTCATAGCGTTGTCCACCCTAGTTTTTAATGTAATGTCAGCCTACCCAAGTCCGCGGACCATGGGATAGTATAAATACAGTGAGGCTCTAAGTGTAAAGAGAAGGAATGGAGGAAGGAGAAACGAAGAGCAAGAGTCTAAGTATTTAAGTGTGTCTTGGGTCGTAGAGTAGGAGAAGGCAGAGCTGCGCACTAGGGAGAATAAATGTTGCACACATGAATGAAAAACACAATAGTGTTGTCATAAGGGGCCTTAGTAGCATCGAATGAGGCCGATAGATTTTCTGTTACCATGATGAAATGCCTTAATTTGGTTTCCCTTCCATGTGAGACATTGTATCTACTACAAGATGGGATAATGGCAGAGCTGCGCACTAGGGAGAGCTGTGTGATCCAAGTTCTCAATGAGCAAAAGATAAACATGGAACAACATAGTTTGCACCGCGATGAATTGGTATTGCAGAAACAATAGCTGGTGCAGGTGGTAGATTACACTTTCTAATGCATCCCGGAGCTGGCATTTCCAGTAGATCTACCAGTAGAGGTGCAGATCCACATGTTGGCAACCGGAGTCTGTGAGGCTAGAGAAGAAACTACCAAGGTTCAACTAGAGCTAAATCTTCAGATCGTCAAGCTATGGTTAAAGGCGCAGCCTTCCAGTCCACCAAAGGTCCAAGTCTCCAAGAACAACGTGCTAGCACTATCACAACAGGATTGGAAGAAATTGGAGGTGCAGTGCAAGATTGTACCACTTTGTTGGAGCAAGCACTTGAGGTCCTCACAACTCTACATGAGGACCCCAACATCGAGTGCCTGGAGATAGAGGCGTGAGAACTCCAACAACAATACAACAATGTTCGAGGAACTACACAGATAGTATTCCTCACTCAGTGACTTGCAAGGATGCAACAATCTAAGGCACTGAAGGAGCAGGTGGATGTGGCGCAACATAAGGAGGCGGTTCTCAAAGTGCACATCCAGTCGTGGATCTATGAGGCTTTTACTATCATAGCAAATATCAAAGGAAAGCTCGCTCACATACAAGGGATGCACATGTTAATGCAGAGAAGCACCCTAGACACGGAGGTCTTAGAACAGAGGATGCAACAGATTCAGCAAGCAGTGGCTTAGTGTGCTGCAGACATTAGCACAGTTCAAGGACAGTTGGAGGAACTCCACGCCAAGATTGCCGCACCAACAGAGTGACTCGAGAGTGAGTCACAATGTTTGTGTCGGGGGCCTGTTGGGCATGGTATCCCCTCGAGGAATGTTTTGTGGCTCAAAGCCCATGTTTTGACAGAATGATGATGTAAAGCCCTGCGAATTGCAGATGCGGAAGTATGTTGGAGTCATAGCGTTGTCCACCCTAGTTTTTAATGTAATGTCAGCCTACCCAAGTCCGCGGACCATGGGATAGTATAAATAGAGTGAGGATCTAAGTGTAAAGAGAAGGAATGGAGGAAGGAGAAACGAAGAGCAAGAGTCTAAGTATTTAAGTGTGTCTTGGGTCGTAGAGTAGGAGAAGGCTCTGTAGCTGAGTGCGCAGAGGCCTAGTAGTCCGCAACTGAGTGCGCAGACCCTTGCAGCTGAGTGCGTAGGGTAGAGTCTAGTCTGTAGTTGAAGGAAGATAATAATAAAGAGAATTTTTATCTTAATTCCATGTATCTGTTCTTGGGTTGTTACCTCTTTGATATGAATTGCAATTATACTGTTTATTTATTGTGCACATTTGTATGAATGATTTGTATTGCTAAGTATACTTTACGCATGCAAATAAGCTAAGTTAATCAACTAACACTGGAATACTAGTAAGGAATCGAGTAATAACAGTGTTCGACCCCCGAGTAGGGTTGCGCGAAGGCAGTATCTCAGGCTACGAGGTACGAGTAAGTGCGTGTAGCGACATGCGCACAGGGTCGAACCACCGACCACTTGAAATCATTAGACATATCTAGGGTACGAAAACTTGGTTCTAGCACCCTCTCGTACTACTTTGGGTGAGACCTCAATTTGCGCTCTGCGGACTATTGCCGAAAGGGCCAGTGGTACCAGGATTTGTTCAGCTAAATCACCTCTGAACTTGGGTAAGGCCCCAACAAGCCAACATCCCTCTTAATGATCTGTTGTTGAATGTTAGTTTTGTTGTGCTAATTTCAACTTCATATTTTTAAACAAATTCTTATAAATTTCTTCATGTGCATGGTTCTCTTATGGTGTTTGTGATTGCAAACAGGTAATTTTTTATCAATTTTTATGTGAAATACATGAGAAAAATAGCATGAAAAACAAGTGTTGAACAACAACAATGAAAAGTACAACTGTTACACAACATTTTGTCACTTTCCCTGTACTCCCCATTCCTTGATCCTAGAGGACCTCTATAGTGAACCCTACGTGCTTTGCCATCATGAAGAGACTTCCCTTATGTCCCTCTTCGTGAGCAAGACATTTCCCTTTTGCATCATTTCCCAAGAATCTTCCTTTTTTCCTAGTTTACAAGATCGACGCTAGTTCTCCATTCCTCCCTCATTCTGATTTGCAGAGTCTGAAACTAGGACTAGTG
This sequence comes from Pinus tabuliformis, assembly GCA_031772625.1. Lineage (NCBI taxonomy): Eukaryota > Viridiplantae > Streptophyta > Pinopsida > Pinales > Pinaceae > Pinus > Pinus tabuliformis. Next base: position 852,958,584 of record CM062807.1, on the reverse strand, counting down.
TAGTACGATGCCAGTGATCCCTTTATCACTAGCCCTGATCCTCTTTTGGCAAGTTTTTTAAATATGGAGTCAAAGCTTCCAGATCTAGAAGCTTCATAACAGAAGTCTGGTAAATGGTTGGGCTGGATAGAGCTGAGGAATTCTGCTTGGGCTCCTTTCCCCTATTAATATGGAACAAACCCAAGAGATAAGGCCTCTCCCATAATAAGAGGAACCATCTCTCCTCTGTTAATGCTATATAAGCCCCCCCTTTCCCAAGCTAAGCTGGTCTTAGTCTTTTTGGAGCTTCAATAACCAAGAATATATCTATAGCTTGTAGCCTTCTAGTTTATTTTTGTGGAGGGAGAATAGTGTGTTTGGTTTGGTTTGGAACTAAAGCGAAGAAGCCTTAAAAATTCCATTGTTAGGGATATCCATGAGATGCTACCAGAGGTGTGGGAACCTGGATACGTCGGAGGAGACCTGCAACATCAAGGCTTTGGTTGTAATCTCTTTCTAAACTTATATGAATACGACTATTGATTGATTTCCTACATTAAGTGTTATCTTACATTTGATGGCTTAAGATTCCTTGACCTTTTAAGTAGGCTGAATGCAATTTGTATGCTATCGCATTTGTTATTGCTTGTTTGCTTGTTTTAGGTATTTGAAGGAAGGAAATGAAAAGTAACCAGAGTAACAAAGTAGGATCATCACCAAGCAGAATAGCATTCTAAGAGGTAGGCCCTCTTATTTGATTCTAGTCGAAGGAAGTTTTCACTAGATTGTTTGTTTGTGGTTAGACCCGCTCTCTCGGGCTAGAGGAATTATCTTTGGCCGCATCAAGAATTTACCTACACCACAATAGAAAACCAACAACATGAACACTTAACACAGTGTTTTGATGAAGGAGTTCAGCCCTCGTGGGCTACATCTCCTTGGTCTAACTTCCATGGCCTGGGCCTTTGTATTAGCTCAATATGGAAAAAATATTGTTTACAAAGATCTATTTCTCCTTAAACCTACTTCAATGTGTTCAGAATGCTCAAATTAGCTAGGAAAACCTTTTCGTGAGCCCCATTTGGTTGAATTTTGCTCCAGTTATGGACAAACCTATTTTCTCCTAGAAAACCTCCACCAAAATTGGAGGAACTTCAGTTAACTCCACTAAACTTGGAGTTTCCACCGAATCTGGAGGGTCCACCAACAACACCATCGGATTAATCTGGATATTAATTAATGTTAACTTGAATTAATTAAGCACTAATCTAGTTTTAATGCAATTACCATGCAATTTTTACCAACCGTTTGAGCTCGCGGTTTGAGTGGACACATGTCGTGGTTTTGGGCACGGTTTCTAAAAACAGTTATGTAACGCCAGCTGTTATATAAGTTGTGACTGTCAGGTATATGATGTGTCACATTTATAGAATTAAATGTCGTGTTTTGTGATTTATGTTGGTGCCAAATGGTGTGGTAACCGTAACCGTCATAGTGTTCACATGGGAGGCCTAGACTGTGAACTAGCCCTCCTAACCCCCCAACGATAACATGTTTAAACTTTAAATATGTGTGGACATCAATATGGTTAAGAAATAAACTGTAATGTAGTGGTATGGCACGTGGTTTAGTTGGAGCAGGTCCTGGGTTCGACCCCCCAGCCTGCCATAAAATTTTGGTAAGCACCATAACCGGTCCTTTGGGGAGGGACACGTGGTGGCCTTCGGGCTTGCCACTTGTCCCCTCCTCATTGGACCACCATTAACCAATGAAAACTTTCCAATGCACCACACCTGATAACTAATAATAACATGACACTTGGATAACTATGATTAAGCCATTAACCACAGTTGATCTTGCATAGTCACCTACCAAGTCAGCTATATAGAGTGCTGACTGTGCATTTTTTTTCCAAAAATCTCTTATGTTTGACAAAGAAGATAGAATGTGATATATTCCTCATACGAACTCAGTTTTTAGTGAAATGAGTTGCATTTGGATCTATTTTCTGAGGTAGACGTAGTCCTTTAGGTTTCTAACCATTCTGAGAACTTTTATTTTGGAGCTAAATATTGAGTGTCTGCTCATTCCTCCCCACTAGAATCCTTTCGGACCCCAAAAGATATTATCAATTGTTCAACATGTGAGGATACATCTCCCTCAACTTCTCGATATGCGACCATTTGGATTTAGAAGGATTTTGTCCCTTGAGTCCCACTTTAAGGTATTCAACATTCCCTCTCTTTGAAGTTCTGGTTCTTCTTTCAAGTATGAGATCTTGTTCAAGCTCATCAAGGTATTCTGGTGATAAATCATTTATTGATGGCTGCTAAACATGCTCTCCTTAATCATCAATCAAAGGAGGCTCAAACAATCTCAAATTCTCAACATTAACAATAGAGTATATTTGCATATAAGGAGGCAAATCAAGCTTAGATACATTATTACCAATCTTTTCCAGAATTTTAAAAGGACCATAATGGATTGGCTTAAGCTTTTTACCTTCCCCTTGAAGTCTGTATTTGCTAATATATAACCAAACTTCGTCTCCAACTTGAAATTTGTGATCGACACAGTGCTTTTCATGCCTTGCCTTGTAGCTGCTTTGACTCTTTTCCGCCTGTTCCTGCACTGTGTGATGTATCAATTGAATTTGCTCTATGAACTTCCTTGCCTTATCAATGTCATTGTAACCAATGATGGTGACATCTTTCTCAAATATGAAGTCCAATGGAAATCTTGGTAAGTACCTAAAGCATGCCTCAAATGGCGATGTGCTTGTGGAAGAATGCTTTGCCATGTTGTATGCATGTTGTATGTAATGCAACTGTTCATCCCACAACCTAGGATGTTTGCTGCAATATCCTCCAAGAATATGAATGATTGTTTTTTTGACCACCTCGGTTTGTCCATCTATTTGTGGATGAAAGGTTGTACTCTTCTTCAACTTTGTGTCCATCATGTCCCACAAATTTGACCAAAACCTCCCAAGAAATCGAGAATCTCGATCACTTACAATGGAAGTAGGAAGACCAAAATGAACCCAAATGTTTTGGAAGAAAACATGAGTTGTTTGTTCAGCGGTACTTTTCTTTTTACATGGTGTTAGTATAAACATTTTGTTGAACCTGTCTACAACTACATACAACTAATCATGACCTTTCCTTGATAATGGAAGACCTCCTACAAAATCCACTGAGATACTCTCCCATGGACGTGAAGGTATTGGAAGTGGAGTGTACAATCCTAGTTTCTTATTGCTAGGCTTACTTGTTTCACAGAAAGAACATCCTCTAATGAAACGAGATACATTAGCAAACATGTGTGGCCAATAACAATACCTTTGGAGATTCCCTACAATCTTGCCTACACCAAAGTGTCCAGCAATCAATGAAGTGTGCCTCCCTTATGATATTGTTTCTTTCTCCCTGTGGAATACATAACTTGCCCAAGTGATACAACAAACTATTATGTACATGGTAATCTAACTCTTCAATTTGGTTTCCTTGACTCAAGCTTGCATACACATCTCGAAATTCATTATCATATGCATATTTCTTAATGTAACTTTCATGCAAAACAGAATTATGCTTGAGTATAACAAATGAATTTAAAATATGCCTATAAAGCATCTTAGCTACCTTATTTTAGATTCCCTTTTTGTATTGATAATAAAATGAAACTGTTGTAGAAAACCCATCCATCTGAAGTGTCATGATTACTGCAACTTTGACTGTGATTGTAAGTACTGCAATGGTTGATGGTCGGTATGGATAATGGTCTCCTTCCCCATCAAGTAGTGTTTCCATTTTTTGACACTTTGTACTAATGCGTAAAGTTTTTTTTCATAAGTGGGATAGTTAGTCACAACTCCATTAAAAATTTTAGAATGAAAAGAAATGGGCTTACTATGATGCATAAGAACTGCTCCCATGGCGTACTCACTAGCATCCGTTTGAATCTCAAATGGTTTTCTAATATCCAGAAGAGCTAATACCAGTGTTGAACTGATATTTTTATTCAAAGGATCAAATGATTTCTGTTGTACATCTCCCCAGTGGAAGACTTTCTTGACACTATTCAATGCATGTAATGGTGTTGCAATGGAAGAAAAATTAGCAATAAATTTCCTCCAATATTGTGTTTCCTCTAAAAAGTTTCTTACCTTTGTAACGATATTGGGCTTGGGCCAATTCAGAATGAACTCAACCTTAGAGGGGTCTATCTTCAGCTCACCTCATCCAACATTGTGTCCCAAATACACTAAAGAAGTCTTGCCAGATTCATATTTTGACATCTTTAAAAGCAATTGTTCTTTTCTCGAGACATCAAGTACTTTGTTTACATGCATGACATGTTCATCTCTAGATTTGTTGAATATAAGAATATAATCTAAGTAAACAATGACAAAGTCATCTAGAAATGGTCTTAATACATCATTCATAACTCTCATGAAAGTAGCTGGAGCATTTGTAAGACCAAAAGGCATAACAAGCCACTCAAACAATCCTTGTTTAGTTTTAAATGCGATTTTCAAAATGTCCTCTTCAGCTATTCTAACTTGATGATAACCACTTCGTAAGTCTAAGTTAGTGAAATAATTTGCATACCTCAATTGACCAAGCAAATCATCAATTCTTGGGAGTGGATAACGTTTCTTTATCATGATTTTTTCAGTGCATGTAAATCCACACACATGCGCCAAGTCCCGTCCTTCTTTGGCACCAAGACAATGGGTGAACCACATTGTGAATTAAATGGGATTATGATACCTTTGTTCAACAATTCTTGAATTTTCTTCTTGATTTCCATTCTCTCCATAATCGACATGCGATACATGCCAATGTTTCAAAGTGGAACCTACTACTGCAGTTGTATCTCATGCTGAATTCCCCTCTTGGGAGGTAACCCCTTTGGTTCCTGAAACATCTCGTCATGATTTCTTACCACATCAAACAAATCAGATTTCAATTTGTCATCACAACCTTCAAAATATTCATAATTAATATCATTCTTTTTCTTGATCATGAGAAGAAGAAAAAAATTTACTTGCATTTACTCATCTCTTCATCTGCCCTACATTAACCAAAGAAATGTTCAGCTTCTTGTGATGGGCTCTCACAATGTACTCCACCCCATTCTTAAGAAATAAGTATTTGCTCTCATGGAAATAAAATACTTCTTTCCTATCATACAAATAAGGACTACCCAAAATGATTCTTGAGATGTCAAGTGGAACTGAATCTAACTCAACTTCATCAATGAACTTTTTATTAATGGAAAACTTGAATAAACACTTCCTTGTAACCTGTAAATTTTCATTATTGACTATCCAAACCAATGGATATGGCTTATGATGAGGTACAGTTTAATGGTTAAACTTTTAACCAAGTCTTCTAAAATAAATTTTGATTGTGACCCACTATCAAATAATGCATCAATATTTGTATGATTTGAAAATACCTGTACATGGAACAATTCTATTCTTGATTCTTCATTTGGAGGGTTGTTGTGACTATGTGAGGAACTAGTGCTTGCAACAACTTCTTTTCCTTTTGTGACCATGGCTAAAATCTTGGTCTCATCAGTAGAATCTAATCCATGATCATGTTGTGTGGTAGTGGTTGTCTTTTGTTTTCCTTTATTGTTTTGTTTCTTAGGCCTTAGTTTGGGATGTAATTTCCAACAATGAGCTTCATCATGCCCAGCTTTGGAACAATGTTGGCATATGGTCTTCTCCCCTTCTTTCTTCACACTTGCATTCTTCCTTCCCTTCCATTTTCCTCCCTTCTCTTTCGCCTTACCCTTGAATGGATTCTTCTTACTACCTTCTTCCTGAATTTTCTTTCCTCTTGCTTCAAGGTGTGTGGCTTACACACATCCCGCATCCAAATTTCTTGGATTGAACATAAGGATAGTATGTTTTAAATAGGAATGTAAACCCTCAATATATTTCAACAATGTATCTTGGGAATTCAAGTTTACTCCTAACAACAAAGCCCTCTTTCTAAACTTCTGGGTATAGTCTTGGACTGTTTGGCCCTTGGGCTACCTCAATTTTTTCCAACTCATAATGGCTTTTTGCATATAGGCTAAAGGGTAAAACTGTCTTTTAATTGCAAAAAGAAATTCAACCCAAGAAATGGATATCTTACCATGAATTCACATTTCCTCTTGAGTATTTGTTGGAAATAATACTGGGGGGGAAGTGAATCAGTATTAGCAAATGAATAACTTTTTCATTTCCATAATCAGATTCATATATGCTACTTCAGTTAAGGGAACTCACGTGTACAGGAAACCATGTTTAATGCAACTAGCGTATATCCAACAAACTTATGATTCAGTTAATTCATCATATGTTGATCTTTAATTAGTGCATCAGAACTTCATTAACCATATAAATAGTAACCAAGTGCAGTAAAAATAGAACAGATCATCACACATAAGAAACACACATGAACACCATGATATAAGGTGGAAACCCAATGTGGGACAAAAACCACCTACTGCCATCTTCCTTTAATATAAGAAAAACCTGTTTACAATCTTGTACTAGCGCAGACTCATACCAGTATGCAGACACCCACCTGCAGAAGGCTACAACCTTCTCTCATTCTCTAGCTACTACTGGAAGGGAGCTACAACCCCCTGGCTCTTGTACTAGCTGATATATTTACTAGTACGTAGGCGCCGACCTACAGAAGGCTACAACCCTCTCTCGTTATCTAGCTACTACTTAAAGGGAGCTCCAAGCCTTGCCTCTTGTACTGGCTGATATGTTTACCAGTATGTAGGCATCCACCTACTGAAGGCTCCAACCTTCACTCTTCCTCCAGGGACCACGTTTCATAAATTTTCAGACTGGATACTCCTAGAACACAATTCCAATATATGAAGGCCACGTTTCATCCAATTTTCATACTGGACCCATCAACAACATTAAAGCTCAAAATCAATCACCACTACAAAACAACTATTGCATTAACCAATCAATCTCTCAATCACCCCCTGCTGAATCACTGGAGACCTGTCATCAAAACATAGTTATCAGAACACACAGCAGAACCTAGAACTCTACAACAACCACCAAAACCATCTTCCAATTAAGATATCATATTTCATAATGTATACGATGCTCTGATGAACCGAACCAACGTGTATACGCACTTTTAACAAAGCGAACCCGCTTACAGATCTACAAATATTAATTTATAAACTTCACAGCTATTTTAGTATTCAGTCATACCCAGATCACAACATTTGCATAATAAAACATGAGTCAATATTCAGATCTAGTCTATCCATGATCAAACCACATAATGATAATACATTCCAAGTCTTATGATCCTGATCCATCATCCATCATCATCCACATAGGTGCATCCTTGGTTCAGATCAAGCAAAGCATCACAAACCCATTACCTGCATACTGGATCTCACACTTCATCAGATGTTTAATACTTGCACACCTCACCTAATTATCTTCTCCTCCTTTCATAGTTTTAGGCCTTTCTCAATACCATGGTCCAAAACCACTTAGGACCAATACCTCGGACCAAAACTTAGTTTTCCAACATGTACATGCCTTTCCTTCTGTGAAACTGTGTGTGTATGTTATATGCTCCTTTTGGTCTATTAACCCATGTGTATACACTTCTTTGTCAAGGTTAACCTACGTATACCTCTCTCTGATCATTAAATATTTTCTATTGACCTACTACACTATGATCTATCATCTGAGTGAGTTGCCATCAAGGACAAAACCTGTATCATAATGCCAACAATCTCCCCCTTTGGACTTGATGGCAACAACTACACCAAGTCACTCTACCCCTTTGACATCAAGGGAAAAGGGCAGACCAGGATATTCTCTCCCTTTGATATACATTATGTTGTCCATACTCCCCTTGAACTCTCTGATTGAGCTCCCCTTTTGTACATGCTGAGATGCACTAAACCATCCATGCTCCCCCTGAGCACATGTTGAATTCTCTTATCGAACTCCCCCTTTGTACATGCTAAGATGTACTAATCATCCTTGCTCCCCCTGAGCACATGTAAAGTTTGCAAAAATATTTTTCAAAAGAATAACATGACTGTACAACTCAACTAAGTGAGTTTGACCTTCCTATCACCAATGACTCGTACATACATCAATCTCCCAACCAAGTGGAGATACACCATTTTTTACTCATCCATCCAACCAAGTGGGGATATACCAAATGTTTATACATGACTGAAACAGACATTATTACATCATCCTTCCCATGCAAAGTGGGGTTACAAATTAGGTCTTTTCATGATCTTTACATCAAATGATATACATGACTTTTATAACAAGGACCGGCAATCTAAACAAGACCATGATAGTCATCACCAACTATCCTACACCATATATGATATTCACCATCAACATCTGTCAACAGCATCCATACCTATAACCTACAATACCATTCTCTTGACCAACCAACAATAAGTAGCAAGATGTATCATATGGCCACATAAGCATCATCACCAAAGACTTATAACCATAATGCCAACAATGCATTATTCAAAGCATATGCTCCCTTGAACCTGTTCCATCTATTCACTGTCAGATCTAATCATGCATATATCAACAAGAAGTATCAAGGCATCATCATCAATCAGATATACATCAAGTTAACTTCATTGTAACCATCATCAAACAGAGCAAATAATTGTCTAAACCATATCATACCCTTTTTCTTGAGTCTGTCCCACTGCTTTTCCTCAAACCAACATATACACGACTGTGTAGCTTCGAACTCGCATATATACGCGACTTGTCTTCATAAAACCTACGTATGAGATTTGAAACACTGAAATTTCACACTTTCAGCTCCCTCTGAGTCTGTCATATCTGTATACTCTGCTATGCCACATCTTTCTTACTGTACTTCCTTCTTCTTCCATATCTTTGATTGTGATGATGTTTTCTCCTTTGGTATGGTGCCCAAAATCTTATCCTGCATTCCTTTGCTATGTGTCCAAACTTGTTACATGCATAACATCTTACATGTTTCATATTCCTTCTGTAGCAGTCAATGGCTTTGTGACCAAACATATTGCAAGAAAAAAAATACCCCTTGAAGTACCTGGAACATGATGATCTTTCTGTGTGACGGTCTTGCACCATTCTACTTCTGCATCTCACTGCAACATGTCTAAGATTATGACATACATAACACTCAACATTATTCATATGAGAAAATAACTGACTATCATTTCCATAGTTTGGAGTAAAAGATTCTTTTTCACAGATTTCTTTCCTTGGTTGTTGATGTGATTGACCTCTTATCTCCTTGTTGATCATTTCAAGTTTTGCATTAGAGTTCCTTGCCTCACCCTGTGAGCTAGATTCGCCTTCAACAAATTCATAGAAACCAAGACTAGTTTTGATAGCAGGAGACCTTTGAATACTAAGAATATCATCCAAAATCTTAGTACTGTCTTGAAATCGTAATAGTTTATCCTTTTCTTCTAATTTACCTTTTAAGATATTTACCTCAACCTGAAATTTCTCTTCCTTTTCCAGATGTTGCTTCTTCAAGATTTCTACAGCCTTTCTTCCTTCTTCCACTTGTTGCCTTAATTTGAGGATCTCATTTTCTTGTTCTTTATCTGCTTCATTCTACTTATTTTTTAATGATATCACTTCATCCTGTAGCATTTGACGTACTTTGAAGGTACACTCTAGCTAAGATTTTAATCTGGTAACTTCTTCTTTGAGGGCACACTCCCTTTTGTTAAATAGATCTTGTTGATCCATGATTTTATTTGATGCTTCATTTGCTTGTTTATTTTCAATCTGAGGTGATTCAGAATCTGAATACTTGCTTCCACCTAACAACAAGCTGTCGTTGTTCCTTTGCGTTGTCTTCTTCTTCTGCCACGCTTTCTTTCCCATTGTTCTACGAATCTCCTTCAAGCGATCAAGCTTCTACCAAAGGACCTGCTCCGATACCAATTGTTGGAAATAATACTAAGAGGGGGGGTGGGGTGAATCAGTATTAGCAAATCAATAACTTTTTCATTTCCATAATCAGATTCATATACACTACTTCAGTTAAGGGAACTCGCATGTACATGCAACTATGTTTAATGCAACTAGTGTATATCCAGCAAACTTATGATTCAGTTAATTCATCATATGTTGATCTTTAATCAGTGCATCAGAACTTCATTAACCATATAAACAGTAACCAGGTGCAGTAAAAACAAAACAGATCATCACACATAAGAAACACACATGAACACCATGATATAAGGTGGAAACCCAATGCGGGACAAAAACCACCTGTTGTCATCTTCCTTTAATATAAGAGAAACCTGTTTACAATCTTGTACTGGTGAAAACTCATACCAGTACGCAAGCACTCACTTGTAGAAGGATGCAACCTTCTCTCGTTCTCAAGTTATTACTAGAAGGGAGCTACAACCCCCTAGCTCTTATACTAGTCGATATATTTACTAGTGCGTAGGCACCGGCCTACAGAATGCTACAACCCTCTCTCGTTTTCTAGCTACTACTGGAAGGGATCTCCAACCCCCTGGCTCTTGTACTGGCTAATATGTTTACCAGTACGTAGGCACCAGCCTACTGAAGGCTCCAACCTTCACTCTTCCTCTAGGGACCACGTTTCATAAATTTTCAGACTGGATACTCCTGGAACACAACACCAATATATGAAGGCCACGTTTCATCCAATTTTCATACTAGACCCATCAACAACATTGAAGCTCAAAATCAATCACCACTGCAACACAACTATTGCATTAACCAATCAATCTCTCAATCACCCACAACTGAATCACTGAAGACCTATCATCAAAACATAGTTATCAGAACACAAAGCAAAACACAGAACTCTGCAACAACCACCGAACCATCTGCAAATTCAAATATCATATTTCATAATGTATAGGTTGCTCTGATGAACCAAACCAGTGTGTATACGTGCTTTTAACAAACCAAACCCGCATACAGATCTACAAATCATAATTTATAAACTTCACAGCTATTTCAGTATTAAGTCATACCCAGATCATAACATTTGTAGAATAAAACATGCGTCAGTATTTAGATCTAGTCTATCCATGATCAAACCACATAATGATAATACATTCCAAGCCTTATGATCTTGATCCATCATCCATCATCATCCACATAAGTGCATCCTTGGTTCAGATCAAGCAAAGCATCACAAACCCATTACCTACATACTAGATCTCACAATTCATCAGATGTTCAATACTTGAACACCTGGCCTAATGATCTTCTCCTCCTTTTATAGTTTTAGGCCTTTCTCAATACCATGGTCCAAAACCACTTAGGACCAATACCTTGGACCAAATACCTCAGACCAAAACTTAGTTTACCAACATGTACGCGCATTTCCTTTTGTGAAACTGCATGTGTATGTTATACGCTCCTTTTGGTCTGTCAACTCGCGTGTATACACTTCTTTGTCAAGGTTAACCTGTGTATGCCTCTCTTTGATTATTAAATCTTTGCTATTGACTTGCTGCACTATGATCTGTGATCTGAGTGAGTTGCCATCAAGGACAACACCAGTATCATAATGCCAATAGTATTTGCTTCCAACCAGACTAATGCTACTCCTTCTAGCCTCAATGAAGCCAACTAGATCTTTATGTCTTCTTCTTGAAGGTTCTGAATTCTACAGTAAACCTCCAATTATTGAATCCAGCTGTGCAACTTTTTTGCATTCACCTCACCATTATACATGGGAAGTTCAAACTTAATGTCTAAATTAAGTAAGGGAGTTTTTTCTTTTGGGGTTTGGGAATGAGTATCAACGGTTTTTGTGGTGGAAGTGGAAGATGTTGTTGTTTGAGATGTTGAGGATGATGAAGATGATGAGGAAGATGATGAAAATGGTGGAGATGGAGGAGGCTTTCCTCCATTACCCTTTGAATTCTTAACAATGTAAACTTTCAAATGGAAACTCTGGTCAAAAAACCCTATAAAAACATAAAAAACAATGCTAAAAACGAAAAGTGTTGATGCTGGAATAACACCTTTTTCTTTCTAGGGTAAATTTTCAACATATTTTAAAAATGGCAGTGAAAACCAATTTTTTATGCAAAAATTGTCCAAACAACACCATCAAAATGAAAAGTGTTGATATTCGAATAACACCTTTTTTCAATGGTAAATTTTGTGCAAAAAACACCCTCAAAACGAAAAGTGTTGACGTTGAGATAACACTTTTTTTTCAAGGTTAAAATTTCAACATTTCGAAATAATGGCTTAAAATATTTTATCATGACCCCGAAAAACATTAAAATTTCAAAAGAATAATGAAAACATGAAATAAAATAAAAAATTAAAGCAATGAAAAAACACAAAACAACAAAAAGTTAAAAAAAACAAAACAAAACATAAATTAAAATATATACTAAAAACAAACATAAAATAAAATTAAAAAAACAAAAAAAAATCGAATATATAAAAAAGACAAAAAAACTATAAAAAATAAGAATTAAAAAACTAAAAAAAAAAAAAAAAAAAACTTAAAAATTATAAACAAATAAATAGTGAGAAAAACATATTTAAAAAAAAATATATATATATCTTGTAAACCATTAAAAAAATTGGCAAAAAAAAAAAAAAAAAAAAAAAAAATATATATATATATATATATATATGGAAAAGAAAAAAAAAAAAAAAAAAACTATAAAATTAAGTAGGTAAAAATAGAAAAATTTTAAAAACAACAACAAAAAACTAAAAAAAAATGAAAATTAAAAGCAAACTAAATTTAAAAAAAATACAAAATTAACAAAAAAAAATGCAAAAAAGAAACCACTAAAATTAAGATTAAAATGTTGATTACTTAAAAAAACAAATATAGAATATATATATATATATATATGACAAATATATATATATATATATATATATATATATATATATATATATATATATATATATATATATATTATTTGTCTTATATATATATATATATATATATATATATATATATATATTTATTTATTTATTTGTCTTTTATATATATATATATAAACCATAAAAGAATTTGGAAAAAAAACAAAATTTAAAAAAATATATATCAAAAATTAAGTAAAAATAGAAAAACTAAAAAAAAAAACATTAAAAAAAAAAATTAAAAATGAACTAGATTAGAAAAAATAGAAAATTAAGAAAAAAAAAATTAAAAAACTACTCAAATTAATATTAAAAACATTTTTAAAAAATCTAAAAAAACAAAAATAAACTCAAATTATAATAAAATAATAATAATAATAATTAAAAGACAGTTAAAGTTTAAAAAGAAACATGTATTATATGTATTCGCCATGTTGAGGCCGAAGGTCCTCCAGTCATGCCCATCTCAGAAGAAAGCTCTACTAACTACTTTGGGTGTAGTAAATCCTTCAGATGATCGTTTGATTATCCTTCGTGTTGATGCGTCGGAACATCCTCCATTACCATCATAAGTTGCTTTCCATAAACCTGTCTGAGTCCATAATTCCATCATCACCTAATGCATTATAGACAAAGGTGCATCCATCTGCGTGAAGTCCGCTGTCGTTTGGAAGAAACTCAAGTCACCTGAATTATACCCACCCACCATCAATTTGCATGCTTGGGACAGTCACCCCTCCCAACCTCTCGGTATGTATTGCAATTGGCCAATGACTCTTCCGGGAAAGAATGTTTCTATAGACATTGAGGTTATCGATACCCCTCTAGATTACAACATTCTATTGGGTCATAGTTATACTTACACCATATCAGTTGTTGCGTCTGTGGTTTTCCGCAACATGTACTTCCCCCATGAAGGGAAGATCGTCACTATCGATCATTGACATACTACTAGCCGTCATCCTTGACCTCCCCTAACTCCATTATCTCATTAATGTTAGACAAGCAGTCTACCACCCCTCTCACTTGTTTTTCACCCGGAGTCTACAAAGATTCCACCTTATTGGGTGCTTACCTTGGTCCTTCCCCTCCCATCTCTAAGCCCAACTCATTGAGTTTGCATGTTACAAGTGTCACGGGCTGCTCAAAAGCAATCTAGTACCTTTGGTCAACAGTCAGTTCCACAACATCCCGTTATTGTGGTTTCAGCTGAGCCATCAGGATCTACCCCTCCAGGACCTCCTCCTCTTATGGGTGCGTCTCCTTTGTTCCCACTAGGAACCCATCCTCTAGGTCTTAACCATCCAAGAACTGTTTTGTCAGGACATTATCCTACAAGAGAGATACCTTTCTTGTTTCCTCCTCCTAAAATCTTTTCTCTCCTTGTCATGGATTTGTTGAGTCTCCCTAATATGACTTTGGGGATCCCAGTCTAGTACATTGATCCTCTAGTAAGCACTTCACCTAGTCAGCTCAGACCATATCATGCTTTGACCCTGGTTTAATCGGTCCCTACAACCCCTATCACTGCTCCAATTCCACCGCAACCTCAACAGGAACCCACTCCTGTTGTGAAAGCATCCAGACAGGGGGACAAAGCCAAGAAGAAGGAACCTAAGGACAAGGCTCCCGAGACAATTCCATCCACCCATAAGCCTACAAAATTGACACCTCGTTATGCTCTGTGTGAACTTGTTGGGCATGCCACCAATAACTCTCCTGAAATCCCTCGCCTCAAGTTTGTAGCCGATGATACATTTCCTAAGTCTAACATCCTGGTGGTCCATGTTAGCTTACATGACTCTAAAAAGAAACTTAAATCCTTACGCATGATTCACCCTTGTGCTTTGTGTGATAACTACGAAGATTATACCCATCATTGTCCTCAACTCGATGAATTTCATGAATACCTTCAGGAATTTCGCAAGTTCGAGGCCACTTGAAGTGGGTCATCTAGCCCTCTTCTTGTGAGTTCTAGTCCCACTCGTGCACCAGAACAGGGGTCTCTGGTCCCACCATCATGATGATCCCTCCCCTCAATGGCAAGATGATGGACACCACGGTCCATATCTTTTACTTGTTGTCATCCTTGAGATCCTCGCAGGAAAACTTCTTTGAGGTAGCCACTCGCATATGGACCCCTCCAAGACCTCCTCCTTTTGTGGGTGCCTCTCCTTTGTTCCCAGTAGGAACCCATCCTCTAGGTCTTAACCATCCAAGAATCATTCCACTGGGGCATTATCCTATAGGAGAGATACCTTTCTTGTTTCCTCCTCCTGGAATCTTTTCTCTCCATATCATGGCTTCATTGAGTCTCCCTAATGTGACTTTGGGTATCCCAGTCTAGTACATTGATCCTCTAGCGAGCACTCCGCTTGGTCAGCTCATACCATATCATGCTTTGACCTTAGTTCAACCAATCCCTATAACTCCTATTGCTACTCCAGTTACACTGCAACCTCAACAGGAACCACTCTTGTTGAGAAATCATACAGACAGGGGGGAAATGCCAAGAAGAAGGAACCTAAGGAAAAGGCTCCCCAAACAATGCCATCTACCCCTAAGCCTACAAAGTTAACACCTCATTGCGCTCTGTGTGAAGTTGTTGGGCATGCCACCAATAAATGTCTTGAGATCCCTCACCTCAAGTTTATAGCCAATGATACATTTCCTGAGTCTAACATCCTAGTGGTCCATGTTACCTTACCTGACTCTACAAAGAAACTTAAGCTGTTGCACATGAATAACCCTTATGGTTTGTGTGATAATTACGGCCATTATACCCATCATGTTCCTAATCTCGATGAGTTTCGTGAATACCTTCAGGAAGTTCGCGAGTTCAAGGCCACTTGAAGTGGGTCATCTAGCCCTCTTCTTGTGAGTTCTAGTCCCACTCCTGCAAAAGAATAAGGGGACTCTGGTCCCACCATCATGATGATCCCTCCCCCTAATTTCGAGATGACGGACTCCACAGTCCATATATTTTACCTGTCGTCATCCTTGAGATCCTTGCAAGAAAGCTTCTTTGAGGTTCCCGCATGCGCTTCTGTCGAACCTACCTCCTCAGAAATCGGTCTCAACATCAGTATATATTCCATCTACTAGCTTGTCATCTACCATTTCAGATGATGTGTATTTGAACCTTCTTTCTCAAGATGATGCACTAGGTACTGCCATTGGGTCATGTAGTCAATCCTACTCCCATCCACCCATCTTCCATTCCAATGAGGACATCATGGAAGCCATGACTACCCCTGATTACCCTTGGGATGATATGCACCATTGTGCATACTTCCTTCCATATTTATGAACCTAGAATTTTTCCCCGCATCTTACTCATTATGATCGATGACGTATCTAATACCAGGCTCGTCGCTATCTTCTCATCAGCGATGACCTTTATTGTCGCGGTGTTGATTGTTTCCCTCGTCATTGTCTCACTCATCATTATGTCTAGGACCTTACATCATTCGTAAGGACTTGGGTAAGGGGGCATATCTCTTAGTGGATTTCAAAGGCCAATCTCTTCCTAATCCTCGCAATGCACTCTACCTCAAGAAATTTTACCCATAGCATATCCCATTAATTTGTGTCTATTTATTTCTATCATGCATTTAGGTATGTTGCATCTTCTCGTTTGTTGTCTTTTTCACCTTTCTGATAGATACATCATCCACACTGTATATCATTTATGCCGATGGTGCAAGTTGCTTCTCCAGGAATCTAGCCTCAACATCATCAGCCATTTTCACCCCCTTTCATATGTTAGTCCATGCTAACAGTGTGTGCATTGGATATACCACCAATAATTGGGTTGAATATGATGTAGTGATAGGTTTCTTATTTGATGCCCTTGCTCATCACATCCTTCAACTTCGTGTTCGTTTAGATTCCTTGTTGCTTGTCATGCAATTGAATGGTGTGTATCATGTGCATAACCAAGTCCTATTTAGAAAATATCTACGAGTTAAGTTGTTGGTACGTGAATTTGAAACCATTACTTCCAATCGTGTTCTTAGAGCCCCAAATAACTCTGTAGATACCATTGCAAATAACATTCTAGATTGGCATTTATCACATGTATACCACAAAAGACAACCATAAACAAAACATATGGTGAACCATCATCGTCATATATATATATATATATATATATATATATATATATATATATATATATATATATATATATATATATATATATATATATATATATATATATATATATATAGATATAGATATAGATATAGATATAGATATAGATATAGATATAGATATAGATATATATGTGCATAACCACATTATGTATCAACATATAAAAATAAATGTGTTTGGAGTCTACCACTCTAAATACATATGGTACGCCCATAGAATAGTGGGTGGCACATAGGCCCCTACATCTCCTTATCATCCTTTGGAGGATCTCGTGCCAAGTTGGTCTGAGATGCTTGAATCCATTTTTTGAGCACTCAGAGCACAGTGGGGCTCCCCATACTCCTCTTGCTAGGGGGCATCATTCCCACCTTTGCATACCAAATCAGTCCCCTCCATCAAATATGCTTGTGGGAAGTATCCCATGCCTCGGGGCATGATGGTTTTCCCTGGCCATCTTCTCAATTTATTAACACAATTCTTAGCCTAGATCCCACCAGATCTAGGTATGGTCGATTATCCTCCCATTCCTTCGATAGTTTGTGCTACCGACCTCTCCAATGAGCCATATTCACATCGAATATCATAGATGTTTGATACCATATCTTCAAATACTCTACTCTATGTCATACCACCTTTACCACATAGTCCCCATGTTTGAGTTAGTGGGTGAGGGTGATTCTAGACCTCCTCTACTAGTTCATTCTTGTTTTCCTCTTCCCTTAATTCTTCACCAGGAACCATTGTTCCAAGAAGCATTAAGGCCATCTCTAGACAAGTATAGCCACTTGCCTAAAAGTTGCAGACCCTGACTCAGATGGTCGGTTTGTCCACTATGATCACCATAAGATTTAGGGCCTTCTCCTGCTCTCAAATTGGAGGAAAAATGCCCTTTTATAGGAAAACCCACAGTTTTTCTGTCGCACATTGTGACCAAACCATAGCTCCATTTGATGAACCATTGGCACCATTGGAAATCTCTAATTGAGTACTCTAATGGGTTTCTTTTAGCTTTTGGTAATTTGACACTTCACCAAGAAGCCATTTTTTCCATGAAGCGTCACTTTACCACCTCTTAAAATTGAATTTCTTCGTATTTTTTTCTTGTAATTTGGGATCACCTTCTATGGCAGCATCATCGAGTCACCCTTGTTTAGAGCATCCACCATGAGTCACCTTTTCATCCATGGAATATGTTTCGCATCCCATTGTATCATGTCAAAGTATTCCATCCATATTTTCATACCATTCATCCCATGTTTCCCATTTTGGCCTTCAATCATACTATCCACCATCCCCTCTAGAGTCGAGTCAGTCGTTGCCAGGTCAACCATTCACTTCATGCTCTCACAAGGGAAGTTGTTTCGTTGTATCTCAGTCCCATTTTTCCCATTTTCCCTAGTTTCATTCCATCAGTCGCATTACTCTTTTCCCTCATGCCTTAGTTGAGGATCCTCACTGCCTCACCTATGGTGGGCCCTATTCTGTCGATAGCGACACATCTATTCCAAAAGAATGTCCTAGAGGGTAGTGTATCTTGGTTCCAACTTCCAATCTTGTTCGGTGCCTCAGATCAAGCAAAGGGAATCGTCATTTCCGTTTGACATGATTGTTTCATGCTCTTGATTCATACACTTGATGGTCTAGTGATTCAGCAGATTGTACCAGTGATTCCTAGGTGTGTGTGAGATGTTTCAGACCTCATGAGGAGGTGGCCCGTCAGGTAGCCCCCCAGATTCCTGGATTACTTCATATTATGCTACAGCCTCAGATGCAGTTCCACGGATTTGATGGGTTCGGTTCTTGATGCTTGCAGCGCTCATAGCATGCATGTATCCTTCAAATAATCCATTCATTTTTGTAGAGCCCTCTCCTATTCAGCAGGGCTTGTTTGGTTGTTATACCCTCCCTCCCAACCATTTTTTGAGGGAAGGGGAATTATGTCTCATGTACTCATATGTTATTGTATTCAGTCCTGGCTCATGTTTTTTTAGGCGCATTATGTATATTGGATACATTGTATTATTTCCTGGCTCATTTATGCCAACATGTCATGTACCATTCAGCATATACTTTAGTTCTCAGTTTCATTTTGTTGGGCGCACCATTATTATTTGTTCTTAGTTATCTCGGCAGGGGAGGCATACCCATACCCGCCCCCTCATGTACCACAAAATAAAAGGAGACTTACATCAGTTACTTAGTCTCACCCCCTCAGTCACTGTCCTCTTTCAATTCAGCTTCATTGGTCTCTCTCTCTCTCTGACTCCCCTTCAGTGTCTAGTGATTGTTTCCTTACAATGTACTTCGGTCATATGTTTTTCTCCTAACACTCATACATTTGGGGGAAATCTGTTATCACCAAAAATTGGTCATCCAGCCATAACCTACTAGATAGATTGAAGTACACCATGTAGGGCCAATTTTACCATAGTAAAATTGCTTTCACTATAATAAATTACTTAATAAACCACATTTTTTAAGTTATTTCTGGTTAAACCAATGAACAATAATTAAATAAATCATTATTTATTTAATTATCTTCTAGGAATATTTAATTAAACCATTTTTTAACTAACACTCCTTGTCATATTTGACCTAATCATGACAAATAATTAGATAAATCATTATTTTTCTTATTTCTCTCTAGGAATAATTAATTAATCATTATTTAATTATTATTCCTTGTCAATTTTAACCAAATCCTCTAGGAATACTTAGACAAATCATTATTTCTTTATTATTCCTTACCCACATTCCTTTACATGATAAATAAATCATTTATTTATTATTTCTAAATAAAAGTATTTAACCAATTTAAATACTTTATCCCTCCAACCAAATATAATAAAATATTCCAAGCGGTTAATTCTATAATTTGGTTAATAATATTTTATTATTTTCCATTATTCGATAATAGCGTAATATTTTTTTATAAATTGGGGAGTTTTACATCCATTCTTCACTTTGGATCATTTTCATTGTTGCACTCACTGTTGTAACTTTGATTATAATCATTGTCACTTACCATTTGAGTTCCCATTGAGCTCAAACATTTTTTGTTGGGTTTACACATTATAGAGAAGAGAGACTCTACAGAGCTGAAAACATTGAGGATAGCCAAGAACCCATCCCACAGAGGGGGACTGGTAACATCATTGTTCCCTTCACAGGTGTCATATAATAAAATCTATTCTTTATATTTTGTTTCCATTGAGTTATTGGATTTATTTGTGCTTAATTCATCATTTCATCTTATTGTTTAACTATTTCTGTTGCATAGATTAGGACTTTGGCAGGTTTTTTTCTATCATTTGTTGCAGATCCACATTGTTTTACAACCATTTTTACTGTTAATCTCCTTTTTCATCTACGGTCTAAAGTGGTTTCTTTTCATACATTCTCGATAATAATACCATATAACAAATGATGTTTAGCTTACTCTCCCTCTCTACCAGATTAGAGAGGACGTCCTTTTCACTATCAACAAACTAACTATCCCATGAATACAGTGTAAAAGAACTAGTAAGGGCAGGAATAAGAATGTATTCAGATTTATTTACATCATTACTTTCGTACATGGGAGCCCTTGACTTCTTTTGAGGTGGATGATCTTCTTCATGGTCACTTAAGGAGTCTTTTATTCTTCTTTCATATATTATTTGACTTCTTTTAAGGTGGATGATCTTCTTCATAATTACTTGAAAAGTCTCTTCTTGTTAAATTATTTATAGTATTTATATATTTATGTTCGAGGTTAGGACCCTAGTCCATTTTAGCCGTTGGCCTAGCTAGCCGTTGGAGGCTCTGCTCAAGCTATTTAACATGCAAAGCTAGATCTGGTTCTTCAACTTGTCCTGATGATGAACCACACTAGCGGGTTCGAAACGCGTCGACAAATGATAGATCTTGTGATTTACGCCGAAAAATCTCTCATAAACCTGATATGGATAACAAAAGCCTCAATTCAATAAGTCTCTTCTTATTCTTTCATATCTTCTATCGTAGTTATTCCTTTAGTTGTATTTTCTTCTGTTATTGTTTTTATTTCTTCAGTGGTGTTGTAACGTGACCTTTTCCTCTTCTCGTGATAGTCTCGTGCATAATGACCTATCTTGTGGAAATTGTAGCATTCAATATGAGATAAAAATATTTCATTCCTTCATTTTGTATTTTGAGGAGTCTTCCTTGATTGACTCCTTTTCCCTTCTTCCTTTTTTCATGAGTGATATATGCAGTGGGCTCTCCCTCTTAAGTCTTTGTTGGCTTGTGGGGGACTGACCCAGGTTCAGCATTAATTAGCCAAACAAATCTCTACACCACTGGCCCTTTTGACATAAACCCATGGAGCGTGGACCGAAGTCTCACCTGAAGCAATATGGGGGGATGCTGGAACCAAGTTTCCGCACCCTAAGATGGTCATGATGTCCTTTTATTCCTTCTATTTCTACCTTTGCTCAAGTCATTAAGTGCTAGGGCTCTCTCTGCCTAGCCCCTTATTCCTCCCTTCAATACCTCTACGAAAGGTTACGACTGACCTTCATGCAACCCTAACCTTCGGTTTAGATACTTTCGCGCTGCTAAGGCAGCGTATTGCATATATTATCTAGTTACCTTAAGAATATTACTTATCTTATTATACTCACAGTTAGCACCACATAAATAGGTATTCTTATTTACGTTTAGTTATCCAACATAATTATACACATTTTTGCATCACATAAGAATTATAAAGGAAATTCATACATAATATGACAAGATCCATTAATCAGAACAAAGACACAAAAATTGTAGAATACTTCTCTTTATTGATATATTCCAAGTGATTACAAACTCTATCCACCCTGCGCACACAGCTACAAGGGTCCATGCACTCAACTGCGGACTTCCACCCTAGGCCTTTACGCACTCAGTTGCAAAGCCTCTACCTATGCTATGACCTGAAAATTAGATTTCTTACTTCAGAGCTATGACTCTCTTACATGATATAATCCTGATGTCTCTAAAAATACTTAGAGCTTAGCTCTTTTTATACAATCTCATGGTCCGCAGACCATGGGTGGACCTTTTACAGCTGACTTTACTTTACAAAACTAAGGGTAGACAACCCTTTATGACTTCTGACACCTTTGCGCTCCGTGACTACAAAATGCGGAGTCTTTACAAGTTTATTACAAAATTTGACCAAAACATGGGCTTTTAGCCCTAAAACTATCCTTGGGGGATCCCAATCCCAATAGGCCCCCAACATAAACACCATGACTTGTCGTCGAGTCACTCGGTAGGCGCGGAGATATTTGCACAAAGCCCTTCCAGCTCGACTTGTATGACCGCCACCTTAGTTATGCACTGTGCTGCCGCCTACTTCGTGTCTTCCACTGTTTGCTTGGTCACTGCTCCTGCACTATCGGCCTGAAGCTTTTTTTGCATCGCTTGCAGAGTCGCAAGCTTGCCTTCAATAGATCCTGTCACTGTGTAAGCCTCATATAGTCAGGGCTTCAGTCTTGCCTTCAGGATTGCTTCCTTGTGCAGCACTACATCCACCTATTCCTTCACCTGCTTGGCCTCCTGCAGCATGGCTAGTCTCTGTGTCAGCGTGATGGTTCACACTATGCCCTTGACCTCATCATAACACTGTTTTAGCTCACACGCTTCCATCTCTAGCCATTGTACATTGGCATCCTCCTGCAACCTGGTTAGGACCTCACATGACTACTTAAGAAATTGTGTGCAGTCTGCTACTACACTATCCACCGCCGCTACTACTTCTGTGACAATGGTCACCCATTGTTCCTTCACTTCTAGTGGAGTTGAAGGTTGGGCCCTCAACTGTAACTCTGTAATTTGTAGGTTCAACTCCAACTGAACCCGTGCCATCTCAGTATGATTATCGCACACCCTGTGGCTAGCTTATGGATGTGTACCTCAATTGGCTCCTCCTATGGAATGGCCAAATCTAGGACCATTCGGCATGCTTCCTCAATGAACTGCATAATGTGCTTTCTCTGATTAGTCATCTTGGTCTCAGCAGTGATGGAAACATTTCTTTGCAGGGCCATCTACTCTTTGTTGATTTGTTGTTCACTGATCACCTGGAGGGTGCAATGATCATAGTCTCTCACCTTTGCAATCGCTCCATCCTGCAAGAGGTGGATCACTTCACACGAGAGCGCTACTAGGTTCAATCCTACTCCCTTTAGGGTACTAACAATGGGCCTGTCAGCCTCATTCTCTATGGTCAGTTCTCCATCAGGCAACATTATCACACTAGAGGCCTTCGCGCATAGCATATCGGCAACCTTTGAAGTGCCGATGGCCAGGCTAGTAGACATCATGCCAGCCTATGATGCCTGGGTCTGCAACTCCTACAACCCTGTCTGGATAGACCCCAAGATGATCTGTTGCTGCTGCTCAAATTGTTGCAGGGCCTCCGCTGTGACATCCCTCACTATGTTACTAATATCAAGCAAGTCGCCCTCTATTAATGTGATGGGGTCTAGTGAGGCCTTGGTGGCCTTTGATTTCTTCCTGGGGCCTCCTTTCTCCAATTCCCTTGGGTGCTTGATGTGGGCAGACATCTCCTGAGGGTCCACGCAATTTTATTCTGTCTCCTCCTTCATCTCAATTGAAGGCGACCTCGCACCTTTGTCAGAGCCCTGCTCTATCCCACCTGTCTACTTCCATGTCAACTACATGGCCTTACACTCCATCTGGCCCTTATCAACGGCCTCCTTTTTCCTTTTTTTGGCTATATGTGTCATCTTAAGCTTAGCCTCCTCCTTTTTCTTCTACGTGGTGGACTTTCTTCCTCCCACTACCAAGTCTGTCATAGAGCGCCACTATGCTGGCCATTGATCCAACACTGCGTCAATGGTGTCATCCTTTGCAAGATAAGGCAAGTCTTACCATTTCTATGTAGGGTCCTTCCGCACCCTGATGGATACTTGATGGAATTTTGCTTTAAATTCGATGTAGCTCTGCAGGCTGGCGTACACCGTCGGTTACAATCGCAGTTTATGATTGATAACCATCCAGACATTCATCTCCATCAAGATCCAAAATATCTTGTTGTCACTAACTCACTACGCATCCTTGGTGGCCCACAACGAAGCACACTTCACTGCTTCTGGGACGTTTGGTGCGACCGAAAGGAACTGTCTGTCCGAAAAGCTCCCACGCTACCAGCATAATTGACAGCAACAACAATGTGTAGTGGAATGCCTTGCTGAGCTCCTGGGCTTTGCGGTAGTTTGCCAGGAACTCTCTATGAACATAGTCTGACCAGTTGAACTGGAATTCTTCAGTGGACTATGCCAGTAGCATGACGACAAGCACTGAAACTTCATCGGTGTAGCACTTCCTCATCACTTTCCCTATGAGGATTTGCATGGTTACCTTCATAGTAGGGTCACAGATGCTGGATATAGCATACCCATGCAGCTTATTCACCAATTTAAATTTTTCTTTCATGGATTCTACAAGAGCCTACTCACCACCTTTTCCACCAAATATCATATCTGGATTCTCTCCTGTATACGAAAAGTGCGTTACATGGTGAATCAATCTATCCGTGATGGGTATCAGCTCCTCCAACCACAAAAACCCATAATGTACAAAGAATAGTAGCTACTTGATGACCAAAATTGTCACCGAGGTGTGGTTATAGTGTGGAACCTAGAGCAAGTTGAGAAACCCTGCCTTTTCTACTCCCTTGAGCCACCTTGATGGCTCCAATGTGGTCATTCCCGTATTCGTATCAATGATGCGGCGGATCAGCTACTCGGTCATCAAGTGTTTGAACTTCTCGTGATTGGCCAAGTCCCAGTCTTCAAGTTTCAATAGTGACACTCGTGCCAACCGCGGTCTGTCAAAAACAATTTCATCTGGCAGTAGAGGGGTTTGCAAGGGAGTCTTACTCTCATCGATGTCCTTTAGTACCTTCGTCTTAGGCTTGAACGGAGGGACATACTCTGGCAATCAAGTAATAGGCTCTGCACCCTAGGCTTCAACCTCCTCCACTTCAACTTCCACATCCTCATTGTAGATCAGGATGTCTTCAATGTCTTCCTCCTCCAACTCCAAATTTATGGCCTTGCATTTCTCCTGTGCGGTGGGTTTTGGTGGGTTTCTTCTTGGCAATGCATGCACTAGTATGGCAGGTTGCTTGCCCTTTTTATCCTTCACGGTCTCTTTGGTTGGGGTTGACTTTGGTCTCTACATTCTCAGTGATTTAGGGACTTTAGCGAGCACCTCAGCGACCTCTGGAGCAACTACTTTTTCCTCCATCTCAACTTCCGGCACTGATTCTTGTACTTCAGTATCTCTAACTTCTGTTGGTGCTGACATGATTTTATGCAAGAACTCCTGTGTTTCCTTTGGCAATGTCTTAAATACTTTACTGGCTATCAAAATCTTGTAGTGCTCGCGATTCATGTGCGCCTGAGAGCTCAACAACTCAATTCTAAAAATTCCAAGTGTTTTTCGCTAGACAACCACTTGTAATTTATAGGGCATTTTGAATTCAAATCCAACCGTTCCCCCCAAATTCAGTCCATTAATGCCAGATTGGTGACAAATTTTCAAATATCTAAGCCATAAATTTCATCTTAAATGTCGGTCACCCACTCCATTTGGCTGCATTTCTACTGTCAAGTCATGAACAGTGACTTTAACAGTCACTTTCTAGCTGACCTGCGTGATTTCTCCCTGGGTACTGCAGCTCCCTTCGCGCTGCCATGAACCCTATGACACTTCCTTGTTTCGCACAATCCTCCAATCACGCAGCTCCCCAACCTAGGCAATGTAGTTTATAGTCCCGTGCCTCCTTTCAGCTACCTGGAGTGCTAATACTATGCTACCTTCATCTAGTCACAGGACCAGACCACCGTGTATGGCTTCAAGCAACTTCCATTCACCCTTCCTAGGAAGGGTTCTCCATTTAATTTGACCAGCTTTACCACTCCTCCATCGGTAATTTCCTTAATGACATAGGGCCCTAACCAGTGCATCCTGAATTTCCCTGGAAATTTATCAAACTTACTTTCATATAACAAAACCAGGTCATTTACCTTAAATGTGTGTAGCTTGATGTGTCAATCATGCCATGCTTTTTCGCACTGCTTTTGGACCTGTTGGTGAAATCCCACTAGAAATCTTTCTTCCTCAAGCTCATAGAGTTGTATGAGCCTTTCTCCAAGGCTCCACAATCCGTCATACCTATGAGACTCGCTATGCGCAGACTAGGCACAATATATTCCGTAGCCATTACCACTTCAACACCATAGACAAGCCTAAAGGGGGTTTTTCCAGTCAACTTCTTGCATGTCGTTCGATAATCCCATAGTACTGCAGGTATAGGTAAGTCCTAATCACTTCGATGAGCATTGCAAACCTTGGTCAACACATTCTCCAGCACTTTATTAAATGCTTCCACCATCCCGTTAGCCTATGGGTGATAAAGCATGCTCTTCTTATTCAAAAAGTGTGTACTGCGATCACTCATCAAGATCATTGGATAGCCAAATCGCGTCAGTATATGCTGAAAGAGGAACTTTGTAGTAGTCGTGCCTATGCAATCCTTCATAGGTTGTGTCTCCACCCAATGAGTCAAATATCCCATCACAGTGATAATGTACCTCGCTCCCATCTTTCCTTAGGGCTGAATGGGTCCCACAAAATATATCGCCCATTTCTCAAAGGGTTGCAATGTCATCTGTGGGTTCAAAGGCATCTCATCCCTCCACGATGGCCTACCAGTCCTTTGACACACATCACATGCCTTGCAATACACTTTTGAGTCCTCATGGAAGGTTGGACACCATAACCCTATGCGTAGAATCTTCTGCGCAGTTGCTCTTCCTGCATAATGTCTTCCCGCGGTGCCCCCATGAGCGTCCGCAAGGATGCTTCTTTAAAACTCAAGTACATATCATTGCAATATCTCATCAGACCCTAATTTGTACAGATTCCCAGCAATGACAAAGAAATTTGTCGCATGCACCACTAATTCCTTCTTCTGTTGGATAGTGTATCCTTCCAAGGCAGTCCCTGTCATTAGGAAGCATATTAAATCCTCAAAATGACCATCCGCGACGCGCACTACAAATAGTTGCACGTCAGGCAATCCCTCCTCCAAATTAGTGGGTTCTTCCCCTGTTTCGATTCGCGACAGACGGTCTGGTCCCACATTCATTCATCTAGGCTTCACAATAACTTCAAAATCATACTCCTGGAACAATAAGACCCACATGCATATTCTCCCCCCCAACACAAGCTTATTGACTAGGTACTTCAGTGTGGAGTGATTTGTACACATCTTAAAATGGCCTCCCAGCAAGTAGTACCTAAACTTCTAGAGCACGTATACCATAGCTAACCCTTCACACTCAGTGGTGGAATAGTTCTTTTCTGCCTTAGACAACCTTCTACTTGCGAATGTTATAGGATGGTCCAAGTCCTCTCCACCAGCCTGTGTTAGTACTACTCCTAGTGCTATACATGACGTGTCGACATGTACATGGAACTCCTTCTTCCAATCTGGGAAGACTAAAATCAATGCGGTGATCATCTTTTATTTCAATACATCCAATCTCTTCTTACAATCTTCGTTCCAGCAAAATGTGACATCCTTCTTCAACAATTTCTCCATAGGCATGGTGATCTAGGCATAGCCTTTGATAAACTTTCTGTAACATCCAGTGTGTCCTAATGTAGTGCACAACTACTTCACACTCCTTGGTGCTTTCAATTTCAATATCATCGCGATCTTTAGGGATCTACCATCAGTCCCTATCTACAAACCACATGAACCAACAGGGTCCCAAAAGAAACATGAAACAAACACTTCTCTAGATTGAGCACGATCTGGTATCTTTGACAAGTATCCAGCATCAGGCACAAGCTTGCTACATGGTGTTTCACCAACCCAAACACAGTCTAATCATCGAAGTATACTTCCAGGAACTTATAAATAAACTCTTTGAACACAACAATGACTACACACGAGAAGATCATAGGTGCATTCTTCAATCCAAATGGCATTACAGTGTACGGGAAACAACCCCACTCAGTTGCGAAGGTTGTCTTACTCCTATCATCCAGCACAATTTTGATCTGGTGGTACCCCAAGAACCTAGCAGTGAAGGAATATGCTTCCTAGCCACCTACATTTTCCAAAACTTCATCAGTGAACGGAGTCGGGAAAGGATCATGTACGCAAGCGTCATTCAGCTTTTTGAGATCCATGCATATCCTTATTTCATCCTTCTTCTTCTTCTCTTATACCATCGTTGGGCTTACCCAGTCACATTCTTCCATATGCTCAATAATACCTATCGCAAGCATCTTGTCTTGCTCTAAGTGGACCCTTTCCTTATACTTCAGATTGAGATGGTAAGGCTTTTGCTTAATCGGCTTCTTGTAAGGCTTCAATGTGATCTTCATAACACCTAGGTCGATCCATAAACTTGGTAGGGAATAAATCCTAGTATTCACGGAGAAATTCAGCAATCTTATCCACCATCGCGTCATCCCAGTAATCTCCAATCTTCGCGAACTTGGGCTTTGCCTCCATACCAATGTTTACTTGCTTCATTTTCAGTGACGCAGTTATATCAGGATTCTCAACCTGTGGTCCTTTAACCTCGTAGTGATCCTCTATTTTCGGGATGTTAATCTTTCATGGATCCTCATCCTCTTCTTCAATGGTTACATTATAGCATTCTAGTGTGTGAATCAATTGAGTAGCCCACTCAGGTTGAATCAGGTCTCAAGGATCCTGCGATATCCTAAAGATTGTTGATTTCACCTCTTGTAGTGCCTCATCAATACTGTCGAACCCGTCTTCAAAATTAAATGTCATTATGAATCCTTTGCATAGAATATCCCATTTACCTCTACCATGGCGAAGCTTTGTTTCTACATACCAGTTCATTGGGACAACATCCAAGGTGTGACAGAACTAGTGCACCCATTCAGGTTGGGGCTTCCCTCCATAAGCCTGAGCCCATTTGGCCAAGTGCACACGCGGTTCATCCTGCCCATCATACTTGTCTGTCATTTGCACCTTCTTTCCCAAATAATTTCCTCATCATTCTCCTACATTCGCGCCAATCATCAAAGCTTCCCTTGTGCATACCCCACCATCTTGTGGGTGTAGCCCGAAATGCCCAGTGCAACTCTTGGAAGTACTACTTTTCTAGTACCTCCCTTTCAAATGCATCAAAAAAGATATCTACATCATTCAGGCCATCATAGGTAGGTATATTTCTTACCTCCAATGACACCAAGTGCAGCGACCGGGTCATCATGTTACAGCTCAGTGTAGTTACTTCATGTAACCAATTCTACCAGTGCTCTAATTCTTCATTAGAGTCAAAGGTACAGGAACTCTCACGATTCCACGTAATTCATCCATCTGCCATTGGATTCACCCAGTCCTGCTCTCATGCTATTATCTTATAGATACATTCTAGATCATCATCGCTCTCATAATCGTGGATTGGTTTAGTATAGCATGATCCTTCAGCAAGATCTAGGGGTACTATTACGTGGAGTTATTTCTTCTCAAATATCATCTTTCACTTCTTTAGGTTGATGACCCTGTTCATATTAGTAGCCCAATCAATTCCTAGGATTTTAGGATAGGGGTTGTTGTCATCCATAATTTCTATTACTTCAAAGTCAGCCAGCACACTTGCAACTTCAATATCTAGAGTCACTCCCTGCGACCGCCCCATGGGGATGATCTTCTGCTGATTCACCATCCTTAGCTGAATCGGAGACCATTGCAGTGTGGGTCTCCCCATTTGTTCCCAAGTCTGCTTCAGTAGGATGTTCGCATCTGATCCCATGTCCAAAATAACCTGATCCATTTCATACTCTCCTATCTGTGCGGTTAGTCTCATCTCCCATCCCGTTCTTGTTTTATGATTTCCAATAATTCATACTACGTGCAACTCACCTAAAGCATTTCTAGCACATCTGTATATGAGCTCTTGTAAACCCTTCACAGCCTCACTATTGCGTAGTAACTTAATACAGGTCTCCAAGAAAGTTGTAAGCATAGAAGGGTCCATCTCATGATCAGGCTTATCCTTGCTCCCTGAGGTGGAGGCCTCATCAACTTTGCTTCCATGAAGGTTTCACGTGCGCACTCCAAATCAAACTCAACCTCCTTCACCAGAGCTTTGCGAACCAATGTACTATCTTCGGGTTGTTTCCCCTTGTCATCTCCTATTACGACTCTATTTCGGAGCACTATACTCACATTTGGATCCTATTCGCATGTCTTAGACCTCATCATCTGCAGGTTCTAAGTCGGCGGAGGTGGTAGTGACCCTTTGTCGCATATCCTAGCCATCAACGTAGGACAATCTTTCATTTCATGATTAAATAGAGTGCAATACTTACACGACGGACAGGTTGGGTTAGTGCAATAATGGGCATAATGTCTTGGTCCCTCACAATTGTATTAGATCAATTGTCCCCAACCTCTGCCAGGTCCTCCTTTGCCTCGACCTTGTCCCTGCCCCTAAAATCCTATCCGTGCCATCCCCGTGCTCTAGTCAGGGGGCTGCGTTTCTACCTGAACCCTATAGCCAAGTGTTCTATCCATCATCAACTCATAGCTTCTACAGTTGTGCTCATCATGCCCTACCAACCTACAAAAGTTGCAGAAGAGTTGTTGTGGTGTCTTACGAACTTCTGCAGCAAATGATAGTTATCCATGGCATGTTTTCCTGCTACCTGACATATAGCACACCATAATACAGGCCCCGCTCTTGGTCCTTCTTGAGCTTATGGCCTCAAAGGCATCGGTCCTCCTCTTGCAATATAGTTCGCAAAGACTGGGAAATGGTCTTTGTCATGCCCCTGACCCTTGCATTTTAGGCACCATACCTCTTCGCGCACCTCTGGTCGAACGGTTTTGTCTTGCTTCAAACTTTGCATCTCAAGGAAAATATTTTTCAACTACGCATGGATCTGTTGAACCCCCAAATTTTAATGTTGCATCGATGTCTCATGTAGTCTAATTTCAATCTCCAAGGCCTTTGCCTGAGTTGTTATCTTCTGTTGTGATAGCGCAACCCTTAGGTGTGGCAGGAGTGAAGCCACAAACCATTCGCGATGTTGTCCATATGTTAAGTTCATGTTAGCTTCATGGATCTTACACTTCAACCCTCTAATATAATTCACAATGTGTCTCACCTAGCTGCATCGCGATTTCCTTGAATCCCACAATCGACTCTACCTCAGATTTAGGCCTACTGAATTCTCTATTCAGTGTTGTCTAGATGTTTGCCACTCCAGCATTCAGGTTATCATTAGAGTACTTAATATATTAGGTTAGCGCGCAATATTGTAGAGAACTAACCAATGTCATTTTATTTATGTGATCATTTGTAACGCCCTGAGCTTCCATACAACTTTCACGATGAACCAAAACTGCTTCGGGTCCTCATTTCCCAAGCCTTTGAACAAAGGTAGCTTCACTGAATTTTCCATACTGAACTATGATGGAGGTGGGAGTGGTACGGGTGAAGTCGCAAGTGATGGTGGTGAAGTTGGAGGTGGTGTTTGTGGGGGTGGCATTCTTAGGACTCCTTTTCTTATTAACTAAATAGCACTTTGCGGAGAAACATGCACTATCCCTTCTTCGTCAACTCGCAGAGGTGAAATTAATGGACTATATTTAGGACACTTTTTTCCTTCGTTCCTATAAGTTTTTCTGCTTCGCGCAACTCCAAACATCAAGGTAGCTACATAACCTATTTTCGCACAATCCAGGTATTCAAAGATTTCACGTACTTACCTCACAGTCCTTTGAAAAAGCACCGCTCCACCTCGCTGTAGATGACTGAGGTATCGACTGCGAATTCAGTCACAAATCCTCCTATGACGCGATTGATCCAATGATCGACAACACGAGCGATCTTGTCCTCAAATGCTTCCAATTTCTGTACTAGCTCCGGGATCCAAACAATAAGACTGTCAAGCTTCCACCTTCCTTAGTTATCTACTAGCTTCACGATCCACTCATATAGCTCAACCGGAAAGGAGTAGAAAAATATTTCATGGATCTGTGTATACAAGTACCTATCTAACCATTGTTCCATTGTCAGTGGCAGGTTTCTATTCTCCTGCATTGCAAATTCATGGATCTTCCTATCCAACCATCCCCCCATCTCTTTCTTAGTTGGATTCCAGTGATACGACATCACACATCTCTTATGTAGATTTTGGTCCCAGCAATGGAACCATTTGTTGGATTGTGGGGACCTTACCCAGGTTCAGCATTAATTAGCCAAAAAAATCCCTACACCACTAGCCCTTTCAGCATCAGCCCGCAGAGCACGGACCAAAGTCTCACCCGAAGCAGTATGGGGGTATGCTAGAACCAAGTTTCCGCACCCTGAGATGGTCGTGATGTCATTTTATTCCTTCTATTCCTGCATTCACACAGGTCATTAAGTTTTAGGGCTCTGTCTGCCTAACCCCTTATTCCTCCCTTTAATATCTCCGCGAAAGGTTACGACTGATCTTCGCACAACCCTAACCTTCAGTTTAGATACTTTCTCACTGCTAAGGCATCGTATTGTACAAATTGTCCAGTTATCTTAAGAATCTTACTTATCTTATTAGATACTCACAGTTAGCACCACATAAACCGATATTCTTATTTGTGTTCACTTATCCAACATAATTATACAGATTCACGCATCACATAAGCATTATAAAGGAAATTCATACATAATATGACAAGATGCATTAATCGGAACAAAGACACAGAAATTGCAAAATACTTCTCTTTATTGATATCTTCTAAGTGATTTCAGACTCTATCCACCCTGTGCACATAGCTGCAATGGTTTGCGCACTCAGCTGCAGAGCCTGTACCTATGCTACGACCTGAAACTTAGACTTCTTACTTCAGAGCTACGACTCTCTTACATGATATGACCCTGATGTCTCTAAAGCTACTCAGATCTTAGCTCTTTTTATACAATCCCATGGTCTGCGGACCATGGCTGGATCTTTTACAATCGAATTTACAAAACTAAGGGTGAACAACCCTTTATGACTTATCACACCTTCATGCTCTGTGAGGACAAAATGCAGAGTATTTACAAGTTTATTACAAAATTTGACCAAAAAGTGATTTCAGACTCTATCCACCCTGCGCACATAGCTGCAATGGTTTACGCACTCAGCTGCAGAGCCTGTACCTATGCTATGACCTAAAACTTAGACTTCTTACTTCAGAGCTATGACTCTCTTACATGATATGACCCTGATGTTTCTAAAGCTACTCAGAGCTTAGCTCTTTTTATACAATCCAATAGTTTGCGAACCATGGGTGGATCTTTTACAACCGACTTCACAAAACTAAAGGTGAACAACCCTTTATGACTTATGACACCTTCATGCTCTGTGAGCACAAAATGCAGAGTATTTACAAGTTTATTACAAAATTTGACCAAAATATGGGCTTTTAGCCCAAAAAATGTCCTTGGGGAATCCCACTCCCAACACTCTTCATGCTTCTGAATCCTTCCTATTGCTATCATCCTCGATTGTTCTTGAGTAAGATTCCCAACAATTTCATCAAGTGACAAAAGGACATTGTTGTCGTTGATTATAGTAATGAAGGCCTCCCAAATAGGAGGGAGACCTATAAGAGTCACAACTACTAGTCCCTGTTAGGAAAAATTTCTCCAAATCTCTACAATTGATCTCTAAGGTGAGAGATCCTCATAATGTAGGATTGAACAAATTCTCCTTTGTTCATATTGGTTTCCTTGAGTTGATCTTTCAAGGTGATGATCTCATTCAATTTTTTGATTTCATACATGTCGGCTATATTTTCATACATATCTTTAGAATTTCTTAAATTCTCGACACATGCAAGTAAATGATCTTGTAAACCATCAACTATAATTTTATTTTCTTTGGACTCACATTTCTTGTACCTGTTCTTGAGGGAAGCAGAATCATTTTATCGAGGCTCGGGCATCCTTCCTTGAATGTATTCCAGCACATCATTGTTTTCAGCTATAATCTTCAATATGATTTTCCATGTAGAAAAGTTTGATGCATCACCCAACTTTTCATGCTCCTTGAAGGTAGAGGAAGACATCTTGACCTTGATTAGGAAATCTTCTTTCTCATAATAAGGTATTCAATGCTTGTCTTCTTTTGGGCTTTTCCTTCACCTCAACTCTAATACCATGCCAATTTTCCTGATTATTCTATGTTGCATCAATTACATTAGCCCAATTACTTTTTCATTAACAATGCATCCAATTATTAGAAATGTAACCAATCATTAACTATAACTGAAGATAGAACAATATATGAAATGACAAAGAAGACAACATCACAACCATAAGAGACAGTAGATTGGTCCAAGACCAGGGAAAAACCCCATAAGGGAGAAACCCTTTCAAATATTCTTCTTTAATAGATCGTCATAAAACGTTTTCAATAAAGAGTACAATGAGCCCAATAAATATATTTGTAGCAAAGATTTACAAAAAAAATCTACATATCTACATATCTATAGAACAACAGAGAGAAATAGTAGAGAGAAGCCAACTGAAGCCAAATTTCAAACCCAAGGTCAAAACCTTGGACGCTCTCAGCAAAACTGACTACTTGCATTTGAAACTCTATACGCTCTCTCGACCACTATGTGAGGGCGTCTGTAACTGCTCAGACGCTCTCAGGAATACTCTATGCATGTGTCTGGGATCAAACTCACCCAAATCTACTCTAAACCTTTAGACGCTCTCTTCTAGTTATTGTGCATGCGTCCGGGACTACCTGAACGCTCTCAGGATCACTCTATTCGAGCATCTAGGGATCAAGACCTTCAAATCTACTTCTAAAATCTTAGACACTCCCGTAGTCTTTGTTGATGGTGTTGGACTCACCAACATTCAAGGGATCACCTTCATATGAAGTCCCAACTAGACCTCACACCATTTGGTTTAAGATTCCCATCCGGTATGATGGCCCGATTTCCATTATCATAGAGATTTTCCTTACCGCTTGTCGTTCATCACATGAGAGTGTTATTCTTGTATCTTCAAAAATCAAGGTGAGTATGCCTGGTGAGTGCATAATGTAACTTGTTTCTAGGTTCTCTTACTATAAAGGAAGAGAGTAAAGTGAGCCTCTAGATGAGAGGTAATAGTACCACCCAGGGAGAGACACACGTGAACCAGAAAGGGTATGTCCAGCCTCCAATGGGATAGTCCACAGCAGATGTGATAGTTGTTAAAACCAAAGTGCAAAAGAAAACACATACACCATCCAGCGGAGTATTCCACATGGAGAGATGGTTGTTATAACCAGCAAACAAGAATGTTTTGTCTAATGTCCTACAGAATAATCCACAAGGATGAGACAATAATGATAAACAATACAACACATCTTCAACGATGTAAGTACTAAAACAATCGAAGTAGTTCAACTATCTAAGTACAGGTTAAGAAAACATGCATTACAAACATTTAAAGAGTAGCTTTACCAATATCTACAAAACATGCGTGAAAATGTGTTGGCCTTAACAGGCTTCTAAATTAAGAAAAAGTACCAAGACACATATGTACACCACACATCACTAGTCCCAATATTGGGACATTGGAGCCACTCGTCACCCCTCAAAGAATAGACTACAGGATCTCAAGGCTATGTGGGAGGAGCCAAGATGAAAAGACCTTACTCATATAATGGGAGGGGTATATATAGCTAAGCGTGATGCTTGACCCTTGTGACTCTTGGACTACCCTCATGATCGTTCAAATTCCCATGACCTTTCAACTGACATGACTCTTCAAATTCTTGTGTGCATCCACTAGACTTTCACTTTACATCACATTCAGTTACAATGGATATGGCCCATAGTGGTGGTGTGGCCAAGACAACTCATGACACAACTCAACATGACAACACTGACATGTACTGGCCAACTGTAGTGTTCATGTCAAGCTATTGTACTGTTGAGTGATGGATGTACTCTTAGTGTGCTTTGTCTTCTCCTTCACATGGCTTAGTGCTACAGGGTCTTCGATGGTCTTGGTCTTGCATGATGGTTCAATGCAAGTGTTCCTTTCTCTTGTTGCTTGATATGTTTGTTATGTCTATCCAGCTGCAAGCAAGTCTTCTAGCATGTGCACTCCTTCTTCATCCCATTCGTCATCTCACCATGATCTATCAGTGTACATGTTCATGCAATTCACTCATAACAGGATGACATCAAATCCAAAACCTCCTAGTCTAGCATGATGCATCATTCTCATGTTCCAAGCCTGGGACAGATCACAGTTTGGGAAGAGGGCCTAGTAAATGTGAAATGTGTAGTTCTAGGTGACAAGGAGAGAGGACAAGTCACTCACACAGCACAGAGCATAGCTCAGGCTAGGATGAGGAACTCCGAGAGAACAACCTTGATTGTTAGGAAATATTGTGCAGTGACCACTGGGAGGTAGGATTGCACAGTGAAGGACACCAGTGACAGTTGCAAGGTGGGACCCTGAGGGGCACTTCTACACCGTTCCTAGAGGGAAGAGAAGACAGGGTTGTAGGGGGCCTTCTTGGAAACTATGTGAAACTTATGAGAGCAGTGTACGACAGGCACCAGAGGGCTAGTTGGGCATGTCTACGCAGTTTTGGAGAGAAGTGCAGACCTAGGCCTCAGTGTAGTGTAGGGTTCTAGAAGACAAGAAGGAGGCTTGATGATTGTGCTTGAGAAATGCAGTTTAGTTTGTATGTGGAGGCAGTTTTATGCGTAGTTCTAGGAGGCAGAGAGGTTTCTCACCTCTGGGATTGTACAGTGCAACTTTCCAAGAGGACACCCTCATGCACTTCATAGTTCCGGGCATCAGAATAGGGTTAATGAGGGTTGAGACTGTGCAGTGCAGCTCAATCAGTGTTCAGTGGAAGAGGGTTATCGAGTTGGACAGATTTTATGGAAAATTGGCTAAGTTTGGGAGGTAAGTGAACTTTTGCAGTCTCAACATTGAGATCACACACTTAGCATACTCTGGCAACATGACAACACTAACCACCAGGACAACATAGCAAAGCATGACCCTCTGTGGGACCGTTTAGAGGTGAAAGCGACAAGTGTGACACATGGGGTAGACCTTCGCATGACCGTGATGACACTTATGCGATAGTGCTTGCAACTTTGTGTGTGAGTATAATGGATGTTCTTATAGCTAAGGCAACCCAAACACATAAAGACAAACCTTCAAAACCACCTGAACAAGATCGCAAGCATAACAAAGAATTCAATATACCAAAAGAAAATAGTTGGTCAAACAAGAAAAAGGATGAAAATACTTCACAAGAGCTCATGGGGTGAGCTTGAGAATTTGTAACCATCAAAGGAAAAACCAAGGAAGGCTCCAAAATTTGGATGCAAGCCAAAATATTGGAGGGCATTGCAGCCGCTACAACACTTGGCGACACATTGTTTGAATACCAACTTCTCTGTTTTGGTTCATTTTTAGTGCGTGGCCTTGGACTTTTAGGGAGTATTTATTCCTTGTGCAAATCACTTCAGCTTCCCCACTTGCCCCATGGATATACATGGTTCACCTTGTACCAACTCAGTTAAACACAAGACAAGATTCAGCCAGATCAAAGTGTTTCAAATCGGGAAGAGTAATTTGGCTCACGAGCTTAAGATTTTCAGAGTATGTTTTTCATCTCTAGTGTTTCTCCACTACCAGCAGGCCTGGATAGTACCCCAGCAAAGTCACGGAAGAAAAAAAAATTATCCACTGCCAGCGAGCTTGAACAGTACCTCGATGGAGTTGCTTGCTTCACCTCTTTGTGCAAGAAGCCTTTCTCTTCTTTCACCTTTGTTATTTTTGAAAGAGGATTGTGCATAGGCACTTATTTATTTTTTGGACAGAAGAGGGATCCTAATTTATTGAGAGAAGAAAAGGTTGTTCCTTCAGAGAAGCATGTAAACACCTCTGATTCAGGTTTGCTCACTCAGATTTTACCCTTCTCTATTTCTTTGAGTTGGATAAGCTTGAACACAACAGAGAATAATATTGAGTATATGCATGAGGTCTCCCAAACTGGACAGGGGTTCATGGTTTCGACAAAAACTTTCCTAACAGACGGATCGTATTTTTTGTCATGACTTCATCAGCTGAAAGTTACAAACAAGCACAAAGAAGATGCATGCAAGACTGACCAAGCACTGCAGTGTAACAAGACTCTTTGAACTTTAGCCACATACACATTCATACACCAAAATGGAGTGCAGGATGGCACTTATTTACAAAACAAAGCAACAAAATAGAAAAGTAGAGTGAACCAACAAAGCAAAGAACAAAATAGTAAAGCAAAGAAAAATAACAAAGAAAAGAATAGAACAAGCAATGAAAGGACAATGTACATAGTGTGGGGTGCAACCCCAGATCATTGAAAATAACATCTTAAGTCTTGGCCATCAACAGGGAGAGTTTCAATCTTCCTGTCAAGTGATTGTAGATGATACATGTGTTGGCCAAGCTTCTTGTCAACGGTGAAGGGGCCAATCCATAGGGACTAAAACTTCCTTTGTTTTCATTTGTCTTCATGGGGTTTATCCAACTTCAAGACTAAGTCACCCACACTAAAGCTGGTACTACTTAGGGACTTTCTAACGAACTATCTCTTCATATGTTTCTGGTGAAGTGTAAACTTTTCTTTTGTTTTCATCCTTTATTCCTATAGCTTGTGCAATATGTCCATCCTACGTTGAACAAATAGACACTGCTTGCCTTAGGATTCTTGGGACAAACAAGGAGCAGGAAAGTAGATGTTTGGCTGGAGTGGCTTCTTTTTTGTATAACAGGATGTAGGGGGAGGTATTCGGAGACGGCTTAGGTGTGACTCGGCCAACCCATAGAGCATTCACCAAAGCGGAGTGCCAGTTTCGTTGTTCAGATTAAATGGTATTTTTTATGACGCGGATGATGTTCTTGTTCGTAGACTTAGCAAGACCATTTCCCTGTGGGTAGTAGTTAGTAGAATGCTTCAACACAATATCATTTTGCAAAGAAAATTCATAAAGCTTTAATGAAGAAAAGTAAGTTTAATTGTCAAAAACAAGCGATACATGAATACTAAACCTGGACATGATGTTCTGTTGTAGGAAGTTGATGACTTCCTAGTCACTCACTTGTTTCAGTGGAACTTTTTCTGTCGACCGCGTAAAGTAACCTATAGCAATTAAGTTGTAGCCATGTTGCTTTGATGAATGTGGGAAAATCTCCCCAGTGATGTCCAAGCCCCACTGTTGGAATGGTTCATCCACTGCAATAGGCTGTAGCAAGGCTGATGACCTTCGGTTTTTGCAAGCACATCTCTGACAGGCCACACTTGCGGGCATAGGCATATGCATATATTAATAATGTAGGCTAGTAGTGATCTAGGTGGCTCTAGACACATGTATAAGTGCAAGAGGACTCACGAAGGGTCAAAATTCAAAGTGTTTGGATTGTGCTCGAACTAGGTTCATGTTGAAGATCTCGTTGTCGTAATCGTGGTGGTGTGAATGGTTCGTCAAGCTAAGTCTGTATGCGAAAGTTAGGAATAGTCAAAGTTCAGGGTTGACTTGGGTGACTGGGCAGGCTTAGGGAGGCAGCAATTTGGAAAAATTCTACCAACCAGATTCCGGCTAACCTGGGTCAAATTCCTGGCGAATTTGTGGCCTACTTAAATTTACTCCTTTGGTCAATTTTATGAATCTTCAAAATGCCTTTATTAAACAAAAAAAATAAAAAAATAAAAAATAAATAAATATATATATATATAGAGAGAGAGAGAGAGAGAGGTGGTGGGCCATGACCCCCACCACCCATCCTCCCAAAACCATATCCTATTAAAACAAATTTTTATTTTTAATGTGGGTCAACGGGCCATGATCGCCATCGACCCTCCACCCAACTCCACCGCAAAATATTAAAACAATATTAAAAGGGGTGGGTGGGCCATATATGTGTTAATGAACAAAGAGTCTGGTGGGAGTTGAACCCACAGCTGGCAGCTCCTCTGGACCTGCCCACGTAGCAGCCCCATGTGGCATACACCAAAACCACACACTAAGAAAAAAAAGTCTGCCACATTTAATACATCAACACACCATTGATACAACCAAATATCACAACGAACGTGCCATGTAATGGTTCCACTTAACCACATGTCGTTCCAACTAAACACGCCCTTTTTATAATAAAATATAACTATTGTGTATAATTTTGGCAGAGGTGGGATTTCATCCCCCGACCTCCTTGCCTCGAACTAAACATGCTTAACCAACAAGCCAATGGCCTTTTCATTGTAATTTCTGCCCACAAACTTTATTATAAAACCCTCATTTGTGTAGTGCGCGGAGGAGGGAGGTAGAATGTGGCACAGAAACTGAAGCATATGTATTTTTTAATTAATTTTTGTAGGTGGAACCATGATCCTGGAAAAGCGTAGGTGGAACCATAATTGAGCCAAATTTTCAAGAAGGGCGAAATTTTGCCAGTGTCCAAATTGGACAAACTTTATGTCAATCCTACACCTCTCAGTGACACGAACCTGATGGCATAGAAAAAACTTGATCTGAGTAGCAAATCTTCAAATGACCCGAAGGAGGGAATCTTTGAGGAATCTAAGGGGAATCTAAAAGATTCCTTAAGCCCTAGATTCTCACTTTGTCAGAATTCATAAATTTGATAGTCAATTTTACCCTATTCGACGCCACAAATCTAAAGGTGCAATCAGATTTTCCATTTGATCATTTCATTTTTCAGCCACTTTTCAAAGTGGAGTACAGGTGTCAGCATTCATGGGTGAACAAACATTTCCTTTTGGGTTGTGTTATATTCTTCCCACGTAGTTAATAGGGGGTTTGAAGGGCACCTGTAACCCCACATTATGGGGTCCTGGGCAGCGCCCCAGAAAATTTTGGTTTTGGACCATATGTTAGGTTGGGCGGACCCACCTATGGTTTTGTGCATGATTTTCGCGCATGTTTTTTGGACGCGATGGTTTTCGGTCCATGGTATTGGACGCGATGGTTTTTTGGTCCATGGTATTGGATGCTTCGGCATGTATAAATATGTATTATAACATTGAAAGGAATATAATGAAAAATCAAGCTAGTAGTCCCGGTTTTGGGATCCAGGGAAAAATCTCTGTGCATATGTGTTTTATGGGTTATGCTCTCGCATTGTTTATTTTCTTTGTTTAAGAATTCGTATGCAGGTAATTTCTGTACAGGGTTAAAACCTACATTTGGTATCAGAGTTGTTTTGGCTTCAAGGGGACGCCTTTGTTGCTGAGGGGTTTCGCTCGGGCATGTGGTAGACCCTGTTCAGTGGGAGATCTGCGAGATCGATTCTGGTGGTGAAAGAAGATGGCGAGCAGTGGAAAGATAGAGATTGAGAAGTTCAATGGTCAGAATTTTGAGTTGTGGAAACTCAAGATGGAGGATCTATTGGTGGATAAAGATCAGTGGATCGTGGTAGATCCGGGTACTAAACCATCGGGAGTGACCGATGAAGAATTGAAGAAGTTGGATCGGAAGGCAAAGAGCACAATACGATTGTGTGTCTCGGATTCAGTATTGTTGAATGTATCAAGGGAAGCTACGGCAAAGGCTTTGTGGGTCAAGTTAGGGACTTTGTACCAATCTAAGTCTCTAGTGAATAAACTGTTCCTGCGGAAAAGCTGTATAACCTGAGGATGAAAGATGGAGACTCGGTGACAGAGAATCTAAATGCGTTTAATACTATGGTCAGTCAGTTATTATCTGCTGATATTAAAATTTTAGATGAAGATAAGTGCATCAGTCTATTGTGTTCTCTACCAGATTCGTGGGATAGTCTGGTTATTGCAATAGGTAGCAATGCAACTGCTTTGCAGTTTGATGAAATAGTCTCAGCCTTGCTGATGGAGGAGATGAGACGGAAAAATATGGACAACCAGAATGGTGATGCCTTGTCTGTACGAGGACTGTCCCAGAACAGAAACAAAAATAAGTCATCGAGTGGGAGATCTAAATCTCCAGGAAAACCTACAAAGGTGGTGTGCTGGAAATGTGGAAAGGAAGGGCACTTCAGAAGGGATTGTAAATCTAAAGCTCCTGATAAAGGAAAGGGATCTGATGATGCTCCTTCCACAGAGGCAAAAACCACCTCAGCTGAAGGTGGGGATGTGTACTTGGCTTCTTCAAGTACACATGTAGATCATGAGGCATGGTTGATTGACTCAGGTGCATCCTTTCACTTCACTCCCCATAGAGAGTGGTTCTACGAGTATGAGAAATACGATGGTGGTGATGTCTTCTTAGGAGATGATAGGAAGGCTAGAATCATTGGTCGGGGAAAAGTAAAGTTGAAGTTGCAAGTTGGAAGGGTTAGAACACTTCCGGGTGTTCTACATATTCCTGCATTGGCTAGAAATTTGATTTTTGTAAGCAAGTTGGATGATGCAGGTGTAAAGACGGTGTTCGAGAAAGATACCTGCAAGATGGTTCGAGGAGCACTGATATTAATGCGGGGATTTCGGATTGGAACTCTGTACAAGCTGTAAGGTAGCACTGTTGTTGATGGGTGCAATAGTTCTATGGTTCCTGAAAATGGAGTAGAGAATCTAGTGGTCTCTAGAGAGAAGACCATGTTGTGGCATCAAAGGCTTGGACATATTGGAGAGAAGGGCCTTTGAATACTTCATGGTAAAGGTATGGTAGAAGGTATGAATAATAGCTCTCTGGATTTTGATTTCTGTGAAAATTGTGTATATGGGAAGCAGAATCGAGTGAGTTTCCCCTCTGGTGGTAAGAGGATGAAACAGATATTAGAGCTTGTGCACAGTGATGTGTTTGGACCTGTGAAGGTTCCATCACTGGGTAAGTCTGTGTACTATGTATCATTCATAGATGACTTCTCAAGGAATACATGGATATATTTTCTTAAGAAGAAATCTGAAGTCTTTGACAGGTTTAAAGAATTTAAGGCTCTGGTGGAAAATCAGACAGAGAAGAAGATAAAGGTGCTAAGGACAGATAATGGTGGAGAATTTTGCAGCAAGGAATTTGAAGAATTTTGTAAGAAGTGTGGTATAGCACGGCAGAAGACTACTCCATATACACCTCAGCAAAATGGAGTCGTAGAAAGAATGAACAAGACATTGATGGAAAGGGCAAGAAGCATGCTCAGTGGTGCCGGGTTAGGACAGGAATTCTGGGTAGAGGTGGTGGATACTGCATGTTACCTGATCAACAAATCACCTTCATCAGCGTTGGAGGATAAGACTCCACAAGAAGTATGGACTGGTAAGAAACCCTCTCTTTCACATCTAAGGGTATTTGGATGTGATGCATATGTACATGTTCCAAAGGAGAAACGAACCAAGTTGGATAGTAAATCTGAAAAGTGCATCTTTATTGGGTATAAGGATGGTTTAAAGGGTTATAAGCTTTGGAACCCAGTCACACGGAAGGTTGTGTACAGCCGAGATGTGTTGTTCAAAGAGGTAAAAGATGTTATTCAACATGAAGTCCAACCAAAGGAACCTGAGAAGATAGAGTTTGAGCCAAAGGAGGAAGAATCAGACTCTGCAGCAGAGGAGGAATTAGAAGATGAAGAGCCACACACTCCGGCTGTGAGAAGATCAGTTTGAGAAAGAAGGCAGCCAGAAAGGTATAGTCCATCTACTTTCAGTTCAAATTTTGCTTTGTCTGTTACTGATAATGATCGCAGAACTGTGAAGGAAGCAGTGGATTCAGAGGATGGAAAACTCTGGAAAGAGGCCATGGTCGATGAAATGGCATCTTTGCACAAAAATGAGGCTTGGGATCTGGTGGAGTTGCCAGCTGGAAGGAAACCCATTGGCAGCAAATGGGTGTTCAAGAAGAAGACAAATGCAGAAGGAAAGGTGGAGAAATACAAAGCTCGATTGGTAGCAAAAGGTTATTCCCAGGTGCCGAGAATTGATTTTGGTGATATTTTTTCTCCTGTTGCCAAGTTAACTTCTATTAGATTACTTTTATCTGTTGCTGCTGCTTTTGATTTTGAGGTAGAACAGATGGATGTGAAGACAACATTTCTTCATGGGGATTTGGAAGAGGAAATCTACATGAAGCAACCTGAAGGCTTTGCGGTGAAGGGTAAGAAAGAACTGGTATGCAAGTTAAAGAAGTCTCTGTCTGGGTTAAAACAGTCACCAAGGATGTGGTATCAGAAATTTGATACATTTATACGGGGACTTGGCTTCACCAGAAGCAAAGCAGATCATTGTGTGTATTTTAAATTAATTGGTGACCGTATTATTTATCTGGTCTTGTATGTGGATGATATGTTGCTGGTTGGAAATGACAAATAAATTATCCAGGATTTGAAGACCCAATTGTCCTCCAAATTCGACATGAAAGATCTTGGTGCTGCAAACTATATTTTGGGCATGGAAATTAAAAGAGATCGGTCAAAGAGGAAGCTCTGGTTAAACCAGAGGAAGTATGTCGAGACAATACTCCAGAGGTTTAATATGCAGGATAGTAAACCGGTGAAGGTTCCTATTCCTGTAGGTGTGAGGTTATCTGCTGAACAGTGTCCCAAGAC
Organism: Pinus tabuliformis; assembly: GCA_031772625.1. Classification (NCBI taxonomy): domain Eukaryota; kingdom Viridiplantae; phylum Streptophyta; class Pinopsida; order Pinales; family Pinaceae; genus Pinus; species Pinus tabuliformis. The sequence goes on along the minus strand of CM062807.1, from coordinate 852,913,896 downwards.
ACAAGAAGAGGAAGAGGACATGTCCCGTGTTCCATATGAAAGTGCAGTGGGTAGCCTTATGTATGCAATGGTTTGTACTAGACCATACATTGCACATGCAGTGGGAGTATTGAGCAGGTTTATGTCAAAACCTGGGAAGGAGCACTGGACAGCAGTGAAGCGGGTTTTCAGGTATTTGCATGGCACTAGTGATTATGGTTTGTTCTACCAAGGAAGACCAGGATTGGACAGAGTGTTGGATATTCATGGCTTTGTTGATGCAGACTGGGCTGGAGATCTGGATCAGAGAAGATCTACAAGTGGGTATGTGTTTAACCTATTTGGAGGTGCAGTCAGTTGGATGAGTAAGAAACAATCTGTAGTGGCACTGTTGTTGGGAAAAGTATCCAATACGGAATGACCCTATCCCACTCTAAGGGTGATAGTACCTCAACAACAATCAAAGCAAAGCTATTTGAGATTACTTCTTTATGAGATGTAAGAGAGGGGAGAAAGAGATCCACTAACCGTTGTCTTCCGCTAATGATTGATCCAATCTTCTCTCTTTGCTGCTTGCTCCCAGCTCCTTGCTCTTTCACTGGCCCAGCTACAACAAAGATCCTGCAAAAGCACAAGAAAGGGAAACTACAAGAAGCATACATCCATAATTGATTCAAGGATTAGAATAAATCAAATATACAAGCATCAATACACCACAAAGACACATGCATATAGAAGAACCTCAAATGCTTTATTAATGGAAGAAGTAAAGTTCTGAGAGTGTTACAACCATAAGAGGCCCAACCCAGCAACACCTCCCAGCAGAACGAAATCTCCTCTTCACCTCCTTCAAAGCAATCACCCAATAGTTCTATACTCAAACCAACAACACTTCCTTACATTCACAAGATTCCAGCCTCCTTAGACCTCATGAGAGAGCTCTATATATAGGAGATTTGGAGAAAGGATGAGTCAGCTTGAGTTTGGCATGAAGCTGACTAGTGTCCTCTCCCACTTCAGTTATACTTCAGTTCTTGAGTCCACTTGGAGTTTCTTGCTTCCACTTGGAGATCTAGATCCTCTTACTCATCACAAGGCGAATTCCCTGATCCAAGTGTCATTTTGGAAGCTTCCTGGGCATTTGACACCTTGCAGAATGACTGTGACACTTGGCCAATCTCGCCTAGCGCAGGTAGCCTTCATTAGATTTGACATTCAGCGTAGGTACAGAGTGGAGCAGTTGACATTCAGCGCAGATGCTCAGTGGAGCAGTTGACATGATCCAGAATTAGCTTGTTTTTGAGTGTTTTCAGGTGGAGAACTGATTTTCAATGCTGTGGTTTGCTGACCTTGTTCCTCTAGGGGTAGGAACAACATGTTTAGGGACTTTGGATCCCTCATATTATTGACATTTCATGCTTCATGTTGTAAGGCACAAAAATGTCTATAACAGTTGCCCCCTAAAGTATGAGGTCGTTTATCGGGTGAAATGCTTTATCAGGAGGATCCGAAGTTCATTCAATCGCTGAGAGGTGCCCTGTAATAAAATACAATACAATACATTATTTTTCATTCTGCTTTCATGATCTAGCTGAGGCAGGCATTCCCATGCTCAGCTTTATAAATTCATTTTGGTACATAGAACAGACGATCGTCTGATGGTAGACTGATCATTCTCTGCTGAAATTATCATCCTTTGAGTAGGATGATCATCTGCTGCAATGATGTACATATCAAATGTCTTTATATCCTGAATATATATCGCAGCCCGGATGGATGAAACTAGATCCGGGATCTTCAAACTCGTTCGATCTTCACTCTAAGTACAAGTCGATCCATGTGAGAATTGCGCTAAAGTCGAACATGGAAAGACATCGCTTGATTACCGGTCAATGATGTAAACCGTTAACAAGCGCGAGAGGGATCACCAATAATGACAATGACCCTCAAGGTACTGCAGTACAATTCACGTGGTGTGAATAAAGGACTTGGCGTCGAACACCACGCAAAATCTTCTGGTCGAAGGTCATTGACGTATACCTGTCGCCGGAAGTGAGAAACTTGCCATTGAGGCATGCAAGCTTCAAAGTACTGGGGGGGGGTGTTCCTAGATCAACTTCTTGGATAATGAGCTGAAGTCGACAAGAAGCGATCCGTCAAAGGAGGGCCTTAATGAATCCCACATCAGTGACACGGAACGGAGCTAATGATTTTAGTGGAGATGAAAACAATCTGTGAAATATGATTCAGGGTGGCGATCATGGGTGGATGAAGGATAATGTATGGCAGTGGTTGACTCTTTCTGAACAACATCTCTTGAACATATAACGACACTGATGTGATGGATCGGTAGCATTACCCCAAATGCGGATGGTTTGGTGAGGACCATGGTGATGAGACCGGTGAATGAAAACAACCCAACCCGATGTGATACGGAGGACAAAGTGTCATGTTCAAGAGCGACTTGCTACCATTAAAGCTTTGAGGTTCTCCCAATTTTTCCCCAGTCATTTCTGACCAGTACCTCTTTATTTTTGTCAAGCTTGAGGAGGATAACATATGCTTGTTCTATAACCTGCCCTTCGGGCAAGCCCATCGCTATGTTTTAACGAGCCTAGCGATAGGGAAACTCGTTCTCGTCTAAAGACAAGTTTGTCGCTATTTAATCATTTTAACGAGTCTAACGACAAGGAAAATTCGGTCCTTTTCATTTTTAGAGAGTCTGAAAAGGTACAGAAAGTCAACTCCAAAATTCCTTTTTCGTCATCTAATCCCTTAAGTCCGAAAAAGTATAAAACAATACAGAAGGGATGAGTTTTCGATAACTTTAACGAGCCGAATAAAACAAGCGCTCGACCTTTTTGTGCAATAATCCCTCAGGTCCAAAAAGATTAAAATCTAGAAGAGGGATAGCTCTTCCGGTCACTTTTAACGAGCTGGAAGGCCAAAACTCGGCAAACTTTTCATATTTTACGAGTCAGATGAAAAGAGCTCAAAGAAGACTCGTCTTTTGAGGAACAAGTGATAAATAGGGATAGCAGCAGATTCCAGGTACAGGTTGGAATTTTCCAATCACGGCAGTGTCACAAGGATGGCTAGGTGAAATCACTCTTCGCAGTTGTTCCTCAAAATAGGTAAACAATCATATGGAGGTAAACGATCGGCCAAATGAACGGTGGAGGTGGTGGCTGCAGCAAAACACGACCAAGGTCTTTTTACGGTTGATCAGGGTACATTCTTGATGGTTATTTACCGGGAAGTTCATTTTTTAACGAGCTTAAACTTGCTCAAAGCTTATGTTTATTTTTTAACGAGCATGAGCTATGACGCTAAAACTGCTCGGATCTCGCTTTTCTATTTTTTAACGAGCATAAATTCCGTGGTAAAACTGCTCGATTATATGGTCAACTTTTGATTTTTTTACCATTACTAGCTTTTCTCTTTTCAAATATAGTACTGCATTTTCAATTGCTGCAACAAACTTTGTTAGAAATGAATAATATTTGCATGAAAATGAGATTATAACCCTAATATTTCACTTTAAACTGTGTAAAAAGCCATTAAAAGGTGTTTTTACCTCTCATTTACCATTTCATTTGCATTTGGTTTGTTGGAGCTCTGGAGGTGCCTCTTCCCCCTTGATTTTCACCAGCTGATTCTGGGAGATTCTGCGGACGATTTTCGGCGCCGTTTGGACCAGGTAGGAGCTAAACCCTAGCTCTTTCTTTTCACGGTTTCATTTTCCTGTTTTTTGCCTGTTTTCCGGTCTTTCTGAGCCCCTGGGGTTTTGCCAGGGCGCCCTAGGTTCAGCGCAGGTTCCCCATTCGAAACCTGCGCTGAAGGTCAATCTGCCTTAAGGCAGTCTGACCCTCAACGCAGGTAGAGGACCTTCTGCCTGCGCTGGGCTCAAAGAGACTGAGTTTTAAGGTCATTTTTGATGATTTTTTCGCCAGTTTTTCATCAAATCAGGAATTCACTCTTTCTCTTGTTTGCTTTGCAGGGAACCTTGAACAAAATGTCCCTTACATGGCGAGAACGAGAACATGAAGAGGAGGACATGATTGCCCTCCATGACCCGGTCAGGGTGAACGCGCTGCGGAACTGTGGCCTGTTGAAGTTCTTCCGTATCTCTAGCATGACAGCACAGATTTCTTTACTGCAGTACATGCTTGATGCTTGGGATCCTGTTAACCAAGTGTTCCAGATTAGGGGAAAGATCATCCCCTTGACCATATAGGACATGTACTTATTGACTGGACTGTCAAGACGAGGTGCCCCCATTTCCTTGTTAGGTACGGCCCGGGGGACTGACTCTACCAGAGATTATGTCCGCCAGTATTGCAGGGAAGGTTCTCAGCCGAGCAGAGACGGCAAGATTGTTATCCGTGAGATTACTGATCGGGCTCTTCAAGTCCATTCTGTTCACTATTGGTAGGATGTCCGGCAGTGCAGCTCTACATGTTGCCAATAGGTCTTATATGCAGCACGCCTTGGAGTGTCTCCAACCGAAAGTATTCAACTGGTATGATGCAGTACTTGTTCAGATGAAAAGTCAATTGACCAAGGTAAAGGACGGGAAGCTGAAGAACTTTGGATTTGGTTCTATTCTGACTGCCTTCGCCTTGGAGAAAATCCCACTAATGCAGCCTCAGTACATTATTCTCGACTTGCCTTCTCCGACCGAGCCACGCATGCAGAGGTGGGTCGACCACATGTCTAGGCATGCTGGTCAACCTCAGATTACTTTTACCGAGGCCTTCTTTAGGTGGTTCGAGCGCCAGGAGATGGCGTTTTCCGAGTATCCATATGTGGGCATGGATTTCCGAGGTGATCCGGATTTGGTGCTACCGGATGGCGAACAGTGGGGCGCCATTGGTAAATTCCTTGACCATATTACTGTTTACTGTTCTTATTCATAATGTTGTTGTTCTTTACTCTATCAAGACTTTTAATTGTACCCTTGGGTGCATGCAGATATTGGTCTTGTTCGTCCAGCAGTTCGTCCGAGATCGCCAGTCGTTGCCCCGGCAGTGGAGCCTGCTAGGAGGGTTGTTATTCGCGATCTGGACGATACTGAGACCCTTACAGCTATGCAGGAGCAGGTTGAGAGCCTTACTCACGGTCTTCTGGATGTACAGATTGACGAGTTACCTTTACAGCTGCAGCGGCATACTATTGGTGTGCCTAGACGATGGACTCGTCTCTTCCGCATGATTGCACAGGTTGTGACGTACTATCATGAGCACCACTAGGCTAGGGTGCCCCCTAGCATCTTTTTGAGTTTTTAGGTCATATGACCAATTTTGTCTTGGTTACAGAACATTATGTATGAACTTATAAACAACTTATATATATTTTGATTTTCGAGTTTTATTCTGGTTGATTTACGTGATCCATATGTACAATCTTTGATGATGTGTCCCTTTCATAAATGTTGCAAATGTCTATCTAACACATAGTTTGCTAATGAGTCAGTTAATGTGTTTAAGTTTCTTGAAATATGTTGATATTGAATTGAATCAAATCGTCTTTCCAAGATCTTAACCCTTAGGAACATGCGATAAATAGCTGGATTGCGAACAGAATATATACCATTGAGTTGTAGTATTACGAGCTGTGAGTCTAGCCTGACAATTAGTCGGCGTATGCCACGTGTGATGGCATCAGAGAGTAGTTCTATCAACGCGCTATACTCAGCGATGTTATTCGTTGATTGCCCAATACATACACCTCTGAAACTTACTAACTCGCCGCTTGGATCAAAAATGGCCCAGGCTGCGGAAGATAGGTTCCGCGAACTACGACTCGCCCCGTCGGCATATCCAACACATGTCTCCAAAAGGTTCGACATCTGCAACAAATGTAAAAGGTGGATCACTCAACCAGAACAAATACTTTAGCGAAAACAAAATACAACAAAAGCATGCAGGTTACTATTTAAGCATAGTAACGCTTGAGGTACAACCCGTTGCGGGGCTGCGCCAATGGAATTCCATCGTAATCCATTAACTCGTAGGCTCCTTTTGCTAACACCATTTTAACAATATAGGGGCCCATCCATAAGGACTTGAATTTACCTACTCCCAATTTATCAGATTCTTGGTCATAAAGCAAGACCAAATCACCTTCTGAGAAGACACGGGGTTTGACATTTTTGTCGAACTGAGCCTTGACTCGTTTCTTATGAGCTTCGTTAGCTAAAGCGGCATCACGACGGGTTTCATCCAATTGGATTAGTTCCAAGAAACGAGCTTCTTCTTCTGAAGTTCCGGGGAGAAGATCGATTGCGAGTTTAAGCGACGAAATTTCGCACTGGATTGGTAAGACTACTTCCAAGCCATACACCAGTTGAAAAGGTGTGAACCCGGTTGCGTTCTTTACCGACGTTCGGTAAGCCCACAAGGCTGAGTACAGGATTAGGTGCCACCTTCTTTTATGAACCCCAATCATCCTTTGCAACATACGCTTCAGGACCTTGTTGATTGCCTCAACTTGTCCGTTGGCTTGCGGATGATATGGGGTAGAGCTGTCGTGAGATAGCCCTAGCTTGGCAGATAATTCGACCATCATGTGATTGCGAAAATGCGACCCATGATCTGTAACTATAGCCTGCGGTACGCCGAACCTGGCGACTACATGATTGAAAAAGAAAAAGGCAGCTGTTTCACCAGTGTTATCCAATGTAGGCATCGCCTCGGCCCATTTGGTAAAATAGTCAACAGCGACTATAATATACCCATGCCCCCCGGTCGAGGTGGGGTTACATTGCATGAAATCGATGCCCCACTTGGCGAAGGGCCCAACAGCAACTATCGGCTGTAAAGGTGCGGGTGGTCGTCTGGTTTTGCTATCAAAGATTTGACAAGCATGGCAACTTCTGACTGCGGTTATGCAATCTTTGAACATGGTTGGCCAGAAGTATCCTGCTTGTAAGATTCTTTGTGCTGTTGCATATCCAGACTGATGCCCCCCACACGCGCCTGAATGACAATCATTCAGGGCTTTTTCGGCCTCCTCATGGGTAAGGCACCTCCTCAGAACTGCATCGACACCACGACGGTAAAGTGTATCACCGACGATCATGTAGTCTTTTGCTTGGTATCGTATACGTTTTTGTTCGGAGCGAGAGGTGTTAGGCCTGAACTTTTGGGTTTGGAGATAAACTATGATATCTCCATACCACTTATCGCTTACAGATATTAGAAACAAACTTTCGTCCACGATTGATTCTTCCGATGTTTCATCGTTGGACGATGATGGGAGATCGCACAATAATTCTGCGAAAACTAGAGCTTTCTTTGATTTGGATTTCACAAATTCTAGATCAAACTCTTGAAGGATCGCTATCCATTTTGAATATTTTCCCCCCAGCAACTGTCGCGACAGTATATAAGTCATGGGGTTGCAATCTGACAAGATGGTAGTTTTCCGAAAGAGGACATAATGTCGAAACCTTTGAATCGCTTGAACAGTTGCAAGCGCTAGTTTTTCAACATAAGAATATTTACTTTCTGTATCGTTTAAGTTTTTACTTAAATAATAGATAGGATGTTCAATTCCATCGACTTCTTGAACTAAAACCATCGCAATGGTTGTATCCGCTGCAGCTAGATACAGGTTAAAATCTCTTTGATAGTCCGGGGCATACATTAATGATGCTTTTACTAGACAATATTTCAGAGCATCAAAAGAAGCTTGCGCCACCTGGTCCCAGACAAAAGGTACATCCTTTTTCAAAAGATGAGTATAACCCTTAGCAAGTTCTGCGTAATTTGGAATGAACCTCCTCAGAAAGTTTGCTTTCCCTTGGAGTTTCTGAATCTGAAGCAAATTTGAAGGTGGAGGCAAATTAATGATTGCCTGAACCTTACAGGGGTCGAGACGAATCCCATCTTTAGAGACTACAAAGCCAAGTAAACGACCAGAATCGACGCAAAACACACATTTGTGCGGGTTGAGTCTTATCTTGTAGTGTCGGCAACGTAGAAATATCGCTCTTAAATGCTGCGGATGATCAGTCCGCTTTCGCGAATGAGCCGGAAGATCGTCGAGATAAGGTTGAACAATGTTCTTGATGTCATGGAAGGCATAATTCATTGCCCTCTGAAACGTCGCCCCTGCGTTCTTTAAACCAAAGGGTAATTTTCGATAAGCGAATGTGCCCCACGGACAAATAAATGCAATCTTTGACTGGTCCTGTGGGCGGATATTTATTTGATTATACCTGGAAAATCCATCCATAAATGAAAAGATTTCACATCCGGCGCATTCATCAATTATCTGGTCGATGAAGGGTGTAGGGTAGTTGTCCTTTGGACAAGCTTGGTTTACATCCCTATAGTCAACACACACTCTAATCGTCCCTTGTTTTTTCATAACGGGGACAATATTCGATACCCAATCGGTTAGAGGAACCGGGTAGATGAATCCAGCATGGAGGAGTTTTTCAACTTCCGCCTTAATGGCAGCGGCTTTCTTCGGGTGCACTTGCCGAAGCCGTTGCCTTACTGGTTTGACATCAGGATACATTTTAATTTCATGTTCAACGATACTCGAGTCAATGCCTGGCATTTCATCATATGACCAAACAAAGACATTGCGAAAAAGAGCGTTATATATTTCCAGTTCTGAAGGGGAACAACCTTTGCCGACATAAATATTCTCTACAACATCTGTTTTAGTCGAGATATTTATGGCTATAGTCTCTTCAATATTGGATAGGTTTCGCTCGGAATCCATCGTGTTTATAGTATTCGTTAGGAATTCAAATACTGAAGGGTGATAAAGGTCACTTTGAGTATCTTCTTCGTATTCTGGAAGAAGGGAATGATGGTGGTGATCATTCCATGGTGCCCCCTCAATCATCATTGATTGTAAGATTTCTTCGTCAGTCCCATGTACTTTCGACCAAGGATCTAATGGGGTTCCATATTCTCTAGACCTATCTACCCAAACGCTTGACGAGCGTTGATTTGGGTTCGCCTCCCATGCTTGAAACATTGATTGCTACAATATTTCTAAAGGGCTTGGGGGCAAAACCATTGAATGATCCATGTTGACCTTCGTGGAAGATATCATCTTGCATGTTGCTACAAACGGTACATTTCCTATATAAATAGGAGGTGGTAGCGCGAAAGTTCCCATCAATGTGGGGTCTTTCAATAATCCTACTCCGATATCTTGAATTGAATGGTTGCTCTCATGGATCATGGGAATGCTTCCTATAACTTGTGAACCATTAGGGAGGAAGTTCTGTTGGTCGATGATCGTAATCCCTCCTTCAAACGGGAATGCGATCTTCCTAAAATAAGTCGACACGACAGCTCCCATGGCATAAATTCATGGTCTTCCCAGTAGGATGTTATAGTCAAGATTTCCATCAATGACTTCTACATCAATTTCTACTGTCTTTCCTCCTAGTTAAACTTTCAAGTCATTAAGCATACTGTACGGGGTATAAGTCCTTCCGTCGAAAGCTTTTAATGTCGTCGAAGATCGCGACAAGGTTGGAGATCCTAAAGTTTTCCAGCAACTCATTGACATAATACATGTCGAGGCTCCCTCATCAATTATTGTTCTGTGGACAGTTTTGTTGAGTGCTTTCACTTGAATAAGGAAAGCTAGCTGAGCTGGTAACTGAGGATCATATCCCTTGTGATCAAAGGATACAAGATTGGAATCCTTAGGATCAACCCCACCAATTGCCGATAACAACGCCTGCCTTTGGGTTGGACAATTTTGTAGCACTTCAAGAGTCGACATAGCGGATGGCGATTGGGCCAAATTTTCCACTGTGTTATAATGCTGCGCCACTCTGGCACGATGATTAAATGTCGACTTGTGTACTACACCCTTTGGCGGTTTTATTGTTAATTCAGGGATGGTGGGCGTTACAACTTCTGTCGAAGTTGTTGTCGAACTACTTGGTTGATCTTTACCTTTTTCGTTCGACAGCTGAGGATTGCCATAATATTTGTTCCTTGTCGAAATCAAAGCATCATTCTGCTGTTTTGAAACCGACAACATAAGGACTTGCGACGGGGAAGCATTTCCACTATCAACCAGATTTTGACCTGGGTTGGGAAATGGATCAGTTAACACAGCTGAGGTTTGGGAACTTTTAAAGAACCTCTTTAACTCAGCTTTGAATGGGCAATTCTTTGTGGTATGATCCTTATCATCACATATTAGACATGGATAATTTTGTTTCCCTTTGCCAGGAGGGTTTGAAGAATTTTTTCCAGGGGATGACTCACCCTGTTTCTTCTTCTTCCCTTTGTTTTGTTTCTTCTTGCTTCCTGGTTGATTGGTTTCTTTGCCTTTATCTTCGGATACGGCATTTACTTCCGAAGCAAGAATTTCTTCTTTTGCATTTTGATCCGAATTCTTACGGGCTTTCTTTGACGAAGCCTTTATCGATTTCGTGTTTGCTGTGCCAATCACGCCATCACCAGCATGAGAGTCACTATTTGATTTAGGAGGGGGAGGAATTGAAAACTCCGGTCTAGGGGCGTCAGGTATTTTGTCATAGAGCGTGCCGGACTGAGTATAAACTAAGTCCAAATACTGCGCACGAGCAATAACTTGCTCCTCTGTTACGACTCCCCCCTTGGCCACATCTTCCGTAATAGCCGGAAGTAACGAATTTATAAACAATTCAGCTAATAACTGATCGGGAACATACGTTTTCACCATCCTACGTCGACGACGCCACTCATGTATATGATCAGATATATGGGTAGCAGTAGTCTGTTTGAAGTTGGTTAATATTTCTGTTCCCGTTTCATACCTTATCGGTAATTGAAAGTGGGTTAAGAAAGTCGTGGCTAGGGAACTAAAATTGTCAAAAGAGGCTCTTGGCAATTCAATATACCATTTAGCCGCTGGTCCTGTCAATGTCCTCTGAAAAAGGCGAAGTCTTATCGAATCGTCGTTAAGGGTGTTCGACGAACACCACAGATGAAAAGTCATCACGTGATTCGACGGGTCTTCACCTGGATTTCCATTGAATTTAGGAATGTCAGATGGAAGTTTATGAGGAATCGCTGGCCACCAAGGGGCATAAGCAATCGGATCATTGGTTAAACGGTGTAAATCGGGTAACTCTAAAGTTGCCACGAATGGTAACTGTTGATTCAGGTTAGGCGAAGCGTAACCAGGGTACGATGGGATCGCTTGAGCAGTGGGTCTTTGCATACCAGCATAATGTAATTGATGCTGGTATGACTGATACGGTTGGTGGACTTGACCACTGTAAAGTGGTTGGTTTTGACCGTTTTGGATATACGGTTGTCCATTGTTTGCAAAGATCTGCTGCTCAGAACCTTGGTACACTTGCTGGAATTGCGGTTGTTGGTATTGTACAAGCCATGGTTGTGACGCCATGTTCTGTTGTGCCATGCTAACCATTGGACCAAGGTGTGGGGTAATTGTACCCGTTTGTACTTGTGTCGACCCACCAGTTGGCGATTGTGGTTGTGACCCATGGTCAAGCGACTGTTGCATTACAACCTGAGAAATCTGAGGTTGACATGTAACAGGTATCGCTTGAACTTGCGACACGGTTACAATAGCCGGCGTGGTTGGGATGTTCGTCACAGGTACACACTGTTGCATAGAATATACAATCCTTGGTTGTTGAGGTAGCATAGGTACCCAACTACTTGACGCAATTCCAGTATAACCTGAACATTGTTGTGAACTCACGTATGGGTACCCTCCCGGAGGGGGTAATGAAAGAGCATACTGCCCCCCATACGGTACCAATCCTGAACTAAAGGGGATTAATTGCCCAGATTGACCTCCAAATGGATCAATTTGGCGAGTTTCAACATAAGAATTACCGGGTATTACTCCGGATGAACAAAATGGAACAGACCATACTGTCAAAATAGTCCCTTGGTGGACTCCTTCTAGCTGTTGAGAGCTAGTTGGGACAGCTGGTATGCCGGAAAACATCGTTGGAGTGACGGCAGGGGCTTCTGTTGTCACTGTGTCATTTGACACAGTCCTAGACGATGACGGTTGTTCAGACATTTTAAGTCTATCCAATAGATTGCCTAGCGATTCTACAGGGACTTCCACTTGTGGTGGATTAACTTCTGATGAAGGAAATAGAGTGACCCCGACTCCAAAATGAGTTGGAGTACTTGCTTGCGGATCCTCTGCAATTTCCTCTATCGCAATCAAACCCGGTGGAAGAGGAAGACCGTCAGGTCCGTAAAATATTTCTGGTGCCGAAGAAGTGGTTGCTTCGACAGCGACAGTTGTTTGAGGAACAAAACTCTCTGGACCGGTTACAGATGGAACTGGTTCAGTTATACAAGTATTTGCCCCCACACTAGGATCAGTATTACTATCCTTCTGTGGCTGTTGAACTTCTTCAATAGAGGCAGGGTTTCTAGAAATGTTTGGAGTAACCGGAACCTCAGATGCAGTTGGAACACTTGTTCTAACTTTTATAGGAGATTTTGAACCGGTTAAACGAGTTCGCTTTGCTCGTACTGTTTTCGATTCCGGGGACAAAGACGGTTGACTCGTAAGCCTCCGCGAACGATGGGGTTTCAATTGACTTTCTTCCACTATTGCGGATTACTCGATCAACTAAAATATTAAAAGGGGAAATTTGTGTTTCCGAATTGAATGAATTTTATTAGACGCTTTTAGACACAACTTGCTTTTTCACTTTTTAAGAGTCGAGAAAAAGCTAAAGATGACTCTAGTCTCCTTCGATGTATTAACGAGCCCGAAGTGACAAATGCTCGGTTGGACTTTTTCAGTTATAGAGTTTGAAAAAGGCCAAAAGAAACTGCTCTGGAGATCTAGGCAGAGGGTGTGCCAAACCTTTCGCAAAACCACAGAATACGTTTTACGGTACGGGTGGTCGATCTTCGTGAATGCTGTGTTCACTGCATTGCGATCAGTAGGGCGGCCGACACGGCTTCCTAAGGATAAAAGATATAAGCCTATAGGGGTCTCCCAATATATACGCGACGGTACGTGGGAGCACAAGTCCGTATTAGTGCCACCGACTCTCAGGAGGAATCACCCACCTTCGTCGAGATCGACAGTCACTACGTTTAACGACGCCGGAACACGTCTCTAGCTTAGACCTCTAGATGTTTGCGTTATGTTTCAAAGTGTTGTTAGGTTCATTCAATATATTTTAAGTTGATCTTTTTAAAGTTTGCCTTTCAAGGTTCACCACGAGATGTATTGATACAAATTCCTAAATGCAGTCTAAGATGAGAAGCAAGCTTTTTCAATCTTTTCGACTTATGAAAATCTTAACTACTGAGGGAAAAGAGAGACAAAATCTTTTCACACAGATCAAAGAGCACTCGCTAATGCACTTTTTCCCTAAATCAACATACAAACTTATATGAAAAATTCAAAAATGCAGGTATTTCTTTTCTCTTTCTTAATGTTTGTGCGACACAAAAAGAAAGCTGTTGTATAATTTCGAATTCAATTTCAAGTGAAAGTAAACAAGCTTGTCCAAAATCGAAAGACACCTTAAGATTTACTTGTTTCGACACTAGAAATATATAAATTCAAACCATATGACGAAAGCAAAAGCTCAATCAGCTATGAACAGCAAACAAACTAACTCTTAAGATCAAAATGACACTTTATCACAGGTCTAGATCTAAGAGGTCACAGCAAGACTAGTTCACTTTCGCTATGGGAAACTGTAAATGATATAAGAAATACACAAAGAACAAACACAGTTTCTTTATACAACTGAGGCGGAATAGTGGCAAGGAAAGTTGGTTTCAGATAGGCACATTGACTGGTAACTCGCAGCAAAAACAAGAGTGAAAACAGAGCAAGAAACAGCAGGAAACCCCAGTAGCACAAGGCAAGACTGGTCCAGCGTAGGTGTAACACAGGCAGTTTGACCTTCAGCGCAGGTAGCCCCTTCGGGAACTGCGCTGAAATGCAGACAGCCTTCACACAGCCTGCACTGAAGAACGAAACTTTCGTTTCTCTTGGTTTCTGAGTCACAGATTGCTAAAAAATTCACAGTTTTTGGTCAAATCAGAAGCTATCAGTCAAGGACACACTAAGAGATGACAAGGAGGATGAAAAGCTATCACTAAGAGTTTATTAGAGTCCTTGTGGATCAGCTCTTCAAATCATAAACTTGCCCAGAAACTGAGCTAGAGTAGCTGCCCTCTACTTTGCATTTGAAAGATCCAAATGCAGTTCGATTCGGTACTCCCTTTGTTTATGAAATGAATAGCAAAAACACAAACAACCAACAAGATATGATCCCCAGCGGAGTCGCCAATTTGTTGTTGGGAAAAGTATCCAATACGGAATGACCCTATCCCACTCTAAGGGTGATAGTACCTTAGCAACAATCAAAGCAAAGCTATTTGAGATTACTTCTTTATGAGATGTAAGAGAGGGGAGAAAGAGATCCACTAACCGTTGTCTTCCGCTAATGATTGATCCAATCTTCTCTCTTTGCTGCTTGCTCCCAGCTCCTTGCTCTTTCACTGGCCCAGCTACAACAAAGATCCTGCAAAAGCACAAGAAAGGGAAACTACAAGAAGCATACATCCATAATTGATTCAAGGATTAGAATAAATCAAATATACAAGCATCAATACACCACAAAGACACATGCATATAGAAGAACCTCAAATGCTTTATTAATGGAAGAAGTAAAGTTCCGAGAGTGTTACAACCATAAGAGGCCCAACCCAGCAACACCTCCCAGCAGAAACAAATCTCCCCTTCACCTCCTTAAAAGCAATCACCCAATAGTTCTATACTCAAACCAACAGCACTTCCTTACATTCACAAGATTCCAGCCTCCTTAGACCTCATGAGAGAGCTCTATATATAGGAGATTTGGAGAAAGGATGAGTCAGCTTGGGTTTGGCATGAAGCTGACTAGTGTCCTCTCCCACTTCAGTTATACTTCAGTTCTTGAGTCCACTTGGAGTTTCTTGCTTCCACTTGGAGATCTAGATCCTCTTACTCATCACAAGGCGAATTCCCTGATCCAAGTGTCATTTTGGAAGCTTTCTGGGCATTTGACACCTTGCAGAATGACTGTGCCACTTGGCCAATCTCTCCCAGCGCAGGTAGCCTTCATTAGATTTGACATTCAGCGTAGGTACAGAGTGGAGCAGTTGACATTCAGCGCAGATGCTCAGTGGAGCAGTTGACATGATCCAGAATTAGCTTGTTTTTGAGTGTTTTCAGGTGGAGAACTGATTTTCAGTGCTGTGGTTTGCTGACCTTGTTCCTCTAGGGGTAGGAACAACATGTTTAGGGACTTTGGATCCCTCATATTATTGACATTTCATGCTTCATGCTGTAAGGCACAAAAATGTATATAACAGGCACTATCAACTACAGAGGCATAATACATGGCAGCCACTCATGCAAGCAAGGAAGCAGTTTGGTTGCAAAGATTGTGTTCAAGTATGGGGTTAGTACAGGGAGCTATAAGAATAGACTGTGACAGCCAAAGTGCAATTTTCTTGGCAAAGAACCCTGCTTATCATTCAAACACAAAGCACATTGATGTTCAATATCACTTTGTGAGGGATATGATAGAAGATAGAAAGGTGTTGCTGGTAAAGGTGGACACTTTGAAGAATATTGCCAATGCATTGACAAAATCTGTGAGCTTTGAGAAGTTCTCTTGGTGTAGAGAAGCAATGGGAATCTCAAGGCTGAAAAAATGACTAAGCTCTCCTGTGGCCCCCTGTGGAAAGAAAACAACAAGTGGGAGATTGTTGGGTTGTGTTATATTCTTTCCACGTAGTTAATAGGGGGTTTGAAGGGCACCCGTAACCCCACTTTATGGGGTCCGGGGCAGCGCCCCAGAAAATTTTGGTTTTGGACCATATGTTAGGTTGGGCGGACCAACCTATGGTTTTGTGCATGATTTTCGCACATGTTTTTTGGACGCGATGGTTTTCGGTCCATGGTATTGGACGCGATGGTTTTTCGGTCCATGGTATTGGATGCTTCGGCATGTATAAATATGTATTGTAACACTGAAAGGAATATAATGAAAAATCAAGCTGGTAGTCCCGGTTTTTGGATCCATGGAAAAATCTCTGTGCATATGTGTTTTATGGGTTATGCTCTCGCATTGTTTATTTTCTTTGTTTAAGAATTCGTATGCAGGTAATTTCTGTACAGGGTTAAAACCTACATTTCCATGAGATTCGACGCCGCGAAATTGATGGTATGGCCAGTTTCAATAGTTTGATATCCTTTTCTTTAGATGGCCCTAGGGTGTGAGGTATATGTAGTGTGTTCATGTACTTCTTTGTGCTATGAGATGCATTATGCTCCATAGATCCTTGTTTGATGTTCGATGTGGGCTCTTGTTTTCTTGTTTCATAATTCATGCTTGATGTGATGTGGAATAATTTGTGAGATGAACTTCTTTTCATGTTGTTATTGAGATCCCTTTGTCGTCATGTTGACGGGATACTCATCTTGTAGTCATGTATGTCTGAATTGAGATCCCTTTGATGCCATGATTGGCGGGATGTTCATTATTGTCATATGTGAAATTATGTCATATTGATAGGAGTCCCTTTTTGAATGAGAGTTCCTGCAGCGGAACATCTCTTGGAGCCACTCCTGCATGAGGGCATATTCCTTGTATGATAGAGAAAACACATGCATGTACATCATCACTCTTTCCAGCACTTAATGCAGCAGCCTACACCATCTTGACACTGGGCCCAGAGACGTAGTCCCTCCTGGATGATATTTGTTATCAACATCATGAGTTTTATGTTGCTGAAGATTGTCATGTTCCTTCTTATTTATAGCATGTATATCTATTCATTTATGCTATTTTAAATGCAATTATAATCACATCACGAAAGCAAAAGATCTTGGTTAAATCTGGGAGTTGAGTCAACTCAAATCAAGTAGAAACTGGTTCATATGACCTTGTGTGTTGTTGTTTTACCTATGAAGTGACCCTTGGCTGGTCCTTCATGGATATCACGTAACACCCTTTCTGAATCTTGTGCCTCCAGGCACCTGAGAAAAATTTTGTTGTAGTGCTTTTTGTAAAGCACTCCAGGCACCATCTAGAAAGATAGAGCTTTGAGTCAGATTTTCCTCTTCTATCGCATAGAGAAGTGAGAGGGCATGGTGCCATGCTTAATGTACTAGAGCACGTCTGTGTACCAAGATTTTCCATGCAAATTGGGGGGGGGGGGGATCGCTCAAAATTATACATTTCGATTTCTTGCTCCCAGCCAGTGAGATCTTATTCTTTCTCTTGTGCATGTACTACTTTTGTTGCTAGTCTGCAAAGATCGTGACCCTTGATGGTGTGAACATGCTTGATGTCAAGTTCATATTCTTGCAGTCCTGTCATCTAGTTTGTCCTTCATTCACCCAGCTCTTGCTGAATAAGCAGGGATTAGACTGTTGGATGCGGCGCAAAGACAACGCAACGATTTTTCAAGAGGTAGGGTCTAAAGTGTTTAACCACCTTGTACTGCATATTCTTGTTTGTCCGTGGTGGGATAGTTTATTCAAGTTCCTTGCAAGATTGAACTCATCAAAGAGATAGGTCGTTCATTGTTCAATTCTTCCTTCTAAGTTAGCACAACAACAAGTGAAGTGTCAGAACAAAAATTGTAGAGCAAGAAATCCTTATTGAAGTTTTGGTTGTACAGTGCAAGTGCCTCTGTTATATATTTCTTAATCCGGGAAAGCACTTCCTTTTCCATTTTGCCCCAACTATACAGTGCATCCTTATTGGTCATCTCCTAGATGGGTTTTACAATCTATGCATAATCAAAGATGAACTTTATGAGGAATTTGATCTTCCCCAAGAAGGAATACATAGCTTTCTTGCTTACAGGGTAAGGAATTAGCGTGGTGATCCGAACTCTATCCGGATCTTCCTTGATCCCACTCTTGGAAATGATGTGCCCAAGGAGGTTACCCTCAGACACTGTGAAGACGTTATTCTTGGGAGTCAAGGATATCCCATACTTTTGACGTTGCTCAAAGATTTTCTTAAGATGGTGCAAGTGGTCTAATCGCTATCTAGAGAAGTGTAGGTTTTAACCCTGTATAGGAATTACCTACATACGAAGTCTAAAAAAAAGAAAAGAAGAAACAATCATGAGAGCATAAAACATAAAAAAATATACACAGAGATTTTCCCTTAGATCCCAAAACTAGGACTACTAGATTGATTTTTCATTATATTCCTTTCAATTTTATAATACATATATATACATGTCAAAGCATCCATAAACCCCAATCCTTTAACCCTGGATTAGAACATAACTATAGTTCCTTTAACTGAATCTACAAAAGACCATGGACTGAAAACCATTATGCCCAAAACCATGTGTGGAATGCATGCACAAAACCATAGGTAGGTCCTCCCACCTAATATACGGTCCAAAAAAAAATTCCCGGGGCACCACCCCCACTGTGACCCCGTGATAGTGCAACATATAAGGAGAAATATCACCCCCCCATGACCCCCCCATGTGTAGGGTAGTCGTGGAAAGAATATAACACAACCTAACAAGAAGACTATCATGTTGTCGAGGTAGACCACTACGCTCTATCCGATGAGCCCATAGAAAGCGATGTCGAGTGTGTGTTGAGATGTAGCACCTGCATTTACCAACCTAAATGACATTATATGCTAATCTAACACACCCCACTTGGTACAGAATGTTTTCTTAAGTCTGTCGGGCTTTGTTACCAGGACCTGGTTATATCCTGAGAAACTGTCAAGCAAAGAAAACATCTCTACTCCAAATACTATTTGTAGTATATGCTCCATAGACAACACTAGGTAGTTATCCTTTTCTAAGGCATGGTTAAGATTTTGGAAATCAACGTACAGGCAGATCTCCCTAGACTTCTTTCTAACAGGGACTAGATTTGAAACCCACATGGAATGATAAACCTTGTAGATGATCCGAGCATCCAAAAGCCTAGTCAATTATTTCTATATGAAGGGCTCAAGAAATGGATGCACTTTCTTTAGCTTCTGCTGAAAATGATTGGCCCCTTCCTTGATTGGAATGACGTGCTAGATTATTCGCATGTCATATGTTTTCAAGTTGTGGTACATCCACACAAACACATCACGATATTGTGTGAACAGGCAGAAAAAATCTTGTCTCTCTTATCGTGTGAAACACGTACCAAGATTCACAAACATTGGATCTTTGTTTGTTCCCAGATTAATCTGTTCATGCAATATTGTGGAACTATGTGTTTTGGCATTCAAGGGTCCCTGAAAGTGGTTCTGCAAGTCATACATCTTTTCAAGTGATACCACACCCTTGCGGATGAGGTTTTCTTTGCTATTATCAGTTGTGCCTTACAGAGACTTCTCTTCCTTTTCTTTGTTTATCGTTGCATCTTTGAAGACATCAACGTTAGCCATGAAATGCAATATCTGTTGGTCATCATCAAAAATGTGTAAATTAGTGATGTTATCAAGGCCAGATGGTTTATACAAAATTTCAACAGAAAATCTATCCCTTAACGGTGTCATCCGAGAAACTGCATTTGCTAGAGAATCTACAGTTGTGTTACACATTATTGGTACATAAATAATATTGAAATCTTGGAAGTTAGAGATGATTCTCTATACCTCTTGTTGATAACTATTAAGATGTGGTGACACAGTGTATAGTATTTCGTACCTGACTCACCATCATCTTTGAATCACCTAACACTTTTAGCACAACAATGTTGAGGCTGATGGCTTTCTATAAGCCCAAGACGAGTGCTTCATACTTGACACTGCACTTGATCTCCAAGTAGCTAGAGACTAAGTGTTTCCTCTCCAGTAGGTCTGTTAAGACCCAACCATCTCCAAAGCCCTCCTACGTCTTAGATCCATCAATGTACTACGTCCACATATCATTTGTACAAGGACCACTTGTCACACTAGTACTACTATCACTACTGCTATTATTGTTACAATCTACTGTACAAGTTTCATTTTTCCCAGTTGGGCAAGGGAGGAGACCCAACTTTGTTTCTAGTGGGGTGGGAGGTAGTTGTGCAAGATAAACCCCCAACTATGTTTCTAGAAAGCAATTGTTGAACGTGAGTTATGTGAAAGCCAATGGTTCATTTTCACTATTCAAGGGAGTCACATTGTGCTTCAAGTATCTTTCCGTCAACACCCGGATCTGGTTGTTCCTGCCCTTGTATGGAAGAAATAAGTGTGACCAGTCAGTAGCAAAGTATCCTTGCAGCTTGCTAGACCAGTATTTGCTAAGTAGTAAGTCATATGCTTCCGAGATGTCCAAAATCACAATGTTGATGCACTAATGAACTCGTTCATCAGAAAATAACCAAATGATCACATCCTTGAGTTCACTAATGGTTGGTACATGTGTTCTGTCTAATTGAATGATTTGCACAATTGTGCTGCTCCATTGAGCATTGATCTTCGTAGCAATGGAAAGTGGCATGACATTTATTGATGCACTAGAATCAATCAAACAGCCGTGAACATTGAATTTGAATATTTCGAATGAAAACAAGAATGGTGGGTAGAGCAATTTTTCTTCCTCCATATGAAGCATGTTGAGAACAGTTGCGATTAAGTCAGGAGACTTACTTGGTCCCTTGCTAGAAGAGCTAGCACTGTCTATGGAGGTTTGCCCCAGTGTACGCAGAGGAATGTCCCACTGACCCGTGATCTTGATTAACTCATATAGAGATATGTTCACACATGTATTTTTCATCTCTTTGATAATGTTGTAGTCAAAAGTGGGAAGACCCACTGAGTTGTCCGTGGTTAGACTTATGTTCATGTTTTACAGTTGGATTCTCTTGTATTTGCTGTTCACAAACATAATTTTTTCTGTAGCGGTCTTCCCAGGCTTGCTTTGATTTTTCTTTGTTGAGTTGAACGGCGAATCAACTACTCTGAGCAATTGTTGTCTGAATTTTTATTTCAGTATCTCAAACATAGTGTGGGCCCCTTGACTTATTAAGTTGTATCAATTTTTTTGATTTTGGGTCGGGCAGTTACTCGGAGGCTTCTTCTCAGTGATCATATTCTGGGCAGTGTGGGCACACTAATACACGTCGGTTACATGCCTAGTACTTGGAGCTTCATCAAATGCAATAGCTTCTTCTTTGTCTTCATCATCAGGCTCAACCTACTCACTGGCCAAGAATTGATCGAACAACTATGTAACCACGGTGCTTGGTTCCATAAGTCCTCTTTGAATGTCATTCACTATGGAACTTGTAGTAATGATCTGTCGTGATCTGATCCAAGCTGGGCACAAGGTTAGAGCTCTATAAAAATTTAGCGAGGCGGCTATTGTTGTTGCCTGAATTCATGTTCTTATTTTGTGTGAACCTAGGAGGCCTACTTCTCATGTTTTTCGCATTCTTCTGTTGTTTGAGTTTGGAAAATTTGGTTGTCAAGGACTTAATGAGACGAGTAAGGCTCTCAATTTCACTTGCTTCCTTTTCCTTTGCCTTACTCACAGTGGTGTGAGACCTGCTACCCATGTCCTTGGAGTCCTTAGATGATTCATCCTCTACAATGACTCCAATAGTGCGTAAGTATTTCTCCATAGCATTTGCCTCTTGGCAATTTTCCAATAGTGTTGGTCTCCCAACTCGCTCGAGGAACTACGTAATACTAGTCGATAGTGCAGACATGTAGTAGTCAATAGTGATGGAGTCATGAGGTTTGGTTTATGTTGTGAACTTGTTCAATATGTGAATAAACCTCTGGTTGAAATATTTAACTTTTTCTTTCTACTCCATCTTGAGACTACCCAACTCCTTTAGCAACATGGCAGGGGTTTTGTCTTCAACAAAATTCTCAAGGAAAATTCCCTTGAACACTCCCCAGTTTTGATGGAGTTCATAGGAAGTTTGTGGTACCATACAACTACTCTGCCATCCAAAGTACATGGAAACAGTCTACATGCAACATCGTCATTATGTACCTCGAGTGTCTGCAGATGTAGGTATAAAATGTCTAAGCAATATTCTTCCTTCACTATCTTGTCAGGGTCATACTTTGTTAATAGCTTCTCTACGTGTCTTGGCATCTTGTGCAAGACACCCACAAGTGCCAATGGGCCCTGGGTCATCCATTCTAGATTTTTCTCACCCATTTTTTCCTCTTCTTCTTCCTCCTCCTCTTCTTTAGAATCTGATGGTTCTCCCTCTGAATCTATTGGTTCATCTTCGCTTCCACCACCTTCATTGCCTTCCCCTCTGCCTCCTCCACTGGAACTTGAGCCTAAGAGTAAGAGGTTTTCTTCTTCTTCATTTTGAAATATTGAATGTTCTCCTTTTTTCCATAGCTTCTTCCAGCTCTTCAAGAGTGGTGAAGATTGCTTCTTCCACATATGAGACTATCGCTCATGTGGGAGTAGTCTCTTGCTTCCTCTATGAATATGGAAGAGCATACACTCCTGGAACGAGTGATGGGATAGACAGCATGGATATGATGATACAAAATTTCCCTTTCGGTTCTAGGAGGTAAGAAATGACCAACTTCATAGTTGTGTGTAGGGTAGAGGGAGTGAGTTTTATTTCCTTGACCAGATGATGGATGAGTGAGGTTGGTAGGACATTCAACCATAAAATACTAGTAGCCCTCCTTCTAGCAACCAAAAATGTTGACTGTGTTGGACCCACTAACATTCAGGGGATCTCCCCGGTATGAAGTCCCAACTAGACCTCTCACTATTTGGTGTAGGAGTCCCATCCGATATGATGGCCTAGTTTCCATTATCATAGAGATTCCCCATAGCTCTTATTCTTCAACACATGAGTGTGTTATGCTTGTATCTGTTATCACTCAGATTTTCCTTGAAGTTGTTAGAAGAAGGAAAGGGGTCTGAGGTAACCACAAACCAATCTTTTAAGTACAAAATCTAGCCAATCTGTACTCAGAGAGGGATCCCTCTTTATGATTTAGCTTTGTTTAAGGGATATTAGGCTAGTTATGAAAGTTTGGGGGATTTTGATTTTATTTGGTGGTGGAATTCAGGAGTAGATGGATAGAACAAGTTATTTCAGGCCATTGGGCTATGGAGTCAACTGAAGATGGCTTAACTGGATCAGGTTGATTAAACAAAGGAGAGTTTCACAAGGCAAGATAGCTAAACAAAGGACAAATGATAGCTTAAAATGGGTGGAATGGTCTTGAACAGGGAGGAAGGGAAATCAAGAATCCTTCAACAAAATCCAAGATGAAAGAAAGTGGGTGCTCATTAACAAAAAGCAATTAAGTATTCTTTGTTAAATGGTCACAGTGATAAACTATGAAAGCAGGGAGTAGTTAAGAATTCCCTACCTATAATAGCTTGGAAGAAAACATTAAGAAAATAAAAGATTTAAAGACAGAATGCAGTAGAGCTTTTTCTGAAATATAACTTTTCGTTTATCATTCAAATATGAAACACATATGAATATTTATTAAACCAAAAAACTGTAAAAACACAAGATATACAATACTTATTTGTTTCTCGTTTGACACAGGTATCCTGTAAAATTCCTTTGCTTTATTACTTTGTTCCAGCCAGCCATACAAAAAGTTGTTCAACAACACTTCAATTCCAAAAGTAAATTGTCTATAGAAATGTCTAAGAATCCCCCTCAGTACTTTGAATAAGGAAGTACTTATACAAAATTTACATCAAAATAACTCCTAACTAAGAGAGATACATTCTAGGAAAACTAAATATCTTTTACATGAATATAGAGACAGACGATCTCGAAAGTAGAAACTGAATGTGAACTGATTGTTGTTGTCCCTGTTTTTGTTGAAGGAGCTAGAGGCAGGTCCTATGAATATGCATCTTACTTTCTTGCTCGTAATTCTATGTTGGATGATTGATTTTAGCTTTTCACTAATACTCTTTTACCTGTGACTAATACTCTTTACATGTTTTATCATCATTCATCCTTTTTTACCAAAATTGACTATGGTAAATAATTCAATTTACTTCACTTTTTACCATGGTAAATCATAAGATGTCTATCATGCTAGTCCACCAATCATCTCTCAGTATTCTTGTCCTTGTCAATTTTCTGTAGATTTCATCTGCTTCTGTATATTTTACAAAATTTGGTTACACTGGGAATAAGTGCTTCACTTCATTCTCAATGTAAAAAAGGTTCTCCAAACCATCATAAATAACTCTCCCTGTGGGCAATGCCTTGACTGCAGATGAACTGGCCTAACTGTTAGCTTGTTGATGCAATTTGTTGACATAATCATCCTGAAACATTAGCTTGTCATTGATGACTAAAGGACTTGGGAGTCCTTTGCTTTGTAAGATGCCAAATTTCTCCATGAACTCATCTATGTCTTCCTTCATATTTTGACATTTGCGTTCTATGCCTTGCATTAGACTCCTTTTGGTCAATACTTTATTTATTTCGACGATGGTAGAAATCTTATCCTCAATGTTTAATTATTCCAACTGATGCCTATTTCTACTATTTAGAAAGTTTATTAATATGATAGCTTCTTCAGGCTTCCCTCCTAGTTCTTCCCTGGTATTCTCAATCTCTTGAAAAGAAACTTTCACTAAGTCAATTTGTTAAAAAATTATTTGAATTGATGACCAAATATCATTGATGGAATCAATGATATTGGTCCATAATATCTTTTTGATATCAGTCAAAGGCTTTTCAAATGTAAGGTCCTTTTCCAGTGTTTTAATCTGTTGGGTCAAGCCTTTGTTTTCTCTCATCTCTTCTGCAAAATTGAATTTTGATAAATCATATTTTTTTTCTAAAGTAATGAATTTCTCTTTTACTTTTTGCAGTACAGTGACTTGCAGCTTCATTTCCTCCATGGACTTCATCAACTCTTCTATACTCTGATTTGAGGTTCCTGCCTGTGATGTACCTATACCTGTTGCTTCTACAGTTGTAGTTGTTGCCAAAGGGACATTTGGTGCTAAAGAAGTTGCCAATGTAGAAGGGAATGTTGTAGAAACCACTGGCACTACATTTGGAGGCTGTGTGGTCGACTCACTTTGCCTGTTTTGTAGTGTTTCCTCTAATTCTTGCTCTATCTCTTTTAGTTTCTCATTTAGCTTAAGGACTAGGTCCATAAGCTCTTCTTCATTTTTCTTCTCAATCACTTCAGCAGTCTGAGGGTGAATGAGTGGTGGCAATTTCAACTACTTTCTCAGTGCAACTATATCTTCATTATTTTTCTTTAATAGGCTCTCTGCAACCTTGATATCCTTTGGGTTGTGGCCCAACTCAATAATCAATTCGTCCAATGATTTTATTCTATTGTCCTTTGCCTGTGAGGAGGCCTTTTCTAGTTGCAATTGGGCAGTAGTGTTGTTCAGTGAATTTTGCAACCTATGTGACATCATTGCCTTGCTAGTTAGTGTAGAATAAACCATATCCCCTGTTTGTTTATGCATTTTTATCTAATCTATGGGGTGGATGTCTTTAGCTAAGACCTCGAACTCAGCCTTGAGGTAGTCTGCAAATGACTTGGGTTGCTATACTGTGGGTTTTAGAAAGCTCATCGGCATTTTGCCTTCTTTGATGTCATAAGATGACATCAATCTAGTTTGATTTGTAGGGGCTATCTTCAAGTATTGAGCATAGGCTTGGGCCTTCAGCTACTCATTCTTGGTCTTTATTTCCTTGAATTTTATTTTTATGTCTATGATCTTCTCAGATGAAGATTTGAAAGATGGAACTTCTAGACTCTGTTGTCTTTCAAGCTCTTGTCTTTGTGAGCTAGAAGGTGTCCCACCTGTTGGCAATGTATGTATACTACCTCCACCTTCTTTTCTCAAACTCCATTTTGTTTCCTCAAATAATTCTTCCTCTGAATATGGATTTAGCCTGTGGCTCTTTGCACCAAGCTGGTCTGAAGGACCACTGGCAGGGGTAGCTACTTCCCTGTCTCTTTTCAAGTTCTTTTCCTCATTCAGAGGAGTCTGCACAACCTAGGGATTTCCCATATTAACCTGAGCTAGATGAGGCTGTGGTGGAGCTTGTTCTTCAGAGATTTCAAGCTGCTCTGACATCTCTAGTTGTTCTAATGTTTGTGGTTGTCCTGATGCTAGAGTACTTGTTCCCTGGTCTTGTTCCTGTGGTGGTTCTGCTCGGAGAGAACTAGTTTCCTGTGTGTGCCCTTGAGACGTCTCTATTGTAGAGGCACTAGGCTCTGGTGTTGGCCTTTGAGTAGATTCAACTAGTACCTATTCAAAAGAGTCTAGGTCAAGTCTCTTTTCTAAGTCTTTCATCACATTCTCTACCTCAACTTGATCACTATCCATTTTAACTAGAGTTCCTTACCTCCATTCATCCATATTTGCATATTGTTCTATCTCAGGGATCCTGTGATGGATATAGGGTGACAACTTATGTTTCATTCTCCTATCATAAATGAAACCTTGTGGGTCATATATCCAAGCAAAGATTTTCTTTAGTCTCATTGTTGTTTCTATGATTTCTTCTACTCTTTTCCCTACTTCTCTATTGTTGCACACAAATGGGCCTAAGTGGTATTTAATCCTAAATTGGGCTTTCTTCTTTGCCTTGGTGAAATGAATTTGATCAGAGTTTAACATTTTCCTATAATATTCCAGGGCAAACAATCTCATAGGAACATACTTAGGCAGCTTGAAAGGAGGGAGTTCACAACCATAGATTCGGATCTCAGTGTGATTCTGGTACAAGTACCAGTCACCTATCTTGTACTGCTTTGACAGTTGAAGGATTCTCTTGATCTCATCACTAATCCTAGGAGGAGGACTTCCTATCAGCATGGTGGTCATAGGGTGGACAAACTGGTCAATGAATTCATTGTATGAATAGGGACAAGTATATGAGTAGTGGAAGATGGAAGTCCAAAAAATGACTAATCTGGGATTACCCTTTGTATCAAGTTTATTTACAAACAATGGGAACTTTTAAGACTGATGATAAAGGAAAAGGTGATATATGACTGTAGAATACTTGAATAACTTTTCATATTCTAGCCTCATGAACTGGTCATGGATTTTCTCAGCAATGAAAGCAGCATAGTTATATTTGATGGTAGGAGGCTGACCAGGGGCAAAAATGGACATTAAAACTAGAGTCAATTCATCCACATACTCACTAGTATTGAAACCCATGACTACAGCAATCATATTGACTATATTTTTTCCTATCTCTATGAAGAAAGATGACACGTAGGGAGGAGGATCTTTGGGTTGATGTTGCTTATCTGTAAAAATCTGGAAAAGGCGATTGGGTTCAGACTGGGAAATTTTAGAAGCTTTCTCTAGTAATTCCCCAATGGAAATGGGGGTTAGGTCTTGACCGGGCTGAAACTGTAGCATTTCATTGATTGAATCTGTAGTAATTGTGAAGAGAACAATGTGATTGGGGGACATTATTGCTCTGAGGGTAGGATTATAATTGGCTTGACATTGATGGATAATGTTAGGGGAAACATGCACAGAGGGGAGCATGTACCTTGGGAGATTTGATTCCAAAAGCCCTATGGTATCAGAGCCATTCATGTAATTGTCCCAGCATTGACAAAATAATTTCAAGGAGCTTTTATCAATTTCAAGGTCTTTTATTTGAAAATCTTTATCTGCTAAGGGTAGATAATCCAAATATCAATGAGTAGTGATAGGAGGTATATTGAGGGCCACGGGGGTTTCCATTTCTGGTTCTTGTGGATTCAAATATGAAAATGGGGTTTTCACGTAGAGTTGGTGAAAACAGAGGGTCCTGGGAGTCTTCAATTTTAAATTCTGCAATTGAATTGTAATGAATTTTGGGGTTTTCAACGTAATCACAGAGGAAATCAAGTATTTACAGGGTTTTTGGAAGGAAACTGGTAAATACCTGTATTTAAGTGACAGGCAATGGAGTGTAGGTTCACTGGGTGCAAATGGTGGACTGGAGCGGCGTCAAACTACAAATTTCAGGGTGGCTAATAGTTGGAGTACGAGCTAGTCGACTTCTACATTCTGGTTGCATGCATGAGTTTTTAGAATAAGGATAGAAAACTGTTTTAACTTTGTTTTTTATGCAAAGTCAAAGCTTTTGGCAGGTTCGTGATATGGACAAGTGGCGTCAGCAAGGAGGCGACTTGATGTTTTGTCGTTAGCGGGAGGTGGTAAGCGGGTTTCATCGCACCACTATTGGAGGGTAAGTGGTATTTGGGCGGGACCGCATGATTCCATACACTGCTTGACACATAGCAATGGTACAATTCATGAAACCGCTCACCATCGCACACTAAAATTTGACCACAGAGGTCCGTGCGATATGCATGATGACCGTCAGATCTGCGGGATTCGATAGGACGGTGGTCGGGGAGATGAAGTGACTAGCAGATACAGAGGGCGAGCCCAATATAAATTAAAGAAATTAATCATATTAGGGGTGATTCGATTGGTTATCGAGTTATTAATTAGTCCGAATGATGTAATTAATCCTCATTAAATGGTGGCGGGGTCGGGTTCTTAATTAACTACGGATTAGTTAATTAATCTCATTTATTTTATTTGTTTTATGGTTATATTTAACCGAGGGGTGGGATATATAATGATTTGGGGTTCTGTATAATAATATAATATGAGCGTGGGTAATTTTATTTTATAGGGGAATTATATAATAAACATTAGTGGTTAATATGACAAAAATGAATGGGAAAGCACTAAGTCCAATGTTTTCCAAAAGTGTTTCATCATATAACATATTACTTAGGCTAAAGTGTATAAAAGGGTTTTTATGCAGATTTATTTCAATTTCCCTAAGTAAAATAGGATTTTACTTAGGAAAAGTTTTATCAAAGGAATGAGTGATCTTATGGGGGGGTAATGTTGATGAAATGGACTTAAGTACTTTAGGCATTTCCAATTATTGGGCCAAGGGTCTAGTCCCTCCACAAGTCAGAGAAATGCTCTGAGCCCCTCTAACTCTAGTAATTACCTTTAGCACTTAGGGAATTAGTGAATATTTTAGGGGAATGAGTCGGGAAGTTAATTATTTTGATTTCGAATGTTGATGTGCCTTTCCATGTGATACATGCCTTTTCCTAGTGATGAAAATAAAATATTTAAACATTTAAACTTATCATTCACCACTCATTTATTCTGCAACCATCACCTACTTACCCTACCTGCTTTATCCTAGCATTTTCACTCCTTTATTAGGGTGCACTTAGACCAGCAAACCCTTATCAAACTTTCTTTTCTTTTACATGGTGATGCCTATCTAAGTATACACTTATTACATCCAAGGGCTTAGATTAAACTATTGAGCTCCTTTTATTTACTCTACCTATCTACCAAGTTTACACTGTTTGGTCAGATCTTTATTCTCTATTTCTAAAACATAAAATTGAAAACATGAAATAACCAAATTTAAATTGTTTGGTTACCATGGATTGTGGCATAGGTACCAAGTTGCACACAATCATTATTATAAAAAGTAAAATAGTAGTGGCATTTGGTATTGCACACTTTCCTGGTCATTTATTTTTGTTGGGGTTCATTTTCCTTCATTTTTTGACCTCTTTTTATTCTTTTTACCCTTTTATTATTTTTCTAGGGGATACCCTCTTTACATTTTTAAATTTTTTGATTTTTTGACTTTTTACAAATGTGGAAAACCTTTCCAACA
This sequence comes from Pinus tabuliformis, assembly GCA_031772625.1. NCBI lineage: Eukaryota > Viridiplantae > Streptophyta > Pinopsida > Pinales > Pinaceae > Pinus > Pinus tabuliformis. The sequence goes on along the minus strand of CM062807.1, from coordinate 852,884,271 downwards.
AGTAAAGGTATGAACATATTTCAAAGCTAAACCAAGTCAATCATGATATATAACACCTATTGGTATAGGGGCATAACAATATCTTCAAAAATCGAAATGAGTATGGATGGTGAGTGTGTAATGTAAATTGTGTCCAGGTTCTCTTACTATAAAGGGAGAGAATAAAGTGAGCATCTAGATGATAGGTAAAAATACCACCTAGGGAGAGACACATGCGAACCAAAAAGGGTATGTCTAGCATCCAACAAGTAGTCAACAACGGATGCGACAATCATTAAAACTAAATTGAAAAAGAAAACACGTACACCATCTAGCGAGGTAGTCCACACAGAGATGATAGTTGTTATAACCAGTAAACAAGAATGGTTTGTCTAATGTCCTGTAGAATATTCCACAAGGACGAGACAACAGTGATAAACAATACAGCACATCTTCGACAATGTAAGTACTAAAACAACTGAAGTAGTTCAACTATCTTAGTACAGGTTTAGCAAGCATCCATTAGGAATGTTTAAAGAGTAGTCTTACAAACATCTACATAACATGTGTGAAAACTTGTTGGCCTTAATAGGCTTCTGAATTAATAAAATTTCCCAAGATATATATGTATGCCATACATCACTAGTCCCAATACTGGGACATTGGAGCCACTCCTCACTCCTAAAAGAAAAAAATACAGACTCTCAAGGCTACGTGGGATGAGCCAAGGTGAAAAATACTTGCTCATACAGTGGGAGGGGTATATATAGCCAAGGGTGATGCTTGACCCTTGTGACTCTTGGACTACCCTCATAACCATTAAACTTCCCATGACTTTTCAAATGACATGACTCTTCAACTTCGTGTGTGCATCTATTAGATTTTCACTTTACATTACATTGAGTTACAATGGATATGGCCCATAGTGGTGATGTGGCCAAGATAACTCATGACACCACTGGCATGTACTTCTAAGTGATGGATGTACTCTTGGTGTGATTTTTCTTCTCCTTCGCATGTATTAGTGTTGTGGGGTCTTTGATGGTCTTGGTCTTGCATGATGGTTCAATGCATGTGTTCCTTTGGCTTGTTGCTTGATATTTTTGGTGCGCCTGTCCAACTACAAGCAAGTCCTCTAGCATGTGCGCTCCTTCTTCATCGCATTCGCCATCTCACCATGATCTATCAGTGTACCTATTCGTGTAATTCACTCATGACAAGACGACATCAAATCTAAAGCCTCCTAGTCTAGCGTGATGCATTGTTATCGTGTTTCATGCCAAGGATAGATGACACACTTGGAAGAGGGCCCAACAACTTTGAAATGTGTAGTTCAACGTGAGAGGGAGGGAGGACAATTCACTGAGACAGCACAGAGTGTAGGTCATGCTGGGATGAGGAACTCTACGAGAAAAACCTTCACTGACAAAAAAAAACAGCGCAGTGACCACTAGGAGGCAGGATTGCACAGTGAAGGACATGAGTGGCAATTTCAAGGTGGGACAGTGAGGGGTGCTTCTGCACATTTCCTAGAGGGAAGACAAGATAGGGCTACAAGGGACCTGCTGGGTGGTTCTATGCAATTTCTGAGAGCATTACAGGACAGGCAGCAGAGGGCTAGATGGGCATTTCTACGCAGTTTTTGAGAGCAGTCTAGACCGAGGTATCGGTGTATTCTAGGCTTCTAGTAGACAAGAATGAGGCTCGATGACTGTGCTTGAGAAATGCGCAGTTTAGTTTGGAAATGGAGGCAATTTTATGTTCAGTTCTAGGAGGCAAACAAGTTGCTCACCTTCGAGATTACGTAGTGAAATGGACCCGGAGGATAGCCTCAAGCACTGCGCAGTTCTAGGCAGTAGAGAAGGGTCACTGAGAGCTAAGATTGCACAATGTAGCTCAGTCAGGGTCCAATCAAAGAGGGTTATCTAGTCAGACATATTTTCTGGAAAATTGCTAAGTGTGGGAGGCAAGTGAACTTGTGCAATCTCTACATTGAGATCACACACTTAGCATACTCTGACAACATGACGACATTAACCATTGGGACAATGTAGCAAAGCATGACCCTTTATGGGACCATCTAGAGGTGAAAGAAATAAGTGTGACACTTGGGGTAGACCTTCGGATGACCGTGATGACACTTGCACGACAGTGCTTACAACTTTGTGTGTGAGTATGATGAATGTACTCATAGCGGAGATAACCCAAACACACAAAGACAAACCTTCAAAATAACCAGAACAAGATCACAAGCATAACAAAGCAATCAATATGCCAAAATATGACCATTGTTCAAACAAAGAAAAGGGTGAAAAGACTTCACAAGAGCTCATGGGGTGAGCTCGAGTGTTTGCAACCATCAAACGAAAAAACAAGGCTCTAAAATTTGGATGCAAGCCAAAATTTTGGAGGGTGTTGTAGCCGCTACAACAAGGTTTTGTGCCAGTGCCTAGGGCTCTCTGGATGTTATCTTGACCATTGTGTGCCAACTTCTAGGGACTAAAATTCTCATTTATGTGCTAGTGTCCAAGAATCATAAAAACCTAGATCAGTAAGAGCTTCACCCTTGTGCTTTCGAACCCTTGCACAAACTCCTTCCATCAGACTTGTGTGAACCAAGACAAAAGAGAAGAATAGAATATGGCTTCATCAATGTGATGAAATGAGCTTGAGGTTGCTTCTATTTATAGGCTTTCCTAAGGTTCCACTTGGGGTTTAGGCTGACCTAAACAAGTTCACATGTGCTTAGCTCTGACCCATTCCATTATACATGTATGAATAAAATAATTCAAAAATCAACTTCTGCTTAACCAAATAGTGTGATCTTTAGGTCAATTTTGGTCCTCTCAAAAAGAGGAGTTTACTGAAAGAATCACCTCAGTTATCTGAGTTGTTCAAGGTGGAATTTGACTCTAGTTTCAAAAATTAACACTTGTCTTGGCTTGTCTCTGCATTTTATTGTTCCTGTTCTATATATAGTTACTATCAATTGTGATTTATGGTTAACGTGATTTCTGTCTGAAAACTAAATTGGAAATTGTCATTGGACTGCTAAAGGAACATTGAAGTAATTGTGATAAGCATAGAACATAGCATTTTTAACTAAAATTAACATGGAATCAGAGCCAAGCTAAAGACATATCCCAAGAAAGAGAGAGAAAAGAAATCACTACGAGAGATCTTTTGGACAAGACTATTTGACAATTCCCAATGGATTCTACATCCTACTTCAAGACCGGGGATAACATCAAAGATAAATATGATTGTCATGCATTGAAAATGACTTTGGACTTGACTTTGGAATAACATGATGCAATGGACTATGTGTAGGGAAAGGCGGTGGAGGCTCCTTCAAATGCATCGGCTGCTGCTAAGACGAAGTATAAGAAAGGTGAGGTAAAAGCTAAGAAAATTATTATTGACTTCATTCAAAAGAATTTCATTTCCTGTATTTATGATTTAGGAACATCTAAGGATATGTATGATAAGTTGGTTTGGATGTTCAAAGTGAACAATGAAAATCAAATCCTCTTCCTCAAAAACAAGTTGAAGGACATCAAGATGGATAAAGGGGTGTCTATCTAATCCTACTTCATGAGAATAACTCAAATCAAGAATGAGCTACTATCTATTGGAGAAGTTATTTGATGATAGGGAGCTCACTCTAATTGGACTTGGAGATCTTTCAAGACCTTGGGACGTATTTTTCACCACTATTCTCAACAATGAAAGGATACCTAGTTTCGATGAGTTATTGACTAGATTCACTCAAGACGAGACAATGATGATGGAGAGAGACAAGCCCTCAAATTGAAATGAAACCTCTACAATTTTCTCTCATGAAAATAGAAATAATAATTTTGGTTCGAGAGCACAAGGTCAAGGATCCAAGAAAGGAAAAAAGGAAGGAAGAAAAGGAAGGTGCTACAATTTCAACAGGTTCGACCACTATGCTAGAGAGTGTCATAACAAGAATAATTATCAAGGGATGATGACATCAAAAACCACAACAATTTCAAAGGAAATGGAAATCAAAGGAACAATAGGTTTAACAAAAAAGGAAAGAGGAATGCTCCCGCTACATGAAATGGAAAAGGTAGACCTCCCAAGAGGAAAATAAATGTCAGGTATGATGAAAGTAATGATGTAGAAAAACAATATATGTTTTATCTTATTTCCGCTTTATCTACTGCCTCTCCTCTAGATATGTTTGATGATTGGTTAATTGATAGTGGAGCGTCAAGGAACTTCACTAGGTACAAGGAGGCCCTCTCAAATTTTGTTGAAAAGAAGACCAATTTGAAGATCATACTTGGAGGTAATGCCACCTACCCCATGAAAGGGATAGGTATTGTCATTTTTCACTTGAATCAAGGTCAAACAATTCATCTAAAATAATTATTGTATGTGCCCAATTTGAAGAAGAAATTGGTATCTATTTCAACAATGGAAGATAAAGGCTTCAAGGTAGGATTCGTTGATGGGAAGGTAAGAATTTGGAAAAGAAACCCTAAAGATGCATTTACTCTTGGATTTAGGGTCGATGGTATGTATCAATTTGGAGGAAGTCATTTGGGAGCTTCGGCGAGTGATACTTCTCTACAATATGGATTAGGGCACCAAATATTTTCCCACTTATATTAAAAAGCCTTACCTAGTGTAAGGAAGATGGTCACAGGTATGCTTGAGTTCAACATGAATCATGAAGGTGATTGTAAGGGTTGTGCAGCTGGGAAACACACTAAGGGATCATTTGCTTCTAGTGAAATCAAGACAGCTGATATTCTTCAATTGGTCCATTATGACCTATCTAGTATGTTTCCTATAACATCATTGGGAGGATACTCATATTATGCAATATTTGTGGATGACTAATTTCGCAAAACATGGATCTATTTCTTGAAGAGGAAGGATGAAGTGTTTAAATGGTTTTTTTCTTTCAAAGAATTAGTAGAAAATCAAACAAGGAAGATGACCAAGATATTGAGGACCGAAAATGGGACTGTATATGAATCAAATGAATTCAATGACTTTTGCAAAGAGGTTTGCATCAAGAGGGAGACAATTGTTCCATACACTCCTGAGAAAAATGGATTTGCTAAAAGGAAGAATCAAGAAATCATGGATGCGACCCATGCCATGCTACATGATCAAGGTCTACCAAAGTTCTTATGGGGAGAAGATTCCAACACTACTATATATGTTTAAAATAGGAGCCCCCACCAAGCCTTGGATTTCAAGACACCTGAGGAAGTTTTCACTCATAAGAAACCATATATTTCTCATTTTAGAATTTTTGGTTGTCATGTGTACTTTCATGTTCCTAAAGAGAAATGAAACAAATTGGAAGCATTTGGGAAGAAAGGCATATTTGTTGGCTACATTGAAAATTCAAAGGCATATAGAATCTATGTGCCTGGTCAAAGAGATGTGGAAGTAAGTCATGATGTCAACTTTGATGAAGACAATACCCTTGGAAAAGCCAAATATATCCCTATCCCAAGGAAGGACGATGATGATGTTGTCAAAAAATAGAATGAACCTCTAACAGATGAGCCTATGCCTAATGTTGAAGGCTCAATGGATCATATCAATCCACCTCCTAGTGATACCTCTACCTCAAGGAAACATCCAATATGGCTCAAAGATACTCTCAAATATGTTAAAATACATACTGCTCCAAGAGGAACATTTTACAAAAGTAAGGAGTCGGTCAAGTATCAAGGGTACTTTGCCCGCTATGAGTACTATTTTTCAAGTTGAACCATGCACGTTCAAAGAAGTTGTAAAGAACTAAGTATCGAAGGATGTGATGAATGAGAAATATGAATCGATCATGAAGAATCATGTATTGGACATGGTGTCTAGACCTAAGGACAAGTCTATGGTCACCTATTAATGGCTTTACAAAATTAAAAATGGAGCTGATGGAAGTGCTAAAAAATATAAGGACAGGTTCATTGCTCAAGGCTTCTATTAAAAGGAAGGAGTAGACTACGACGAGGTATTTGCACCGATTGACCAATACACTACTATCTGATCTATTATTGCTCTCATTTCCAATCAAGGATGGAGCCTACATCAAATGGATGTCAAGACTTCTTTCTTACATGGCACGCTTAAGGAGGAATTCTACTTGGAACAACCTCAGTGGTTTGAAATACAAGATCGAAGGAAACATGTATTGACATTGAAGAAATCCCACTATGGATTGAAGCAAGCCCCTAGGGCTTGGTATAACAGGATTGATAGTTATCTTATGAATGTAGTATTTATAAGGAGTTATGCTAATCTAAACCTACACTTCAAGGTTGAAAATGGCATGCCTCTCATTTTGTTCCTTTATATTTATGATCTATTTATGACTGGTGTGGACCCTCTCTTTTATCATTGTAAGAGGGAGTTGACTTCCGAGTTCTAGATGAAGAACCTAACACTTATGCACTACTTCCTAGGACTAGAGGTCTAGAAAAACCCAGGCAACATTTTCCTTTCTCAATGAAAATACATTGTGAAGCTGCTAGAGAGATGTGGGATGGTGGAGTGCAAGTCAGTGTCTACTTTGATGGAAATCAACTTCAAGAAACTATGTGCAAGTGTTTTTGGACCCGAATTGTAAAACCCTTCTAAGTATCAACAACTTATGGGGGCCCTGATGTTCCTGGTAAACTCCCATCTAGACATATGCTTCGTTGTGAATACTTTGAGTCAATTTATGGTTGGGCCTCATCACATACATTGCATTGTTTCTAACAATCTCTTGAAATATCTCTATGGTACAATCACTTATGGGTTGAGATAAAATACCGAGAATTTGAGGCTTCGTGGATATTCTTATGCTAACTGGGAAGACAATGTGGTGGATTGAAAGAGCATGTTTGGATGTTGCTTCTCATTGGGGTCTACCTCAATTTCTTGGATGATTAGGAAGCAGAAATTTGTTTCTCTAAGCACCATCGAGGTCAAATGCATTGTAGCTAGTATGGCCTGTCGTGATGCTATATGGTTGGGAAAAACCTTTAGTGATCTATTTGAGCATGTTTTGGACACCACCGTGAATCTTATAGAATCCCATGTTCCACTACTACTCCAAGAACATTTATACCAAGTACCACTTTATCTCGGATATGGTACAATGGGGAGAAATAAGGATACAACACATTAGGGTTGATGAGAAAATTGTTGACATTCTCATGAAACCGTTGGGGAAGGTCAAACTCTTAGCCTTCCAAGAGAGACTTGGAGTTGTGGAAGGACCCTCTCATGAGGGTCCCACTTGAGATGGACACTAAACTCTGGGAGCTCCTTGGGGCTTGGGGTACTTCTTGGAGATATGAGTGACCACCTTCCCCTATAGGTGTGTTGTATATAGGGTGAGTGGTTCACCTTTACCTATGATACCCCGTGATGGCTGACATGTGTGTAGGGTGAGTGGTTTTCCTTCCCCTATGATTGATGACACATGTGTGTAGGGTGAGTGGTTGACCTTCCCCTATGATTGATGATATATGCATATGATGAGTGGTTCACCTTCTCCCATGGCATATAGGCAAGATGAGTGTTTCACCTTCTCCTGTGGATGCCCTAGCATACATCCTACCCATGTAGTCTGGGACTCATGGGAAGTACCTCTCATATGGCCAATGAGTTGGGAAAAGTGGATAGGGACCATAGCACTATAGATGGACGTATTTTGTATTTTCATACTCCATATGTCTAGGATGCATGGTGTTCAAAAACTTGATTTGGGATCAAGTCTAATTGGGGTTCTACCCCTGGACTAACTTCAGTCAGTACAGAGTGGCAAGGTCTTGTGACTCACTCTTGATTTATTCTTCATCATCATTACATAATTTTTTAGCATAATTGAGATGAGACGTAGAGACGGTATGTGATGACAAGATGGCATGAAGATGGATGGATAGGCAAGTGTAATTCTCCCTAGTTGAGAGGAAGTGTTAAAATTGGAAACTACGGCCAAATTCCACTTTGGACAGCTCATTTGATGTATATGATTATTTCATTGAATTCCAATTTTCAAGAGGACCAAAATCGACCTAAATATGATTAAATTTGGATAAGAAAAAATGTGTTTTTGAATTTATGCACACACATGTGCAAATTCTCAAGGTCGAACATATCATCATGTAGGCTCATGAAGCCCAATGGACATGTCACTTGAGCCCCAAAGACTTGTATATATATGAGAGACCTCAAACCTCATTTCGCATCATCTCATCTCACACATACTTCTCTCACCTCATCTGATTAGTTCATACAACTTATTGGGCACCTCCTTTCCTCACACATGTGGTAGTAGAAGGATGAATTTCATGACAAATTACAGGGCTAAAATTTCAAAGTTTGTGCAAGTTTGACTAGTTTTGACTAGGGGTTTTTTAACCGCATTTGACTGTGATTTTTTGATCAAAAATTCATTTTTGGAAAGCGCATATATTGGCATAGAACCGATGCATTCCATTAACATTGACCACAGACCAATTGTAGGGTTGTCCACATCCCTGACTATAGATTTTGACCAAGTTTAACCGTTGTTTTTATGACTATTTTGTGCTGATTTTGACTAGCAATGAAGGTTGAGTATGACTGGGTTTGACCAAGGTACATAAAGGACTATTTGCTATTATATTGACCAATGTTGACTTTCCATTGAGGGTTGATTTTAACTGTGATTGATTGCAAATTTAACAGGGCTATGATTTGGAAAGTCAACATTAACTTTATTATACTCTCTCTCTTTCTGTTGAACATTTGATATAATAATAAGAAGAATTGATCAAAGGGTTTTCCCCATCTTGGGGTTTTTCCCTAGCATTCACCAAATCTGGTGTCCTCTTCTCTTCTACATTTTATTGTTCATGTTCTATCTACAGTTGCTATCAATGTGATTTATGGTTAATGAGATTTCTATTGGAAAACTAAATTGGAAATTTTCATTGAGTTGTTAAAGGAACATTGAATTAATTGTGAGTAGCATAGAACATACCATTGTTAACTAAAATTAACAATCGTCTATCCATTCTCACGAGTACTAGTTGTAGGTGACATCTACAACTCTCTTTCGATAGCCCTATTTCAACCCAAATAGATGTTGTTCAAAAATAAAAAATCAACATAAAATCAAAGATACCTTTTTATGATGCCCTTTCATCATGAGATCTTCTTGTTACAAAATCAACATCCTGCACATTTTGTTGTAGCTACTACAACCACCCTCCAAAAATTTTCCCATGATTTAATTTTGGAGCCTCCCTTCTGTCCACGGGAGCTTATCTTTTACTATTGGCAAGTATTCATGTTGTGATCAAGACTTATCTTTTCGTGCTTTGGTTCTGATGTACTGATCTCTGTTTGATATCTTTCACTCATAAGCAAGCTTTTGACTTCACCTTGTAGCATTGTTGGGCATGCCTCCAAAAGCTGCGCAAACTTGGAAGGCAAGCTAGCCTTGATTATTAGAATTGTGCAATCTAGGATGCTAGGCCTACCTTGAACTTAGAAACTACATAGTGCTGGATGGTAGCCCAACCTTAAGCTCAGAAACTCTGCAAACCCTTCTTAAGCTCAGAAACTTCACAATGCACTGAGCCAAGAAGTTGGTCAGTCCTTTAGAATTTCATAATCTTCCTTCACAGTTTGCATGCCATGTTTCCCAAAAAGGCAAAAAGAATCCCTAGAAAATGGGGAGTCATTAATTAGTTTCCTGAAAGTGGCACATTTACTATTTTGGAACTTTCTGCCAAGTGTCACTTCCTTGATTTTAGGCATGCACGTCATAAACCCTAACTGGTCTAAATCTATATAATGGATGCCCCTAGAGCTCATTTACACATTTTATCTTAGAGCTCTAGCATTCCCAAGGAGATCAAGGAACCTTTAGTGGAGTTTGCGGCACTTTTCCTAGTGAGTTTTTCTTTTGTCATCTTTTATTGCTTTTTCTATTGCTTTTTGTAATTTCTCTTTTGTGAGTGTTATTTTGTGTGTTTATTTCCATGGTTGTTGGAGTTTTAACTTATATTAGTTTATTCAAGTGTTGGTTTGATCTGTCGTTTTCCTTTCATAAGTGTCACATCATTTTTCTTATTTTTTCCCATTAGTAGTCATTGTTTTGGCGACTCTCCATGCATGTTTGTTTTTCCTTTTGCATGTGGATTTTTTTTACTTGATTTGCACTATTCCATCTATCCTTAGTTAGATCTACATTTTAAGTTGCACCATCACTCATATTTTCTTGTTTCCCACACTCTTTCCAAGTAGATATGCCCTTCCCTTGGCTTGCAGTTACCTTCTCAAGTTGGGCATTGCTCATGTCAAAGGCTCAAGATTGATGCTTGGCCTCTAAGAATACATAATGGATAGTACCTGGATAGGCCAACTATTCATTGTGAAATTCCAAGGCTCAAGCCCATCCCTTGGCCTCTGAGACTGCACAATATGAAGTCTCCATATGAGTCTGCCTAAGTTGAACTACACATTGCACAATATCTAGCCTCACGCTGCACCATTGGCTATTGAGAATACACAATGTGTAGTTCATGCAGCTAGTCTCCCTCCTTCACCTCAATATTTGCACAATTTTCCCTTTTAGTCGAGTGGTTATTCTTGCGATCTTGCTTTGAGATTCAATTTGTTGAAGCTAATTTGTCTTTACCATGAGTGTATTTTTCTCCCATAGGTATTGCAGTTGTTGAGTACTTCTCTTCATCAGTCATGCACATCATCGCACCAAACAGATTTGCTTCAAAGGAACCCACAGAAAGTAGCACCAGGGAGGCAGTTGAGAGTACGCCAATGAACTTGCCAGTGTACTCAGATACTCAATTGTTCATAGGAATGGAATCAGATATCACATGGCAGAAAGTGAATGAAGCATTCTTAGAAAGAAGCTTCAAAGTAGAACTTGAAGACTAGTAGGTGTATATTTATGTCCAAAAGTTAGGGTTACATAAGGTTGCATGCAAGTATCCATCCCTCCCATGTGTAGACGTTGTCAACTAGATATTTTCTCATATAAATCCAAAGATTATGAATCTGAAAAATGCTAGTGGAAAAAGGCTTGCTTCCTTTCTGGTATTAGATTATCATCTCATGTACCATTTGCGGGATCTGGAATCACTCATGGATTCTTACTTTTATGTTGCCACCAACTACTTGAGCACAAAGGACATTGTCAAAAGCTTGGTGAAAGATCCAACAATGTTTTGTTAGACACCCACCAACACCTACAAGACAAAATCTCTCAAGAGGGCCTATCGACTCTTGATAGTTCTATGTTGCAAAATTTATGGTTAGTAGAGCACTGAGACCGTCCTTGAAATTTGGGCATTCTTATTAAACCAAGTTGTGAACAAAGGAAAACCGTTCAACTGGTCAGCCTTTTTGACTCAACAATTACGAATCCACGTAGCTAATGCCCTCAATCTCCCCAAGGGAAAGCAAGCTAGATTTTACATGTATGCCTACTTACTGGATGCAATTTACGCCCACAATTCATTTACTGGCATGAATTGGACTTGGACACCAAGAGAGTCTGCCATGCATATCTATTGCAAATTTCTTTTGAAGTGCAGCCATAAAGGAGTAATGGAAAATTTTATTGATCGCTTCCTCCTTCTATTGTACAAGCTGATATTATAGGAAGAGCCACCTTGCATGTAACGTCGGGAAATGGAAGCAATGTCAGAGATAGCGGATCGGTTTACCTCATCGGATGGCACTTTCCTCAGAGTATTCAATAGACATAAGTCTCTGAATATTTTATTGACGTATGCCACCAATAAATTAATCATGCAATAATTTGCATACTATCTCTCCACAAGGTTGTCAGCAAATTTGTATAGAAGAATAAATCACCTTGGCCCACTCTTCCTATGCAGATCGGATTGTACGAAATCAAGAATATCAAAGTTACAGATACCAAAGACAAGGGAATATATAAATTCGCATTGGCTTGTTTGGGTTTCAACCCGTACAATTCTAGAAATGTTTGCAAAGACCACTATGCGAGGATTCATTTTTAGTGGCTAAGCAGGACCTTTCACAAACTTGAGGAGGAATCACCGTCCGATCATCTCCACTTGTTACACAAAAATATCGTCAACATGACTATTTGCAGTCAGTATGGGTCTATCATCACTTGTACTGTCCTCCTAAGCAAGTCTCAGACCTCAGCTCTTCAAGTCAAGCTTTGAAAATGAGAGAAAGACATTGAAAATCAACAAAGCTCTGGTTCCTCACTTTCTCTCACTGTTGCCTACGGTCCCGCACCCCCTGTTCACAATACCTGCGGACCTGCCCGCTCTATCCCTAATGGAGTGGGTGCAGACCCCTGTGAAAGTCAAAAAGGTGCAACTTTATTCTAAAAAACTCACTTTGGGTTAATTCTAGATGATTCTAGAAGGAATTTTAACGTGGATTGGTCGCTCTTAGGTGGTTCATGCATCCCAAAAGACAAGGAGCTAATCCCTTGATGAGAGGAGTTATCCCTTTGAAGGAGGACCTAGGAACTTCCCTCCATTGCACTATAAATTAAGGCATTGGGCTGGTTGCTAGGGAGTTTGGAAGCTGAACATTTTAGACGGTAAATCCTGGTGAAATTAAGACTTCCTAGTTGAGCTTGAGAGGAGAGATCACATACCTTTTTGGCTTCATTGGGAAAAGAGTGAAACTTGTCAAAGTAGAGGAGACTTCTTGCTGGACCCTGGGAGGAGATTGTACAGCGTCAAGGCATAGGTTGTAAAGTTCTTCTTTGATTTGAATTAATACAATCAGATTCATTTTTCTCAACAAATTGTCTCATGTCATTTGTTTCATGAATTCCTTGACTTTCATGTTAAATATGTTTTATGATATTGGCTTTTCAGGTGCTATTTTAATTTGTTTGCTTGTTTGTGTTTGCAGATTCGCGACAAGGGAGCTCATTTGGATCGAAGGAGCGAGGCTTCCACAAACTTGCGTTGGACCCAAGGTAGACCTAAAACTCTTGTTTGCCTTTGTTTATAAATGCATATTTAGAGAAAGATAGTTTGTGATTGGTTTGCTTGTCATTAGGTCTTCCTTAGATTCTAGGAAGGTCTATCTTGTCCGCAAGATTGACTCATTCCGTGTGACACTGCTGTGATCCGACGGCATTCGCTCTCCCCGTGCCCATAACCCGATCGAACGTTAGTGCGCGATGAGAGCGATTTTCATCTCTCATCCACCGCTACATGTCAATCGCTGAGTGGGATCGCACACCCTTGTCCTTTTACCACTTTATGCCCGAAGGCAGTGAGATCAATATTGTTTACCGCCCAACCTGACCGCCCGCCCGTTAAACTCTCAGGCAACTTCACCACCCGATCATTATTATATTTGAACGTCCAAGATCTAACATCCCAAAATTAACCCACTCCCACACCATTCGACAGACTCCATCGAGCCATCTCAACCGTTTATTCTGATCTGACAGTCATCCTTCCTTATCATCTCGACCGTCCGTTCACCCATGCACTCCACGTCCTATGACCACTCTATTTTCCCAAAGGAAGAAGGTGACCAGCATGTCATTATCATCCATTGGCAAACCTCAACAACCATGTTTAATAGACAGTATGGCCGAGGAATAAAAGTACAGGCATGCCCTATAACTGCATTTACTAGTTATGGAGCTACATTGATATGAACACTCCAACTACCTAAGGGGACAGCACAGCACCTGAAAGGATCAGATTCACTCACTGAAGCAAGAAAGCATGTTCAGAGACTCCATCGGGCAGTTAATGCAGTTGGTGGTCAATTATGACCCCTCCATACCTAAACAGCCAAGTGCCTTTGTAATGTAAAATCTATAAATACCCAGAAACAAGATGTAATCACGGTTGATAGTTGGTGTTTTGATGTAAAGTTCAACTTCTGGAGACTGTGAATATTTTTCCACTTGCAGCCTCTCGTCTTCATTTTTAGTGAATACAAGCTTCTTTTGCTGTTAACTACTCACTTTTCATTTTCTATCTGTTCTAAGTTGTGTCCGATATGTTGTATTCTTGATCTTTAAGGTTTAACACTAGAAAGTTGTCATCCTGTCTATGTGTTAGATTGTTGAATGTATCATTGAATAAATTTCCAGGTTTATTTCTATCTAGTGTCAGAGATCTGTCATCTTGTTTGTGCATTAGTAGAATAGATTCGCAGGATTCTTACTGGTTGCAACCGGCCATCACATGGTCTTGTGCATCTGCTGGTGTGGTCAATATGCTCCATATTCACCCTATCTCTAAACTATGAGTATTTGGTGGTCAAAAGCCTTGTAGTCTGGGGGTGTTCACACATGTCTGGAGTGAAACAAAGTAAAAGTGGTTATCTAGCTTGAACAAGCATCATCCCTTCCATTCATCCATTGCAACAATAAGTTGAACTTATATGTTACCAGGCATCTCTGAGCTACAACCTAGGGGAGTATCTTGGAGTGATAACATAATTGGTGCCATTGCCGGGGAGAGGAGTATGAAGCTCAGCTTTCATGGGAGAATGACACAGATCTAGATTTTATGATAGACAAAGTTTGGACACATTCTCAATTGTAATCATCTATCTGGTGACTCTACTGGAGGACCAACCTTTGACGACTCCACATCACAGTTCTGGCTCAGTTTGTGAGGCATACTCGGAGAAATCCTCAGAAATCACCAGCTAACCCAGTGCTTGACCCTGAGAAGACTGTCAAGCAAAGAAAAACATCACAGAAAGGAGCATCAGGATCAGGTAAGCCTAAAAAATCTTATGTATCTCTGCAAGAGAGGCTTGTAGCTGAGCATGTATATGTTGAGAGTATAGAGCCTAGTACTGTCAGTGAAGAAACATTTCTAGAGATTCACAAAACTCCTTGTTCAATAAGTTCCCCTTTGGATATCAGTCCAAAGGAAACCTCCCTTATAGTCCATTAGTTCCCTTTTTCCTTGTCATTCATTCCTCAGCCTTCTGTCACCCAAACAACCACTACCCCTCCATTTACCCCAGTCATGGCAGGCCAACAAGCACCCGCAAAGATGGAAAGAATCATAGCTACTAGGTATGGACCCCTGGTCCTACCTGCTCCTTTGAATGCCATGCCTGCAGGAGAATATCAAAAATATATGCCTAACTTCACTAGTACAGAGGAAGTAACAGCAGAAGAACACCTTGAGTCTTTTTACAGTTATGTTGATAACCTAGATATCAGTGAGGATGATGTGTGGATGAGAGTATTTGTCCAAAGCCTTGATGGGGAGGCTAGAAAGTGGTTCAGAGAATTGATCCCTAGGTCTATAGCAGGTATTGAAGCCTTAGATGATGTGTTTTTAAAGCATTGGGGAGATAAGAAAGACCTGCTATATTACCATACTAAGTTTGGCAACCTCAAGAGGGAAAATGGGTAATCATTGTCTAATTTTAATAAAAGATTCAATCATATGTATAGTAAGGTACCAACTGAAGTAAAGCCTACCCCCACCTCTGCCAAACTCACCTATGCCAATGTTTTTTACTCTGATTTCTGCCTGCTATTGAGAGAACGAAGATATGCCACTCTAGCTGAAATGCAAGATGCAGCTTTAGAGGTGGAATGTAATATCATGGCTACAGAGAAACTCAAAGTCCATGCAAATAGAAGGAGGCAGAGAGATGAGGCTTCTTCTTCCTCTGCTTTATCTTCAGAGCCTAAAATAGACAAAATGAATAAAATGATAGAGTCATTAGTTGCTGAAATCTCGAAACTGAAGATTTAGCAGAGCTCTGGGAAAGCAGGGCTTCCAAACACATTTGCTCCAAGAAATCCAAATCCATTCGGAAGAGCAAATGAATAGTTTCAAATCATTCAAAGGCGCAGAGAGTCGACTGAAGAATAAAGGGTTAAGGCTCCTTTCCAAAATGTAGTCATGGAGGAAGAACAACTAAATGAACAGGATGAGATTCACTGCATGAAAGACAAGGGTAGTGCTGCCTTTTTGACATTGGCTGCCTACGAAGAATCATTGCTCCGAGCTAGACCAGTCAAGAATGGGACAGAGAAGCTATTATGCAAACTAATGAACAAAAAAGATACAACCTGAGGTCAAGAACAAGCAATGTCAAGGAGAATCCCACCCAAAGAGTTGTTGTCCCAACAGAGCAGCAAATTAACAAGTAGAAGAGACGAGCAGCTGATCCTATCATCCTCCAAGCACCAGCTCAAGAGGTAAGAGGTCCCGAAAAATCCCCTTCCCATTTCAGCTTTGAATTAGAAGTTCAGAAGTTAAAAATATATGTACCTCTGATAGAACTTGTAAAGAGTGAAGTCTTTAAAAAGCCTATTCTAGATGACCTTAAGCTGAAATCCACACAAGCCTCCACTGACTATGTCAATTTGCAAGATGATGAACCTGCTGATGATACTTCTCCATCATTTTATGTATCCTTGACCATTCATGACAAAATCCTCCACAACTGTTTTTTGGAAATAGGGGCCAGCCATAATCTATCTACCCATTTGTCTGTTGCCCAAATTGCTAAATATTGCACCCTAATGAAGTAATTTGCTAATCCTTTTTCCTAGGAATATAGTGACCTGAAAAATTATGATAAAATATCATCCAGCATAAGATTCACTTAGAGAAAGACACCATTCCTTTTAAGCAGAAGTTGAGACCAATAAATTTTTTGCTCCTTCCTCTGATTGAAAAAGAAATCAAGAAGTTTTTGGCTGCCAAAATCATAGTCCCTCTGAGATATTCTAAGTGGATAGCCAACTTGGTAGTGGTGAGTAAGAAGAGTGAAGAAATCAGGCTGTGTGTTGACTTCAGGAACCTGAACAAATGCTCCAAGAAAGACAATTATCCCCTACCAAAGATGGAGAATTTGCTACAGAAATTCTCAAGAGCCAAAGTGATGTCTTTCTTGGACGGGTTTTCGGGGTATAACCAAGTTGTTGTACATCCAGAAGACCAGGAAAAGACTGCATTCACCACTCCGTGGGGCACTTTTATGTATTCCAAGATGCCTTTTGGGCTGATGAATGCTAGAGCAACCTTTCAAAGAGCTATGGATATAGCATTTGTAGGGGAGAAGGATAAGTTTTTCCTTATCTACCTAGATGATATAACAGTATACTCCAACAGTCATCAGGATCATTTGTAGCACCTGCAGAAGGTTTTGGATTTCATTCAATCCTAAAATGTCACAGTTTGCTTTAAAAGAGGGCAAGTTGTTAGGACACATTGTCTCTGTTGCAGGTGTCAAAATTGACCCAGAAAGAGTAAAAGCAATACAGACCTTGTCTGTTCCAAGATCAAAAAGGGACATCCAATCTTTTCTGGGCAAAATAAACTTTGTAAGGAGGTTTATTCCTAATTTTTCAAAACTTGTAAAACACATCACCTCCATGCTAAAAAAGGGATCAAAAATCAAATGGATTGATCCAACAAGAAGATCATTTGAAGCCATCAAAAGGGCCATTATGGAAGCTCCTACTTTGATCAGCCCAGACTATAGCAAGGAGTTCCATATATTTTCATTTGCTTCAAGTGACACCCTTGCAGTAGTTTTACTGCAAATAGATGATGAAGGTTCAGAGCATCCAGTGGCATTCTTCAAAAAAACATTAAGGGATGTCAAACTAAGGTATGATATTATAGAAAAGCAGGTCTATGCTCTTATCAAATCTCTGAAATCTTTTAGAATATACATTCTGGATTCCAAGGTAATTGCATATGTGCCCTGTGCTTCAGTAAAAGATGTCCTAATGCAGCCAGATGTTGATGGAAGAAGGGCAAAGTGGATTGCAAAGATAATTGAATTCAACATAGAATTGAAGCCCACCAAGCTTGTCAGAGGTCAGGGTCTTTCCAAACTAATGGCTGAAGAAAATTACAGGATGTTGGACATAAATTGGATAAGCACAATTTTAGAAGATGGACAGACAAAAGAAATAGTTGAGTCAGGGCATAACCAGTCATTGGAAGAAAGTCTAGCTTGTTATGAATGGTATTCTACGATAGCTCAATTCTTGTTGAAGCTAGAAGTTCCCCCAAGCCTTAGTTCAAGCCAAGCCAAGACTGTTAAGCTCAGAGCATCCAATCGCCTTTGAGTGTTTTTATTTTTTGATCTTTGGAACTCTCACCCAATTTTCTCGACTTGCACTTGATTGGTTCTTAGATTAAATAAGAATCATCTTGTGTTTGAGAATTCTCTTGCATAGATCACATTTGCATAATTAGCATTCTCATTTTCAGAATATGAATGAAAAATGTGCATAGATTACATTTGCATACTTTTCAAGTGAATTGTGCATAGATTACAATTGCATAGTTTACATTCTGAAAAATCAATCGTAGATTTAGATCAGCTTTCTTTGATTTGAATTTACATATTTTTATGCTTGTTTTAACACACAAAAATAAAAATAAAAAATGTTTTGTTATTGATTTGCATTAGTTTTTCTTGATGAAATTAGTGCATTAGAGAATTTGTTATATTTTCTCTTAGTGATCAATTTCTTGCATTGTTGGAAGTGAATGGAAACTCTCTCCTTACTTTAGTTAGGATTCATCGAATTGAAAAGATTACATTATCATATTCGATTGCATTCAGTTTTGGGTCGGGTCATAACACCATTGGTTTCATATCCATTTACCCTTTTGAGTAATACAGCCTAAATAACACAACGCTTAATCAAAATTCATCTAGTAATTTTTACATTTTTAGGGCTCTTTCCACCAATCTAGCTTAGGCTAGTGCCTTGGAATAGGTTTTAGATAACTCTCCAAGACAGTAAAACAAACAAGTAGCTGTATCTTGTGGTAGGAGATAAATTCCAATTGTTACATCTATGCTCTAGGAAAGCTCCTCTTAAAGGAGAAGCACGAGATCATATCTGAACTAGTGTGGGAATCAATCCTTCCTCATTGGGAACGATAGAAGATATTCACGTATTAAAAACGATAAACCTCGGATTGACCATTGTCGAGGAGCCTGGGGTCACTTGTTGGTAAACCTTGGATTATGTCAAGGAGCCTTCAAGGGGATTGAGCTTGTTACTCTGCCCTTGCGTGCATATCGGATCGTAGACTGTTCCCCCAGGTATATTTGTTTCAGTTGGTAACCTTAGTGGCCATAATCCATAGGATTCTTTCCTAAGGTGACGGTGGAGGGAAGATCCCACTGTACCTGGAGCAGACGTCGACTAGACTCACTTGGATTTTCTGGGGGGTTCTCTTCACTCGAGACAGTTTAGTGGAGAAACTTGTGCCAGTCTATTCATTAAGCAGGTTGTTGGGGTAACTATTCCAACCGCCATTTCTGTATTGAATTCTGCGACGTTGGATTTCATCACCAACTAGTGTTTTCGGTACGGAAAGTTACTGTTTGTGTGTGGTTTGACTCCTAGATTTGATAGCGCATGTTAATTTGTTTGTTTTTACTTTTAGAGACCATAGGTGTGAATTCTTAATTGTTAATTTTAGTTTTAAATTGTTAATAAAATTCACTAAAGTTGAATATAATGGCAATTTTTTCCAGAATTTACCGACCAAGGAACCCCTCTTAACGAGGATCCTAGTACTTTTCCTTTCTTTGGAAATGTTGGTCCTCCTTATATGGCTACTTTGTCATTACCTGGATTTACAATAGGTTTACCGATATGGTTATTTTCAACTTCGTTGGCCCCAAATACTCCAATTGTTCCACCTCAACCGAATGCTTCACCTCAACAGAGTTCACCATCTCAACATCACCAACCTTCTGTTGACCCTTTACCTTCTTCACCTAATTTTTCTTCCTCCATTTCTTCCTCTTCGCTTGGTAAAAGCCTTGACGCTAGTAACCAGGTGTCTAAGAAGAAGAAGAAAGGGAAGAAGAAGAAGAAGAAGAAGAAGCAAGATAAGAAAGAATTCAACCAACCAACCATGGATGTAAGTGTTAGTTGTGTTGAGGAAAACTCCGACATGCATCGTAAACCCAAATACCCTTGCAGGCTTTGTAAGGGTGACCACTTCCTTATCAATTCTCCTGGTATTCCAAAGGTCTTGGAAGTATGGTCAGAAAAATCTCATCAACTTTCCATTGATCCAACAACCAGTGATAGTCAGGTTCCTGGGAAGAAGGGTAAAGTTAGGTTTCCTTGTAAGTTATGCAAAGGGAGTCATCAAACTCACATTTTCCCTCACATGGATGAAGCCTCAAAATTGCTAGAAAACCTTATTGTTCCACAGCAATAATTTCCAACTGGTTACGTAAACTTTCTCCCAACCTACCGTTAACTGACGGAGTGATTGATCTAATTTCAAGTACAGTCGATCACACTCTTCCATTGGAGAGTGAAACTCATGTCACTCAGGTTGATGATCCATTAGTTGATCAAGTGGTCGATTCAATTTCACGTTCAGTCGATCCCACTTTCCCTT
The DNA here is from genome assembly GCA_031772625.1 of Pinus tabuliformis. NCBI lineage: Eukaryota > Viridiplantae > Streptophyta > Pinopsida > Pinales > Pinaceae > Pinus > Pinus tabuliformis. The sequence goes on along the minus strand of CM062807.1, from coordinate 852,863,878 downwards.
TAGAGAGTGAACTTCATACCGCTCAGGTTCTTTTTGTTACATCAGATTCTTCTATGCCGGGGGGCATTTCACCTGTTTCTACAGAACCCCCTCCAAGTACTAAGGTCTTTTCCTTCGATTGGAATAGATTGACAGAACCTCGTCTTCCTTCCTCCATCCCTTTCCAAATCATTGTCAAGGTTGGTGGTAGGGACATGCATCGTACACAAGTAGATGAAGGTGCTTCTGTTAGTATTTTATCCTCAACTGCTTGGAAAGCCTTGGGTTCCCCTCAGCTTGCGCCTATTACGCAAAATCTAAAAGATTTTAACAGAACCATTAGTGAACCTTTAGGGATCCTTCCTAAGTTTTCTATTACCTTGGAAGGTAAAACTGTCTATATTGATCTTATAGTAGTTCGAGGTCCCTTGGATTTCAATTTACTCCTTGGGCGAGACTATGTTTATGCAATGAAAGCTGTCGTATCGACACTCTTTCGCATGATGTCTTTCCCTCACAATGGAAATATTGTGACTGTAGACCAGCTTTCGTTCCCTAGTCTTGTTTCAACTACCAATAATATGACACCCCTAAATGTTCTTGATTCTAAAGTGGTATCTACCCTGCCACGGGTTAATTATGTGGCAATTGGGTTACCGATGTAAGTGAGCCTCTCACTGTTTGCTCATCTTCTTTTGATTTAAATCTGGTAATTGACATGGAAAACTCTATGGGATTACTTGAACGCGATGTTCTTATCCCTTTTGAGTCCCTTGACATGTGTTCCTTCCAGAGAACTATTCTTCCTTCTAATGAAGACCTCTTGGAAGCCATGATCAAGGTGTGTCCATTGACATGTCTTTCTTCCAGTTGGAAGCCATAATCAATAAGCGAGTGTTATGAAACTAGCTCACAAAAAGATAGAAAAGAGAGATCCATGCCTTAGAATTCAGCCTCTTCGAGGGGGCAACCTCCTTTACATTACATAAATGAACAATTCTTGGATGATACAAATGACAAAACCTCCTTTCTATATATAGGAGTCTAAGGAGTCACAATATAATCCAGCCGACCTAACAATAATAATATAAAGCCACAAAAATAACAATAGAGGGATTCTATGGGGCACAGAAATAACAATATGGGGGTAATAGGGGCACAACAATATAAATAAGGGGTATAACTACAATAGTAATGGGGTAATCACTAGTATTATAGGGACCCAACATGCCCCTCTCCTTCAAAAAAGTGTTGTCCTCAACGCTTGAGTAGTTCTGCATAAAATTCTCATCCTCCCATGTGGAATCTTCAGCGGATAAGTTCTTCCACTTGATAAGATACTCTGAAATTGATCGATTTCGTAGCTGTCGAGTTCTTGTTTCTGTGACTGCTTCCGGTTCCAATATAATTTTTCCTTCCTCGTCAAGTTCTGGCAATATTGTTTGAACTGGGAGCTTGTCGCCTATAACCTTCTTTAAACATGAAACATGGAAAACTGGGTGCAATCGAGAAGCTGCAGGAAGCTCCAATTTGTATGCCATAGTACCAATCTTTTGCAACACCTTGTACGGACCATAATACTTTGGTGATAATTTATTATCCTTCTTAGCTTGCTTTAGGGACATTTGCTTATATGGTTGTAGCCGTAGGAATACCCAATCACCTACATCAAAACTTCTTTCACTGCGATGTTGATCTGCCTGTTGTTTCATTCTATTTTGTGCCAACACGAGGTTATCCTTTAAGAGTTGGAGGACTTGTTGTTGATGTTCGATGTGATGTTCCACTGCCTGAACCTTAGAATTTTCTCTTAAATATGATGTGATGGATGGTGGTTGATACCCATAAAGTGCCATAAATGGGGTCATTTTTGTTGCTGTATGGAAGGAAGTGTTATACCACCATTCAGCCAGAGGCAACCATTTGACCCATTGTGTCTGTTTATCAGATACAAAGCAACGAAGATATCCTTCCAAACATTTGTTTACTATCTCAGTTTGCCCATCAGATTGAGGATGATAAGATGAGCTATGAGCTAACTGAGTACCAAGACAAGAAAATAATTTTGTCCAAAAATTTCCAGTGAAAATGGGATCTCTGTCACTTACAATAATCTTTGGGTTTCCATGTAGCTTTTGAACTGTTTCCATAAATGCAGTAGAAACTGTACTGGCTTTAAATGGATGTGATAATGCACAAAAGTGTGCATACTTGGTAAGTCTGTCAACTACCACCATGATGACACTCTTTCCCTCAGACTTGGGTAAACCTGTGATAAAATCCATTGAAACCTCCTCCCAACGTTGGCTTGGAATGGATAAAGGTTGTAATAGACCTGGTGTCTTAATTGTTTCAACTTTATTTTGTTGGCAAACCAAACATTCCGCCACAAACTTTTGAATATCTGATTTAAGGCCATCCCAAAAAAATTCCTTCTTAACCCTGTGGTAAGTTTTTAAAAATCCTGAGTGCCCTCCTAAGGGAGAAGTGTGCAATTCCATAAGAATCTTTTGTTTTAGCTGGGAATTCTTACAGAGGTATAAGCGATCTTTGTACCATAACGAATCATTTTGCCAGCTAAATGTATCAGAAGTACTGGAATCTTGTTGTAGCTTTCGAATAAGTGCCCACACTTCTTCGTCATTCTTCCATTCCTCCCTTGCTTCGTTTATCCAATCTGGTTGGATAATAGAAATGGCACACAACAATGCTTCCACATCCTCATCCTTTCTTGAGAGTGCATCTGCCACCACATTTTGCTTCCCTTTTTTGTAGATGATTTCAAAGTCATAACCCAACATCTTTGTGACCCACTTTTGTTGCTCTTCAGAGGATAATCTTTGTTCTAAAAAGTATTTAAGGCTATCATGATCCGTTTTTACCTTGAAGTGTCTTCCCATTAGGTAGGGTCGCCATTTCTTAAGTGCATGGAGTATTGCCAACATTTCCTTCTCATAAATAGCTTTGCTTAAAAACTTTCCCTTGATTGGACGACTTTCAAAAGCAATGGGTCTTTCATCTTGCATTAGAACAGCACCAATTCCATTTCCTGAAGCATCACATTCCACAATAAAGGTTTTTGTGAAGTCCGGTGTAGCTAAGACCGGTGCTTGGCACATTGCCTCTTTAAGATGTTCAAAGGCCTTTGTTGCTTCCGGAGTCCATGAAAATGAATCTTTCTTCAATAATGTTGTTAGAGGTGCTGCTATTCTCCCATAATTCTTAACAAACTTGCGATAATACCCTGTCAACCCAAGAAATCCTCGCAGATGCTTTATGGATGTGGGGATTTTCCATTCCTTAATGGCTTTAATTTTGCTAGGGTCTACCTTAACTCCTTCATGAGATACAATATGACCCAAATATTCCACCTCCTGGACTCCAAAGAAACATTTGGATCTTTTTGCATATAATTGTTTCTCCTCCAATAGTTGTAGCACCCTGTCAACATGTTCAACATGATCCTTCCAAGACTTGCTGTAGATTAGTATATCATCAAAAAATACTAACACAAATTTTCTAAGGAATGGTTTGAAAATTGAATTCATCAAACCTTGAAATGTTGAAGGTGCATTGGTAAGGCCAAAAGGCATGACCAAAAATTCATAATGACCCTCATGAGTTCTAAATGCCGTTTTCGGAATGTCTTCAATCTTCATTCTGATTTGATGATATCCCGAACGAAGATCCAACTTGGTGAAGTAAATTGATCCATGCAATTCATCCAGTAATTCATCAATGACAGGAATGGGGAACTTATCTTTAATAGTGAGCTTGTTGAGCTCCCTATAATCTGGACACATGCGCCATGATCCATCCTTCTTGTGCACCAATACTACTGGAGCTGAGAAAGAACTTTGACTCGGTTGAATTATACCAGCCTCTAGCATTTCTGCAACCATACGTTCAATTTCACTTTTTTGGACATAGGGATATCTGTACGGCCTGATGTTTGGAGGAACACTTCCTGGAATCAGATGAATAGCATGATCATGATCACGCATAGGTGGGAGACCTTTGGGAGTCTCAAATACCTTGGAATGATTGTCCAGGACTTTTTGGAGATCTGGAGAAATAGATGATTCCAATGTGGAAACATCTAGCGAACATAATTGTGCAATTACACCTCTTTGCTCCTTTTTTAGAAGCTTTGTCATGCCATTAGAGCTGATTATCTTTCCTGGTTTCCCTGCAATACCCCTTAATTCAACTTCCTTTCCTTCCACAGAAAATTTCATGAAAAGTTCTTGAAAATTAAAAGCTATTGTACCCAAGGATTGTAGCCATTGGACTCCTAGTACAACATCAGCACCTCCCATTGGAATGGAAAGCATTGGGCTAGTCAATACATATTCTCCCATGGATAGCTTGATATTATGGCACTTTCCAGAGCAATTTATTGTTCCTCCATTTGCAATCATCACTTGACACTCTGGTGCTGGATATAGGAAGCAATTCAATTCTTTTGCTACCCTACAATGAATAAAATTGTGGGTGCTTCCTGAATCAATCAACACTATTACCTTTTTCTTCTTGATTTGTCCTTCTATCTTGATGGTTTGAGGAGTGGTAATTCCCGCCAATGCATTACAAGATATGGTCGGATTTATTTGTTCTTCATCTAGGCTTTGTTCCTGGAGTATATCCTCTTCTTTTGACCTTTCTTGCTCCTTTTCTTCTTCCTCTTCACAATCTATGTAGAATAATTTCTTCTCAGCACACTTATGACCTTTTGTGTATTTGCTATCACAATTGTAACAAAGCCCTTTTGCTCTTTTTTCTTCCAATTGTTGTGGTGTCAACCTTGTAGGTTGTGGAAGACTATGGGAAACAACACTTCCGTCTTTATAGTTGTGAATGGTATGCTTCCTAGTTGCCATAATTTTGCTTTCCATTTTTCTTGCTAACCTGAATGCCTTCTCTAATGAATCAGGTTCCCAAAGGCGAACATCATGTTGGATATTATCCTTTAAAGACCCTATGAACACATCAATCCTATGCTCCTCTGGAATATCTTTTACCCTTATGTTCAATTTTTGGAACTCCTCAATGTGCTCCATTACTGAACCCTTTTGTTTGAGACTTATCAATTGGCTAAAAAAAGTGTTGCTTTTTGTATCTTCATAATGTGCTATCAATTCTTCCGTAAAAATTGCCCAAGTGATAAATTTTTTACGAGAGCAAAGCCATTGATACCATACAAACTGATTTGGTTCCAAATATACAATTGCCATACGTACCTTTTGTGTGTTTTGCACATTATTGAGATCGAAGAATTGCTCCATCTGTAATATCCATGTGGCAGGATCCTTGCCATCAAACTTCCTCATATCGATTTTTGGAATATGGTGGGTCTTCGATCCAACATTAGCGTCTATGGAATCATGATTAACATTTCTTTTGTTCACATCATGAGTTTCCTTTACTACCTTTTCACCATTAGTAAGTATTTCTTGTAGAAAATTTGTCAAATCTGTCTTCAAATCTGCCATGTCTGTCTTCAAATCTGTCTTCAAATCTGCCATGTCTCTCTTCAAATCTATCTTCGAATCATCCATCTTAGCTTCCATGCCCTTTATCTTAGATTCCACGCCACTTATCTTAGCTTCTGTTAGCTTTTGTGAGCGTGACATTTGTTGCACTTGTTCTTGTAATTTTGATATATCATGTAGCATTTCTTCTTCTTCTTCATGAGTCATGCTAGAGCTTTCAGGTTCCTTACTAGGTGTTTGCATTTTCTTTCCTCGGGGCATCAATTACCGATAATAATGCTTTACTATGCCCTTTGAATTCCGTTAAACCAAGCTTACACAAAAATTTAAAAAAAAACTACACACCTTTTTTCACTTTATAGAAGCCTGATATTGAATCTGATGTATCTCTGTAATCTTGGGTCATCCAGTTTTGAAATCACTACCTGTAGTAGCCTTCTGCATCCTCTTTCCAATGCCACAAGTCTGAGCCAAATTGGATTCTCCAAGGAAGAGTTATGTGAAATCTCCCACAGTGACTTGCTTTTAGACTGGTTCAGTAGAGCGAACTTGTACGACGTGCCACGCATCACTGTTTCAACCTTTGAATCTGAAACACACATACAAGAAACTACAGTCCATCCTCTTTCTGTACCTTTTTACGAAATTTCAATCCGATCCTCAGAGAGAGAGTTATGATGATTTTCCCCAGGTCACCTGTTTTGAATGTAATTCAGGAGTTTGCAAAAAGGCCAAATTCCTCAGATCATATGTCCGAAAATATTGCGCGAAAAGCTCTGAAATTCGGACCCAAGGTTCATCGCCAATTCTTCTCAAATGGGTTTTTTTTGTGACTTCTGAAACGTCATAGAAAAAAAGTTATAGCAAAAATTCCACGATGACCTGTTTGGAGCAGCGAAACCCTAGAATCCAAAGCTCTGATACCAAATGTTATGAAACCAACTCACAAAAAGATAGAAAAGAGAGAACCACGCCTTAGAATTCAGCCTCTTCGAGGGGAAAACCTCATTTACATTACATAAATGAACAATTATTGGATGATACAAATGACAAAACCTCCTTTCTATATATAGGAGCCTAAGGAGTCACAACATAATCCAGCCGACCTAACAATAATAATATAAAGCCACAAAAATAACAATAGAGGGATTCTATGGGGCACAGAAATAAAAATATGGGGGTAATAGGGGCACAACAATATAAATAAGGGGTATAACTACAATAGTAATGGGGTAATCACTAGTATTATAGGGACCCAACAGCGAGGATAGTTCCTTTTCCTATACCAACCTCGTTAAAAAATGAAACAGGTGTCCATGAGGATAGTTTTGTTCCGGTATCAACCTCGTTAAAAAATGAAACAGGATGTTTCGAGGATAGTTCCTGTTATTGAGTCAACCTCGTTAAAAAATGAATCAGGTCTGAGGACAGTTATTTTCCTGTGTCAACCTCATTAAGAAATGAATCAGTTGGTTAGAGGAAAGTTCCTGTTACTGAGTCAACCTCATTAAAAAATGAATCAGGTATGAGGATAGTTCTTTTCTTGTGTCAACCTCCTTAAAAAATGAAACAACTCCCTTTTCAAGTTAAATATTAAAAGTAAACCTTCATTCCATCCACCTGGTTGAATGCAATGAAGCTTGGGGGGCATGTACCTCGCTTTGCATCATTATGCTGGGGGCATGCAAACTTCTGGATCATAGTTCCTTGTCTTGTGTCAAGCTCGTTAAAAAATGAAACAAGGAGTCTTGAGCATAGTTCCTTGTCTTGTGTCAAGCTCTTTAAAAAATGAAACAAGGGTAGGTTATATAAGTAGATTATAGAGAGTAGAAGCGAGGATAGTTTTGTTCCTGTGTCAACCTCGTTAAAAAAATGAGACAGGGTTTTAGAGGATAGTTCCTGTTACTAAGTCAACCTCATTAAAAAATGAATCAGGTAGATTTTAGGATATATAGGTAGATTGTAGAGAGTAGTCATGAGCATAGTTCCTTATCTTGTGTCAAGCTCGTTTAAAAAATGAAACAAGGGTTTGAGGATAGTTCTTTTCCTGTGTCAACCTCACTAAAAAATGAAACAACTCCCACGAGTCTTTCCAAGATTTCAAAAGTAAACCTTCATTTCATCCACCTGGTTGAATGCAATGAAGCTTGGGGGCATGTACCTTGTTTTGCAACATTATGCTGGGGGCATGCGAACTTATAACAAGCATAGTTTTTCATTTCAAGCTTGCGTTAACATGAAATTGAATCCGAGCATAGTTCTTTTCCTGTGTCAAGCTCGTTAAAAAATGAAACAAATCCTCCTCTAATTGAGTTGAGAGTTTGACTAGATCTCATAAATGTTAAGTTGTATATTTAGGTTAGTTATTTCAGTTTTTTGCATAATTTTCTTACAATTGTAGGTCGAGTCTTTCAAATGATCTCGTAACTGAACCTTCATTCCATCCAGCCATTAATTAATGTACTTAGTTGAATGAAATGAAGCTGGGGGGCATGCGCTCTAGCAGTTATGCTTAGGGGGCATCAAGCACAGTTTTCTCTCTGTTTCAAGCTTGTGTAAAAATGAAACTACTTTGAAGCATAGTTTTTCTCTGTTTCAAGCTTTCGTAAAAATGAAACCTATCTCGAGTCAATTTCAGTTATTTTCAAGACTCGTTAAACTCATGAAAATCCCGAGATTTTTTTGCTATCTTTCATTCTCGTAAAACAAATGAAAATGTCGAGTTCTTTCCGTCTTTTCTTGCTCGTAGATTAAATTGAAAGTCGGCCATATGAGTACATTTTTATCATTTTTTCAAACTCATTAAAACTTACGAAAAAGTGAAAACCATGAGTACATTTTTATCATTTTTTCGAACTCGTTAAAACTTACAAAAAAAGTGAAATCTTAGAGTCACCTTTAAGCTCTTTTCTGACTCCTACATGAAAAGATCGCCGAGTTTTTCTTTTTAAACTTGTTAAAACGGAACTAAAAAGACGGTCCATTTACAGCTCTTTTCTGACCGTATAAACATGAAAAGATTGCCAGATTTTTGTCGATTCAAATTTGATATTGGTTATAAAACGACGTGTCATTGATCACTTTTTTACTTTTTCGGATCAGGGGCACTAATTATGAAAAGTACTCCTTGGTCATAAAGATCAAGCGGTTCTCTCAAGTATTACATTATACCTTTTCGGACTTGGGAGAAACAAATTTACAAAAAAGGTCAACCCTGGAGTCTTTTTAAGTTTTTTCAGACTCTCTAAAATTGAAAAACGCCGAGTTTCTCCTATACTGGACTCGTTAAAATTTCACAGTAAAGGACCTGTTAAATTACAAATAGGAACGAACCACTCCTTCTTAGGGTTCGAATTCAAACTAAGTTGGACTCAACCGAAGGATGAGCTTGTAATCAAACAAATGTTATCCTCCTCAAGCTTGTCAAAAATAAAGAGGTACTTGCCAGAAATGGTGGGGGAAAAGAGAGAAAAATGAGCCTATTTGTCATACTTTGTAACCACTCTTGAACACGACACTTTTATTCACCTGGGTTGGGAAATCCTTTGCCTAACAGTTGATCAAACCACATTGAAAGTCTTCAGCCGATTTCTGGGTATTAACTTTGGGTCAATTGTCACCAAGCCATCTGTTGTGTCGTTATGTGTTCAAGAGGTCACTGCCAATAAGCCATTCATCTGCAAAATAGCTGTCATCCATCTTGACCATCCCTGAGTCAGTCCTTGCAACTAAATTTCTTCAAACTTGATCTATGATTTCGTGTTGTGGGCTTGCCTACGACGGATCGCTTTCTATTGACTTTAGCTCATTATCTAGAAAGATGATCTAGAAATTGTCAGTACCTTGGGATCTGCATGCCTCAATGGCAGGTTTCTCGCCTTCGACAATAGGTTGCATCGTTGACCTTCGATCAAAGGATTCCGTGACATGTTCGACATCAACACATCTACTCACATCTCATGGATTTTACTGAGTACTTTGAGAGCCATTGACATTACTGGTGGTTTCTCTCACGCTTGTTAACAGTTTACATCATTGACTGGTAATCAAGTGGTTTCTACCATGTTCGACTTCAACACATTTATTCGCATGGGTAGAATTGTACTGTTTCGGGAAGTAGAAATGAAGACCCTGGATCTAGTCTCCACCATCTAGGCTGCGAGGAATTTTGTATTCGTTATATGATGGATTGTTCATAAACAGATGGCTGCGTCCATACTGTGTCCACATGAGTCTATACTTGTGATGTATTACAAGATCATTCCTGTATCAGAGCAGTAGTTAGCTTTCTAAGTCAGTTTTCATCTCAGTATGGGAATGCCTACCTCAGCGATGATATGATCTCATATATATATCTTGCATTGAATGTTTTTACAGGTTCCGACTGGGATCTCCACAAGATGATCCTCAAAATGATAAAGTACTTCACTCTTCCTAAATGATAAATGAAATCCTCATCTACTACAGACTTCGCACTTTAGGGGGTGATCTGTTACACAAAAATATCATCACCATGACTATTTGCAGTCAGTATGGGTCTATCATCACTTGTACTGTCCTCCTAAGCAAGTCTCAGACCTCAAATCTTCAAGTCAAGCTTTAAAAATGAGAGAAAGACATTGAAAATCAACAAATCTCTGGTTCCGCGCTTTCTCTCACTGTTGCCTGCGATCTTGCACTCCCTGTTCACAATACCTGTGGACCTGCCCGCTCTGTCTCTAAAGGAGTGGGTGCGGACCCCTGTGAAATTCAAAAGGGCGCAAGTTTATTCTAAAAAACTCACTTTGGGTTAATTCTAGATGATTCTAGAAGGAATTTTGACGTGGATTGGTCGCTCTTAGGTGGTTCATGCATCCCAAAAGAGAACGAGCTAATCCCTTGATGAGAGGAGCTATCCCTTTGAAGGAGGGCTTTATCCCTTTGAAGGAGGACCTAGTAACTTCCCTCCATTGCACTATAAATTAAGGCATTGGGCTGGTTGCTAGGGAGGTTGGAAGCTGAACATTTTTTAGGGTAAATGCTGGTGAAATTAAGACTTCCTAGTTGAGCTTGAGAGGAGAGATCACATAACTTTTTGGCTTCATTGGGAAGAGAGTGAAACTTGTCAAAGTAGAGGAGACTTCTTGCTGGACCCTGGGAGGAGCTTATACAGCGTCAAGGCACAGGTTGTAAATTTCTTCTTTGATTTGAATTAATACAATCAGATTCATTTTTCTCAACAAATTGTCTCATGTCATTTGTTTCATGAATTCCTTGACTTTCATGTTAAATATGTTTTATGATATTGGCTTTTCAGGCGCTATTTAATTTGTTTGCTTGTTTGTGTTTGCAGATTCGCGACAAGGGAGCTCATTTGGATCGAAGGAGCGAGGCTTCCACAAACTTGCGTTGGACCCAAGGTAGACCTAAAGCACTTGTTTGCCTTTGTTTATAAATGCATATTTAGAGAAAGATAGTTTGTGATTGGTTTGCTTGTCATTAGGTCTTCTTTAGATTCTAGGAAGGTCTATCTTGTCCGCAAGATCGACTCATTCCGTGTGACACAGGTGAGATCCGACGACATTCGCTCTCCCCGCGCCCATAACCTGATCGAACGTTAGCACACGATGAGAGCAATTTTCATCTCTCATCCACCGCTACATGTCAATCGCTAAGTGGGATCGCACACCCTTGTCCTTTTACCACTTTATGCCCGAAGGCGGTGAGATCAATACTGTTTACCGCCCAACCTGACCGCCCGCTCGTTAAACTCTCAGGAAACTTCACTGCCCAATCACTGTTATATTTGACCGCCCAAGATCTAGCGGCCCAAAATTAACCTACTCCCACACCATTCGACAGACTCCATCGAGCCATCTCAGCCGTTTATTCTGATCTGACAGTCATCCTTCCTTATCATCTCGACCGTCCATTCACCCATGCACTCCACATCCTATGACCACTATGTTTGCCCAAAGGAAGAAGATGACCAGCATGTCATTATCATCCATTGGCAAACCTCAACAACCATGTTTAATAGACAGTATGGCCGAGGAATAAAAGTACAGGCATGCCCTGTAACTGCATTTACTAGTTATGGAGCTACGTTGATACGAACACTCCAACTACCTAAGGGCATAGCACGGCACCTGAAAGGATCAGATTCACTCACTGAAGCAAGAAAGCATGTTCAGAGAATCCATCAGGCAGTTAAATGCAGTTGGTGGTCAATTATGACCCCTCCATACCTAAACAGCCAAGTGCCTTTGTAATGTAAGATCTATAAATACCCAGAAACAAGATGTAATCAGGGTTGATAGTTGGTGTTTTGATGTAAAGTTCAACTTCGGGACACTATGAATATTTTTCCACTTGCAGCGTCTCATCTTCATTTTTAGCGAATACAAGCTTGTTTTGTTGTTAACTGCTCACTTTTCATTTTCTATCTGTTCTAAGCTGTGTCTGATATGTTGTATTCTTGATCTTTAAGGTTTAACACTAGAAAGTTGTCATCCTGTCTATGTGTTAGATTGTTGAATGTATCATTGAATAAGTTTCCAGGTTTCTTTCTATCTAGTGTCAGAGAGCTGTCATCTTGTCTGTGCATTAGTAGAATAGATTCACAGGATTCTTACTAGTTGCAACCAGCCATCACATGGTCTTGTGCATCTGCTAGTGTGGTCAGTATTCTCCATATTCACCCTATCTCTAAACTGTGAGTATTTGGTGGTCAAAAGCCTTGTAGTCTGGGGGTGTTCACACATGTCTGGAGTGGAACAAAGTAAAAGTGGTTATCTAGATTGAACAAGCATCATCTCTTCCATTCATCCATTACAACAATAAGTTGAACTTATATGTTACCAGGCATCTCTGAGCTACAACCTAGGAGAGTTTCCTGGAGTGATAACATAATTGGCGCCGTTGCCGGAGAGAGGAGTATGAAGCTCAGATTTGATGGGAGAATGACACAAATCTAGCTTTTATGATAGACAAAGTTTGGACACATTCTCAATTGTAATCATCTATCTGGTGACTCTACTGGAGGACCAACCTTTGGCGACTCCACATCACAGTTCTGGCTCAGTTTGTGAGGCATACTCGAAGAAATCCTCAAAAATCACCAGCTGACCCAGTGCTTGACCCTGAGAACACTGTCAAGCAAATAAAAACATCAAAGAAAGGAGCATCAGGATCAGGTAAGCCTAAAAAGTCTTATGTATCTCTGCAAGAGAGCCTTGTAGTTGAGCATGTATATGTTGAGTGTATAGAGCCTAGTACTGTCAGTGAAGAAACATTTCCAGAGATTCACAAAGCTCCTTGTTCAATAAGTTCCCCTTTGGATATCAATCCAAAGGAAACCTCCCTTATAGTCGATTAGTTCCCTTTTTCCTTGTCATTCATTCCTTAGCCTTCTGTCACCCAAACGACCAGTACCCCTCCATTTACCCCAGTCATGGCAGGCCAACAAGCACCCACAAAGATGGAAAGAATCATAGCTACTAGGTATGGACCCCTGGTCCTACCTGCTCCTTTGAATGCCATGCCTGCAGGAGAATATCAAAAATATATTCCTAACTTCAATAGTACAGAGGGAGTAACAGCAGAAGAACACCTTGAGTCTTTTTATAGTTATGTTGATAACCTAGATATCAGTGAGGATGATGTTTGGATGAGAGTATTTGTCCAAAGCCTTGATGGGGAGGCTAGAAAGTGGTTCAGAGAATTGATCCCTAGGTCTATAGCAGGCATTGATGCCTTAGATGATGTGCTTTTAAAGCATTGGGGAGATAAGAAAGACCTGCTATATTACCATACTAAGTTTGGCAACCTCAGGAGGGAAAATGGGGAATCATTGTATAATTTTAATAAAAGATTCAATCGTATGTAGAGTAAGGTACCAATTGAAGTAAAGCCTACCCCCACCTCTGCCAAACTCACCTATGCCAATGTTTTTTACTCTGATTTTTGCCTGCTATTGAGAGAAAGAAGATATGCCACTCCAGCTGAAATGCAAGATGCAGCTTTAGAGGTGGAATCTAATATCATGGCTACAGAGAAACTCAAAGTCCATGCAAATAGAAGGAGGCAGAGAGGTGAGGCTTCTTCTTCCTCTGCTTCATCTTCAGAGCCTAAAATAGACAAAATGACTAAAATGATAGAGTCATTAGTTGCTGAAATCTCGAAACTGAAGATTTAGCAGAGCTCTAGGAAAGCAGGGCTTCCAAACACATTTGCTCCAAGAAAACCAAATCCATTCGGAAGAGCAAATGAATAGTTTCAGATCATTCAAAGGGGCAGAGAGTGAACTGAAGAACAAAGGGTTGAGGCTCCTTTCCAAAATGTAGTCATGGAGGAAGAACAACTAAATGAACAGGATGAGATTCACTGCATGAAAGACAAGGGTAGTGCTGCCTTTTTGACATTGGCTGCCTACGAAGAATCATTGCTCCGGGCTAGACCAGTCAAGAATGGGATAGAGAAGCTATTAGGTAAATTGATGAACAAAAAAGATACAACCTGTGGTCAAGAACAAGCAATGTCAAAGAGAATCTTGCCCAAAGAGTTGTTGTCCCAACAGAGCAGCAAATTAACAAGCAGAAGAGACGAGCAGCTGATCCTATCATCCTCAAAGCACCAGCTCAAGAGGTAAGAGGTCCCGACAAATCCCCTTCCCATTTCATTTTTGAATTAGAAGTTCAGAAGTTAAAAATATATGTACCTCTGATAGAACTTGTAAAGAGTGAAGTCTTTAAAAAGCCTATTCTAGATGCCCTTAAGCTGAAAGCCACACAAGCCTCCACTGACTATGTCAATTTGCAAGATGACGAACCTGCTGATGATACTTCTCCATCATTTTATGTCTCCTTGACCATTCATGACAAAATCCTCCACAACTGTTTGTTGGAAACAGGGGCCAGCCATAATCTGTCTACCCATTTTTCTGTTTCCCAAATTGCTAAATATTGCACCCTAATGAAGTAATTTGCTGATCCTTTTGCCTGGGAATATGGTGACCTGAAAAATTATGATAAAATATCATCCAGCATAAGATTCCCTTGGAGAAAGACACCATTCCTTTTAAGCAGAAGCTGAGACCAATAAATTTTTTGCTCCTTCCTTTGATTGAAAAAGAAATCAAGAAGTTGTTGGCTGCCAAAATCATAGTCCCTCTGAGATATTCTGAGTGGGTAGCCAACTTGGTAGTGGTGAGTAAGAAGAGTGGAGAAATCAGGCTATATGTTGACTTCAGGAACCTGAACAAATGCTCCAAGAAAGACAATTATCCCCTACCAAAGATGGAGCATTTGCTATAGAAAGTCTCAAGAGCCAAAGTGATGTCTTTCTTGGACGGGTTTTCGGGGTATAACCAAGTTGTTGTACATCCAGAAGACCAGGAAAAGACTGCATTCACCACTCCGTGGGGCACTTTTATGTATTCCAAGATGCCTTTTGGGCTGATGAATGCTAGAGAAACCTTTCAGAGAGCTATGGATATAGCATTTGTAGGGGAGAAGGATAAGTTTTTCCTTATCTACCTAGATGATATAACAGTATACTCCCGCAGTCATCAGGATCATTTGTAGCACCTGCAGAAGCTTTTGGATTTCAGTCAATCCTAAAAAGTCACAGTTTGCTTTAAAAGAGGGCAAGTTGTTAGGACACATTGTCTCTGCTGCAGGTGTCAAAATTGACCCAGAAAGAGTAAAAGCAATACAAACCTTGTCTGTTCCAAGATCAGAAAGGGACATCCAATCTTTTCTGGGCAAAATAAACTTTGTAAGGAGGTTTATTCCTAATTTTGCAAAACTTTTAAAACACATCACCTCCATGCTAAAAAAGGGATCAAAAATCAAATGGATTGATCCAACAAGAATATCATTTGAAGCCATCAAAAGGGCCATTATGGAAGCTCCTACTTTGATCAGCCTAGACTATAGCAAGGAGTTCCATATATTTTCATTTGCTTCAGGTGACACCCTTGCAGCAGTTTTAATACAAATAGATGATGAAGGTTCAGAGCATCCAGTGGCATTCTTCAGCAAAACATTAAGGGATGTCGAACTAACGTATGATATTATAGAAAATCAGGCCTATGCTCTTATCAAATCTCTGAAATCTTTTAGAATATACATTCTGGATTCCAAGGTAATTGCATATGTGCCCTGTGCTTCAGTAAAAGATGTCCTAATGCAACCAGATGTTGATGGAAGAGGGGAAAAGTGGATTGCAAATATAATTGAATTCAACATAGAATTGAAGCCCACCAAGCTTGTCAGAGGTCAGGGCCTTGCCAGACTAATGGCTGAAGAAAATTACAGGATGTTGGACATAAATTGGATAAGCACAATTTTAGAAGATGGACAGACAGAAGAAATAGTTGAGTCAGGGCATAACCAGTCATTGGAAGAAAGTCTAGCTTCTTGTGAATGGTATTCTACGATAGCTCAATTCTTGTTGAAGCTAGAAGTTCCCCCAAGCCTTATTTCAAGCCAAGCCAAGACTGTTAAGCTCAGAGCAGCCAAGTATTGCATTCGTGAAAGCCTACTCTACTGGAGGGACCCATCTGGAATCCTTATGAGGTGTTTGGATAGAGAACAGTCCATGGAGGTCATGCATCAGTTCCATTCTAGCATATGCGGAAGACATCACTACTAGAAAACCATAGTCCACAAGATCCTCAGAGCTAGGTATTATTGGCCCGCTTTGTTTTCTGATGTCTTTTCATTTGTAAAATTTTGTGACAGGTGCCAAAGATTTGAAGGGAAATAGCAGTTGAAGTCCCTACCCTTAAAGACAATTCATGCCAGTGGCCCTTTTCAGCAGTGGAGTTTGGATTTCATAGGAGAAATTAACCCACATTCCAGTGGCTAGCACAGATGGATTTTATTAGCCACTGACTACTTCACCAAATGGATTGAAGCCATCCCTACTAGGAAAGTTGATCACCATGTGGTCATGAAGTTTTTTACTGACAATATTTTCACCAGATTTGGTTGTCCACACAAGTTAGTTACATATAACGCAGCAACCTTCAGGGCAAAGGAATTGGAGGACATGTGTGACTCAATGGTCATTAAACTAGGTCATTCCACCTCATATTACCCTCAAGGTAATGGTCTAGTAGAATCTTCCAACAAGAGCCTAATAAGGATAATCAAGAAGCTGCTAGAAGACAACAAAAGGAACTGGGATTCCAAGCTAAAGTATGCATTGTGGGCTGACAAAATGACTACCAAGAGATCCACAGGGAATTCTCCATTCAAGCTGGTATATGGCACTGAGGCTGTATTCCCAATTCAATTAATCCTCCCTGTGGCAAAGTTCTTGCAGGAAGAGAAGAATGAAGAAGATGACATGGCAAAAAGAATCAGCGACCTGTCTTATGTGCATCAGATCAGAGATCGGTTAGTTGATAGGTCTACAGCACATTAGAAGAGAATCAAGGAAGCCTTTGACAAAAAGGCAAATATAGATAGTTTTCAAGTTGGGGACTTGGTTCTTAAATGGGATGCACTTAAGGAGAAGAAAGGAAACCATGGGAAGTTTGATGCTCTATGGACTGGGCCTTTTGTCATTGTTCAGATCCAGGGGAACAACACTTTCATGCTACAAAGTATGGAAGGAGAGACAGTTTTTGATGGCCCAGTTAATGGGCGATTTCTGAAAGTTTATGTCATTTAAGGTTTTCAGACATTAATGTTGTAAATATGTTATTTTATCATTATTTTATCAATTTTTAGTATAGGCTTAATTAGACTCCATGCCCAATGGAACACTAGGAAATTTTTTTGATATGGTTTTGTAAGAAAGGCATTGGTCTACAATTCTTGAGACCTCACAGGGAGGATCTCATCCCCAGAAGGAGCTAGTGTTAGCTCCGCTATATAACTATGGTTTTTGAAGGTTAGAGATAAGCTTGGGTGGACTGGTTATGCTAAATTGCAGCCCACAACGGTCATTTTCCTTCTTTTTCCCTTGCTCTGCTTACTCTCCTTCACCTCTGTTTCTTTTGTTTTTCCTCTAAACCTGACATAAATCCCTTTTACTTTAAGCCCCGAGTGCAAAGGCCTAAACCCTCATAAAACCCTCCCATACACCCTGGCACGCTTGCTAAAACCTTAATCATTTCCCTGTCGTTGATTTCCTCCCATAGATCTAACAACTCGCGTCACACCAGATAAAGAAACCTGCGCGATCATTTCCCCACCGTTCGATCATCTCCACCAAGATCCGATGACATTTGCTCTCACTGTGGCCGTAACTCGATCGAACATTAGTGCACAATGAGAGTGGTTTTCCTCTCTCATTTTCCACTACATGTCGATCGCTGAGTGGGATCGCACGCCCCTGTCCTTTTACTGCTTTATGCCCGAAGGTGGTGCGATCAATATCCTTTACCGCCCAACCTGACCACCCGCCCGCTAAACTCCCAGACAACTTCACCGCCCGATCACCATTAGATCTGACAACCCAAGATCTAACAGCCAAAAATTAACCCACTCCCACATCGTCTGACAGACTCCATCGAGCCATCTCCACTATTTATTCTTCCGATCTGACAGTCATCCTTCCCTATCATCTCGACCGTCCGTTCACCCATGCACTCCACGAACTATGACCACTCCGTTTGCCCGATGGAAGAAGGTGACCAGCATGCCATTATCATCCACTGGCAGACCTCAATAACCATGTTTAACAGACAGTATGGCAGAGGAATAAAAGTACAGGCATGCCCTGTAACTGCATTTACCAGTTATGGAGCTACGCTGATACAAACAATCCAATTACCTAAGAGGATAGCACAGCACCTGAAAGGATCAGATTCACTCACTGAAGCAATAAATCATGTTCAAAGACTCCATTAGGCAGTTAAATACAGTTGGTGGTCAATTATGACCCCTCCATACCTAAACGGCCAAGTGCCTTTGCAATGTAAAATCTATAAATACCTAGAAACAAGATGTAATCAGGGTTGATGGTTGGTGTTTTGATGTAAAGTTCAACTTCTGGAGACTGTGAATATTTTGCCACTTGTAGCATCTCGTCTTCATTTTCAACTAATACAAGCTTCTTTTTCTGTTAACTGCTCACTTTTCACTTTCTATCTGTTCTAAGCTGTGCCTGATATGTTGTATTCTTGATCTTTAAGGTTTAACGCTAGAAAGATGTCATCCTGTCTATGTGTTAGATTGTTGAATGTATCATTGAATAAGTTTCCAATTTTCTTTCTATCTAGTGTCAGAGAGCTATCATCTTGTCTGTGCATTAGTAGAATAGATTTGTAGGCTTCTTATTGGTTGCAACAAGCCATCACATGGTCTTGTGCATCTGCTAGTGTGGTCAGTATTCTCCATATTCACCCTATCTCTAAACTGTGAGTAGTTGGTGGTCTAAAGCCTTTTAGTCTGCGGGAGTTCACGCATGTCTAGAGTGAAACAAAGTAGAAGTGGTTATCTAGCTTGAATAACCATCATCCCTTCCATTCATCCATTGCAACAATAAGTTGAATATATATGTTACCAGGCATCTCCGAGCTACAACCTAGGAGAGTTTCTTGGAGTGATAACACTTCCCATATCTTAACCCCAACATGTTTTTCGACAACCACAAATCTAAAAGTGTCTGTGGAAATACTTAATGACTTGTCAAATCTAAAATTTGATTATGAGGGTGAAACAACCATTCTTGACAACACCGCTTTCTTTCTTGAATTCTACACTAAACACAATATTCATTGCGAGGATGTTGCTTGCATGTTGTTCATTCTCACATTTGAAGCGCGCGTAAAGAAATGGTGTTACACATTTCCAACTGCTTCCATGCACTCTTTTGACCATCATTTCAAAGAGCTCTTTCATGCCTTTGGCAAATATGATTATAAATCTATTTTCAAGAAGATCATGCATTGGCGAAAAGCACCCAATGAATCGCTTAATGATTTTCATGATCGTTTTGTTCATTTCCATTTTAAATTTTCTAAAGATGATGTTGATTGGAATTTAATGAAAGAGAAATTAAAATTTCTTTTTCACATTTCAATGAATCCAAAATAATATGAATGTTTTGAAAGTCTCCCAACATGCATCGGTTATGGAGCTCCCAAATCTATGATGAAGGAAGTTGTTGTTCGAAGTGACTCTTCGTCTTCCCCTCATCAAACAACTCCATTTACGCAAGTTGAGGTTGCAAAACTTGAGAGTCCATCTGTTGATCTTCCATCATCTTCTCCCACCTCACATATTTATAATTTAGATGCAATTTTGGGCTATGAGTTTGATTTTTCTGAGGATGTTCTTTCTCCTCACCCTCCATCCATTGATTCTTTTGGTCCTCCAGATTATGAGTTGCCTTGTTCACTAGTTTTAATTGTTTCTAATGTTCACAAGGATCAAACTCAAGATGGAGTTAGTGTTTACCAGCCAACTTGTGATGTCCTTTACGATGATTATATGTGGTATTATATCTTTGAACAAGAAACTACGATACAAGTTGATGTTTCTCCTTGTTGACCTCTCCCACAATTTCCTGGCATCTTCCCTAATTCTATTATTCCTCTTGAATCTTTCAAAGAATTATTTTATGACAATGCTAACTTTGATCACGCTCAGAAATCATGGATATTCAGTCTTACATCTAACCATGGAGATGAAGAATTTTCTTTTTTGGATCTTTCCAATTAGTCATCTGACCATTCTGAAAGAGTAGAGGGTGAAATTTCTCATTTTCAATATTCCCCTCTCTATGGTTCATTAGATCAAGAGGATGCCTCTATTTTTGATGATGAACTTTTTGATCATGGATGTCATGGTCTATTCATTGATTCTTATGGTCACGACTCTGATTTTTCTGCTGTCAATATTTTTAAGCCATCGGTTTTCAATGATTTACTTTTTGATGTCATGGAGATTACGCAAGCTATTGAGGTACCTTAGCCCGATATGATGGTTATGTAAGGTTCTCGCAGTCTTGAGGTCAGTTCCAATCTTGATCAAAATAGTATTATATCTTCCAAGGATCCTCATCATTCGACAGCGTAAATTAAAAATCCCGCTGTATCTAAGTTTTTGCACCCTCCATCTATTTTGCACGATGCCATCTCTCAATCATTCGAGAAATCATACAGGGAAATTTCTGTTGTGAAAAGTAAGTTTTTCTCTTTCTTTATTTTTTCCGAGTTTAAAAGTTTGAAATATTTATCTTGCATGTCATGTCGTTGCAATGTGCACAAGCACCATAATGCATCTATACAGTGTCTTGCAAGTTCTTTTTTTTCTACTTTTATGCGTGAGCTTTCACTCTTCCAATGTCATGGTATCTATTGATTCATCTTTCTTGTTCGTTTTTATGCTTAAATATATTTATTGATAAGTATTCCCTTACCTATATAGGCTAGCCTATGCATCGGTGGTTACACTAGAAGTTTCATATTACGTAAGCCTAACCTATTCTTGGTCAGTTTAGGAGTAGGAGTAGTTTGTTTCTTTTGTTTGTTTCTTTTGTTTTTATTTACTTTCCATCTTGCCCCTTTCCTTTCCTTTTATTGTATTATATCCTCCGCATGAGACCATGTTTGGTTTTCGAACCAAGCATGGTGAAGTTCAGGAGGATATTGTGCAACTGTCAATGCTTGGTTATTTTTTTATTCTCTCTCTTTGCATGAATCTTGCGCCTTTTAGTCGATGATGCCCTGATGAAAAATACATTTTTTTCAGATAAAACCATAGTGGAATAGTGATGCTTAAATATATAACTAGTACCACCTACTCTAGTCGATCTTATAATTGTTCAGTTTCATCTTGTCAACTAAGTCGAGTAGAGTAAGGAAGGGAGGAAACTTTAACAAGTGAACTGTATTTCATTTGTGTATAAATATCCTTCTTTGGATGGAAAACCTCTTCTGCTCTCAATATGTTGAGATCCATATTCTACCTCATTAAATGAATAAGTTCCCATGCAGTCATTGAAAAAATAATAATAATAATAAAAGGTGAAGAAAGAGTAAGGCTTCCTGCGTAGAGAGGTGAAGTAAGAAGCTCCATCGAGGTACTATCCAAGCTCACTAGAAACACAGCAATGTTTGTGTCCCTAAAGTGACTCCGTCGGGGTACTATCTAGGCCTACTAGCAATGGAGCAACACCAGAGATGAAAATGAATACTTTGACAATCCTGCTTCACTTATGTATCTATATACTCCCAATCCCCAATCGAAACAATTAAGTTTGACATACCCTTGAAGTGTGACACCGATGAAGATAATGGTAGGGACTATATCTTTAACATAAGCCAAGTAAAGAAGTTATGGTTATCAATGCAATGAACAATAGTTCCTGAAGAGTTAGACTTGTTTTACATGAGCTAAGATCCATACCGAGAGCTAGATATCTACCAAGTATTGTAGCTGTTATAACCACCCTTTTCCCATGCTTTAATTTTCGAGCCTCCCCTCTGTCCACATGAGCTTATCTTCTAATGTTGTCAAGTATTCATGTTTTGATAAAGACTTATATTTTCATCCTTTTCTTGAGATTTACTGATATTAGTTTGATATCTTTCACTCACAAGAAATATTTTGACTTGACCTTGTAGCATTTTTGGGATTAACTCCATAAACTGCCCAAGCTTGGAAGGCAAGGAAGCCTTGATGATTGGAATTGTGTAATCTAGGATGGTATACATTCCTTGAGCTTAGAAACTATGCACTACTAGATGTAATCTTAGCCTTAAGCTTATAAATTGTGCAAGCCCTCCTTGAGTTAATAAGCTGCACAATGCATTGAGTCAAGAAATTACGCAATCCTTTGGAATTGCGTAATAGTCCTTAGAAGTGTGCATGCCTGATCTCCTGGAAAATAAAAAAGAAGAAAAGAAAAAGTATCCCTAGAAAATAAAGAGTCATTAATTAGTTTTTAGAAGGTGGCACACTTACTATTTTGGAACTTTGCACCAAGTGTCATTTTTTCCTTGATTTTAGGCATTTGCATCATAAACCCTAACCAACATAAATATATATAATAGAAACCCTAGAGATAATTTTCACATTCAATCTTGGATATATAGCATTCCCAAGGAGATCAAGGAACCTTTGGTGGAGTTTGGGACGCTTTTCTGGGTGAGTTTTTCTTTTGTCGTATTTTTTCGCTTTTTCTGTTGCTTTTTGTCATTTTGCTTTTGTGAGTGTTGATTTGATTTTTTATTTTCATAGTTTCTGGAATTTTAACTTATATTAGCTTTTACAAGTGTTGGATTGGCTGTAATTCGCCTTTTACAAGTGTAACGTCAATTTTCTTGTTTTTGCCCATTGGTAGTCGTCATTTTGGTAACTCTCCATGCATGTTTGTTTTCCTTTTGTATTTTAATTTTCTACACTTTATTTTCACTGATACATCTATCCTTAGTCATATTTTCACTTTAACTTGCACCATCACTCAAATCTACTTGTTTCCCACACTCTTTCTGGGCAGATATGCCCTTCCCTTGCTCAATAGTTTCCTTGTCTAGTTGGGCATTGCACAAGTCAAAGGCTCAAACTTAATGCCTGGCCTCTAAGACTGCACAATGTGTAATACCTGGCTAGCCCAAGTATGCATTACAAGGTTCCATGGAAAAATCCCATCTCTCATTCACTGATAGTGTGGAATACGTAGTCTCCATCTCAGTCTACCCAAGCTAAACTATGCAGTGAGAAATCTCTAGCCTCAAGTTGCATCACTGGTTGTTGAAATTGCGTAATGTGCAGTTTAGGTAGCTAGTCTCTCTCCTTCACCTCAAGTATTGGCAAATTTTCCTTATCAGTCTAGTGGTTTCTAATATGATCTTGCTTTGACAATCAACTTTTTGAAGCTAATTTATCTTTGCCATGAGTGTACTTTCCTCCTATAAGTATTAAATTTGTTGACAACTTCTCTTCATTAGTCACTCACATCATAGCACCAAAGAAATTTTATTCAAAGTACACCATAGAAAGCAGCACTAGGGAGGAAGTTGAGAGTATGCCAATGAAGTTTCTAGTCTACTCAGATACTCAAATGTTCATAGAAAAGGAATCAGATATTGCATGGCATAAAATGAAGGAAACATTCTCAGCAAGAAATTTCATAGACATTGAATACTGAAAGGTGTATATCAATGTCTGAAAGTCAGAGTTACATAAGATTGCATGTAGGTATCTGACCTTCCCATGTCTAGACATTGTAACTTGGATAATTTCTCATATAGATACAAAGACTATGACTCTGAATAATGTTAGCAGACAAAGGCTTTCTTCTTTTCTAGCACCAGATTATTATCTCATTTACCATTTGCTGGAGCCAGAATCGCAATGGATTCTTACTTTTATGCTACCACCATCTACTTGAGCCCAAAGGACATTGTTAAAAGCTAGGTGAAAGAGACAAAAAAGTTCCTTTAGACACCCACCGACACCTACAAGACAAAATCTCTCAGGAAGGCCTATCAGATCTTGATAGTTCTATGTTGCAGAATATATTGTCAGTAGAGCACTAAGACTTTCCCTAAAGGGTGGGGATTCTTATTGAACCAGATTGTGAATGAAAGAAGACCATTCAACTGGTCAGACTTGTTGGCTCAACAAATGTGGATCCATGTATCTAATTCCCTCAGTCCCCACAAGGGAAAGCAAGCTATATTTTACATGGTTTCCTATCTACTAGATGCAATTTGTGCCCACAATGCACTTCATAGCATGAATTAGACTAAGACACCACGACAGCCTATCGTGCACATCTATTTTAAAGTGCTTTCAGAGAGTAGCCATATAGGAGTAATGGAAAAGTTAACTAATCACTTCCTCATTCTGTTGTACAAGCTGATCTTTGAGGAAGAGCCACCTTACATGTCATGTGGGGCAATGTAAGCAATGTCAGAGAAAGCATATCGCTTTGCCTCACCAGATGCCACTTTCCTCGAAGTATTCGACAAACAGAATTCTTTGCATATTTTACCAAGGTATGCCACCAATAAATTATTCTTGCAAGAAGTTGTGTACCATATCTCCACAGGGTTGTCATCAACTTTGCACATGAAGAATAAAACACCTTGGCCCGCTCTTCCTATGCAAATCGAATTGTATGAAATCAAGAATCTTGAAGTTGTAGACATGGAAGGCAAGGCAATAGAGAAATTCACATTCGGTTTTCTGGACCTCAACCCATACGATCCGAGGAATGTTTTCAAATACCATCGTGTGAGGATTCATTTTCATTGGCTAACAGGGACATTTCACATACCTAAGGAGGAAGCATGGAAGAATTCTTATAATTCCTCCAAGTATCACGAACTAGTCATCTTTGCTAGGACATTGCAAGTTAATCCACAAAAATAAGTCACTTTAGAGGCAACATCAGCAGAGAAATGCAACCTAGGGCGTGAGAATGGTAAGAGGAAATTTGTGCATAGCCCAAGGGGAGAGAAAATCCACAAGATGAAAGCAAATCTAGTCATACTTAAAGCGACCATAACACTAAAGAAGAGGCAGAAATAGAGGATGTTGGAAGAAGAAGAACATAGGTCGAGGGAAGAATGAGAGTAGAAGAGATTGGAGAAATAAAGGTATAATTAGGAAGAAGAATAAAGGTGAAGTGTAGAAGAAGAATAAATCACACAAAGATAAGCCAAAGAACAGAACCAACAGCTAGAGGAGGACAGAAAAGAGATGTTGGAAAAGGAGATTGCTCAAGTTATTAAGGACTTGATCGATATTGAAGACATGGAGGTGGAATCGGAGGTGCAGAACCAAGACGTCGACCTAATTCCAAATACACAATAGGTCACTATTTAGTCTCCCCCACCTCCAGCAAAGCAAGCTCCAAGTGAGGAAGAAGAAATTGGTCCTCTTGATGATGGTATAGTTATCGACACGTACAATCTAACTTAGGATGAGATTTAGAGAAATATTGTGCAAGTGAGGAAGAAAATTTTTCCATATGACCTCACATCTCCTGCATTCATCAAAGAAAGGGTGATCGTGACAGACACTAGAAGATATCTAGGTGCCATTGCTACAGCCAACTTGGCCTTCGCAGGTGCTACAAAGTCAAAAATGGCCTATCTGATGATCGATAACAAATAGTTGGCAAATAAATTTCAAGATGCTCGGTAAGATATTGAACAACTCCGAGTAGAGGTACAGAATATAGCTCCCACATAGTTCTATCTAGAAGAACTGAAGGCAGTGATACTCAGTAAATTATCGACACTGGAGAAACCATGTAGAATATTTATGAGGAACTTGTTATCGTGCATAAGGAAGTTGTCCACTTACATGGGTTGTAGCAGAAGTGTAAAGATCATGGAAAAACTCTAAAGGGTGTACAATCAGCTATTGTTTCCATGCATGAATGGTCAACGCAATACAAAGGGACACTGCTTGAACTAGGAAAGAAGAAAAGGCAAGAGGTAGATTTGGTGAAAGAAAAGGTTTGGCTACTCACCTAGAATAAAAAAAATCTCTCCTCATTTATTGTCAACACTTAGGCATCATATGCATGATTATACAACAGCTTGGATTTATTGGTGAAATCGCATGGGATCCCATCAGTTGGCTCACTAACTGAGATCAAACATAGGAATCAAGCAGGAAGGAGATTGAAGAATACTTGGAGTAGTTGAGACAAATTTCCATTACGGAAGATCTTGAAGTAAACAGAAAAAATATGCAGAAGTACATAGGTGGCCCTATCCAAATCAATACAATGTTTCTCCTGCTCAAGAAGGAAACACATACCAGTTCAAAATCAGTGTACATGGATGCCATGGAGGGTAGAGTCTGCTTCCATCCTGACACCATCGCACAGTTTGGGGATGTCATCACACAGTACAAGTCTTAGCACCATTACATGACTAAGGAACATCAAGTGGAAGTTGAGCTAGAGTTTCATCAAACTCAAGCCTGACTTTTTTCTTATTAGGCTATTTAGTTGGTTGTACCTAATTTTTTCTTATGGGTATGAGTATATTGTAATATTATTTTGTAATTAATTTTTAAGTGGAATTCCAAGTGTCAATTGTGGAATGTGAAGATTCAAGTTATAAAGAAGTTAAAGATTCATCTTGTAAAGAAGCTGAAGAGTCATGAGGGAAGTCTAAGAGTCACAAAGGAGAAGTGTATAGTCACCCCTTTTTTTATAAATATGTCCTCATAACTCATGTAAAGGAATTTTGGGAGCCCAGCTTTTGGGTAGGCTTTTAGCTTAGAATCGAGAGCTTGGGAGTTTTTTGAGATCCTTGGCTTCTCCGTAGCATAGAGGGACTATCTCTCTTTGGAGGAGTAGGTGTAGACTTCTTGTTTCACTATTGGGGCTAGTGGATCGTAAATGGTATATGTGTGCTTGGAACCTTCACATTAATAAAATCTCAGAGCCGACACGTTTTCATGCATATGTTGTGAATATGGCAAGACTATTCTTGTTATGTTCGAAATATGTGTTATTTCACTTACGCTAATGCTTATGAACTATTCCGTTTGCATTCGTATGAATCTTGTTGAATGTGTGTTGTTTTCTAATTCTGTCATGATTAATGTGTGAACTATTTCACAAGATAACTCGTGATGTCTTTATGCTCGTGTGTTCCTTTCAATTTGCATACTATTACAGGCTTCTAATGGGCTCACTCATTTTACCCTCGTGTGTTAAAACCTTTCATACATTGCACTTGACCCTCTGCGGAGTCATACACTTCTTCACCAAAGTCACGAATACACCACTCTGTGTGTTATTGTAGCCAAGGCACATCATGAATGACTCATGGAATGACTGCTCACACGGAATGACTGCTGACGCGGTGTCGAATCTCATGGAATGACTACTCACACAATGAATGCTGACACCTGCACTCCACTTTGGAAAGTGGCTGAAAAATGAAATGAGAAAATGGAAAATCTAAATGCGCCATCATATTTGTTGCGTCGAATAGTGCAAAATCGGCTGCCAAAATTCTGAATTTTTAGAAAGTGGAAATCTGGGGCTTAAGGAATCTTTTAGATTCCCCCTAGATTCCTCAAAGATTCCCTCCTCTGGGTTGTCTACAAATCTGCTACTTAGATCAAAAAGCTGACTGCACCATCAGGTTCATGTCACTGAGAGATGTACGATCGACAAAAAAAATTTCCAATTTGGACACTGCAAAAATTTCACCCTCTTGAGAATTTCACCCAAACATGGTTCTGCCTATGTTTTCCTCAGGTTCATGGTTCCACCTGCAATAAATTAATTAAAAAATTGCCTCAATTTCTGTACGCACTCCTCGTCCTCCATGCTTGGGTGCACTAATGAAAGGAAGGTTTATTTAACATATCGGGTGGAAATATCAATGAAATCAGTTGGGCATATTGGTATAAGGCTCAAGTTACAAGGAGGAGGTCGGGTGATCAAACCCCAACCCCTCCACATTAAAACAAATTATTTTTTTAAAAACCGGCATATGCTTTGGTTTGGGGGGTCAGGTCCACATTGGGCAGCCTACCCCTTAACTTCTGCAGCTCATTGCATTAATTGGGATTGGCCATTGCATGTTAAGTGGGTCATTGGTTTATGTGACATGACATGGAGCTGCCACATGGTGGTGGGCCAGCCCACATGGCTGGCGCAGGCTCGGTACCCGTCGGCCTCTGTATTAACATGGCATATGGTAATATTTGGTGGGGCGTGGGCTGGATCCATCGAAGGTGGCCCGCCCACCACCCGAAGTTATGCTTAATATTATATGGTTGTGGTTGGAGGTTGGAGGGCTCGGCGGGGTAATGGCCACCGAGCCATATTTAAATTCAATTTTGAGGTTGCAGTTGGGCCAGCAGGGGTGATGGCCTGTCGGCCTTTTAGTAATCAAATTTTGTAATATAGTTTTGGGCGTGGCAAGGGTGGTGGCCTACCACCACATTTATATTTTTTTTATTTTTTATTTCAAATAGGGTCATAATTCAATTTTGTCTAACATAAGGGTTATTAGACAAATTAAAGAGGAAACAATTTCACCCACTTTCGGGAGCTAAGTTTCATGCCCCAGGGTCAGTCAAATTGTAGGACACTTAAACCTAGCCCACAGTCCAACTTTGACCAGAAATTTGACTGGCTTATTTTCCCTCATACGAGCTCGAATTGATGAACCATTCACACCGCCGTGATCAGGACGAAAAGATCTAAGCTTTGGTCCTGGTTCGAAAGCATTCTGATGACTTTGATTTTTGAGCTTCCATAAGCCCTCTTTAACCTGTGTGTGTCTCTCGAGCCACCTGGATTACCTGGGGCCAATTTTGTAAATAGTTTTATTATTATTGTAAAGTATTTGCATTTTGAGGAGCAGAGCATGTAGATCGATAGGAGTCAAACGGGCTTTAGGAAGGTCAAATCCCCTTACATTATTAGGGGTTAAGTTTTTTTGTGACCCGCCCATTGTTCACAGATCATGGTATTGTAATAGAGAATGATATAAAAAGGAGTCATAAAGATTCATGAGAGGGATCCAGAATCTATCTATGTGTGAATGATCTAAGTAAGAGAAGTATATTTTTATGTACTTAGGCAAAGGGGAAGGATCTTGCAGCTATGTGCGTAGAGACCTTGGTAAGTCCGCAGCTAAGTGCTCGAGCCCTGCAGCTATATGCGCAGGGTTGAAAGTGTTAGGGTCCCACCCTAACCCCCTTATTTATGTCATGGGATCACGTCATAGTCAAGAGTCAATAAAGCCCATATTAATATTTGTAAGTGGTTAACCCACAATTAATGACGGGACCACAGTTAGTTGCAAATGGGCAGTAGTATTAGATAGATGGTATTAATAAAACCCGCGGTATTGGCCCGTGGTATTGCATGTATGAGTCATATATAAAGGATAGAGACTCCCTGCGAGGAGTATCGTGTCTTATTTTGTAATCGAGCTCTGCTCTATTAGAGGTTGCCCCCTCGAAGAGGCATGTGAACATTGCTCTTTGAATAATAAAATCATTGCTATTCTGTGTTCTGGGTATCTTTTCTTCACATATTCTATGTTCTGGGTATCTTTTCTTCGCATATTCTGTGTTTGGGTATTACTTTGCAGGTTAAGAGCATAACAAGTGGTATCAGAGCACTTTCCAGGGCTCGGTGGGATCTCCAATTTTTAGCAAAAAAAAAAAAATTGGCTAGAGACGTGTTCCGGCGTCTTTAAACCACGGGATCTGTCGTTAAGCACATAAACCTGCGGATTTGGGGAGGCATGCACGCAAGAAATACAAGAGGTGGTCACGTCTGTTGGACTCCCTTGTAACCCCTGTGGGTACCCCTTCGAGTAGTAGCGCATTAGACAGAACCGCGCACGGACTGTCTTCCACGTACCCTCTGGGTATATAGGAAGCCCCCTAGGCTCCCTTGAAACCTCGCCATAGATAAACCTTCGGCCGTCTTGTGGCTACAGTACACCGAGAACAGCACTCGGAGAGATTACTCACCCGTACGATAGGGTAGTCGGGTTGTACGGCTAAGGGTACGGTCGATCCTCCTTAGTTAGAGCCCTGAAACATTGGGCCGAGTACTACTGTCAGACCCTTATGTATATTGCGATCTGTAGCACCTGACACTCCTCAAGACCATAGTTCCCTTTCTATCGGGGGATCGCACATCATCTATTCCAAATCCGTGGGTGCAAAGAAGTGCAGCAGCAGCAGACATCAGTCCGGCAGCTCCATCAGATCAGCAGCAACATTTGTTCCACCATTCAGATCTCTCAGATCCACCAGATCGGAGTAGTTGTGAAGGGTTCCTGTACCTGGATATACTTTTCGCAGGACTTTTGGTGGCATTGAAATTTTGAGGATTTGGCGACTGCAGTATTGATCAGGAAGCAGTAAAACTCCGTTAGGAGTTTTCTAAAAAAAAAAGAGTCTGAGATCTTCCGGGGCGCTTATTGGTGACCTAGCCCATTAGAATCAAGACGACGAGCTGAGCAAGGTGGTACCATTCAATTTCTTAGTAAAAATTTTTAGGTGGTCCCAATTTTTCATCAGGTTGGTGTATGGTAGAAACTTGCGCTCAAGCGATGGCCAATGAAAGGATCGACAAAATTGAAGACCAGGTGAACTCCATCCAATTTATGGTGAACGAAATACAACATGAGATTAAAGGAATAAGTATCTAGATACAGAATGCATTCTTGAAGGGCAAGGAGCCAGCCCACGAGGAGGCGAATAATGGCCATGAATACCATGAGGGTGAGTCTAGCCACTTGCCCCACGTCTGGCACAACCATCCACCACCCAGTGAGCGACCTCCCAAGTTGGATATGCATAAATTTGACGGTTCTCACACGTCCGCATGGCTAGCACAAATGGAGCAGTATTTCCAATTGAATCATATCATAGATGAGGGGACTAAGCTTATGGTGGGCACCATGTACTTGGACAATGAACGATGGCAATGGGGGGAATGGCATCAGCGTTGCAATGGACATTTTCAAAATTGGGCCCAATTTGCCAAAGCTCTTCGAAATCGCTTTCAACAGGAAGACTCTTTTTTGGGGCGTCTCACTAAGCTCCGACAGATGGGTATAGTGGATGAATATATTACCGCTTTTGAAGCCTTAGCCTTCCGCACTAAGGGTCTCACAGATGAGTTCTGTTAGTGTCGGTCTTGAAAGCCCTCCATCAGCGATCAAAGCTCTTTGCATTTGCATTCGTAGGTGTCTCATCAGTGTCAAATTTTGCATCCCGTTAGGCATGCCATAACCCTGATGGAGGAGCTGGTCTATTTATACCCCTCTTGGCTTTGCTGGATCAGGTCATATCAGTCATTAAGCTTTTTCAAGATTGTCTTGTTTTGTCTTGAGGTTGAAGTCCTAGGTCTAGGGTTTTGGTCATTTATCTCTGCAAGGTCATGTCTTTGAAAATCCATGAGTACTCAGCAAGCGAGAGGGAGGTTTGCAAACGTGTTTCTTCGATATTTTTATCTTGTGCAGTGAATTTTCACCTTGGATTTAAAAACTCTGTTTTTTAAAGCCAAGGTCATTTTCTCAGTTTTTGTAAATAAGTGATGAAATTTCAAAAGTCTTTAGCGGACAAAATGCAACCCTGGTCCCCTTGCCAAGGTCCCTCAGATGATCTACCTGCAAAAAGAATCAAGTCAAAGCACTCAATGAGTCAAATTCAGGATAAAGGAAACCAAAAGTCAGTGTTATAAAAGTGTCAAAGATAAACTTTAGAAAGTGGGTTTAGGAATGAATTTTTTTTTTAAATGAAACTTATAAAAGCCCAAATTCCCTCCTTTCACTCTCATTGTGCATCCTAACGCTTGCAAGAGAGGTTTGAGAGAGTGATTGAGAGAAAGGAGCAAAGACAGAGCGATTTCGGGCAGCAGAGAGGGGCGCGACCCGTCGAGCCAAGTGCGTGACCTGTTGGGTGCACGCGACCCGTCAGAGGGTCTCCCACAGTTCAGAAAAACAACGGGCGCGACCCGTTGGGCGTGGTGCGCGACCCGTTGGACTGTTTTGCTGCAAACTCCAAACAACTTCCCTTAAACGCCCTCCAAGCTATCAAATTGTTCGAGGTAGGTGCTCTAAACATGGAATGGTTGCTGGTTATGAATGGTGGATGTCATGAACATGTTAAAATGATCAAAATTTTGCAAGTGAAACTCCTTTATATGGCTGCAATGTTAATGAGCAAACTGTGCTAGGGTTTGTGTTGTTTCAAGCTATTTTTCCCTTTGGTTTGTTTCCCTCCTTTCCCTTTCACTCACACTTATATGTTCATCTCTTTTCCCATATTATTTTACAAATGAAATGCAAATCTTTCCCCATCCCTAATCACTAAAATGAAAACCCTATCCCTCTCCCAAAGCATCAAAAAACAAAATTCAAAACCCTAGTTCTCCTCCACCATATGCATGTGTAAATAACAAAAAATGTTGGTAAATATGTTAGCATGTTTTGTGCATGGTTTCCCTATTTCCCCTATTAATACATGTATGCATATTCCCATGTTCACTTTCATACATGTTTTTTCCCATATGCAGTGATCTTTGCAAATGATTTCCCAATATCCCTGAAATATGTACTCCTATATGGATAATGGTTTGCAACATTTTCCTTAAAAATTCCCTATTATATTTATATATTCCCATTCCTTGTTAAAAGATCCCTCCCCTAACATTTCCCTCATGTCTTTTCCCCTTGAAACAGCATAGAATTCAGCATTTTTTACAGGCAGAGACAGCAGTACAGTTTGTCCACTTTGCTCCTAAACTATGTCAGAAACCAAAACTTATGAGCAAAGTGATGACCATTCATCATCTACAGAGGTTGAGGTACGGAGGAGGCCTCGTAAGGGTGGTAAGGGTGGACATCATAAGCGAGAGGAGCCCACCTCTTTGGCAGAATTACAGGCTTGTCCTATGGAAGTCACTTGTTTTCAGTACATGTCTTGTTATCAGTTTTGTGAGAGGATCTCTCGGATTCAACATCACAGAGAGTTGGCCCGCCTCTTTGTTTTACATTTGCATGATGGACATGTCAACCTTGCAGGGGTGGACTTTACATTGACACCCGAGGTGATCTCACATGCTACAGGGATACCTAATGTTGGTGAGGTGTGGCCTAAGCGCAAGATGCTAGATACTGTTCACTTTGAGCCTTATGTCCGGCCACCATTCATGAGACATTTAGCGGGTGTTTTTCCATTCAGATTTCTCCGAAGCGAGTATGCTCCCATCATGAGGCTTATTATGCACTATTTTACCTGTGAGGGCAGATTTTCACAGGTGTACTAATATCACATCCGCCTCTTGATGCACTTCACCGGAGTGAGGATGATGAACATCCCGGTTTTCTTCTTTCAGAACATTCAGAAGATGGTGCCCATGTTGTAGAAGAAGACCCCGGCCCAGCAGTATAGGAGCTTATGTCATTATGGTTTGATTCAGCTCATAGTCTTGCATCAGTTGACACACCAGGGTATCTCATGGGAGGAGTTTATCTCTCATGAGTTTTTCACAGTGCCACCCCAGCCACATCATGAGGTCATTCATGAGGAGGGAGGACCATCTCAGCAGCCTGATATTCCGGTCACTCGACATGTCAGCTCCACACCTCTGGTCACCTATCAGAAAGGCCCAAGGGCCTTATTTGCAGCAGCCAGGCGAGTACTATCTCCACAGCAGGTGGAAGGGGTCTTGCCTTCATCATCAGCTCAACGAGTGTTATCTCCACATCAGGTGGAAGGGGCCTCGCTCTCTTCATCAGCACAGGTAGCACAGAGGGGCAAACAGCCCATGATCCATGAGGGTCCATCAGGAGTCCAAGACACCGAGGTCATTGATCTTGAGGCCAGTTCTCCTAGCCGAGAGGCAAAGGAGATCATTCAGCATCTCAGAGCTGAAAATGATGCTTTGCAGAGGAGATTTGAGGGTGCCCAATGGACCATCACTTACCTTGAACAGCGCAACAAACAGTTGGAGGAGGAGAAAGTACTTGATCAGCTATGGAGGATTCGTAGTGACCGAGTCTTGAACTGAAGAAGACCCGGTGATCCATTGCCTGCTGACCGAGAGTCTATGCTCATCCAAGTGAATGCACACCTAGAGAGGTTGTTGGCTAAGGCCAACCAAGAGAAAAAGTTGCTAAGGAATATGAAAAATCATTATTGGGCAAGGATGCATGTATGCAAAGCCAAAATGAAAGTGTTTCAAAGGAGGTTGACCGAGGCTCAAAAACGGAGAAAGAAGCCAAATCCCCTCCGTATCTTGGCTGAGGCTTCACTCAAGGATCATGGCACTCATTAGCCTAGCCACAGCACAAATCCCAAAAAATTCTGAGAATTTTGGGTAATTTTGGCAATTTTTGGAAATTTACAGGTTTTGGCTCCTCAACGGGTCTCACCCCCGGTGAGACCCTTTGTCATGGCAGCTCCTTTTTGCAAAAACTCAGCATTTCTAGATTTTTCATGCAAAGTTACATATGCCTATGGATTGACTTGAGTTTTTATGGAGATTTGGGCCTCCAAAAGGTCAAAATACATGCAAAATTTGACTTTCTGCCCCTTTTTTGAGTTGCAGAAACTAGTCTTGGGAGAATTAAGTTTTGACAAGGAAAATGACCTCCAAATCCAAAAATTATAGTTGGGTTGGAAAGTAGACTCATAGACCTTTCCAACGAGCTATCCTGCACCCATATATGACACCTACAAGTACCTCAAACAGGGCTCCAAAGGAGCACGACCCGTTAGGCAGGGGGGCACGACCCATCAGGCAGTTTTGTCCAGAAATGCATTGTACAGCCCAGAAAACGTAGATTTGACTCTTTTTTACTTTTTGAGGTTAATGATGGTCCTCTTTGATGTAATTGTGACACTTTTTAGACACTTTTACCCTTTTTTAACTCTTCTAGAAGATTCATTTATGAAAAGGGTAAAAATTAAATGTATGAATTGGTTTCCAAGTTTATAGAGGCAAGTTGTTTTGACTGCCTATTTTGTAGTGCTTAGTTTAGAGGTGGTTGAAACAGCTCCTAGGATAGTGAGCTCGACCCATGGAGGCAGGGAAAGAGGTTAGATCATCTATATTATGTACTTTCTTGCTCATTTTCATGGTTGGACTCTTGAGGGAGAAGTTATCATTGTATTATTCACTGTATCTCTGCAATTTTTGGCTAAGGAAGACCAGGGTTTTGCAGTCCTCTTTGGGATTCTTGTGGACTCATGTGTTGATGGTGTGTTTCTCAATGTTCTTGTAAGCTTTGTTATGTGATTCATCTCCTTTCTTTACTTCTGCATATTAAACAAATGAAGTGTTAAAGTAAGAATTCATGCTTGCCATGCTCTGCTTTTAAGTTTGTTTAATTTCAATGTTTTCAACTATTTAAGGAGAATTCAAAGTATTATTTGCTCTCCTTAGCTCCTCACCGGTCTTTTCCATCCACTCACCTCAGTCATAGGCATCAATACGGTCTCCTGTCTCGCCCCAAAGAACCCCCTGCAGAAACTGTGTCAAATCCCTGCACCCAAAATTGCAATTCCTCAATTTGCCACCAAAACCCCAAAAAACCCCAAATCAACCTTTCTAATCAGTTTACTAGCCTAATATCAGTGTTACCTAGTTGTTCATCTCATCCCATTGAAGATCTACCGAGATTGACCGGAGAGAGCCTTCTCTTGCCTCGTAGGGCTAGCTACGAGGTTGAATGGTTTGATGTAGCTTTGAGGTTTGCCTTTCTCAGCCTGAGGTGAAATTTCAAGTGCTAACAAGTTCTACATGGAATGCTTTATCAGCGGTCTGAAAGAAGCCATCAAAGCTCAGGTTCTACTCCACCACCCTCCCACGTGGACAGAGGCTTGCCAGGTAGCTCGTAAGGTGGAACGTGCATTAACAGCCCAATCCAACCGCCTCAACTTCCCCGCTAAAGGTCGTCCCCGCTAAAGGTCGAGACCTGGCGACCTTACTTATTGGGGCGACGTTTCCAAATCCGCACAAATCATCACAGTCTTAAATATTTTTTGGAGCAACGCCTATCCTCCCCACAACAAAATAAATGGTTAGCCAAAATGCTGGGATATGATTATGAGATCATTTACAAGAAAGGGAAAGACAAGAGTGTAGCAGATGCATTATCGCACCAATTTGAGGAGGAAAGTACTTTGCTCTCAATTTCCCTCCCCATTCCAGACTGGATTGAAGAGGCTCGCAAGGAATGGTTTTCACACCCCGGGCTCTCCCAACGCATTTCTCAATTGCAGGTAGATCCTAATTCCATCAAGGGCTACTCGTGGCAGAATGATATTCTTCGCTACAAGGACAGAGTCGTAATATCACCAACATCCACCCTCAAAAGTCACATTTTGGCATAATTGCACTCATCTCCAGTTGCAGGACATTCGGGCTTTCAGAAGACGTATGCTCGCACCAGAAGATCATTTTTTTGGATCGGCATGAAAGAGGACATCCTTACTTTCGTAGCAGAATGTGATGTCTGTCAACGCCACAAAGGGGAGACCATCAACACACCAGGCACATTACAACCATTGCCCATTCCGACATCAATTTGGACGGAGGTTTCCATGGATTTCATTACAGGTCTTCCAAAGTCTGGGAACAAGTCAGTCATCATGGTGGTTGTGGACCGACTATCGAAGTATGCTCATTTCTGCGCCCTACCCCAACCGTTTACACCAACTTTGGTTGCTCAAACTTTCATGGATCAGATCTTCAAATTGCATGGCATGCCCACTTCTATTGTGTCCGACCGCGACCCGATCTTCACCAGTAATTTTTGGCAGGAACTCTTCAGAATACAAGGCACTCAACTCAAACTCAGTACTTCATATCATCCGCAAATAGATGGTCAAAAACCGAAGCCGTCAACAAATGTCTAGAAACCTACCTTAGGTGTTTCACTTCAGAAAAGCAACACCTTTGGGTACAGTGGTTACCTCTGGCGGAATGGTGGTATAACACCAACTATCATGCCACCACCAAAATGACTCCCTATGAAGCAGTCTATGGTCAACTTCCACCTTCCCCTACTTCTTATCTCACGGGGTGCTCCAAAGTACAAGCTGTGGATCAACTCCTACAACACCACGCAACCATGCTCGCCCATCTTCGCGAGAATCTTCATCAAGCTCAGAATCGCATGAAGCAACAGGCCAACCAACATTGCTCAGAGCACCAATTTCAAGAAGGGGATCAAGTCTTTTTGAGGCTGCAACCATATAAGCAAACATCACTCAAAGACAAGGGTTGTCAAAAGCTCTCTCCAAAATTCTACGGACCATACCAAGTACTTCAGCGCATTGGAGAAGTGGCTTACAAGTTGGCTTTGCCACCTACAGCAAAAATCCACCCAGTTTTCCATGTATCGTGCCTCAAGAAAGTGATTGGGAACAATTACTGAGTTCAAACCAGTCTACCTGAATTGGACGAAGAAGGGTCAATCTGGCTTCAACCCGAACAGGTTCTAGACACAAGGGACAAGCACCTACGTGGCCGCATGATTAAGGAAGTCCTCGTCAAATGGAAAGACACCTCTCCGGAAGATGCAACTTGGGAACCAGCCACGATTCTTCAGCATTTTCCGCAGCTTCAGCCTTGAGGACAAGACTAGTCTTAAGGGGGAGGGCATGTTAGGGTCCCACCCTAACCCCCTTATTTATGTCATGGGATCACGACATAGTCAAGAGTCAATAAAGCCCATATTAATATTTGTAAGTGGTTAACCCGCAATTAATGACGGGACCACAGTTAGTTGCAAATGGGCAGTAGTATTAGATAGATGGTATTAATAAAACCCGCGGTATTGGCCCGTGGTATTGCATGTATGAGTCATATATAAAGGATAGAGACTCCCTGCGAGGAGTATCGTGTCTTATTTTGTAATCGAGCTCTGCTCTATTGGAGGTTGCCCCCTCAAAGAGGCATGTGAACATTTCTCTTTGAATAATAAAATCATTGCTATTCTGTGTTCTGGGTATCTTTTCTTCGCATATTCTGTGTTTGGGTATTACTTTGCAGGTTAAGAGCATAACAGAAAGAACCTGTAATTAAATATCTAAGCATAATAAAGACGGTTTTGGAGCATTATCTGTGTATCTATGTGTTAGTTTTTACTTCTGAATGTGTTGTATATTCGCTCTATTTACTGTAAATTATCATGAAACATACTTAATAGATGTGCAAAAGGGGTGGATTTTCTTAATTACATGATGTTATGGATGTTTAGAAGGATCGGTGAAGGGTTTGAAACTATTAACTACTACATACTATAATTTCTATGGATTTTCTTAATTACATGATGTTATGGATGTTTAGAATGATCAGTGAAGGGTTTGAAACTGTTAACTACTAGATACTATAATTTCTAGGTTTTAAGGGTTAGGGTTTGCGAAGGTCAGAATAAAGCCCTAAAAGTAACATAAACACATCACATAGTCCTTTGGATGCAGAAACCTGGTTCTAGCATCCCCCAATATGGCCTTGGGTGAGACTACAGCTTGCATTACGTGGGTTGTTGCGAAAGGGCTGATAATGGAGGGTTTTGTTGGTTAACGCAGCTAACTCCAAACCTGGGTCCCATCCCCCTTAATCCAACACATGCAGTTAGTCATTATAAGGGTGACCAAAGTTTAGATTAGATATTTGACATCTTATATTCAGTTGACTTCAGCGATCTAGTAGATTTGGATTTCTCTCTACTATTATTAAATATATATAGATATGTAGATCAGTTTCAGTATTATCCGTTGTAAATCATATGTATTAGGCTCATTGTACTCACTGCCACAAAATCCTTTTATGACAATCTACTAAATAAGAAGATTTGAAATGGTTCCCCCTTGTGGGGTTTTTCCCTAGTATTGGACCAATCTGTTGTCTCTTATGGTTGTGTTGTTGTATTCTTTATCACTGCATATA
Source organism: Pinus tabuliformis (assembly GCA_031772625.1). Lineage (NCBI taxonomy): Eukaryota > Viridiplantae > Streptophyta > Pinopsida > Pinales > Pinaceae > Pinus > Pinus tabuliformis. The sequence continues at coordinate 852,825,041 of CM062807.1, read as the reverse complement.
TTTTTCTTTCTTTAGTTATGCTTATGATTGATTATACTGCTAATAATTGGATGCATTGTCAATGAAAAGATAAATTGGGCTAAAGTAACTGATACAACATTGAAAAATTAGAAAATTTAACATTCTTTCATAGGCAAGCTGAAAGACAAGCCCAAGAGAAGGCAAGCTTTGAAGCACTCTCCTTTAGAAAGGCCTATTCAAGGTCAAGATGTCATCCTCTACCTTCAAGGAGCATGAAAAGTTGGGTGATGCATCAAATTTTTCTGCATGGAAAGTCAAATTGGAAATCATAGCGGACAACAATGATGTGCCAAAATAGATTCAAGGAAGGATGCCTGAGCCTCCAAAAAATGTTTCCGCTTGTCTCAAGAACAGTTACAAGAAAGGTGAGTCTAAAGAAAAGAAAATTATAGTTGACAGTTTACAAGATTATTTACTTGCTTATGTTGGGAATTTAAGAAATTTTAAATACATGTATGACAAGATAATTAGCATGTATGAAGTCAACAACCTGAATGAGATCATCACCTTCAAAGATCAACTCAAGGAAGTTAAGATGAACAAAGGAGAAGTTGTCCAATCCTACATTATGAGGATATCTTGTCTTAGAGATCAATTGCAGAGGGTTGGAGAAAATGTACCTGACAGGGAGGTAGTAGTTGTGACTCTTAGAGGTCTCCCTCCTATTTGGGAAAACTTCATCACTACTATCAGCAATAGTAATTTCCTTTTGTCATATGATGAGATCGTTGGAAAACTCACTCAAGAAGAATCTAGGATGATAGCAAGAGGAAGGATTCAAAAGCATGAAGAGGGAGATCCCGCTGCATACATCACTCATGGTAAAAGGAATAAGAATAGAAGAGGTTCATCAAGGAAGCCTCCTTCTCAAAATACAAAAATAAGGAATGACATATCGACATCTCATGTTGAATGCTTCAATTGTCAAAAAAAGGGTCATTATGCATGAGACTGTCCTAAGATAAGAAAGATGCCACGCTACAACACTAGAGGAAACTACAATAACAAAAGAAGAAATGTTTATCAAGGGAATAACTGTAACAAACAATATGATAGAAGAAACGTCACTTGAAGATGTAAATCCATGGTTACACAAAGGTGTTAAACTTCAAGAAGTTTTGTGGAGATGTTGTAGGACCAGACATAGAAAATCCATCCCAGTATAGACAATTGATTGGGGCTCTGATGTTCCTTGTGAACACACGTCCAAACATATGTTATGCAGTAAACACATTGAGTCAATTCATGACTGAGACTTTCCACTCACATTGGGTAGCTACCAGACACATATTGAGATATTTGCATGGGTCAATCACACTTGGCCTAAGATATTCTATAAGAAATGTTCAACTTCATGGATACTCTAATGTTTATTCAGCTAGAAATGTTATTGACGGGAAAAATACATATGGATGTTATTTTAGCCTTGGATCTACCATGATATCCTGCATGAACAAAAAACAAAATTATGTAGCATTGAGCACATCTGAAGCAACATATATTATTGCTAGCATGGCTAGCTATGAGGCAGTACGGTTAAGAAAGCTATTTGAGTAGGCCCTAGATACAACAGTGATAGACTGTGACAATAAGAGTGGAATCCATTTGGAAAAAAATCATGTCTTTCATGAAAAGTCTAAGCATATTGAGATTTGATATCACTTCATTCGAGACATAGTGCAGAGAGGAGTTGTCAAGCTCCATCACATATCGATATATGAACAGATTGCAGATATTCTCACCAAGGCATTACCAAAGAGAAAGTTCTTGATTTTCATAGAACAACTTCGAGTGATGGAGGTAGCCCCTCCAGATAAGGGGCTGTGCTGATCGAGGACACTGAGCATACTCTTCTGACCCTGCTTGAGCTCCTAGGGTGAGGAATTGAGATAGAGGGATCCTGGGGTTGAGGGAAATTTGGACAATAGGGTGCTACCCTATATGTTACCCAGGGTAGAAGAATGTTTCTCCCCTATATTTATAGGATCGGAGAATTCTACTCCCCTCTTGCTCTTTGCAAAGTATACCCTAGCTTTCATCATACCCTCAAGCAGGCTAGCTTAACGGGGATATTGCCCCTTGTTTTGGAAAACAAGTTGAGAGTGTACTTGTGGTGTACAACCTAGGGAAATTATGATGTAGGTGTTCTAGCACATGACTACTAAGGGTCATCGTTGGGAATATCGGTAGGCAATAGGATTGTGTTAGAGACGTGCTCACCTGTATGATATATAATCATATTGCTCGGTATGGGTGGAAGTTATTGCTCCTTGATTCTTCTTCTTCTTCTAGATCTAAGAAAGTTTGAGCAAGTAGAGTTGAGCAGAGATAGTCAAATCATTATAGGATAATGTGAATATTAACTGAGAGAAATTGGAAGGTGGAATTCTTGTTGGGTTGTGTTATATTCTTTCCATGACTAACGACCCTAGTTAACCGGGGGATTAGAGGGGGGGCGAAGCCCCCCCTTCGTTGCATCGATTGTGCAGCGGGGGGGTCACAAGGGGTTTGAGGGGGGCGGGTAGCCACCCTCTATGTGGTCCAGGGCAATGCCCCAAGGAAAATGTTTTGGGACCCTATATTAGGTGGGACGAACCTACCTATGGTTTTGCACATGGTTTTAGCACATGGTTTTGGGCATGATGGTTTTCAGTCCACGGTATTAGATGCTTCGGCATGTATATATATGTATTGTAACATTGAAAGGAACATAATGAAAAAATCAAGCTAGTAGTCCCGGTTTTGGGATCCAAGGGAAATCTTTCTGTATATGTGTTTTATGTGTTATGCTCTCACATTGTTTATTTTTTGTTCTTAGAATTCATATGTAGGTAATTTTTGTATGGGGTTAAAACCTACAACTCTTCCTAGTTGAGAGGGAGAGTTAATTTTTGCAACTAGGGTCAAATTCCACATTAAAAATCTCAAAGGACCAAGATGATGCTTGCATTAAATTCCTCTTTTTGAGAGGACCAAAATCAACCCAAATATCACCTAATTTGGTTAAGTGGAAGTTAAGTTTTGAATTATTTTATTCATTCATTCATTATGGAGCAGGTCGACCCTAACCACTTAGGTAACTACTTGGGTCAATCTCAACCCCAAGTAAACCCTCAATAAAGCCTATAAAAGGAAGTGACCTCAAGTTAATTCGGACATACTCAAGATGTGTTTCTATTCTTCTATTTTGTTTTGGCTCACACAGGTTTGTCAGAAGGAGTTCACACAAGGTCTAAAATTATAGGTGAAAGGTTCGCTCTGAGTTAGGGTTTTCTAGATCTCGGTCGCTGGCACAGAACAAAAGTTTTTCATCCATGGTCACAGGGATATAGTAGGCAAGAGAGTGAATTTGGCTCTCTAGTCACTCGGAGACAGTTCAGTAAGAGCGACTTCAGCTTTAGAGGAAAATCGTAAGGTTTTGATCCCCGCTCACTTGCACAAGGTAGCCCTGGGAGTGACCCTACCATCTTAGTCACTCACACAACATCAATAAGGGAGAAACCTTACTATCTCATTCATTCACACAACAATGGTAATGGAGTGGCTTTGTGTCTTAGTTGTTCAGTTCTAGAGTCGCTCGCATAATGACCTCTTGAGAGCGACCATGTAGTCACAGTCACTCACATACAGTGAAAAAGGGAGCAACCAAGGAGTTTCAGTCACGCACACTCAGTCATTATGAGGGCAACCAAAGTTTCGATCTGAGATTTTACATCTTGGATTCATTTGACTTTAGTGATCTAGTGAATTTAGGTTTCTCTCTACTATTATAACAGATCTGTAGATTTGTAGATCAGTTTCATTATTATCTGCTACAAATCATATGTATTGGGCTCATTGTACTCATTGCTAAAATCCTTTTATGAAGATATACTAAAGAAGAAGACTTGAAAGGGTTTCCTCCTTGTGGGGTTTTTCCCTAGTCTTGGACCAATCTATTGTCTCTTATGGTTGTGCTATTGTCTTCTCTCTCACTTCATATAATTTTCTTTCCTCGGTTACATTTATGATTGATTATACTTCTAATAATTGGATGCATTTTTAATGAAAAGATAAATTGGGCTAAAGTTAATGATACAACATAGAACAATCAGAAAATGTAATAGTATCTACTATAGACCAAAATTTGATAGCTTCCAATAATTAGCTCTAAGAGCATTGTCATCCTAACCAGATTCAATAAAAATATTTTTGGAGACATGAAGAGGTGCAATCCAAGATGTGATAACTTTAAATGGGTAAACAAATTGCATGAATTAACCTTGTTTGCAATATTTTCATCATTTTAATTTGACCAACAAGCGTGAGTGTTGATGATATATGTAATGGATTTAGAATTGTCCATTCTTAGGTGAATTTAAGAAGTGGGAGAATAGAGTGATACCTTGAATTTAAGAAGTGGGAGAAAGAGTGATAGCTTGGGTTTCAAGATGGGTTACTCCAATTGTCTTCCACTTCATATAACAATAGGGTATTCATCTTTGGGTTAGGGTTCTATTTCCTGGATGTGATATTTTACGTATTCTCTATTTCCTTTTCCAATTCAATTTGAGGATTATTCAAACACGCGTTTCTTTATCAGAATTATATTTCTGATATTTTCCATAAAGCAATAGGGCATTGGCATTTTTTCTTTTAGGTATTTAAAACTTTAATATATGTGGTTAATGTTATTTTTTTTGCTATACAAAACTACATCAATCCTTCAAGGGATCCGATGGGCCTTTTAATTACCTTTTTTATTTTTCAAAAAGACAACCGAAATTCTATGCATTTAATTATCAATCGATATTTGTATAGAACTTGAAAACTATTATGCATCATCTATGCCATTACAATATGTAGTTGTATTATTCTAAATGAATGTCGCAAAGAAAGATATTGAGATTCTTTCACAAGCCATTAGAAGAAATCCACACCACTTGCAATGTAAAACCACTCTTATAGAAAAATAAAGAGCACACTTTACATGAAAGTAAACACACTTGTAGGAAAGTAAAAACACTTGAAGGTGACTTGTACAAGTGTTTTGTATGATCTTGACTTCTAAAACAAAAATTCATGTAAAGTGCAATAGATATCAAATCCATAGAAAACCACAAGCTATAAGAGATTCAAACCATGTCTTTCTTTAAGGAATCATGCCATGAAGGCAATTGTAATTATGGAAAATAAGGTAAAGTGAGGAGTAAATATGAAAACGAAGTAATTAGTTAAACCTGCAAAAACCAGTATTGTAATGTTATTTGTATAGTCATAGTAGATTGAGTTGTAACATTAACCAAATATTTAAGCTACAATTATAAGCATACAAGAGTTGTAACAATAACCAAACCATAATTTAGGTCTGTAAGAGTTGCGACTATGTATACATTCAAGAGTTGTAAAAATGTGTAAATAGACTAAATGTCAGAGTTACAACAATGTGTGAATAGTAGAATCATAGTTTCAACAATATGTAATTAATATAATTAGAGTTGAAGAAATATGATAAACATAGGAATTACTTGAAATGAAGAAATACAAATAAAACTATGTCTATGCTACAATGTACAAACATTACCTACCTAAGGAGGAAGCCTTACCTCCTTAGAGGAGGCATTGGTTAAAGGAAAAACCTAAAGCAACACACCATCAATGGAAAGAAACAAAAACCTGTATTATAAGAATTCAATTACAAGTATGAACTAGCTTTCATATTTAGAGCAATTGATTCACTACTCATTTCATATTTGGTTGTTCTACGTATGCAAATGTTTGAACTATATTAAGAGTTTAGTGGATATTCACGAAAGTCTAACTATTCCATCTAGTTACAATGGATTTACTTTAGGAGATAGAAATTTGGGCATATGTTGACTCGATCAGCCATGTGGCAAGTGGAAGTTGGGTCACACTTTCCTTATGGAGTGGACAAATTACCTTATCATTTTCCAACATTAAGAGATTGGTTGACTAATTGATCTAGGTCCTTCGTTGGTGACAATTGTTTGGTTAAGGTGATGTGCTATAACAATTTTCCATGGTTGCAATAATGACCACTTGATTGAGAGCTACAGCACTTTGCTGGAGTGATTTGCAACAATGGTGTGAAGGAGAGTTGCATGAATTAGGAGTCATAGTGCATGTGTCAACATCTTGGAATTAAAATCCAAGTGTCTTCATCTCATAGTTGCAACACGAGTGTCTTCAACTCAAATTTATAGCACCTTAGATTCACAACACTTTAGAGCTGCAAGATTGTGCTAGAATAGTGAGTCACAACACCCACAATAGGGAGTGACAATGTATTCCAATCAACATTTCCAACATCTAGTAGTTGAGAGTTGCAACACTTGGAATCCTTAACTAAAACTACAAATCCATGGGAAAAAGTACCATGTGCCACAAAATAATTAAAGGAGAATCCCATGTTCTGAAAACCACTAAAAATGGACACAAAATATCTAGATAGTTGTGCAAAGAATATAACACATAACCAACAAATCTTGACTCCCCAATTTCTTGAGAAAGTAAAATCATACCTCACTAAAGTCATTTTAGAAAATTCCAATGCTCAAATCAATAGATCTTTTCACACAACCCTCCATTTTAAATCCAAAATATCCCCCCTCTCTTCCCCTCCTCTTGCTTTTATTTATTTTCCCTGCATCCAAGGTGTCACTAATCACATTTCTAAGCTTTTAAGTATAAATAATATTACAACCCTTTTTAAACCTTATAAAACCCTAAAAAAACTATTCATAATTGCTAAAGATAATTCTATCATATGATTTGATAAGGAGTTTATCCATCTTCTTGCGAAAAATATTACATTGGCCAAATGTTTAGATCTTTCACATCCCAACTCAAGGAGCATATCGTTGATACCCTTGACAATCTCATCGTCAAGTCAATTATTGTCGAACATTATCATAATTCAAAACACCTCATTTTCTTTAACCAAACTATAACTATTTCCTTGGCTCCTTTTGACTCCACTTGTGTCATTCAAGAAGCATTAGAAATTGAAAAATTCCCTAATAGTTTTACTTATGAATATGGGTATAACCTAAGTCAATCCTATAAACCCACTATCCATCATCCTTTTTTTGTAAAGTAATTTTTTTTCTTCATATTTTCAAAAAAAGACACTAAAAAGGGGAAAGATTCATCCTGGCTTACCACTTGGGAAACAATAGTAGAGACATAATTGAATTTTTAACAAATTTTACTAAATTTCACCAACATTTCTTGAAAATTAGAGTATATTTCCAAATCATTAGGGCCATTATCTAACTGAACAATCAAAAACATAGAAAGACAATTCAAAGATTGAGCTGCAAAAAAATCATTATTTATACTTCTCAGGATCAGAGGATTCCATTTGAATGGGATCCTTACTACTACCAAGAGAGCAACCAAAGGTAGGGGGAATGCCCAAATGTGCACCCACACATCCAAGCCTTCAATCCATGGTGCTCATAATGAGCTACAACCCATCCAACATTAAGAGGATTTATTCCTTTCCTCATTCTTGTCTAGTAATACCCTACCAAGAAAGAGCTTGAGGTACTTGTAGATGTCCATAGTATAGATATACAAGCTATAACATCCATGGGAGTGGCCCATATTAGGTACCCAGTTAGCAATCTCAACTAGCAACTCGTATCAGTCAAATGACATCATTCCTATGTAATTTCTCTTTACGCCTACTCTATTTTTATTTTAATTGGCAAAGGATTGTCCTCACGATATATTTGAGTAGATATGTATGCCCTCTATTGGGTGCGAGATCCACCTTTCTCTCTAAAATGTGTTGTCTCTCCTACTTCAAGCTCGTTGATAGGGCATAGTGACCGAAAGCTAACAAATAGGAGACAAACCTGAGTTGAGGTCGAGATTTCCCAAGGTAAAGGCTAGGGGATGGACATAGTCAAACAAGGTATAACAACCCCTGCTTGATTTAATATGTAAAAATAAAATAGTACCAAGGTCATGGGACACGTATTCCAAGTTGAATCTTGGGAAAAACATAGTGATGGATATCACTGGTGCTTAATAAATGGCTATGTAAATTTGCAAAGGCATTAGCAAAGGCAAAGTGGCAATAAATCACATTTTATTTATGAAATAAAGGAAAACAGGAGAAAAGGAAGGTGAAGAGACACATATTTGCATGAGGGAAATTGAAGGAAAAATTAAGAAAATAGAGGCCTCAATGATAAAAAGGCTTATGAGGATCAGTTCACATCTTCTGTTAGTTGAACCTTTCGTCAATTTTAGCTTCGAGCTCTCTTCTATTCTCTCAATCTCTCATACTCTTGCACACTTAGAGAAATCTTGGAGTATTCTTGGAGCATGCTTTGATCACTCTAGTGTTTACTTGGATTTTAGAAATAAGGCAAGTGAAAGTAGGAAAGCACAAGGGAATAAGTGGATTAACAACTATGGCAGGATTGCTTTGCAGGTAGCAGGTTGCATGTGTGATTTCCTTTCTGATTTATGGATTCATGGTATATGTATGTGGTTTTCTGGTTGTGCCTTGTCATTGGAATGGAGGATTTCCTAAATTGATGGTGGTTTTATCCTTGCCTTTCCATTTCCTAGGTAGCCATGGTGTTGTTGGTTTTTCCAGCTGGTTGTTTTATGGTTGGTGCTCATAATTTCTTATGGTTGTGTGTTGGAACAAATGCTCTAGAAGCCCTAGAATATATTGGGTTGAGTTACTAGTCCTGGAGCCTATGCCTAGAGCCGGGTTGGATAAATTCTCTGGAGCCTTGGGAGGTTGTGGGTTGAGTTACTAGTTCCTGGAGCCCTAGATATCTTTGGCAAAGATCGATATGGTTGGTGTTAGTGATGTTTGAATGGGAGATGGAATCACTAGTTGAGGGTTGAGGTGGTTTGGCCTCTGGAAGCCCTGGTTTGGTTTATCTTGGTTTATTCCATGAGATCCCACATTCATGCTTGGAATATAGTGTGGGGATGATTAGCTAAAAGAGATATTTGGTTCAGCCCAATCTATGGTCGGGTGGTACGTGGAAGTCCCTGACTTGGTTGGTATCTTCATATGTTAATAAGAGATATTATTCTATTGTGATTCATGTATATTTGTTGGAAATATGTTGGTGATATTATGGCTAGGTTTCCATGGTTTATATGCTTGCTATTTTCTAGCTATATATTGTTCATATGATGTGTAACATCTATGTGTCTTGCCATCAATTGTTTAGCTATTAATCATTTGATGAATGTATGGACTAATAACTGTTTTTACAGATATGTGGAGAGGTCATAGGGCCTTCTTGGTGATTCTCATATGAATATCATACTTTTATTATCAGATATGCATTCATGACTTGTAGCTTACATGTTTGCCATGTGTTTAACAAAATGTTTGTTATGTTCTAGGCAGTCTAGGTCAAGTTTTGCTTTCAATTTTGTATGTTAAGCTTTGTTTTGATGTCATAAATAATTCTAAGAAGTTTCAGGAAGTTATGGGTAGTGGTCTAAAGGTTGACTTGGAATTGAGGCACAGATCTCGGGACTGCACCCTCTAAATTGGACAATTGAGGTCACAACCGCAATCAAGCAAGCTTGAGCATGTGGTTGGAGGCCTTTCCATGCATGTGATTGGGGGTTAAAGTGTGTGAAAAGGAGCCCCAACTCAAGGCTTGGTCACCTGGGGTGGTTCTTTGGCCCCTGAGTGTCTTGTAGCCCTAAGGGATGAGCGGGGTTGTCAGTTTGTTGTCTATTATTGGCCCCACTTTCATAGTTGAATATTGAAGGTCAGTTCATGTCATAGTAACTCTTTATCTCATGTTTACCAGGTAGGCTAGTGAAACTAGGTAAATGTGGTGGGGTGGTTACGTAAGGCACCAAAAGGATGGAACATATCAAGAGTCCTAGTATGAAATGATATTGTGTGGAATATAGGATGTGACGATGTTTGAGAGAGAATATTAGGGTGGTGAGTTGGGAAAGGTAGAAAATCAAAGTTGAAAAGCCTTAATAATAACCAATGACAAGAGTCATTCTAAAATAGGCCATATAAAGGTTGGAAGAACCAAATGATGCACCAAGGGATTAGGGAAACTGTACAACAAAAAGCTTGGAACTGAGAGATATAAATAGAAAACAAAGGGAATTACTTGAATCAAAGAATTTTAAATTGAGTGAACAAAGTCATAAGGAACCATAATTCACCTCTCATATAACCTTGGAGTTCCAAATGGATCTGTCCCACGTGATTAATATTATCACCTTATAGCATGGATGTCTGCCTCCACTTAAAATGATGGTGGAGTGTTGGGAGATTAGATATGATTTGGTCATTTGAAAGTGAAGGAAAAACATATAAATCACAAGAAATATATGAATATTCACCACTTGAATTCACATATTAAAACTATAACAGAGTTCGCATCACCTATGATTAGAGAATCATTAAATTCCATAGAACACCATGTGAGGGGAATGAATATGATTTGATTATATTGAGGGGGACACATTCCAAATTCTTTCCCTTGAATTCTTGTTGGACAATGGCAATGCACCCCCCCTCCCCCACTTGTTACACTTTAGACACCCCATCTAGGCCCACTACCCATCATCTTACTCATTAGGCCTTTTCCACTATTTGTCTCTTCAAAATATCTTCTGACTTATTACTATGTTCTCTCATTGCAATTCTCCCTTTTTCTCTCTTAACAAATTTTAGTTTATCTTTTGTTTATTCAACCTCCTTTAAATCCTTTCATTAGTCCCTGCCTCACCAAGGACTATAGAATTTGCCTCATAGTCAAGGTACATTGATCATGCATTATTTGGCTGTGTTTTTGCAAATTTAACAAAGTTTCGAGAAAAATCTTAATATATCTATTTTTGCATAAATTCAAAAATGATTTTCGAATTTTTAGTAAATATTATTTCTAATTTCTGATTTGCTAAGGAATATTTGATGGGACATAATTCCCCTAGTAGAGGGTGTTTTATTTTTTGTATTTATTTGTGCATGAAAATTAATTTTAAAATTAAAATAAAAGCAATTTTGTGAGTGGTCGTTGCGTTGGTGAGTGTTGTAATACATGCTTATAACCAGCATAATAATAATAGAAATATCAAGGATACATGATCCATAGAATCCACATATAAACCACTACATTTACACATAAGATATCAAGGAAAGAACCTCTTATTAATAAATGCAAAAGCCAGCCCAATATGGGACTACCACGATCCATCCAAACATAGATTGGCTGAGTCAAATCTCTGTTTAGCCAATCACCCCTGTGCCATATTCCAAGAATGAATGTGAGACTCAAACCAAAAGAACCAACCAGGGCATCCCTGTATGTTTTAACCCCATACAAAAATACCTGCAAATGAATTCTTAAGAAACAAGAAATATAAAATGGCGAGAAACACAAAACAGATACACAAAGATTTTGCCGTGGATCCCAAAACTAGGACTACCAAATTGCTTTTTCATTACATTCTTTTCAATGTTACAATACATATATATACATGTTGAAGCATTCATAAACCCCAATCCATTAACCCTATATTAGCACATAACTGTAGTTCCTTTGACCCGATCTACAAAATAACATGGGCAGAAAACCATCATGCCCAAAACCATGTGCGAAACCCATGCACAAAACCATAGGTAGGTCTGCCCACCTAATATAAGGTCAAAAAAAAATCCCGGGGTGCCGCCTCAGACCTTGTTGAGGGTGGCGGTAGCCCCCCTGCTATGCCTAACGCAACAAAGGGGGGGGCTACCACCCCCCCTCTAACCCCCCACTTTGCACGTGGGGCTAAAGTGGGAATTGAACAAATATCCAATTAATATTATTATGTTTCCTTGTTCGTAGCTTTTACTGTGTCAAGGATAGAGTATGTGTGGAAGAATGAGGGTCCTTTGCATAGACGGGGGTGCTCTGACATTGACATTATTCTGTTACTAATTTGATCTATTTTAAAATTAAAATAAAATTATTTTTGTGAGTGGTCATTTCGTTGGTGCGTGCCCTAACACTAACATTGCTTTGGTCAATGATTGAAGAATTTATGCATTTGCAGGTTATTTGCATAGGCCTTTGGGGGCGATGAAGAAATATGAAATTAATATTATTATGTTTCCTTATGTGGAGCTTTTACATTGCGAAGGATAGAGTATATGCAGGAGAATAGGGGTACTTTCGTTACTACTCTACTCAATCATGCTAGAATTGATGCGATTGTAGGTGCTTTGCATAGGAGAGTGGTGGGAAGCTGAACAAATTTTTAATTAATATTATTATCTTTCGATGTGCAGGGATTTTAATGTGCGGATGATGGATTATGTGAGGGAGAATAGAGTATGTGCAAGGGAATGGGGTCTTTTTCATAAGCAAGGGTTCTCTAACACCGACACTGTGGTTGAAAGCAGAGCTTTTACTATGCAAAGGATGGAGTGATTTCGTATCTTAGATGTCAACTCTTGGCTTAGATGCCTTATCATTTCCATTAAAATCTTTTACAGATGTACCTATGTAGAAGAGTAGTTGCATAGAGTTGTGAATTTGTGCGGAATGAAGGATGTTTGGAAGGATATTTTAATTGTAATGTGTTTTTAACACTTTTGGAGTTATTACACGTGCAATTTGACCCATTGCATTTATTATTATGATTATTTGTGTGTAATTAAGAATGTTTCTTTTTTTATATTAGTAGATTGTATGGAGCATGGAGGTTCTCAAATGAAAAGTAGAAAGCTCTTTTCACACTTTGACACAAGAACAACATTTATTTAATTATTAATATATTTTGTGGAGTGCGGAGGTTCACACATGAAAGCTTGAGAGCTTCTTCAGCATAATGGACTTCCTCTACATTCCGACACATATGCATTTGTTTTATCTTGAAAGTAAAAATTAGTATTAATATTTTAATGCTTCTCCGGTTTTCTCATTTCATCCACCCATGGGTACATTGACTAAATACATGGGCATGTGCGTAATTATTGAATTGAATGCTGAGAGGACTAGTATTTACCCGCACCAATGTTTTATATTAATCAAAGGATAGACATCAGGAAGATGAAAAATCTGGATGGTGGCTTTATCTTTGTAACGTGTTTCAAACACAAAATAGTAACAGGTGGTGATTTCTAGGGAAATGAGTTTGTGAGCATTTGAAATAGCTAGTATAGTGACTAAAAAATACTATTTGAAGTGATATAAAACAAAAAACAAAAAATCATTTCGTCTCGATCACATTTGTTGAATAGTGGAATGTGTAACATTTTCTCTTTGTTGTATATTTCATTCGCAATGTTGTGGTCTCGCACATAAATTTCCGGTGAATAATTTTCTTTCACACAAGCATTCTTGCTTGTTACATTTGTGAATTAAATACTAATGATGGGACATACATTGGAATGATAGAAAGATTTGGATGTCACCTTTATCTCTGATACAGAGATATCATGACATATGTCAAATGTAAAAATGTAACATGTGGTGATTTATAGGGAAACAAGTTGACAAACACTTTGAAATCCTTGGCAGAGATAGGAAAGAAGCTATTTGTTGATATCGATGGGAGCCTTTTTTAATCAATTATGTATTTCGAATTGTAGATTGTTTAACATTTACTCTTTGAAAATTGCATTAAAAATCTTGGAGTATTGTCCAAGCTTCTGTTGCCTTACATAAATTGTTATCTCTAAAGCTAAGGTTGCAGCTTCAATGGTGTCTTAATGGCATTTCTATTAAATTGTGGATGATAATAATAGTGTAGAAATATAGAACCTCTATCATACTGCAAGGTTTCAAACTAATTCACCTTTGTCGGTTTTCTATTCGCATTTGACAGTTTCTTAGTTGACTACATGATCATAACTAGTTAGAACTTATTCTGTATGGTAAATTTATGTTTCTTATGACATGTATAACCATGATTTTTAAAGTAGTGGCAAAGTGTGGAGTAAATGCACGCAATTGTGATTAGCTTTGGTATGTTTAATTGTTAATTATTAAGTGCGTCATGTGTAACAGTTTTGATATGGGTAATAGTAACAGTTGTGGGACAATAGATGTATGGAGCAAGGAACATAAACTTTTTCATCACACTATTTCGTAGTGTGTTATTAAATTTCATAACAAGAATATGTTATTGGAGGTTAACATTCAATACTCGAAACACTAGGTTTTTTAAAAAAATTGTAAACATAATACAAATAAGAGCTTTTTGTTGTGCCGAGCTTATAATGAAAGTACTTATTTGGGGTTTGGATACATTGTAAATGATGGCTAATTAATTAATGTAATGTATGCAGATGTGCAATGTTAGTTTATGTTCCTTGACTTGTGCATTTTACTCGAAGTTGTTGTTTTTTTATTTCGAATGAATTATAATGCTATATGGCATTTTTCGTTACTATAGCACTAATTTCAAATGTTTTCTTATTTGTTTGCCTAAAAATCATCACCTACTACTATTTTGTGTTTGAAACATGTTTCGAAATCTTTTATTATCGAAGATAAAGTTGTCATCTATATTTTCTATTGTTCTAGTGTTTGTTCTCTTATTAATAGAAAACATTGTTGCAGGTAAATATTAGTGTTTTCGGAATATATGTTCTCCCACAGAACAATACTTGTCCATCTGCATTAAAAAGACATTTAATCTAATATTGCATAATAATATTAAGTATTTAATCCAAGAAATATTCATTATTTCTAGTTTACAAGTTGTTTTTTGCATTTGTTCCTATTACAATATGAATTAAAGTTTTTGTTTCCAGTAATTAGATTATTTTTGCATCTACAAATAAAGTACCCTATGCACCCCATCCTCCGCACATCTTTCATTCTACAAAATATTTATAGGCTTGATGCAGGAATTTGATTCATAGGTGTATGCAACTACTTTTCCGCACAGCTAAATCTGTAAAACTTTTAAATGGAAGAGTTTAAAATTAAGTCTGTTTGTGCGAAATAAGGTCCCCACTGCATCAAAATTGTGTCATGTTTTGTGGGAAATTGGTATGTGAAAGGAATTTGCAAGGGAATATATGTGACTTCATCTAGTTGACTCAAACACATCTTGATAGTTAGCTTTGTGGAATAATGTTCAAAAAAACGTGTCAAGTCATTTGTAAATCAAATTGGTTTAGTTTTACATAGTAGTGGGGACCAGTAGTCAAGTTGATTCATCGTAGAAGGTAGATGAATAATTTTATGCATAATATTTATTTATGAATGTCCTTACACACTTTATTATTTATATATACTATTGATAGTTTTACAAGACTTGAAATTTGACTGGAAAAACAATGGAAATTCTGGCATATTCATGAGAAAATATGATATAATTTTTTGTAACTCTAGGTTACAACTATCAAATTTCATGATCTTGAGTGTGGATGGGGTAATTGATGATGTTGAATTCATTTCAATATGAAAAAACAAGATTCAACCACTCGTGTTTCCCATTACCCATCATCTTAATCATTAGGTATTTTCCACTATTTGTCTCTTCAAAATATCTTCTAACTTCTTACTAGGTTCTCTAATTGCAATTCTCTCTCTTTCTCTCATAACAAATTTTAGTTTATCTTTTTATTTTTTCAAGCTCCTTTAAATCCTTTCATTAGTCCCTACCTCACCAAGGACTATAGCATTCGCCTCACAGTCAAGGTGCATTGATTATGAATTATTTGGCTGTGTTTTTGCAAATTTAACTGAAGTTTCGAGAGAATTCTTAATATAACTATTTTTGCATAAATTTAAAAATGATTTTCGAATTTTTAGTAAATATTATTTCTAATTTCTGATTCATTGAGGAAGATTTGATGGGAAATAATTCCCCCGGTAGAGGTGTTTTATTTTTTATATTTGTTTGTGCCTGACAATTCATTTTAAAATTAAAATTAAAGTAATTTTGTAAGTAGGCATTGCGTTGGTGAGTGCTCTAACTAACACTATTATCTTAGTGATCTCCTTAATGATGCGGTTGAGGTTTCTTGCATAGGCCCCAGAGTGGGGGTTGAACAAATATCCAACTAATATTATTATGTTTCCTTGTGTGTAGCTTTTACTGTGCTAAGGATGGAGTATGTGTGGAAGAACGAGGGTCCTTTGCATAGACAGGGGTGCTCTGACAATGGCATTATTCTCTTACTACTTCGATCTATTTTAAAATTAAAATTAAATTAATTTTGTGAGTGGTCATTTTGTTGGTGTGTGCCCTGACACTAACATTTCTTTGGTCAATGGTTGAAGAATTTACTCATTTGCAGGTTCTTTGCATAGGCCTTTGAGGGGGGGTTGAACAAATCTAAAATTAATATTATTATGTTTCCTTGTGTGGAGCTTTTACATTGTGGAGGACAGAGTATATGCAGGAGAATAGGGGTCCTTTTGTTACTTATCTACTCAATCATGCCATAATTGATGTGGTTGCAAGTGCTTTGCATAGGAAGGGGGTGGGAAGCTGAATTTTTTTTTAATTAATATTGTTATCTTTCAATGTGAAGAGATTTTATTGTGTTGAGGATGGAGTATGTGAGGGAGAAAAAAGTATGTGTGAGGCAATGGGGTCCTTTTCATAAGCAGGGGTTCTCTAACACTGACATTCTGGTTGAAATCATAGCTTTTACTATGCAGAGGATGGAGTGATTTCAGATCTTAGATGTCAACTCTTGGCTTAGATGCCTTATCGTTTCCATTTAAAAATTTTATAGATGTACCTATGTGGAAGAGCAGTTGCATAGAGCTGTGAATTTGTACGGAATGAAGGATGTTTAGAAGGATATTTTAATTGTAATGTGTTTTAACTCTTTTTGGGTTATTAAACATGCAATCTGACCCGTTGCATTTATTATTATGGTTATTTGTGTGTAATTAAGCATGTTTCTTTTTTTATATTAGTAGATTGTGTCGAGCATGGAGGTTTGAAAAATGAAAAGTAGAAAGCTTTGTTCACAATGTGACACAAGACCAACATTTATTTTATTATTAATAGATTGTGTGGAGTGTGGAGGTTCACACATGAAAGCTTGAGAGCTTCTTCAGCATAATGGATTTCCTCTACATTCTGACACATGCATTTGTTTTATCTTCAAAGTAAACATTATTATTAATATTTTAATGCTTGTGTAGTTTTCTCATTTCATCCACGCATGGGTACATTGACTGAATACATGGGAATGTGCGTAATCAGTGAATTGAATGCTTAGAGGACTGGTATTTACCTGCACCAATGTTTTATATTAATCAAAGGACAGACATTAGGAAGATAAAAAATCTAGATGGCAGCTTTATCTTTGTAAAGTGTTTCAGACACAAAATAGTAACAGGTGGTGATTTCTAGGGAAATGAGTTTGCGAGAATTTGAAATAGCTAGTATAGTGACTAAAAAATGGTATTTTAAGTGATATAAAAAAATAAAAATAAAACATTTCGTCTCAATTACATTTATTGAATAGTGGAATGTGTAACATTTTATCTTTGTTGTATATTTCATTCGCAATGTTGTGGTCTTGCACATAAATTTCCCGTGAATAATTTTCTTTCACACATGCATTCTTGCTTGTTACATTTGTGAATTAAATACTGATGATGGGACATACATTGGAACGATAGAAAGATTTGTATGTCACCTTTATCTCTGATACAGAAATATCATGACATACGTCGAATGCAAAAACGTAACATGTGGTGATTTATAGGGAAACGAGTTGACAAACATTTTGAAATCCTTGGTAGAGAAAGGAAAGAAGCTATTTGTTGATATCGATGGGAGCATTTTCTAATAGATTATGTATTTCAAATTGTAGATTGTTTAATGTTTTCTTTTTGAAAATTTCATTAAAAATCTTGGAGTATTGTCTACGCTTTTGTTTCCTTACATAAATTGTTCTCTAAAGTTGAGGATGCAACTTCAATGGTGTCTTAATGGCATTTCTATTAAATTTGTGGATGATAACAAAGTGTAGAAATATAGAAGATCTATAATACTACAAGGTTTCAAACCAATTTACCTTTGTCGGTTTTCTATTCGCATTTGACAGTTTCTTAGTTGACTACATGATCATAACTAGTTCGAACTTATTTTGTATGGTAAATTTATGTTTCTTATGACATGTATAACCACGATATTAAAGTAGTGGCAAAGTGCGGAGTAAATGCACGCCACTATGATTAGCTTTGGTATGTTTAATTGTTAATTATTGAGTGTGTCATGTGTAACAGTTTTGATATGGGTAATAGTAACAATTGTGGGAGAAATGAGGTACGAAGCAAGGAACATAAAAAATTTCATCACTGTGTTTCGTAGTGTGTTATTAAAGTTCATAACAAGAATATTCTATTGGAGGTTAACCTTCAACTACTAGAAACATTTGGTTTTTTAACAAATTTGTAAACATAATACGAATAGGGGACTTTTGTTGTGAGGAGCTTATAATGAAAGTACTTATTTGGGGTTTGGATACATTGTAAATGATTGCTAATTAATTAACATAATGTATGCATATCTACAGTGTTAGTTTATGTTCCTTGACTTGTACATTTGACTCGAAGTCGTTGGTTTTTTATTTCGAATGAATTCTAATGCTAAATGGAATTTTTCATTACTATAGCACTGATTTCAAATGTTTTCTTATTTGCTTGCCTAAAAATCATTGCCTTCTACTATTTTTTGTTTGAAACATGTTAAGAAATATTTTATTATTGAAGATAAAGTTGTCATCTATATTTTTTATCATTCTGATGTTTATTCGCTTATTAATAGAAAACATTGTTGCAGGAAATATTAGTGTTTTCGGAATATATGTTCTCCCACAGAACAATACTTGTTCATCTACATTAAAAAGACATTTAATCTAATATTGCATAACAATATTAAGTATTTAATCCAAAAAATTCATTATTTCTAGTTTCCAAGTTGTTTTTTGTAGTTGTTCCTGTTACAATACGAATTAAAGTTTTTGTTTTCAGTAATTAGATTATTTTCTCATCTACATAATAAAGTAACCTATGCACCCCATCCTCCACACATCTTTCATTCTACAAAATATTTACAGGCTTGACGTCGGAATTTGATTCATAGGTGTATGCAACCGCATTTCCGCACAGCTAGATCTGTAAAAAAAATTAAATGCAAGAGTTTAAAATTAAATCTGTTTGTGTGGGATAAGGTCCCCACTACATCAAAATTATGTCATGTTTTGTGGGAAATTTGTATGCACAATTAATTTGCAAGGGAATATATGTGACTTCATCTAGTTGGCTCAAACGCATCTTGATAGTTAACTTTGCGGCATAATGTTCAAAAAAATGTGTCAAGACATTTGTAAATCAAATTTGGTTTAGTTTTACATAGTAGTGGGGACCAACAGTCAAGTTGATTCATCGTAGAAGGTAGCTGAATAAGTTTCTGCATAATATTTATTTGTGAATTTTCTTGAACACTTTACTATTTATATCTATTATTGATAGTTTTACAAGACTTGAAATTTGACGGGAAAAACAATGGAAATTACGGCACATTCCTGATAAAATATGATATAATTTTTTTGTAACTCTAGGTTACAACTATCAACTTTCATGATCTTGTGTATCGATGGGGTTTTCGATGATGGTGAACCCATTTCACTATCGAAAAACAAGAATCAACGACTCGTGTTGCTAGATTTTTATTGAAAAAATGATGAATTGTGGAGATTTTGGGTCGTGTGGGAAAATTTGTCGCCTCAGTAAACAACGCATATTAGTTTATATTATAAGTTTCTATTTCTTATGACACACATATCAATGATATTGAAGCAAGAGAAAAGTGTGGAGTAAATGGACAAGATAGTTTTTAAATTTCAAAAAAAAATTGTAACACCCTCTTCCCACGTTTATCCAAGCTAACCAGTCCACCAGTGTAAACATGTGACGGAGAGTTACTATGATATGATTCGACTCCCCAAGTATAGTTAAGGAAGTGGAACAGATGAGATAAGACCAATCTGACCTTCCTCAAGAGCTACATAACCTTTAGGAGGCAACCAACCCTTCCAAGTGCCCAACCCTTGAGACAACTCGATGTTTTGTTGATCTAGACCCCTAGTCACTCCCATGACAATCCATGCAAGCAACTAATACCCTCTAGTCACTCTAAAAACAAGGAATGCATGCGACTGTGGAATTTTTTAGGTAGTTTTGTGCCAGTGACCTTGGATTTTGTGCCACTTTTTCAGGGCCAAGGCTCGGGAAATTGCCCAAAACTTCATGAAACTTCCAGAAAATATAATTAGCGCTGAGATAAGGTTACTAATTCAAACACTTTTCCAAGGACTCAATCTGACCCCTACTAGCCATGACAGGAATTTCGTTAAACATATCGTAAGCATGAAATCTATAAGTCATAACAATAGATCTAAACATAGGGATATCATACTTATCTAAGAATCATCATGGAGGATTGATATCTCCTCCCAATAGTTACATTGTTATCTATTAGGTGATTCATTCATTATTATTTCATCTACTAACCAAAACATGATGAGATCCATACATCAATATTACCATAAAGAGTGTTCATAACTAGAAAATAACAAGAGATATATCAATGAAAAAACAACTATTAAAGCCACATAATGTAGAGCACATTTACTCATGAAAATACCAAAGGAAAAGGAGATCTTATTAGCATATGCAAATCAAACCAAGTCAAGGACTTCCATGTACGACCTGACCACAAATTGGGTTGAACCAAATCTCTCTTTCATACAATCACCCCTATACCATATTCTAAGCATCAATGTGGTATCTCATCAAACAAAACAAACAAAACCAAAATAGTGCTTCCAGAGGCCAAACCACCTCAACCCTCAACCAGTGATTCCACCTCATGGTCGGACATCACTAACAATCACCATATCAGTCTCTACCCAATTCGTTCAGGGATCTAGAGTGTTTTTTCCAACCAAGGCTTCCAGGGCTAGTAACTCAACCCACAGTTGTTGTGGGGCTCCAGAGAGTTTATCCAATAAAGGCTTCCAAGGCTAGTAACTCAAACCACCAAGGGATCCAAAGTATTTTTCCAACCAAGGCTTCTATGACTTGTAACTCCACCCAAGTTGTTAAAGGGATTTCAGAGTGTTTGTCCAACCAAGGCTCCAGGAACTAGTAACTCAACCCACAGCCAAAGGAACATGAGCACCAACCAGAAAACAAAGATAAAACCCACAACACCATGGCTATCCAAGAAATGGAAAGGCTATGCAAAACCACTATCAATCGAGGAAATACTCCATGGCTGTGACAAATCATAACAAAGAAACCACATGCATGTGTCATGCATGCCAAAACTAGCAAGGAAATCATTCATGCAACTAAGTACTTGCAAGAAAAACTGACTATAGTTGTTGATCCTGATGTCCTCTTGCACTTTCCTACTATTCTTTTTCCTTCTTTCTCCAAATCCCAATTATGCCACACTCCTCCAAGGGTGCTCCAAGAAAACTCTAAGTGTCCAAGAGTATGAGAGAGAGATCTATGTTAAAACTAATAAAAAGCTATGAACTGGTCCTCAAAATCTATTTTATTAATGAGGCCTCTATTTTCTTCATTTTTCCATTATTTTCCTTCATTTTCCTCCTCACATGCAACCTGTGACCTTTCACCTTCCTCTTCTCCTATTTTCCATCATTTTCATAAATAAAATGCCAACGAATGCCTCATGCCTTTTGCAAAGACTTTGTCATTTCCTTTTCCAATTTCCATAGCCATTAATTAATCACAAGTGATCCCCATCACTATGTTGTTTCCCAACATTCAGCTTGGAATGTGTGTCCCATTACCTTAGTTATTATTTTCCGTTATTAAATTTATTACATGGATTTTTTATGAGGGTTGTTACAGAACCCTCCCCCTTGGGGGAACACTGTCATTGGTGTTCAATGACACCTACAACTAGAAAGGTTGCTGAAAGAAAAACATACTACTCATGGAGCTTTATAACTTAGCTTGTTGCAGTATTTACAATGATCAACCTACTGGAAAGGAAACCAACAGGAAAAACATAGAAACATAACAACATGACAACCATACCTCTTATTAGAGCTTTATAACAAATCTCATGGTGGTATTTACATCCATGTACATATATAGATATACCAAAATACCACACCAAAACATATACCAAAATACATCGACTCAACCAGTGAATAGAGAAGGATATATAGCCTGCATCTGATCAGTCATCTCCCATGTATCTTCATCGAGCCAAAAGTGATTCCTTTTCACTTTGAATTGATTGATCGCTCGATTCCGAAGCATGAGCATCTTTCTCTACAAAATGCAATGAGGTTTCAGTTGGAATTCTCCTTATGTTTCGACCTGTAATGCAAACCACTCAATCACATGATCAGCATCTCTCACATACTTCTTAAGAAATGACACATGGAATACATCATGGAATTTCACTATCAAAGGCAGTGAAAGTCAATAGGTTATTGGTCCAATCCTCTCAAGAATCTTGAAAGGTCCACAATACCGAGGTGCCAACTTGGCACATGATCCAATCCTAAAGGAGATCTCATTGGGCTTGATGCACAAGTACACCTATTCTCAACATGAAACTCCTTAAACATCATGTTCTGGTCTACGTAACTCTTATGCCTATCTTGTGTTGCCTTTAGATTCTTCTTGATTACCTGCATTTCTTATTCCATCTCTACCAACATGTTTGGTCCTATCAACACCCTATTCACCAGATCACTCCAATTGATGGGAGTATTACAACCTCACCCATAGAGCACCTCAAACAGAATCATCCTCAAAGACTCTTGATACCCATTGTTATAAGCAAACTCAACCAGTGGAAGATACTCTTCCCACTTTCGTTGTTGATGCATGACATACATTCTCAACATGTCCTCCAAAATCCTGTTGACCCTCTTTGTTTGTCCATCTATCTACGAATGATAAGTTGTACTAAAGGGCAAATTTGTACCCAAACTTGCAAATAACTCTTTCCAAAACCTAGAAGTGAACTTGGCATCTCTATCTGATACAATCTTCTTTGGTACAACATGGAACCTCACTATATCTTTGATGAAGACATGTGCTACATCATTAGCTGAATAAGTAGACTTCACTGTAATGAAGTGCACTACCTTTGTCAACTTGTCCACTACAACCATGATAGAATCATGTTGTTTATATTTCCTCGAAAAACCTATATTGAAATCGATGGAAATTACCTCCCATTTCCACTATGGAATTAGAATTGGCTGTAGTAATCCACCTGGATGCTTACACTCTACTTTTCCCTGTTGACAATCCAAGCACTTAGCCACAAACTATTCCACTTCCTTCTTAAAATTTAGCCAATAATAGAACTTATTCACCATTGTCAATGTCTTATGATATCTTGGGTGACCTGAATATGGTTTAGCATGAAATTTGCTCAAGATAAGCTTCTTCAGCTCACTTTCATTTGACACATAGATCATGTCCCTAAATCTGACCAAACCATCTATTGTGAGATGATAGTCCACATCCTAGTCACCTGTACCCTACTGTAACCTATGCCTAAGCTCCATGTTTTTTTCATCCTGTTGTTCTTCCTGTAAAATCTGATCTTGTAAGTCTGTCCCATAAGAAATCATAGTTGTTATATGATTTACTTGTACTCTCCTACTAATAGCATCTACAACCATGTTCTCTTTACCTTTAATGTACCTGATCTCGAAATGGAACTCATTGATTGTGGCTGACCATCTATCTAGTCTGGAATTCAGGTTTGGTTGGTCAAATTTCTATCTCAATCCAATGTGAGCACTCATCAAGATGAACCACCTTCCAAGAAGATAATGTCTCCACATATTCAAAGCATGGATGATCATTGCCAACTCAAGATCATGTGTCGGA
Source organism: Pinus tabuliformis (assembly GCA_031772625.1). Taxonomy (NCBI): domain Eukaryota; kingdom Viridiplantae; phylum Streptophyta; class Pinopsida; order Pinales; family Pinaceae; genus Pinus; species Pinus tabuliformis. Next base: position 852,801,126 of record CM062807.1, on the reverse strand, counting down.
TAATTTTTCTCATTCTCATTCAATTTCCTTGATTCGTAACACACTACCTATCCTTCCTGCATCAAGACTCCAACAAGTCCTCTCTTTTAAGCATTTGTACATACCACAAACTCTTTTTCTGGATCTACAATCTTTAAAACTGGAGCATTTGTTAACAACTACTTCAACTGCTAAAAATTGGTTGCACATTCCTCTGTACATTTGAATTTCTTACCTTACCTCTGCAATGATGTAATGGGATAGGAAATCTGAGAGAATTTATCGATGAACCTCCTATAATAACTTTCCAACCCCATTAATGGTCTTACCTCATCCACATTTCTAGTAGTTTCCCATTCCATGATACCTCTTATTTTTTCTGAATCTGTTGTTATGCCTTCCTTGGAAACAACATGTCCCAAGTAATGTACCTATGTTTGAAAGAAACTACATTTACTAAGCTTAGCATAAAACTGATGCTCCCTCAGTAATCTCAACATTGTTGCTAAGTGGTCGGCATGCTCTTCCTCATTCTTAGAATATACCAATATACCATTAATGAATACAATAACAAACTTATCCAGATAAGGATGCAACACACTATTCATCAAGCACATAAAAGTAGTTGGCACATTAGTCAAACCAAATGGAACTAAAACAAACTCATAATTCCCATACCTAGTCCAGAATGTAGTCTTGTAGATGTCATCTTCTTTAATGCATAACTGATGATATCCTAATCTCAGATCAATGTTTGAGAGCATTGCTGCTCCCTTCAACTGGTCAAACAAATCATCAATCCTCAGCAAAGGATACTTGTTCTTGATGGTCACCTTCTTCAACTACCTATAATCAATGCATAACCTGAGATTACCATCCTTCTTCTTCACAAACAACATTGGTGCACCCCAAGGTGACAAACTTGGCCTAATGTATCCCTTGCCAATCATTTCCATCAACTGCAACTTAAACTATACTAACTCTGGTGTGCTCATCATGTATGGTGCCTTTGATGTTGGTGCTTCCCCTGGTACCAACTCAATAGAAAATTTGACTTCCATGTGACGCGACAACTCTGAAATCTATGCCAGGAACACCATCCTGAAACTATTGTAAAACGACATACCTCCCCAAGACATCTACATCCTCAACTTCTACCTTTGTCACTAGAAATATGCATTGCAAATAACACACACCCATATTTGTGACTACGCTTGCCCTGGATAGATATCACCATTCTAACTGATGTTTCCTTCTTCTTACCATGTAAGGTTCTTTGTTCCCCATTATCATCCAAGCACTCAATATCCTTGTCATATCAATCCACCTTAGTCTTATGAAGATAGCCAATACATACCCAAAATAATATTATATGATCCCAACAGAATTACATTCAAATGTGTTGATGTAGGCATACCATTCAACTCAAATGCACAATACCTTACCCAATGATGAACTCTATTCTTTGTACCTGTAGCCAACTACACTAACCAAGACTCTGCATGCACTTATTTATTCAAACCACACTTATCCACCAGGTCAATATTAACATAACTATAATTAGATCCAGGTTTAATCAAAATAGAAACAACTTAATCACAAATATTGTCATCCATCTCGATAATAGGCACCTAGTGATATTCTTTCCTATTATCCAAAACTACATAAGTCCAAGGAATACTTTGTCCAACATCCCCCATTGTCTATGTCTCTTGAGCACTGTAGATCTGCAGTCTACCACCCTTATTCTATGGACAATCTCTTCTGTGATGCTCTCCTACACAATTCCAACACTGCAAGGGCTTCCTGTCATCACCTTTGTTTTTCTCCTTAGACTGAAATCCATGTCCTCTGTCAGATGCATTGAACTTCTTAGGTGGTGCTACATTCTCTTTATTACCTGTGTCCTCAGGTCTTGTTCGCTTCTTATCCCATTTTCCTTTATTCTTGTCATTACCTTTCCAAACCTGCCTAGCCTCATATCTATGATTTGATTGCTCATAAAAATGCTTTGGCTTTATTATGGCTTCCTCCAATGATCTAGGCTCATCAAACTCAATATTGTCCTTGAATGCTACCGGAAACCCAATGATGAATTTCTGAATCTTCGCTTTCTCATCTTTAAGATAAGGCACATACCTCAATAACTCCAAGAATCTGCTAATGTACTCCTCATCAGTCATAGATCCCATCTTCATCTCATAGAACTCATTTTCCCTGTCATCATAATATCTCTTTGATAGATACTTCTTCCTAAAAAGTCTCTCAAACTCACTCCAAGTCAACTCCTCTTCATGAATACCTCTGACATTCTTTATATCTTCCCACTAGATTTCTGCTTTACCTTTAATACTAAATGTAGCTATTCTGACCTTCATGTTCTCTAAGTAATTGTGCAATATGAAGAACTTATTCATTCCAAGCAACCACACTTTTGTATCCTGTGACATCTTCATTTCTCCACCAAATATAGGTGGCATTGCTTTCTTGAATTTATCTAGTAAATATCCCCTATCATTCCTCATGTAAGGATGATAACGATGATGACAATGATACCACCCAAGTAAAGTTAAGGAAGTGGAACCAAAAATACATGACCAATCTGACCTTCCTTAGGAGCTACAGAACCTTCAGGAGACAACCAATTCTTCCAAGTTCCCAACCCCTAAAACAACTTTATTTTTTGTTGATCTAGACCACCAGTCACTCCCATGACAAGCCATGCATGCAACTGATACCCTCCAATCATTCTCACAACTAGGAAAGCATGTGACTGTGGCCCCTTTTAGGCAGTTTTGTGCCAGCGACCCCAAGTTCTCTGCCACTTTTTCGGGGCCATGGATCAACCCACTACCCAAAACTTCATGAAACTTACAGAAAAGATAAGTAACACTAAGATAAGGTTATTAATGAAAACACTTGACCAAGGAATTAATCTAACCCCTACTAGCCATGATATGCATTTCGTCAAACATATCGTAAACATGAAATCTACAGGTCATAACAACATATCTAAACATAGGGATCTCATATTTATTTGAGAATCATCAAGGAGGATTGATATCTCCTCCCAATAACTGCATTGTTATATATTAGGTCATTCATTCATTATTATTTCATCTACTAACCAAAACATGATGAGATACATACATCAATATTATCATAAAACATGCTCATAACCAACAAATAACCAAAGATATATCAATGATGAAACAACTATTAAAGCCACATAATGACAAGCATATTTACTCATGAAAATACCAAAGGAAAAGGAGCTCTTCTTAACATATGCAAATCCAACCAAGTTAGCGACTTCCATGTACCACCTAATCATATATTGGGTTGAACCAAATCTATCTTTCAGCCAATCACCCCCGCACCATATTCTAAACATCAATGTGGGTTCTCATGAAAAAAATCAAACGAAACCAAACTAGCGCTTCCAAAGTCCAAACCACCTCAATCCTAAACCATTGATTCCACCTCACAGTCAGAAATCACTAATTATCACCAGATCGATCTCTACCCAAGTTATCTAGGGCTTCAAAGCATTTGTTCAAACCAAGGCTTCTAGGGCTAGTAACTCAACCCACAGTTGTTGTTGGGCTCCAAAGCATTTGTCCAACCAAGGCTCCAGGAACTAGTAACTCAACCCATAGCCAAAGGAACATGAGAACCAGCCTGAAAACAAAGATAAAACCCACAACACCATGGTTATCTGAGAAATTGAAAGGCTAGGAAAAACCACTATCAATCCAGGAAATCCTCCATGCATATGACAGATCATAACCAAGAAACCACATGCATGTGTCATGCATGCCAAAACTAGCAAAGAAATCATACATGCAAATCAGTACTTGTAAGTAATAACCATTGTAATTGTTGATTATGATGTCCTCTTGCACTTTACTACTCTCAATTTTCTTCTTGCTCCAAATCTAAAGTATGCCACACTCCTCCAAGAGTTCTCCAAGAAAAGTCTAAGTGTCCAAGTGTATGAGAGAGAGAATAGAGAGAGAGCTCCAAGTTAAAACTAACAAAAAGCTATGAACTGATCCTCAAAATCCCTTTTATCAATGAGGCCTCTATTTTCTTCATTTTCCCATTATTTTCCTTCATTTTCCTCCTCACATGAAACTAGTGGCATTTCACCTTCCTTTTCTCCTATTTTCCATTATTTTCGTAAATAAAATACCAATAAATGCCTCATGCCTTTCCAAAGCCTTTGACTTTTTTTTTCCAATTTCCATAGCCATTAATTAATCACATGTGATCCCCATCACTATTTTTTTCCCAACATTCAACTTGGAATATGTGTCCCGTGACCTTGGTTATTATTTTCCTTTATTAACTTTATTACATGGATTTTTTACTAGGGTTGTTATATTTCTCCCATTACTTTCCATAAAATTTTGCTTTAGTATATTTAATTTCCATTTATTCAGAGTGTCATGTGTAACAACTTTCACATGAGTAATAGTAACATCCAGTGTTTGTGAAGAGAACAAAGAATCATAGAGTTAAACATGATTTCAAAATGTTATTCATTAACATAATATTTTTTAATACAAAGTTAAAATGGGTAGCACATGAAGGAAAGAGGTTATTTGTAGTGATACAGTTAACTTACTTGCCGACATTGATGAAAACTTTGACTAGTTGACAATGTATGAGTGATATGTGAATCTGTCAATGGAAGAGAAAACAAGTAACAAGAATCAGAGTACCGGATTTGTGAAATTTGGGTGTGTTTCAGAGGTCTTTAATTTCAAAGAAATTTTTTATCTCTGTGAAAATAATTTTGATTTAAAAAGGAGGAAAATTAAGCTAGGAGTGACAAAGGTTCCTCTGAATCCCAAGGCATTCATATGGTTACTCAAGTTACTAGAACCAAACAAGCATTTAGAATTGTCCATTGTGAATAGCTTCCTGGAGCCAGAAAGAAGTGGGATTGACATTGTGTGAGAATTCATTTCTCCAACTTCTAAGGTTCCTTCCGATCTTTATTTGGTAGATATTTCTTTGTTTAAGCAACCATTTAGGGATTTTTATTGGCTCTTTTCCCGCACAATAGGATGAGAATGTACAACAAATGTTCTGAAATGCATTTTCTATGTGCTTTATGAGACATACAAAAATAATTGTATTTTCGATTGGGTTGATGTCATTTCCAATGAATTAGCTATTCAATTACATAGATTATTCAAGAAAAATATATTATTTATGATGGTCTACCTGATAGCAGTTCTCATGTCAAGGCATTTGTTTGATAGTTTACCCTTTAATCCTAAAATTCAATTTTGGTGAGAAACCAATGTAGTTCTAGTATCCTATATTGTGGAAGCTCAGAGCTTCTTTAAATTTTTTTTTGATTCAAGGTGTGTTTGTAAGGAAAGTGTATTGCATGGTAACTAGTGTTACACAGTGTTTTGTCACGCCTCCTGTTCACTTCCTGTTCCACATCCCGAAGTGCCAAAACATTGACAACTTTGTATCATATCCATCATGATATATAGACCAAAACCTTCCAGAAGAACCAAAAGAAAACTTCCCTGAATCAGTTCTGAAGAATGTTAACTAAAACCCTAATTTTTAGGGTCAACGTGTTTTGCTCCATTGCTTGCCCGTGCTGATGGCAGGTTTCTCTTCTTTCCCCTAGCATTGCAAGCACAAGTTTTGATATGAAAACCCGCACTGAACCTCTTCTGGTAGGTTTTCCCAAACTGGAGGAGAAGCTTCGTGCACTACAAACTTTGAGAACAACGAGTTGGATATTGGTTGTTATTGATATGGTCGAGATCTCCCATTTGGACCTCTTGATCATATCATTATGGGATTTCCCCTTGATATGTGGACCTTCCTCCCTCTTCTGTGGATCCCTAACTCCCTCTCCCTTCCTATAAATAAACTCCCTTCCATCCCAAAATGGTTGGTCATTGGTTGCCTGCATTCCTATACTAAGATTATGCCAAAATGATGCCCATTCTAACTTGGAGAAGGAGTGCTTGAAGATTCTTTTCTTACACCTGGACATCCACCAAAATCAAGTCTCCAACAACAAGGCATAGGTTGTATGCTTCCCTTTTTAACTCATTAATATATACATCTGATGTTCACTTTCCATAATTGCGTAAAGGTTTATGCTTTTAGCTTAATACTCTTTGATCTATTAAGTATTTTATTTATGTATGTCATATATGCTCTTGTATCTTGCATAGCTCTTTGATCTTTCTTATAGGTATTCAGACATGAAGAACAAGTAAGGAACGAGGCCTGGAGCGAAAGAATCAAATTCATCTCCAAAAAGATTGAGTGATTAGCATCAGAGGGAGGTAGGTTTCTCCTTCTCTCTACATTCATTAAATATAATCTAGGAAAGTGTATATTAGTTTGTTAAGTTTGTTGCTAGACCTACTCATTAGGCTAGATGGATCGCCTCTGTCCGCAGAGGGGATTTACCTTCACAAAAAAATGGTGACTTCATTAGGGAAGTTATAGCCTCTTCAATCTCTTTTCTCATCTGATCTCTTGATCAATTTGACCAACCATAGAGTTCTCAGTTAGTTTGAGTCTGTATAGGTCTGTACAATCACTAATTTCTACCTTAGAGTGTTAATTCTTGAGTGTTTGTGGAAATATTTTTTATTTTTTTCCTTTTTCTGCGCCCAACGCAATTTTTGTCTCTGACATTCGCACTGCCAGCATTTTTTCTTTTGAAACAGTTGCGTTGATCCCCTATTTGGCGCCAGTTTCTCCAATGTAGCCATGCTAATCTTAGAGATTGGAAAATGTTTAGGGTTTCTCTATTAAAATCTAGTGTGTCTAAGCCCCTGAGGTCTTGTCTTGTCTAGTGTGATTGTATTTATTGATGTTTTATTTGATTGTTTGATTTGATTAACAATGAGTGAAAATGGATTGATTTTAGGGTTTATAAGTCATTTGATTGTCACTTTCTTCTTATAAGTGTCACTGAGTTAGTGGTTTGCTGATTGGTTAGACCTAGTCATCTGTTAAAATCATTCAAAACACTGGTTTGCATTAGCTTCGGTTTGTCTTTTTCAAAGTTTCTTTTCAATTGTATTAGGTCAGCTTACATTTGAAATTCATCTTTGATTTCATCAAGCATAAATTGCATTGCTTGGTTTACAAACTAAAAATAGTGCATTGGTTTATCTGTTCAAAAGAGAAAAGTGAAAGACATTTTCATTGAGTGCTTTTGGATCTAGTTTGGTGTTGCTTTGATCGGTGCATCGCTTGCATTAGGAGCATTTATATAAAAAAATATCGCTTTTGCTTTAGTTTAAGACTAATTGCATTTGAGCATATGAAAAACAAAGAAAACACCATTTAGATAAATTGCACCTTAGCGAAGTAAAATTCATTTTTGCTTTCGATAGATTGCATGTTGGATAATGAAACTGAAGTTTAGTTTTTTTTTTTGCATATTGCATTTGAAAAGAAAAGGTAGTGGAGGAATGTTCTTTGATGCATTCTCTTGTTTATTGCATTGATTGATTGAACTCTCTTCCCTTTCTAGTATAGCATTCATAGAAGTGAAAATTTTTATTTTCTCATATAATTTCATTTTAGGATTCAAGTGACATCGTTTGAGCCCAAAATTGAAACATAATTCAAGAACAACACTAAAATTTATTGAATTAACCTAAGGAGAATTTGTAACTTAACGCAAACATCTAGAGGTCTAGGCTAGAGACGTGTTCTGACGTCTATAAACCTAGCAGATGTCATTAAATACCTACATTATATCTCGGGGATGAAATCTCGTTCCAGTACAGAAGTATATAGGAGGTTCTCTAGTACTCTTGGGTATATCAAAGGCACTCTAGTATGTCAAGTATATGGGAATGCTCTCACCAAACGGTTATGCATTAGATAGCGCTAACATGGACTTGTACTCCCCGTACCGTCATGTATATATTGGTAGACCACACTAGGTTGCTGTCCTTTAGCCACAGGTAACTAAGTCAACCACCTTGTAGACGTGATACACTGAACACATCATTTAGGGAGATTGGTCATCATACGTTAAGTTCTTGGTTTCGGCTAAGGTGTATATTACAGTTCAAAAATACTTGGTAAACCCTCATGCCTAGTACACTCTTTTTTATTTGTTTCTTGTTTTAAGTTCTAAAATTTAACTGCCCACAATAACATGACTTAACTATGGAGTTATCCTTGCCCTCACATTTCCTTATTAATAGTAAATTTTATTTGTAAGCTCAAATCAACAACCTCCTTTTTTTTTAGAGAAGGTCATCATGGTTGAACCACCAAGTTCGCCTTACATATCCCCTTCATCATCTCACACTGAAGGGTCATCACAAGGAGTCCATCCTGAGACTTCATAGTCACTTGAAGCCCAACACCTTGAACTTGGAATTATCCTGAGTATTCAACCCCTTTCTTTTGATCCTCCACCTCGAGACTCATCATCTCATGAATCTAACCAAAGAACTCCCGAGGCTCCACAGAGGTATTTATTATTCCCTGTGAATCCGATTTTTGATCCATTAGTCATATCTTCTCAATGGTCGTATAGTCTTTACGATAATCTTGATGTACCTTTGGATCTTTCTCCATGATCATCGTGAATTCCCCCTCACCAATTTTTTCTGCCCATGGCATCATAAGGTGAGTTTCCAACCTCTCCTCGAGATCCTCCTCCAGAAGTCTCAGCCACTCACACTCCTGGTGTTGGTGATGATTCTGAATATAAATTTCCACCTAAAGGCTTTCCATATGTGGGAAGTGTGCCACCTCCACCATCACCTAAAAGTAATGAACCTTTATTTCTGCCAAGTTACACCTCTTTGGCTCAATTTATTTCAGGTACTCCAAACGCATCTTCAATTTATCATATTCCCATTCGATTGTTAGGCGCCATGCCTACTCCTGGTCTGTTTGTTTCAAATGTGGCCTCTCAAATTCCTGTACAAACGGTAGTTTCATCAGTTCCTTATAACCGACAGTTACGGTTGGGACATTTAATGTCCCTATAGGTTCCTTGGGTCCTCCATTAAGTGGACAATATGTGCCACCACCTATCCCATTGCATGGGGGACAAAAACCACCTCCTCCTTATGTACCTCTTGTTTTGGGTGGAACTTATGTGAGTGGATCTCAAACGCACGCTATAGGAGTTAGTCAAAATGTTTCCAGTGTACCTTATCCTAGTGGATCATCTATTCCATCTGGATCAGGCCAAATACTGTATCAACAACCTCTTTCAATCCAAATACCCCACTAACAACTGTACCCTCTGTATCGCTCACAACAACCTCAAAACCCACCTTTTCAACAACAGGCAGGACCCCAAATGTAGCCTGGTACAAATCCCTCATTTGGGACATCTGGTCAATTTCAAACTAGAACCTATTAGTATCAACATATAACTCAACAAATTCCACATGGAACTTTCCAACAACAATAGCCTTATGTACAACAAGGACCCTATGTACAACAAGAGTTTTATCAACAGCCATTGCAGTAGCAAGGTCCGCCCTTGCAGCAGCAAGGTCCACCCTTGTAGCAGCAAAACCAACCCTTGTACCAACAAGGCAAACTTTTACAGCAACAAGGTGAACCACTGTAGGAGCAAGGTCAACAATTTTACCACTAGGGTTAACCGTTGCAATAGAAACTGTATACTCCATACTATTCACAAGCTATTTATCCAGCTTATGGTTCTCAAAGGCCTATGACGGGTCAATATCAACCTTACCCTAGTCAAAACCCACCTTTGTGGGGGAAAAATCCACCTTTGTATGGTCAGAATACCTCTCAGTGGGGCCAATATCAAACTCCTTATGGTCAAAATTCCACCACTTTGGGGGAAAAATCAATACCAACAAGGTTGGAATCCACAAGTTGGGCCTTATCAAAGGCCCCCATTGCCTTGTAATCCACAATTTACATTCCTAGCAATGTTAGAACTAGCGAATGTGTCAAGGCTCACAAATGACCCAATACTCCATTTGTCGTATTAGCCTTCAATTCCTACTAAGATTCCTGGAAATTGTCCGAAATTTGAAGGAAATGTTAGACAAGGCCCATAGGCCCACGTTATGACTTACCATTTATGGTGTTCATCCAATTCTTGGGTTGATGAATCCATTCGTCTATGTCTTTTCCAATGAACCTTGATAGGTGTTGCTGCAAAATGGTACATCGAGTTACCTTGAGATGCCTACCAAGACTTCAAATATTTAGCAATGGAATTCCTTAATCACTTCAAGTTACCAGTTCGATATGAAACTAGTACCCATCTATGTATGTCCTTGAAATAGAATAATGCTACCCACACCTTCATTCATATCCATGAATGGAGACGTTGGTGTTGCTTTATCAAGTTCGATATACCTAATCAGCTTTCAACTTTATGGTTTACCAAATCATTCATTAATAAAATTGCCAAGGACATAGCTATGGGCGCTTGTGTGACCGAAGATCAAGCCATTGCCCATGCCCTTGGTATATTCCCAAAAAGGGACATTATATGATCTCTTCCTTAATGCTCTGAGACAGTCTATGGATCCTACACCTTCCAAACCTCCAGAGGCACCACCCGTCGATGGTATTATTGGGTCAATGACTCAAACTAATAGTAAATCTTATTCTGCTTCTTTGAAGCAGAAATCTGTTTCAACTACTACATCCAATTCTCCTTCGAATCCCTATAAAAATCCTAGTAAAACCTCTGAGGTTAATTTCGTTTAGTCTACCGCAGCAGACAACACCTCAATTTAAAAAGAAGGGTAAATGAAAATCCAAATGTGATACCTCGAAATAGGATCCTCTAAAATCATATGTTGATGATGCATCTAAACGTAAGCCTAAATATCCTTGCCTCATTTGTGAGGAAGATCGCTATACCAAGCATTTTCCTCGTCGTGTTGAAGTCAGTTGTGTGTTAAAAGGCACCCAAGGGACACTAGCTGTATTAAAAGAACCTTTCCCATCACAGCAATCCCAATTGTTCGAACAACTGCAATCTTCTACATCTTCGGGCTCTCACGTTTATATGAGTGGAATGGCACCTATTTCTATTGCCACTCGGTCAAAAGACTATCTAACTCCTCCCAAACAGGTTGTGGAGAAAGAAGTTATTGATACACCTTCCACTTCTACTCCACCCAGTTCTGGTCCTCTTCATATTGAGAGACCTAGTAATGACTTTATTATCTGACCACCTCCTAAGGGTGTCCTTCGGAAATAATCATACAATCTGAATGCATGAGATGTTCAACATTATAAAATTGTTAAAGATTTATCTCAAGCGCCTTCGGTGATGTCTGCCTTGGAAATTCTCCATAGTTTTCCATTGTAGTGGAAAGAATTACTATCCGCTATAGGAGGAATTGAACCTACTGATTCGAGCCTGATTGCTTTTAACCTAGAGAATCATGTTCCACGTCTTCCACATCAACTTTCCTTTTTAATCCAAGTCATTATTAAAGGGAAGATGATTCATTAAACTATGGTTGATGAGGGTGCTTCGACTTGTATCATGTATGTCTCATGCTGGAAATATATTGGCTCTTCACCTCTCAACCAGTCTCCTAACACCTTAGAAGCCTTGCCCATAACGGTATTCTCAAAAACTTTCCCATAACGTTGGAAGAGAAAACCAATAACTTAGAAGTAGAAGTCGTTGATGCCAATTTAAATTATAACCTTCTACTTGGTCAGAGTTAGACCCATGCTATGTTTTGTGAGGTTTCTACATTATTTCGCGTGCTCCATTTTCCTCGTGAGGGAAAAATAGTCACGATTGATCACTTAGCTTTTTTCTCTTCTAACTCTTAGAATGGCAATGTTCCATATGTGGGAAATAATGACATCCCTTATGAGAGTGTTGGGGCAGGAATTTTTAAAGACTCTACTCTTATGGGAACTTTTTCCCTCCCACCTCCAAATGTCAGTTTCATTAACATGATCTCCACTTCATACAATCCTTGGATTGTTCCTCATCCTGATCAAGTTGACTCTTTTGGCAATGTCATGCTGCTTATCCTAGTAGAACAAGCCTATCAAGTTGTCATTTTGGCTTCAGTGGCCACTTCTAAAAATCATGCTAATCTTAGTATGCATCTAGACGCGTATTCAGAATCCACTTGGCTTGGTTCTTGGGATTCTCTGGATCCCTTGAACGAGACATTTCCCACTGACGAGAGTATCACCGAGGTTATGTATCTTGAGGAAACTCCCTAGAATGATGCTCATCATTGTTTCTCATTTCTCCCGAGTCTTTGAGAGATTTCGTTGTCTTTAGATACCTTTCTTTCTTGTGCACTGATTCATCCACTTTAAACACCTATTTTGGTGCATGAATTTTTGTCTGAAGGAAAGATGGGGAACAGTACTTCTACGATGTCGATCAACACTTATGTTAAACCAAGAATTGTCGAAAAAATCCATGGTGGGGTTTCTTGTTCTCCATATCAGATCAAGATTTGCACTGCCCTTTTTAAGGAGTTTCATAATTTCTTTGCTTGGTCATATGAATAAATTCTTGGCATAGATCTGAGTATAGTTGTGCATGAAATACCTACTTACCCAAATGTGAAGCTTGTTCATCAGCGTCTTTTCCCAATGCACCCTAGAAAGGTAGTCACTATAAAGGGAGAAGTTGAAAAACTTCTTAAGGCTAGTTTCATTTACCCCATTCCATTGACAGATTGGGTTTCGAATATTGTCCTTGTGACTAAAAAACAAGGTACTATTCGCGTTTGTGTTGATTATCAAGATATCGATCAGACGTGTCTGAAGGATATCCAACTCCTTTTATAGACCAAATCATTGATTAATATGTCAGGAGTGATATTTTTTATTTTATGGACATTTTTTTTGGCTACAACCAGATTAACATTCTTCCCACTGATCAGCATAAAATTGCTTTTACTTGTCCATGCGAAACCTTTGATACAAAAAACTCCCTTTTGGTCTGAAAAATTTTGGTGCTACCTTCCAAAGAGCGATGCCTTATGCTTTTCATGACATTAAACACATCGTTCAACCATATCTTGACGACTTACCAGCAAATTCTGCTAAGGGTCATGACGATCCTGACCACGTTCGAGGGAGTTTTCTTCATTGTAGACACTACAATATTCATTTAAATCTACGTAAGTGTGCCTTTTACATCAAATTTGTTCATCTCCTAGGGTTTGTTGTATCTAAAGAAGGCATCTAGATTGACCCCCTCAAAGTTGAGGCCATCATGAATTTACCCCCTCTATCATCTTTACACCAGTTGTAGATCTTCCAGGGGAAAACTAATTTCCTTAATCGTTTTGTGCCCAATTATGCTGAACTTGCCAAGGAATTTACTTGTTTGCTGAAAAAAGAAATCCCATTTATTTGGGATGAAATTTCTTCAAGATCTTTTGATCCATTAAAGGAAACCCTCATTAGTGCTCCTTTACTGCATCCCCGTAATCATCACTGTGATTACTTCTTGTACTTGGATGCAACTGACAATATTATTGCCATGGTACTAGTGCAAGATGATGATAATGGAAACGAACATGTGATTTACTACTTAAGCCGAAATCTTATTAACACTGAGACTCGATATGCCCATGCTAAGAAACTCGCATTAACTCATGTTGTTCAATGCTTTCGACACTATATTATCTTGCAGAAAACCACTTTGATTTATAAATGCAACCCCACGACATACATTTTGACTCATCACTTGCTGGGGGAAAGTATTCTAAGTGGATTTCTATCCTTCCCGAGTTTGATTTGGAATATTCTATAATCAAATCAAATAAATCATTGGTTTTTGCGAGTTAATTTGTGACCTTCCCTCCGCAACCACATCTATGGCTTTTGATGAGTTACTTCCTAAGGAAACTCTCTTTCTCATCAACACTCTTTACCCATGGTGTGGATATATTATTGTTTATCTCCAAACCCAAAATTTTAAATCAGATTTGACCAATTCTGAATGTCATCGCATTTGACATCAGTCCCATCCCTATCAGATTATTGGCGATACTTTGAACCATGTTGGTGTTGATTATATCATGCGTAGATGTTTGACACTTGAAAAAGCTAAGAGAATCCTAATGACTGTCACTCTGGGGCTCGTGGTGGTCATATGTTAGGATATGCTATTTCTTGGAAAATCCTTCATGTCGGTTATTTCTGGCCTCCAATCTTTAAATATTTCATTTTAGCAATCCAAAAATGTCATGCCTACTAGATTTACAAGCGTAAACAGCATGCCCCAGCCTCACCCTTACACCCAACTGTTACTGTCGATCCCTTTGCTAAATGGGGTATTGATTTCATGACATGTAACCCTTGCTTAGCTAGGGGGCATGGTTATATCATCATCATCAACAATTATTTCACTAAATGGGTCGAGGTGATGCCCACATATGTTGTTGACAATAAAATTGTCGCTCATTTTCTTTTCAACCATGTCATAGCTCGATTTGGTGTCCCTCAAGCCATTGTCACTGATCATGGCTCTCATTTACACAATTATATGATGGTATATCTCACTGCTCTATTGGGTTTGCATCACAACAACTTAACTCCTTATTATCCATAAGCCAATGGCCAAGTTGAGGCAGTCTACAAAGTCTTGGTTACCATGCTTCTACGCACCATTGGGACGCATAAACAAAATTGGCATCTCATGTTATTTTCAGCTCTTTGGGATTACGAAACCATAGCTAATATTTCCACTGGATTCACACCCTTTCAGCTGGTGTAAGGTCTAGAGGCAACTCTGCTGATTGAGTGGGAAATTCCTTCACTAAAACTAGTTGTCAAATTACTCCCTGATACCTCACCTGAGGAGGAAAGTTTACTTTACCTCGAAAGGCTGGATGAAACTCATCGTATTGTTGCGTTAATAATTTAAGCCCAGAAAAAATGAGTTAAGGCTCAATACAATAGAATTGTTTCTCCCCACATTTTTGGTGAGGGTGACTTGGCCTTGCTATATGATCAAGCCAATGACAAATTGGGAGCTGGGAAATTCGAACCAATGTGGCATGGGCCTTACATTGTTAAAAAAAAATTACAAAAGGGTGCCTATGAGTTAGTAGATTATGAAGGAAATGTTGGAATTATGATGCATGTGTTGTACTTGATGGAAACCCTCTCATAGAAGATCAACTCACTTATATATATCTAGATGAATCTTCAGAAGAGATATCAGATGTGATTGAATGCATGAGATGTAGGACAGCTCAAAGGAATCAGATGATAGTTCTAAGTGTGACAAGTTAGCATTTCCATCAAGTCCAAAGGGGGATATTGTTGGCATTATGAGACAAGTGTTGTCCTTGATGGCAAATCACATAAATGACAGAGCATAGTGCAGCAGGTCAGCAGCAAGGATTTTATGATCAGACTACAAGAATGAAGAGAAAAATATATATACGCAGGTTCATCGTGATCGAGCCACGTATACACACGGGTTAGATGTTACAAAGCCGCGTATGCGTATACACGCACTTCCATGCAAGGAAAAGCGTGTATATGTTGGAGAACTTACTTTTGGTCCATGGTAGTTAGTCCTTGGTATTTGAACCTATGGTTTTGGACCATAGTATCTCGTCAGATGTGTTGATCCCAAGTATTGGGTCCATGGTATTGGTTTGTTATGGTTTTGGACCATGGTATTGAGCAAGGCCTAAGACTATAAAAGGAGAAGAAGATCATTAGGCAAGTGCATGGAAAAAGTCTTGAATATCTGATGAAGTATGAGATCCAATATGCAGGTTATGGGTTGATGATGCATTGCTTGATCTGAGCTAAGGAGGGATCTCACCGGTTGATGGAGAACAAGATCTAAGGATAGATCGGGATCAAATGGTTTGAAATGAACTATCTCTATATGATTGATTATGTTTATTCTAGATCTGTATACTGACACATGTAATGATCTGAACTGGGTATAACTTAAGTTTGAAATCGCTGCAAGTCATGATTGAATATTTATAGATCTGTACGCGGGTTGGCTTTGGTGTAAGCGCGTATGTACGCAGGTTTGGTTCATTGTAGTAGTGTATACCATTTGAGCTATGATGTTTGAAGTTACAGGTGGTTCTGGTTGTTGATGAGTTCTGATGACAGTTTAAAGGTGTCAGTATTCTACATATCCTGTTTGGTTGATTGTGTTTAGCTTCAGTATTGATGGATGAGAACTAATATTGGATCAGGATCATAATGACTCATATTTATGTGATCTGATGGACTAGATCTGGGTGCTAACACACATATTGTCCTTGTATATGTAATAATCTGGATATGTCTAAAGACAAGAAGTGCATCAAGTTATAAGTAAGCAATTGATGACATATACACTGGTTCAATTTGGTGAAGTTGCGTATACACGCTGGTTCAGCACTTCCAAGTAGCGTATGCACTCTGATGCATGATTTTGATGGTACAGTTGGTTCTGAATATTGTTGCAGAGTTCAGTGTTCTGCTTTGTGTTCTGGTGACTGTGTTGTTGACAGGGTTTCAGTGTTTCAGTAATTCAGAAATTGATGTATTGATTGTTTTGTGCTTCAATGATATTTATGGGTCCAGTATGAAAATTTGATGAAACGTGACCTTCAGATTATAGTGTTGTGCTTCAGGAGTATCCAGTCTGAAAATGTATGAAATGTGGTCCCTGGAAGATGAAAGGAGATTGTAGTCCGACGCCTACGTACTAGTACATCAGCTAGTACAAGAGCAAAGGGGGTGGAAGCTCCCTTCCAGTAGCAGCTAGAGAACGAGTGAAGTTTGGAGCATTTAATAGGCAGGCACCTACATATTAGTAAATGGATCAGCTAGTACAAGAGCTAAGGGGTTTGTAGCTCCCATCCAGGAGAGTCTGGAAAACGAGAGAGGGTTGTAGCCCTCTACAGGTAGAAGCCTGCGTATTGGTATAAGACTGCATCAGTACAGAACTATTGTAAAATGAAGTTTCTTATTAAAAGAAGATAGAGACAACTTGTAGCAGGTGGTTTTCACCCACATTGGGTTTCCACCTTATATCATGGTGTTCATGTGTGCTTCTTGTGTGTGAAGATCTGTTCTGTTTTACTGCACCTGCTGATTGTACATATGGTTAATGAAGTTCTGATGCACTAACTAAAGATCAACATTTAATGGATTAACTGAATCATAAGTATTCTGGATATACACTAGCTACATTAGACACAGTTGCGTATACACGTGGGTTACCTTAATTGAAGTAGTGTATATGTATCTAAGTATGGAATGAAAAAGTTTTACTGATTTGATAATACTGATTCACCCCACCCTCAGTATTATTTCCAACAATTGGTATCAGAGCAGGTCCTTTGGTAGAAGCTTGATCGCTTGAAGGAGATCGGTGGAACTATGGGAAAGAATCTTAAGAAGAAAGCACCTAAGAAGAAGAAGACATCTCAGAAGATCTATGACAGTGGGTGTATTGATTGGGGAATATGTGGAAGGAGCACATCAGATTTAGAATCACTTCAGAATGAAGATGAACAAGATCTATTAGGTATGAATTTTTTATCCTCTGGTGATACATCTATTTATCCTTTTAAGGATGATGAATGTGATAGCGAAACAACTGAATTTGCACTTATGGGTGAGCAAGAAAGATATCAAATAGAGGTAGAATTTAAAAGGCTTATAGACAAAATTAGAGATCAACAAGATCTATTGAACACAAAGGAATGTGCTTTCAAAGAAGAAGCTACCAAACTAAAAGCTCAACTAGAGGAAGGAAACAAGGTAAGGAAGTTATTCAAGAACAAGGAAGATCAATGTCAAAAGTTGCAGGATGAAGTGACATCATTAAGAAATGAAGTCAATGAAAGGAGCACAATCATCAAGAAACTCAGAGATAGATCCAGTTATTATGAAAGACTTGAAGCTACGATCCGCTCGCTAAAGGAAGATCTTGAAGAATCAAAGAAGCAGAATAAAGATCTACTCCAAGCTCTTGAAAAACAAGAAAACGAAGTTCTTGAATTAAGGCATCAGTTGAAAGAAGGAAGGAAAACTGAAGAAGACATGAAGAAGCACTATCGTGAAAAGAAAGAGCATCTTCAGGTTGAGGTAAATATTCTAAATGATAAATTAGAAGAAAAGGATAAGCTCTTACGATTTCAAGCTAGTACTAAGATATTGGATGATATTCTTAGTAGTCAAAGGTCTCCTGCTATCAAAACTGGTCTTGGTTTTTATGAATCCACTGAAAGTGAATCTAGCTAACAAGGAGAGGCAAGAAACTCTAATGAGAAATCTAAAATAAAACCCCATCAATAGCCAAGGAAATAAATTCTTCAAAGGAAATCTTTTACTCCTCCAATGCATAATTTTGAATGTTATGTATGTCATAATCTTGGACATGTTGCAGCTAGATGTAGAAGAAGAATGGTTCAAGATCATCACACAGAAAGATCATCACATTCCAGGTACTTTCAGGGATATTATTTTTCTTGCAATATGTTTGGTCACAAATCTGTTTATTGCTACAGAAGGAATATGAAACATGTAAGATGTTATGCATGTAACAAGCTTGGACATAGAGCAAAGGAATGCAGGAACAAAGTACAGGGACCATACCAAAAGGAGAAAACATCATCACACTGGAAGATATGGAAGAAGAAGGAAGTACAGTCAGAAAAATGTGGCACAGCACAATATACTCAGACACAACATAGTACAGACATAACAGACTCAGGGGGAGTTGAAAGTGTAAAACTTCAGTGTCCTAAATCTCATACGTAAGTTTCATAAAGGAAAGTCTCTTATATATGCGAGTTAGACACTGAACAGTCTCGTATATGATAGTCTGAGGAAAAGCAGTGGGGACAGGCTCAAAAAAAGGGTCTGATATGACTCAGTCCATTATTTGCTCTATTGATTAATAGTTACAGTCTGCTGAGGATGTGTGGAAATGTCTTGATACTTGTAAGATGTTTAGAAGTGTTTTGATCATAACTTGATGATGATGATGTCTTGATGCTTATTACTGATATATGCATGATCAGATGGCATAGGTTGAGGGGGAGCATATGCCCTTAATAATGCATTGTTGGCATTATGGTCAATAGTCCTTGGTGATGATGATATATCTTGCTATGATGTGGTTATGAGTTGTCCATGATAAAATCTCATATGATTCTTGGGGTTACATAGTTGATGTTCAGATCATATTTGTGGATTGATACTTAGATGGTGCATATATGATGCTTACATGATGATCTTCATAAGGATAAGGAGAAGTACAAAACTTGAATACACAACTTCATTACTTGATGATGAGTCTCTCATATGCTATTTTTGTCATAGGCATAAAGATCATATAATACAGTTATGATGCAAGATTCCTATAATTCTTGGTGCTCATGTGGATGAGGATTGTTGCTGTTGATGATATTAAGAGCTCTAGATACATAGTGCTGGATACATGGAGTTGCATTGTTGGAGACATGATGATGATGAGTTCTTACCTATATGCTGATAGGTTGATACTTACATATGTTGATTGATGCAGATATTCCCAAGTGATGATACATGGATGATATATAAGATCATCTTGTAGATGAGATGGCTATGGTGTTTTACACATATGATATAATGTGAATAATTTTATGATGATGTTCAAAAGGATGAGTTGATATCTATATGCAGACATACCTTTCCATAGGACATTTACAGGTTGCTGATCTGGAAGTGGTTATATGCGAGTTTCATGAGGAGGATCCGCGTATATACGCCTGTTTCTGAGGATATGGTCGCGTATATGTTGATTTGAAGGAAATCAGTGGGCCAAACTCAGAATGAGAAGAGTCTGATATGGGCCTGACAGAAACCATCTGGCACAGATGGAACAGGTACAGAGGGAGAACATGATTGCTGGTCTAGATGTTGTTGACAGATGCTTATGGAGCAGATCATATGTTGTAGTCTTATTTAGATGATTAGTCTCACGTAAAGGTCATATCAAGACTCATGATGTAATAGTGTGTCTCTATCTATTGTATTCATTTGATGAAATCTCTTCTAGGTCATATGATGTAATTTGTAACCCTTCTATGCATAAGAAGGATGATGAAATATTTCAATCATGTATCAAGGTCATGTAACGGCCTATGTTGGTTTCCCCACTATGCCTGGGATGAGTGATGTTATACTCTTGTATTATCATGTGCAAACTTTTGGTATATCCCCACTTGATTGGGAGATGGATGTATGTATGAGTCTTTGGTGCTAGGAAGGTCATTTATGATGTATAGAGTCATATTCTTCTTGTAGAACATATTTTTGCAGACCTTGCTTACAGTCAGGGGGAGCATGAACATCTCTCTTCAGCAGAGCAGAGACCTCAGCATGTACTCAGAGGGAGCATGGACAGATTGGTACAGCTTGGCATATACAAAGGGGGAGCACATTCAAAGAGGTCAGCAGGTACTCAGGGGGAGTATGGTCAGTGGAATGTTTATCAAGGAAAGAGAACATCTTGGTCCGCCCTTTGCCCTTGATGTCAAAGGGGGAGAGAGATTTGGAGTTGTTGCCATCAAATCCAAAGGGGGAGATTTTTGGCATTATGATGCACGTGTTGTACTTGATGGCAACCCTCTCATAGAAGATCAACTCACTTATATATATATATATATCTAGATGAATCTTCAGAAGAGATATCAGATGTGATTGAATGCATGAGATGTAGGAAAGCTCAAAGGAATCAGATGATAGTTTTAAGTGTGACAAGTTAGCTTTGCCATCAAGTCCAAAGGGGGAGATTGTTGGCATTATGTGACAAGTGTTGTCATTGATGGCAAATCACACAGATGACAGAGCATAGTGCAGCAGGTCTGCAGCAAGGATTTGATTATCAGACTACAAGAATGAAGAGAAAAATATATATACGCAGGTTCATCGTGACTGAGCCGCGTATACACGCAGGTTAGACATTACAAAGCTGCATATGCGTATACACACACTTTCATGCAAGGAAAAGCACGTATATGTTGGAGAACTTACTTTTGGTCCGTGGTAGTTAGTCCTTGGTATTTGAACCTATGGTTTTGGACCATAGTATCTCGTCAGATGTGTTGATCCCAAATATTCGGTCCATGGTTTGTTATGGTTTTGGACCATGGTATTGAGCAAGGCCTAAGACTATAAAAGGAGAAGAAGATCATTAGGCAAGTGCATGGAAAAAGTCTTGAATATCTGATGAAGTATGAGATCGAGTATGCAGGTTATGGGTTGATGATGAATTGCTTGATCTGAGCTAAGGAGGGATCTCACCGGTTGATGGAGAACAAGATCTAAGGATAGATCGGGATCAAATGGTTTGAAATGAACTATCCCTATATGATTGATTATGTTTATTCTAGATCTGTATACTAACACATGTAATGATCTGAACTGGGTATAACTTAAGTTTGAAATCGCTGCAAGTCATGATTGAATATTTATAGATCTGTACACGGGTTGGCTTTGGTGTAAGCGCGTATGTACGCGGGTTTGGTTCATTGTAGTAGTGTATACCATTTGAGCTATGATGTTTGAAGTTATAGGTGGTTCTGGTTGTTGATGAGTTCTAATGACAGTTTAAAGGTGTCAATATTCTGCATATCCTGTTTGGTTGATTGTGTTTAGCTTCAGTATTGATGGATGAGAACTAATATTGGATCAGGATCATAATGACTCATATTTATGTGATCTGATGGACTAGATCTGGGTGCTAACACACATATTATCCTTGTATATGTAATAATCTGGATATGTCTGAAGACAGGAAGTGCATCAAGTTATAAGTAAGCAATTGATGACATATACGCTGGTTCACCTTGGTGAAGTTGCGTATACACGCTGGTTCAGCACTTCCAAGTAGCGTATGCACTCTGATGCATGATTTTGATGATACAATTGGTTCTGAATATTGTTGCAGAGTTTAGTGTTCTACTCTGTGTTCTGGTGACTGTGTTGTTGACAGGGTTTCAGTGTTTTAGTAATTCAGAAATTGATGTATTGGTTGTTTTGTGCTTCAATGATATTTATGGGTCTAGTATGAAAATTTGATGAAACATGGCCTTCAGATTATAGTGTTGTGCTTCAGGAGTATCCAGTTTGAAAATGTATGAAATGTGGTCCCTGGAGGATGAAAGGAGATTGTAGGTTGGCACCGACATACTAGTACATCAGCTAGTACAAGAGCAAAGGGGGTGGAAGCTCCCTTCCAGTAGCAGCTAGAGAACGAGTGAAGATTGGAGCATTCAGTAGGCAAGCACCTATGTACTAGTAAATGTATCAGCTAGTACAAGAGCTAAGGGGGTTGTAGCTCCCATCCAGGAGAGTCTGGAAAACAAGAGAGGGTTGTAGCCCTCTGCAAGTAGAAGCCTGCGTACTGGTATAAGACTGCACCAGTACAGAATTATTGTAAAATGAAGTTTCTTATTAAAAGAAGATAGAGACGACTTGCAGCAGGTGGTTTTCACCCACATTGGGTTTCCACCTTATATCATGGTGTTCATGTGTGCTTCTTGTGTGTGATGATCTGTTCTGTTTTACTGCACCTGCTTACTGTACATATGGTTAATGAAGTTCTGATGCACTAACTAAAGATCAACATTTAATGGATTAACTGAATCATAAGTATTCTGGATATACGCTAGTTGCATTAAACACAGTTGCGTATACACGCGGGTTACCTTAATTGAAGTAGCGTATATGTATCTAAGTATGGAATAAAAAAAAATTACTAATTTGCTAATACTGATTCACCCCCCCCCTCTCAGTATTATTTCCAACAGGAAATTCTTTGGTTGTGCCCCAAAACGGGCTTTACCTTAAGAAGTATTATGTGAGATTTTTCATGCAAATACTTTTGTACATTAGTGTATTTTCATTAGTGTGTAGTGTGGTTTTGGTGTGTTAGTTTGATTTTGCAAATAGGTTTTCATCTACTTACCTTGTACTCTACTTGGTTTGCAGATGTCATCCAACCATTATGTCAGTTTTTCTAATGGTGCTTGTTGTAGTACATGGAACTTACCTTCTGCTGCATGAGCAATCTATGACCCTAATGGTGAGTTAGTGAATTTGCAAGGTATATGTTTAGGTCATATGACTAATAACATTGCTAAATATAGTGCAGTCATCGAGATTTTGTTAGAAGCTATCGCTATTGGCGTTAGAGAGTTAATCGTGAAACTTCATTCATAGCTTAATGGACAATATTCAGTTAGAAACCCTCAAATTGTGAGAATGTATTTGTGAGTTCGTCTCTTGGAATGAAACTTTAATTTTATTACTTATCATCACATTCCAAGACGCATGAATACATTAACAGATGCATTGGCTAACTATCTGTCAAACACACATTTGTGAAACATGTAAATCATAAAACATCACATAAAAGACATGGTGAATAGAAAAACATGTATATATATATATATATGGTGTTTGCAAAAGAGTTTTCTACATCAAAATGAAAAAATATGTGTTCTGAGACACATGGCTTCATAAGCCTACATCAGTGTAGAAAGTAAACTAGAGCTGGTTATTCGCCCACATGGTGCTCATGACAGCATGAAATAGTCCTGATGACTCGGCCCAATTTCCGATGCAATCTGGCATAAATCCCTACAGTTGTATCTATATCATAGTGGCACCTCATCTATCGAGGCATACTCTAGAATGCCCCTGGCTAAAGCTTCTAGGTTACTCTCTACCTCGACAATCAAATAAGCTCCCTCATAATAAGGAGCCTCCTTAATCTGGCATGCCACCTATCTGGCTATCGTAGAAACCCATGAAGGTCTCTCTGGTCCCACATCTACAAATCATCATAAGTCAAATCTCTGTACACATACCAAAAATTTAAAAACTTCAAAAATTTTAAAAATAGTTTTTACCTTCATCAGTCCATTATACGCTTGGTGGAAGTGGAAGATATGGATCTACTAGGAAATATGTGCCTACATATGCCCAATCATCGACCATGATTAGTTGTTGATGCAGCCATCACAAAAATGTCAGAGGAAATGACATCTGCTGGATACCACCATGTCGAGGCATCAACTCAACCCATCCAAGTAATCATGGATCTATGGGTGTTGGTGCATCCACTTCTATCCACTGATAATGAAACAATGGCACATGTTCTAGGAAGAACGTCACCAAAATGGATCTGAAACCGAATTGTTTCAAACTTCCTGACTTACACTTGGTAAGTTGGTGCTTCATGCAAACCAACAAACCCTCACTCCAATTGAAGACCGTGGGATTTAGACACTCAATTGTGTACTGGAAATGAGATTTTGTTGCCTCATGCAATGCTTGAGCCCCAGCTATTCGAGCCATAGTATGCAGGATTGTTCGTAGTGGGAGATTTGTGATGGTCTTTATATCGATCTTCCCACTTTGGGTCTTTTTAGTCCTTGGACAATGCCTTGCAATCAGCATATATGTGCTCTCTCCTCTAGTGTGCAAACCGGAAAACTGAACTCATTGTCCCTTTCTAGATAAGCTAGTAATGAAATAAATGTCTGCAACATCTATTTCGAGTTCTTGGTCCCCAATCATGAATAGTTGGCAATCCACATCCCACCAACTAATCAAATGTTGCAATAACTCGGGCTAGGATCTAATCCCAGGAATCCTGAAGAACTTGAGCAACCTACATGCTCATAGGGCATCAATACAATCTTGATCTTGAGTTTCTTGATGGTCTTCAGCTTCATGTCCTCTTTCTTTCCATTCAACCACCATTTTGAACTGATTATCCTATGGAAAATCAATTAAACAACATTTCATGAGCTTCCATGGAAGAAAAATTCAAGAAAAACCATGCAACATGGAGGATTTCACAAAAAAAAAAAAATTACCTCGGCGTCAGCGCGACTGTGTGTGAATTTTCATGTGCTACCAACACAACGGCCTAGTTGACCATAGGGTGAGCAGCACGGGTCTGATGGGTAAAACCTGCGTTGATCACCCTCGACATAATTTTTTTACAAATCCTCTTTGCAACCTAATCTATGGATGAAAATGCATGAAATGAGTACCAAAATGAAGAGGAGGGACAGATCTTTTACCTACAACAAACAGCTCGGCGAATGGTGTCCGGGATTGATCGTACTTCTTCCCTGAAAATTGAGGTAAAATGAGGTAAAATTCTCTGAGATTTGCAACCTAGTGAAATGGTAAAAATGATTTAATTTTTGGCCTTTTATAAGTTTCAAGTAATATTTTTTACTAAATTAGGGCATATTTCACTCATTTTTTAATATTTTTCCTTCAAATCAGTAATGTGCATTTCCTTATGCTGCAACAGTTCATGCATACTTGGTGACGATGATTTATTTTGACTGATTCAATGAGTTTTATTTTATCACTTTTTTGGACTTGTAAAAAATAAACGAAAAAGTGATTCCCTGGAGTCATCTTTAAGATCTTTTCTAACTCTCCAAAAAATGAAAAGATTGTCGAGTACTTTTTGTTTCGAACTCGTTAAAGTAAATGAAATTATGTTTGCTTAGTATAAGTTTAACCCTTTTCCAAACTGAGATAAAATATTGTATGAAAAAGGAATACCTTAGTCAAACATGGCTAAGAGGTTCTCTTGGGTATTGTTTTCTACCTTTCCGGGTTCAAGGTGCGATTTATGAAAAGGGACCTTTGGAGTTTTCTTTTCAACTTCTTTTTTAAACTCTCTAAACATGAAAAATATGTCAATTTTCCCCTCCGTCAAACTCATAAAACATAAAGGACAAAGGACTTGTCACCATAACGAGACCTAGTTTGTTCCTTCCTAGGACTCCTAAAACTTACTAGGATGGATTCATCTGAAGGATGAACTTATATGAAACGCATACGATATCCCCTTCAAGCTTGCGATTAAAAAATAATGGAGTACTCACTGGAAATGGTGGGGGAAAAGGTGAAAGTGATAATCTCTTGTATTCTGTAAAGGAAGCATGTCACTCTTGAACATGACACTCATTTGTTGCTCGTGTCAGGTTTCATACATCCTCCCTTAGTCACTTGCCTTCCTAGGTTTGGGAAATCCATTTTTCCTCTCATCTAATTATATTGCTTCATCATCATGACCTCTGATCCTATGTCAAGTCAAATGTTGCCAAACTCCAGGGTCATGTCATCAATATATTCAAGAGAAGTCCTATCTGTAGTTCTTTATTGCTTATACACTGCTTGACTTCATGCCACATTCCTGGATCACACTTATCTACTCTACTGCATCCTCTTGTTTCGTGTCAATGATGTGGGATTCATTATGGCCCTCCTTTGATGGATCACTTCTTTTTGACTTCATCTCATTATCCGGGAAGATGATCTAGAAACTCTCTTCCAGTACCAAAGAGCTTGCATGCCTCAATGACAATTTCTTTGCATTCGACGACAGGTTTATATCATTGACCTTCGATCAGATGCTTCCAAGGGTGTTCGACTTCAGCTTCATTATTCACATTCATGGATTATGTTGATTGTACCTTGAGAGACATTTTCATAATTGGTGATTTCTCTCGTGCATGTTAACGGTTTACATCATTGACCAATAATTAGGTGGTTTTCTATCATGTTTGACTTTGACACATCTATTCACATGTTAGAATTCATACATTGATCGAGTCGAGATGGAGCGCAATACCCTAGATTCTGTCTGATGAAATCCAGGTTACGTGGAGTTATCAGTTATTCATGATTTTACACATGTTTTCTTCTGTACGGATGGTTGCAACCATACCGTGGGTCCATATATATGATCCTCTTTATTCATATGGTTGTGACCATACCGTGGATCCATACACATGATCCCTTCTATTCGGATGAATGTATCCATATCATGGATTCATGTATCATCAGATCCCTATTCATGTATCATTAGGCATGATCATCAGAGATGTCATATATGTATATGTATATCTATATGCTTGATTTGCAAGTCTCCTAATGGTGTTTTTCTAGTCCTTGCACTGACTTTTAAAGCATCTCATCCATCATTCCCTGTTCTGCCTTCATTCTTTAGGGGCATCTGTTAGATAGTATTTTGTCACACCTCTAGTTCACTTCCTATTCCATATCCCAAAGTGCCAAAAGATTGACAATTGTGTAGCATATCCAATATGATATATAGTCCAAAACCTCCCTAAAGAACCAAAGGAAAACTGCCTTGAATCAATTCTGAAGAAGGTTAACTAAAACCCTAATTTTTAGGGTCTGCACATTTTTCTCCACTACCTACCCGTGCTGATGGTAGGTTTCTCCTCTTTACCCTAGCAGTTCCAGCGTGGCTTTTGATATGAAAACCCATGATGAACCTTTTCTGGTAGGTTTTCCCAAACTAGAGGAGAAGCTTCATGCACTAGAACCTTTGAGAACAATGAGTTGAATATTGGTTGTTATTGATATGGTCAAGCTCTCCCATTTAGACCTCTTGATCTTATAATTATGGTATTTCCCCTTGAGATGTGGACCTTCCTCCCTCTTTTTTGGATCCCTAACTCCCTCTCCCTTCCTATAAATAAACTCCCTTCCGTCCCCAAATGGTTGGTCATTGATTACCTGCATTCCTATACTAAGATTATGCCCAAATGTTGCCCATCCTAACTTGGAGAAGGAGTGTTTGAAGAGACTTGTCTTGGACTTAGACATCCACCAAAAGGAGGTCTCCAACATCAAGGCATAGGTTGTATGCTTCCCTTTTTAGCTCATTAATATATACATCTAATGTTCACTTTCCATAATTGTGTAAATGTTTATGCTTTCAGCTTAACACTCCATAATCTATTAAGTAGTTTATGTTTGATGTATGCCATATATTCTCATGTATCTTGCATATCTCTTTGATCTTTCTTTTATTTACTCGGACATGAAGAAAAAATAAGGAGCAAGGCTTGGAGTGAAAGAATCAAATTCATCTCGAAAACGATTGAGCGATTAGCATCAGAGCGAGGTAGGTTTCTCCTTCTCTCTACATTCATCAAATATAAGCTAGGAAAGTGTATGTTAGTTTGTTAAGTTTGTTGCTAGACCCACTCATTAGGCTAAAGGGATCGCCTTTGCCCACAGAGGGGATTTACCTTCACAACACTAGACAATAGCCTCCTGAAATATCTGCAAAGGCTAATTTTTTCCTATCTAGCAAAGGTGAACATGTGGAAAGAGAAATCAATACAATTATTCGAATTTATGGTTTTGAAGATATGCCATTGCTGTTTCCAAAGTTTGTTCTAGAAAGGTATTGTGATACTAAAGTCTTCAGGAAATATTGTCATTGGATACTTACATTTGAACAAAAAAAGAAAAATAATGTATTTATTTCCCGTTTACTATTGGAAAAGACACTGTCAAGAATACAGCGCATGTTAACACTCTTGAAAAGTATTTAGATTGTTTTAACTTAGGTGAATTTGAAGCTATTGAATTCTTTGATAGACGAATAATTTTCATGGAACACTTAGTGTCTATTAGATATAGGAACTTGTTTCCAAGAACTAGAGAGAAGAGCAAGGAAAGTTAGAGTGTATCAACAAAAGATTAGAAATAATTAGTAGAGGCTGAAGAGATCGTTGAAAAATAGATCATGGGAATGGGAGGAATATACAAGCAAAGAGGCACAAATCCTATAGGACAATCTCAATCTTTCACATGCATTGCTGGTCTAACTTCATCTACCAAACAAAAGGTAAAAAAAAAACTACAGGAATCGAAAATTTGGTTGGTGATACTCTATTAGGTGCAAGGGATGACGAAGAGCATCTTCATAGAGTAACTCTAGAAAGAGCGCACATGGATGAATTAGCTAGATCCAAGAGTCCACCTGAAATAGGGAGCATTGAAGAGGCCATGAACATGGAAGTTTATAGCGTTGTACTTTCTAATTCGGTTAGTACTTATTTACAAGAAAATCATAAAATGATGGAGGAAATTACCGAAGAGGACATTACTTTCAACGGTCATTCTATCACATTGCAGGATTCAAATTATGATAGGGGAAGTAGGAGATTGAATATTTTAAGAGAACAAATTTGCAACAAAAAGGTTGTTGATTGAACATAAATGAATGTTGATATGTCTAGGGCTACAATGCCAAGGCTAATGAAATTACATCAAGCTAATGGTGAGGAACTTGTGGATTTTGTTAGTCGATGACAAGTAGAAAATATGAAGCTAAAAGAAAAAATTAAAATATCTAGAAGATACTCTTAGCCCAAGTCCTTTGTTGAAGACTCCACTAGCAATACACAGACCACCATTGGTAATTTCTAGTCCCGATGAATCTCATAGATTTGAGAAACCTGCTAATCTTCTTAATCTAGCGAAATTGCATATTATTAGTAATATATCCTAAATACTATGAATTATTGAATATGCATGGAGATGCTTTCGACTTGCGACATTTAAAGAAGAGAACTAAGTCTTCTTTCGAGTTGGTCAAAAGTGAGCTCAAGGGAAACAGGGAATTCGCAAACAATTACCTATTAACTTTTAGTTGGAAGCTTGATTTACTATCCAAACTAGAGAAATATAAACAAAGGATGCCAAATGTTGATTGAATGAGGCACATCAAGGCTACATGGTCTGAGAAAATCAAAATATTAGAGGACAATATTTCTAAGTGTGGAGGCAGAGAAAATAGAAGAGCTTATGTGTATCTAAAGGCAGTATCGATTGTTTGGGATTTAAATGGTTCGTGCATTACATATGAGTCTAGATTAATTTTGAAAGGTAAGATGATGGTTGATTTGGAGAAAATGAAACAATCACAAGTAATAGATTTCGATGATATAATTTATTTTACTACAGAGGAAAATAGAAAATGGCCAATTACTTTTGTTAGTATTAATGAAGAGTACTTTGCCTTGGCTTTGCAATTGCAAGAAGAAACTAAAGAAATTGAGGAGGATGTATTCAATGAATGTGTTAAACAAGACATTATTATTGCTCCAATGAAAGAATTCATTGAAGTTAAAGTGAAATATTTCATTGCAAAAAGCGTGATTCTGAGAGATATCTGAGAGCTAAACAATATCGAGTTGTATTTTTGCATATTGTAAGTGTTTAATACATTGAAACATTCATTTTTATTTTCATAGCATTTAACTATTGCAATTTTATGGGTAACTTATGATAGAATAGTCTAATTCCTTGTTCTTAATTGCAGATGACTTTCAAAGATTATGTTCGAAGGGAGCCCAATCCCAGTTCCCATTAGGAGGAATGAATTTACTTTTTTGACTTAATTATTATAACTTTGATAAATTCTTTATGCAACAAAGGTTATTTTCTGGACCATGGGTCTGTAATCATACCTTGTTTGAATTTTGATTACTGCCTTTTCTATTTCTCAGTGTGTTTACCAATTATGTAAACAAGTTTGAGATAATGTTTCATACGGAATGTTGTATAGACTTGAATTTTGGAATGGTTTATAGAAAACACTAATTAAACATGTGTTTTCTAGTATTTTCTTTGAGCTTTTATATATTAGCTAATGTTCTATAATGAATGATAATTAAAATGGATTTTTGTTTACTTTGTCCTAATATTGAAATTGTTTACCAGTTATATCAAGAATTCTTAAATAATGTTTTGCATGTGAACTTTCATTACTCTCAATTATGTAGCATTCTTCAGTAACATTGATTGAACATAAGTTCATGAGACTATGCCTTTGAGCTTTTATATTCTATGTAATGGTGTGCAATTGATGACAATGAAAATGAACGTTTAGCAGAGTTTTGGTTTAGTGATGTTTATTGAATTTGTGATGTTTATATTAATGATATCTATAGTGATTAAGATTTTAATTTGAAGAAAACTATTGTTATTGTAACAATGTTTGTTATTTTTCAAGGCTTGTGAAGCCCAAAGACTCATTACTCTATTCCAGTTCTATTTACAATGGAAATGAATGTTTGGTGAAAGTTTTGGTTGTCATATATCTATTGCATTTGTTGTGTTTAGCATTTGAATATAAATAAAATTATAGTTTGTATAACTATGTTGATTCTTGTTGAAGGCTTCTTAGACAAAAATTTTGATTATTTTGTCCAAGTTGTCTTTATTTATGAATACATGTAAAAAATCTAGAGTTGCAAACATCAGTGTTTCATTGTACAGAGTTTTCGTTGTGTGGGACTTGCAATGAGAGTTTTCATTATGTAGAATAAGCGTATTGCAAGGAATAAAAGCTTCGCGCAACAAGAGATAATAATAATAATACAATAAACTATGGGTTCTATTTTTCAAAGTATTGTACAAAAACTCCATATTTCGTTTTGCAGTAATTGTAAATCAATCTTCGTAAGTAATTTAGTTATAGGCATGTACACTTTTTTTTCTTAAAGCAAATAAGTGGTGCTAGATATACAAACATCTTTCATTGTGTGGATATTTTCTTGTCCCAAGCTCATATTAAATCTTACATTGTGCACGGGAAGTTGCTTCCGCACAATGAAAGCTTTTATTAAACATCTATAAACCTAAAAATCATAAAGATTAAATTAATTTAATTTTATGATGAAATCAAGATTATATAAAAATAAATTTTATCAATTGTAAAAAGCAAACAATATTGTTATTATGAATGCAAATTTAGTTGTTTTTTAATACGAAAGCTTTGACCTAGTAAGTTGAGAACTACAATTGGATCCAGATATTTCTTTATACAGAGGAAACTTATCTTAGTTTCAAATGAATACTAAGTTTGTGGCTAAAATTTTACTATTATTGAACCAATACTATTGCAATTCTATAATTGTAATCAATGCGAAAGGGGAACACTACAAATGGAAAATATGCAAAATTATAAAGTAGTGTTATGTACAATCAGAAAAAATAAATAATAAAATCATTGTGCAGAGTATGCTTTGCTCTTTTTTGTACACAACATAATGACATTAAAGGTTCGGTATTCTTTTGGCGAATGGACAAATTGACATGTAATCATAAGCATAAATTGACAGCCTGTAGGCTAGTTGTCATTGTTATAAAATATTCACATTTAATTTGTTTCATACATGGAGTAAATAGTTTCTAAATTTCGAGATTTATTTTTAAACTATTACCACTATTTCTTGGAAATGTCAGCTTTCTTGTTTTTGAATTGTTGTTTATTGAATCTCAATAGTCAGAAGATGTTCCACAATAGTCATTTTGGATTGTCGACGTTTCAAGTCTACACCAAGACCCATCGTCAGGACCAATGTCGAGGAAGAGCAGAAGAAAGGTGGAGTAATAAATAGTGAGAGAGATTACTAGAAAAGGTCGACAGTGTGAAAATGATACACCTACATTAAAATATTTCCTAATTAAAATTAAAATTATATATATATATATAGATATAGATATATATATGCTTATAATGTTTAAAAATATACCTAATTTTTATTATAATTCATACATTTATATATTTAAATAACTAAATATATTAATGTATTTAAATAACTCAATACATTAATATATTTGAAATGGATTTAAATATATATCAAATGAAATGTAAATAGCTTTGATATAAAGATTAAGTTGGTAAGTAGTATCTATTGAATTGTTTGTTTATAATATGTTAATACATTCAAATACATAAAAATATATTAATGTTTTTAAATAAATCAAATACATTGATATATTTTCAATATATTTAAATGAATGTAAGAATATTAATATATTTTATGTAAGTTAATTATATTTATTTAATTAT
The DNA here is from genome assembly GCA_031772625.1 of Pinus tabuliformis. Taxonomy (NCBI): domain Eukaryota; kingdom Viridiplantae; phylum Streptophyta; class Pinopsida; order Pinales; family Pinaceae; genus Pinus; species Pinus tabuliformis. The sequence goes on along the minus strand of CM062807.1, from coordinate 852,768,431 downwards.
TTAAACTTTTAATTGAATTATGAATATGTTAATTTAGATTTATTAATATTAAATTGTAATAATATATTTAATAAAAATTAAATATATTAATAAATTTAAATTTAATTAAAAAATGTATTTAATGTTTGTTTTATGAATAATATTAATAATGGAGCCAATGGTAAGGTTGTTAACTTATGGATTTGAAGGGATGGAGGCGATAAGTGAAGGAGGAGTTGTCACTAGTTGGAGAATGTGGCTTTGAGCAAGCAAGGGAATCCAACTTCTGCTGACTTCGATCCCATTGTCTTTGTTGAGATTATTGGGATGTTTCATGATTTCGAGGGCCTCACGCATTTTCCTTTTGAAATAGTGGTTTCCTTGGAGATAATTTTTGTGTCTTCCAGGAAAACCTAGTGGCTTGTCTTGGAAGAATGTTCGGCGAGCGCTGAGGATTTAACTCTTCCTTTCTTGATATCTGCTCCATGTTCTTTAAGACAAATTTTGAAGGATCTACCTGTCTCGCCAATGTAACATTTGCCACAAGAGCATCTGATTTTGTAAATTCCTTTTTGCTGGAAGTGATCTAGGTCGTCTTTCACAGATTTCATCTTATGCTGGATTGTATTTAATGGTTTGAAATAGGTAGTAATTCCTTTCTTTTTTAGAACCTTGGCAAGTTTATCAGAGACACCCTGGATGTAAGGGAGATATGTTTTTCCAATAAGGGTCTGAGTGTTGGGAGAGGGGGGTTTAGAAGTGGCCCTAGACTTAGCTTTACAGATGGATTTGTTGATATCTTTGAGCTTGTAGCCAATGTTTAAGAACACATTTTTCAAATATTTTATTTCCTCATCCACGTGCTATTTATTCAAAATGTTCCTTCAAATAGATTTCACAAGTAGAATAGTAACATATAACAAAAACAGAAAAAGAAAAAATATTAGTACTATCAACAATCACTATGATATTGAAAATGTTGAAACTTGTCAACTGTAATCTAGTTTTCCAAAAATATATGTCGGGTTTTCTAAAAATCATGCCATAATTGCTATTGTTTTCTAGACGGAATTATGGCCCATTTAGACTATGCGAATTATTTCTACTATTTCTCATAAATGCCAACTTTGCTATTTTGAATTTTTAATTAAGAGTGTCCTTTAAAATTGATTTCACACGCAAAATAGTAATAAGTGGTGATCGTTTAACATATTGATAAATCTATACGTAAAGTGAATGAAAACATTACTAAATGATATAATATTTTAGAAGTATAAAGCTAAAATGGCTATGAGTGGAAAGAAAGAAGGTATTTGCATTGATATGATTAACTCACTTGCATTGATCAATCAGAGCTTTTAGTGGTCGGCTGCATATCAACGATATGTGATTATGTCCGCGAAGGAGAAGAATTGCGATAAGATTTGGTTTAGCAAATTAGGAAAAAGTTGCATGCATTCCAGAAGTATTTGATTTCAAGGAAATCGTTTATTTGTGCATATAGAATTTTGATTTAAAGACGAGAACAGTTATGATAGCTACCATAAATACTCCTATTTCTTTGAGTTTTAAGGCATTCAGGCACATATTCGAGCTACCGAATCTGGATATGTGCTTAAATTTTTCAAAAGAAAATAGTTTTTTAGAGTCACAAGAAAATGGCTCGAAGATAATACAAGAGTTCATTTCGCCAACTTCTAAGGTTCCTTCTGATCTTTCCTCTCTAGATATTACTTTGTTTATAGAGTTGTTTAGAGAATTTTGTTAGCTATGTGCCCGTCTAATGGGCCAAGAACTATGGCTAGTGTCCCAATATCCATTCTCTATGTGCTCCATTATTCATATATAAAAAATTGTGTATTCAACTAGGCTAATCTTGTTTCAAATGAATTGGCTTTTTAATCAGTGAATTTGTTCAAAAGTGGTAGATTATTTATGATTGTGTATCTCATAACAACCCTCATCTTCAGTAATGTCTTTGATGACATTCCACATAAACCTAAATTCAATTTTAACGAAGAATCGATGCAATTCTATTATTCCATATTATGGAGGTAGGAAGCTACTTCAATTTTTTTTTCTAATTCAAGATATTTTTTTAAAGCAAGTTATTTTCATGATAAGTGGACAAGGGTCCCATTGAATATATAGAAAATCGCAAGTTTTTCTTTCGGGAAAAGGGATATATGAAGAAAGATTAAATAATGTGATTATTTGAGTTTATTTCGATGTAAACCACTATTGCTTCCAAGAATTGTTATAGGCAAGTATTTTGTTGTCGAAGTCCGTAGGAAATACTAATATTAGAAAATTAAGTTTGAATAGAAAAAGAAAAAAAAATATTTCTTTGTCATTTATCGTTGGACAAGTAACCATGAAGAATGGAAGTCACCTTACAAAGCTTGTGAATTATTTTCATTGTTTTAATTTAAAAGAAGTTGAATATTGGTGAGACGTTGATCTAGAAGACCTATTTATTGCACAACTAGGTGTTATTAAATGCGAGAGCTTGTTACAAGATAGTTTGCAAATTAAATCAAAAAAGAGTCACATTTCTCCAAGAAATAACCAAGAACTGAAAATGAGTACTAGAGAAATTTTTGAAGAAGAGAGCATCAACACTGAAACAAAGTGCAAACAAAGAGGTGGAAACCATGTGCAATCTTCATCTTGCACATTCGAAACTCATTCATCTTCATCTTCAAGTGAAAGAAAATGAAAAGATACTGAAAGTGAAAAGCTAATTCATTGTCAACTAGTAGCTGGTAGGCATGACAAGGAGCCTCATCAAACATTTATTCCAGGAAAAATGCACATGACTGAATTGGAAAAATCAAAAAGTCCCCTGAAAATAGGAAGCAATGAAGAAGTTATCAATGTGGAAATTGGAAGTGGTCTGCTATATGATTAGGTCAATACTTATTTGAAAGAAAATCAGAAAATAATGGAGCGAATTTCCAAATAAGTTTCTAGTTTCGATGATCACTTTGTCACTTTTCAAGATGCAAATTATAACAGGGATAGTAAAAAATTGAAAATTGGAAAAGTAAGGATGCACAGTAAGAAAGTTATTGATAAGTAGAAATAAAATGTTCATATGTATAGAATTGTAGCCAACGGTCTTATGAGATTCCATAAATCTACTCATAATGAACTTGCAGTGTCTATTGAGCAATGGGAAGTAGAGAATCTGGTACTGAAAGAAACAATAGAAGAGTTGGAAAATGATTTAAATATGGGTCCTTTATTGATGACTTCAATCGCTATACGAACATTTTGATCTGCAATTCCCATTGTTATCACATCTCTTGGATCTATTAAAGCTCTAAAACTCCTTAATGCAATTAAATGTCATATTGTCACTAGTATATGCCAAAGTTTAGAAATCATTGAACATGCATGGTAAAATATTTCTAAACTGGTATGGTTAGAATAGGAAATCAACTCATTTCTCGATTTGGTGAGAAGTAATATTAACAAAGACAAGTGTTTCGTTAACAATGACTTACTTGCTTTTAGTCAAAGGCTTGAATTGTTGTCTGATCTGGACAAAAATAATAGATAACTACCAAATGCTAATTGAATGAGGAAAATCAAAGCTGGTTGATCCAAATAATCGGTACACTAGAAAGCATTATTTTTCAATGTGAAAGCTTAAAGAATAGAAGAAGTGATGTGTTTTTATAGGCCACACAAATTGTTCAAGATCTATATGGCCCTCGCATCATACGAAATTATGAATTGAACACAAAATATACACTAACATTTGAATCATAAAATCTAAAAGAGACAACGGAAAAACAGTTTGATGATATAACTAATTTTACTTCAAAAGAAATTAGCAAATGGCTAGTTGCCTTTGTTAGTATTAATAACGATAATTTTTTCTTAGTTTATCAATTACAACAAGAGGCCATGGTATATATTCAATCAACATGTTGGTCTAGAGATTACAATCATTCCAATGAAACAATTTATTGAAGCTACATTGAAAACACCGGTTCAACAGGTCATGGATGTGAAAGATAGCTGATAGTGAAACAATTAGCGTATATGCTTTCACATATTGTAAGTGTCCTTAAATCTTCACATATTATTTTTTTTTTTACTATTCTCAGTGATTGATATTTGATAATTTTATTAATGTCACCTAATCTAGTTGCTCAATGCAGTTCTTTGTTTTCTTTTGTAGTTCTCTCTTTCAAAGTTATGGTTCATGGGAGTCGAATCTCAATTCCCATTGGGATGAACTCATTTACTTTTATGGAATGCAGGATAAGGTAGCTAAAGAGACGATGCCATAATAGCATTGTGAATGAGCTAATTAACTGAGGCATTGAGCATTTTCATTACCGATATAAGTGATTCCCGCTGAGAATCAGATGTCTTAATTCTTTGCATAAAATCTTGTATGGATATGTATTTTGTGTATTTATTTTAATCATAGTTATGATGATTGAAATTTGAAACTCGATATAGTTCTTGTTACTATGATTGTATTTCTTAATGTTAGAGACTTATGCTTTGAGCTCTTGTATTATGACATGGCAACATATATACCAGCAACATAGAATAGAAATCCGGTTAAGAATGTTAAGTCCATATAATACTAGTGTAGCCCCCTTATTGTTATTGTTAGTGTAACCCCCTTATTGTTATTGTTGTGCCCATGTAGCCCCCATATTGTTATTTTTGTGCCCCATAGAATCCCATTACTTTTATTGTTTTGCCCTTATATTATTATTGTTATGTAGGCTTTGATTATATTGTGACCCCTTAGACTCCTATATATACCAAGAAGGTCTTGTCATTTTAATCATCCAAGAATTGTTCATTTATGTGATGTAAAGGAGGTTTCCCCCTCAAAGATGTTAATTTTCAAGTTTTTTATATATCTTTTCTTCTATTTTTTGATATGGTTGCATAACATTTGGTATCATAGCTTCGGATTCTAGGGTTTCGCAACTTCAAATAGGTCATATTGGAATTTTCGTTATAAATTGTTTTCTACGATGATTGAGAAGCTGACATTTTGACCACGTGGAACCAAAATATTGGTGAACTTTTTGTAAAAATTTCAAATATTTTTTTCTATATTTTCTAAGATATGGTTCAAAGAATTTATGGTTTATGCATGCTCTAAAATTCATTTTCAAACAAGTGGCCTAGGGAAAATCGAAATAACTTTCTCTTCGAGCATTAGATTTGAATTTCATAAAAAGTAACCAAAATTTTATGGACTATAGTTTTTATTTTATAAAATTTAGGGTCGAAGGCTAAAGCAGTGACACGTGGCATCTTGTGCAAGTTCACTCTACTGAACCAGTCCATAATCAAGTCATCGTGGGTGATTTGGCATAACTTTATCATGAATATTCAAATCTTGGTATGACTTGTGGCATTGGAAAGAAGACTCAAACGAATACCACAAGACATAATTTCAAACCTTGGGAACCCGAAATTACAGATATACAATAGTTTCAAGATTGAGCTCCTAAAAGCAAGAAAAAGTGTGTATTTTTTAAAATTTTGCATAAATTTTGTTTGAAAAATCGTTTTGAAGTTATTCAAAGGCCATAGTGAAGCATAGATATCATTGTTTGAGTCAAAAATGCATCAAAAAAAAAATAGTTATGCCTAGTAAGCAACCAGAAATATCTACTGTGACGCATAAGGAAAATGAAGAAATGCAACATAATATATCAAAATTATGAGACCAAGTGCAACAAATTTCTATCTCGTAGAGAGTAACAAAAAATGAACTGAAAGCTAAGATGGATGGTTTAGAATAAAAAATAAAAGTCAACATTGAAGGTTTGAAGGATGGTTTAAAAGCAGACATGGGATTTTGTATAGACATGGACACAATGAATGTCAAGTTGGAAGGGTTGGGAAAGTTGTTGCAAGAAAGGCTTCATAGTGGTGACAAGGTAATCCAAGAAAATCATGATGATGACAAAAGTAAGATGAATTATGTTTTTAAAAACTCCAATGTTGGATTTAAGACCCACCGCATTCCAAAGATAGATATGAGGAAGTTTGATGGCAAGGATTGGTAACATGGATACTACAGATGAAGTAATTCTTTTATCTACATGATGTGTCACACACACAAAAGGTACACATTACATCTTTATATTTAGAACAAAATCAGTTTGTGTGGTATCAATGGTTTTATTCTCGTAAATCAATTGTCACTTGGAAAAATTTTACAGAAGAATTGGTAGCACATTATGAGGATACAAAGAGAAATACCTTCTTTAGGCAATTAATAAATCTCAAACAAATGGGTTCAATGGAATATCACATTGAGGACTTCCAACGATTGAATGTCAAGGTAAATGATGTTCCATAGGAACATGGGATTGATGTCTTCATAGGGACTCTAAAAGATAACATCCAACACAAGGTTAGTCTTTGGGAACCTAATTCAATGGAGAAGGCATTCAAGATGGAAAGAAAAGTTGAAAGAAAAATTATGGAAATAGGGAATTCTACCACTCACAACTATAAAGATGGAAGTGTTGATGCTCCTAGCCTCCCACAACCTACAAGATTGACATCACAATGATTGGAGGAAAAAGGAGACAAAGGGATTTGTTACAGTTGTGATAGCAAATACATTAAGGGTCATAAGTGTGTTGAGAAGAAATTATTTTACATAGATTGTGAATAGGAGGAAGAAAAGGAACAAGAAACATCAAAAGAAGAGGATATATACCAGGAAACAACCCCAAAGAAGGAAGAAATGAATCTGACCATATCTTGTAATGCATTGGCAGGAATTACCACTTCTCAAACTCTCAATATAGAAGGATATATCAAGAAGAAAAAGGTAATAGTGTTGATCAACTATGGTAGTACCCATAATTTTATTCATTGCAAGATAGCAAAATGAATTGAGTTCATTTCTATATCGAGCACCAGAGTGTCAAGTGATGGTTGAAAATGGAGGAACTATAAATTTCTAAGGGAAGTTTCATAATAGAAATCTAACCATGGGGTAATATGTATTGAATAGTTCAATTATTTGCATTCCAATGGGTGGTGTTGATGTTTTATTAGGATTCCAATGGCTACAATCTTTAGAGATCATAACTTTTAAATTTCAAGAACTTTTCTTCAAATTTTCTTGGGAAGGAAAGGAAATTGAATTAAGGGGCATCACAAGGAAACTGGGGAAGACAATCAGCGCTAATGGCATGACAAATATTTTGAAGAAATAAAAATGAGGCATAATTGCACAATTCAATCATCAAAATCACTTGTTTCTTTAGATATCCAAAGAACCTTGGACAATCATTCCAAGGTATTTAAGACTCCCAAAGGCCCCCCACCTATTCATGATCATGACCATGCTATTCACTTGATTCCAGGAAGCGTTCCTCCAAACATAAAACCTTACAAATATCCCTATTCCCAAAAGAGTGAAATTGAATGTATGGTTGCAGAAATGCTAGAGGCAGGTATAATTCAACCTAGCCAAAGTTCTTTCTCTTTTCCAGTAGTATTGGTACATAAGAAGGATGGATCATGGTGTATGTTTCTGGGTTATAGAGAGCTAAACAAGCTCACTATTAAAGATAAATTTCTCATTCCTGTCATTAGTGAATTGTTGGATGAATTACATGGAGCAAATACTTCACTACACTCGATCTTCAATCATAATATCATCAAATTAGAATGAATACCAAAGAAATTTTGGAAACAACATTCAAAACTCATGAAGGTCATTATGAATTCTTTGTCATGCATTTTGGCCTTACTAATGCACCTTCCACATTTCAAGGTTTAAAGAATTTCATTTTCAAGCCCACCCTTAGAAAATTTGTGTTAGTATTTTTTGATGATATACTAATCTGCAATAATTCTTGGAAGGATCATGTTCAACATGTTGACAAGGTGCTCAAAATATTGAAGGAGAAATAATTGCATGCAAAACATCCAAATGTTTCTTTAGGGTACAAGAGATGGAATATTTTGGTCATATTGTATCTCAAGAGGGCGTTAAGGTAGATCCTAACAAAATTAAATCCATTAAGGAATGGAAAATCTCCACAACCCTAAAGCATATTCAAGGATTTCATGGGTTGATATGGTATTATCGCAAGTTTGTTAAGAATTATGGGAAAATTGTAGCAACATTGTTGGCATTATGATGCATGTATTTTCCTTGATGGAAACTCAATTATAATAGAATTCACAGGTCAGTTCAAAGGTGACAGAATGAATACAATAGAATACCAGAATGAGAATGCTTGACAATTCAGAGGAATCATTTCAGAGGAATGATAAAGTTGGAAATTCAAGAACTATACACAAGTTTTGTTAAGCCAAGTCATGTATGCACGCGAGTTCAGTGAAGAAAAGTAACGTATGGTTTTTGTACCATGGTATTCTAAATACCAGGGGTCCTTAACATGGTATTGGCCCATAGTAATGAGCGCGACAATGAATATTGATCTCGTAAAAGATTACCACCGGCACTAATGTTGTTTTGACCAGCGATATTGGATGAGGGATAAAATATATAAAGAAATGAAGATCAAAGGGCTAAGTGTGCAAGTGAAAGAGTTTTTTTATGAATACTTCAATCTAAAGTATATTTGCATTGTAAGGGCTATAATTGTCACATTGCTCTAAAATAATTATGCACCTATGAATACAATGACGGATCAGGATCATGAGATATGAAATGTTTGTTCATTGTATGATATGTTCAAGGATTTACTTGATCTAAGTACCGATGCATGTTTTTATCTTTGATTATGATGATCTGGATCTTTCTAAAGTTCTGAAGAGCTACGCAATTTTAGGTCAAAATTTGCAGATCTATTCACTAGTTGGTTTCAGGAAAATTGTGTATACACGCGGGTTCACTTCTGCAAAGTTGTGTATATAAAGTGAGAAGTTTCTATTCATAAATGATTGATCAACTTGATTAGTGTTGTTGTTTCTCTTTTGTCTGTCAATGATTTCCTCATGTTGATCTAGGTTGATTGATAATGTCTGAAGTAGATCTGATTGAATGATGAAGTTGAATTTGGGTGTTAACTGGTTGATGAATGTTAAGATCAATTTTTTGTTGTGATTGAAGATCAGAGATAGTTCTGTGATTGGTTCAGAGTGTTGCAATAGATCTGAGTGTGATTCAGTGTTATTTTCAAAAATTACAGTGGTCAAATTTTCAGTTTTCAGTATGTTAAGATCTATACGCAGGTTTCTCTCCATAAAAGCACATATGAACATGGGTTTCCTTAAGTGAAGTAGCATATACAATTTGGCAAATGAATGATTAAGGTTGTAGTTGATTATGTGTGTTGATGCAGTATTCTAAGTTCAGTTCTATGTACTAGTTACAGTAATCTGACTATTCCAATTGATTGGTTAAGTTTTGATTATGTATCAATTGTTTGGGTTTCAATGATTGGTTGATTATGTGCGTCAAAGATTGATGATTGTTTTACAGTGATGATTGAGCATAAGTGTTGATATTAGATCCAGTCTAAAAATTTGATGAAACATGGTCCATGGATGTTGCTAAGGGTTGGAGCCTTCAGTGAGGAAATCGAAGCTTCCTACCAATAGTAGTTGGTGATCAAATCAGGGGGTTGGAGCTCCCTTCCAGTAAGATTTGGAGAATGAGTGAAGGTTGTAACCTTCAGCAAGTGGGTCCCTGCATACTAATATGAGTCTGCACCAGTACAAGAATGTAAGCATTATTTGATATTAATAAGTTTTGAAGACTGAGACGACAACAACGATGTTTTTCTCCCACATTGGGTTTCCACCTTAAAACATGGTGTTCTTGTGTGTTTACTTATGTGTGATACTTTATTCTATTTTTACTACACCTTTTTACTGCTTATCAAATCCCTGATAAATCTCTTACATTCTGGTTCAAATTTTAACAGACAAATAATTAATTGTTTTACAAAGTTTATTGGGAATACGCTAGTTGCTTTTACAACAGTGGCATACATACGCTAGTTGGGTTCAGTCAAGTTGCATATACATTTCAGAAAAGAAAAATTATTATTGTGAGTTTTTAAAATATTGATTTCACCCCCCCCCCCCCCCCCCCCCGGGTATTTTTTTCCCAACAAACATTTCTGAAGAAAGATGCATTTTTTGGACTCCATAAGCAACTAAGTCCTTCGAACATCTTAAAGAGGCAATTTGCCAAGCTCCAGTTTTAGCTACTCCAAATTTCACAAAAACCTTTATGGTGGAATGTGATGCATCAGGAAATGGAATTGGTGTTTTTTAATGCAAGAAGGAAGACCCATTGCTTTTGAAAGCCAACCAATCAAGGGAAAGTATTTACACAAACCTATTTATGAGAAGGAAATGTTCGCAATACTACATGCCCTGAAGAAATGGTGCCCTTACCTCATGGGAAGCCACTACAAGGTAAAAATAGATCATGATAGTCTTAAATATGTTTTGGAACAAATATTATATTCAAAAGAGTCGAAAAAATGGGTCACTAAGATGTTGCGTTATGACTTTGAAATCATCTGCAAAATGTTGGGTTGTGTTATATTCTTTCCACGACTAGCCCCAGTAGTTGAACCGGGGGGTTAGAGGGAGCGCGGAGCCCCCCCTAGTTGCGCCAATGTGCAGCAGGGCGGTCACAAGGGGGCAGCAGCCCCCCCTGTACGGGGGGTTTGAGGGGGGTGGTTAGCCCCCTTCTACGGGGTTTGGGGTAGCGCCTCGGGGGAAAATTGTTTTTGGAGCCATGGTTTTGTGCATGGTTTTCGCAAATGGTTTTGGGCGTGATGGTTTTCATTCCATGGTATTGGATGCTTTGGCATGTACATATGTATTGTAACATTGAAAGGAACATAATGAAAAATCAATCTGGTAGTCCCGGTTTTGGGATTCAGGGGTAAATCTCTGTGTTTATTTGTTTTATGTGTTATGCTCTTGCCTTTTTTTATTTTATATTTTTAGAATTCATATGCAGGTAATTTCTGTACAGGGTTAAAACCTACATTAAAAGGGGAAGCAAAATGTTGTTACAGATGCACTCTCAAGAAGGGATGAGGATGTGGAAGCATTGGTCTATGTGATTTCTATTATCTAACCTAACTGGATAACTGAAGAAAGGGGGAATGGAAGAATGATGAAGAGGTGTTGACACTCATTAAAAATTTGTAATAAGACCCTAGTACATCTAATACATTTATCTGAAAAATGACTCATTATGGTACAAAGATCACTTATATCTATGTAATAATTCCCAACTCAAACAAAAAATTCTTTTAGAATTGCACACCTCTGCTTTCGGAGGGCACTTAGGATTTTTAAAAATGTACCATAGGGTCAAGAAGGAGATTTTTTTGGATCGCATTAAATCTGATATTTAGAAGTTTGTGGCAGAATGTATGGTTTTCCAACAAAATAGAGTTGAGACAATTAAGGCCCCAGGTCTATTACAACCTTTAGCCATTCCAAGTCAGTTTTGGGAGGAGGTCTCAATGGATTTTATCATAGGTTTACCCAAGTCTGAAGGAAAGAGTGTCATCATGGTGGTAGTTGATATACTTACAAAGTATGCACACTTTTGTGCTTTCTCTCATCCTTCTAAAGCCAATACAGTTGCTACTGCATTTATGGAAACAATTCAAAAGTTGCACGGAAACACAAAGATTATTGTAAGTGACAGAGATCCCATTTTCACTGGAAATTTTTGGACGAAATTATTTTCTTGTCTTGGTACTCAATTATCTCATAACTCATCTTATCATCCTCAATCTAACGGGAAAACTGATATAGTGAACAAATGTTTAAAAGGGTATCTTCATTTCTTTGTATCTAATAAACAAAAAAAATGGGTCAAGTGGTTACCTCTGGATGAATGGTGGTATAACACTTCCTTCCATATTGTACCAAAAATGACCCCATTTATAGCACTTTATGGATATCATCCATTATTCATCACATCATCTTTAAGAGAAAACCATAAGGTTCAACCAGTGGAAGATCACATCGAGCATCAACGATAAGTTCTCCAACTCTTACATGATAACCCCACTCTGGCACAAAATCGAATGAAACAAAAGGAAAATCAACATTGCATTGAAAGAAGTTTTGTTTTAGGCTAATGGGTATTTTTACGGCTACAACCATACAAAAAAATGTCCCTCAAGCAAGTTAATAAGATAATAAATTATCACCCAAGTACTATGCTTGTTGCAAGGTGTTGCAAAATATTGGTAGTATGGAATACAAATTGGAGTTGCTTGCATCTTCCTGAGTATGCCCATTTTTCCATATTTTATGCTTAAAAAAGGTTATCAATGACAAGCTACCAGATCAAACAATATTTCCAGAACTTAACGAGGAAGGAAAACTCTAATGGATCCTAAATTAGTCGTGGAAATAAGAACCCAACAGCTATGGAATTATCAATTTCAGAGTATCTCATTAAGTGAAAGAACTTACCCGCTGAAGCATCCATAACTACTCAAGCGTTGAGGAGAGCGGCATGTTAGTCCCTATAATACTAGTGTAGCCCCATTATTTTTATTATTGTGCCCATGTAGAAACCCATCATTGTTACCATTGTGCCCTTACATTATTATTTTTATGTAGGATCTGATTATATTGTGACCCTTCAAACTCCTATATATACCAAGAAGGCCATGTCATTTGAATCATCCAATAATTGTTCATTTATGTGATGTAAAGGAGGTTACTCCCTTAAAGAGGCTAATTTTCAAGTCATTGATCTATATTTTCTTATGTTTTATGATCTGGTTGCATAACAAATATTTTTTTTATTTTCAAGTAGTTATGTTTTCTATGAAACTTGAATAATGTTGATTGTATTAATATTTTAAATTTGTATGGAGTTTATCACTCCAGGAAAGGCTTTTATTATGCTTTCCCTGTATCTCCCTATTCTACATAATGGAAGCTTTTTACTTTATTTTGAAATGAAATTGATATATGATTTTATGTGATTTCGATTTCGATTTGATTTCAACTCGTCTTGTGCAAGACTACACAACCTTTAATCAATTAATTAGCAGTGGATATTTGTGCAAAGAGATTTCATTATGCGGGAAGATTTCATTGTGTTTATATATTTCATAATAAAATGAACGAAGATTCTATTGCACATATTGCTTTCGGCACATTCTTCCATAATAGGGTAATGCATTACGCATAGTGAAATCTTTGTTGAAGGAAGTTTGTTGTCCCTCTGCGCTCCATACAATTAAAACATTGACTGACCTATTGCATATTTAAAGTTTTCACATCTCTGCACTTTCCTATAATTATAAGTCATATTGTTGAGCGGATACATGTGCAAATTCTGGAGGTGTCAATAAAACCTATATGCGGAGATAAGAAAAAGTGTATGATTGCTTCGTACAATAAAACGTTTGACTCCACTTATGCATTCCGCACTAGGCTCATGTTAACATTAGGCTATTAGAAACAAATATGAACAATAGACTATTAATAAACATCAACATTGGACATGTTGCGGTCTCAAACTTGAATGGAGCTTCCCGTTGTGTGGAGAAGACTTGTCTCCTAGAACAAGAGGAAGTTTTCCTCCTTACAACACCGAGAACTCGTCGCCGTGTCAGACAACCTTGCTAAGTGATAAGCATTTTTTCGTATATATTAAATTATGTTCCCAATGAATCCTTCTTGACAGTGTGAATGAAATTGTGCACTTCAGAAGTAAAAAAAAAATTAATTAATACTTTTATCATGATTATATGTAACAGCCCTAGTGAAAAATCCATGTAATAAAGTTAGTAAAGGAAAAATAATAACAAAGATCATGGGATACGTATTCTAAGATAAATGTTAGGAAAAAACATAGTGATGGGGATCACTTGCGATTAATTAATGGCTACAGAAATGGAAAAAGGCAATGGAAAATGCTTTGGAAAGCTATGAGGCATTTATTGGCATTTTATTTATGAAAATAGTGTTAAATAGGAGAAAAGGAAGGTGAAAGGTCACAGGTTGTATGTGAGGAGGAAAATGAAGGAAAATAATGGAAAAATGAAGAAAATAGCGGCCTCATTAATAGAAAGGCTTCTGAGGATCAGTTCATAGCCTTTTGTCAGTTTTAGCTTGGATCTCTCTCTTCTATTCTCTCCTTCTCATACTCTTGGACACTTAGATTTTTCTTGGAGCACTCTTGGAGGAGTGTGGCATACTTGGGATTTGGAACAAGGAGGAAAAGGAAAAGTAGAAAATTGCAAGAGGACATCGGGATCATTAGTTACATCAGGAATTTTCTTGCAGGTACCAAGTTGCATGTATGGTTTCCTTGTTAGTTTCAGCATGCATGGTACATGCATTTGGTTTCTTGGTTATGATCTATCATTAGCATGGAGGATTTCCTAGAATGACAATGGTTTTTCCTAGCCTTTCCATTTCTTGGATAGCCATGGTGTTGTGGGTTTATTTCTTCTTGTTTTCTGGTTGGTTCTCATGCTCCTTATGGCCATGGGTTGAGTTAATAGTTCTTAGAGCCTTGGTTGGACAAACGCTCTAGAAGCCCTGTAACATCTTGGGTTGAGTTACTGGTCATGGAAGCCTTAGTTGGACAAACACTCTGGAGCCCTTGGTGGGTTGAGTTACTAGTACTGGAATCCCTGGTTAGAAAAATGCTCTAGAGCCCAACAACAGTTTTGAGTTGAGTTACTGGTCCTAGAATCCCTGGTTGGAACAAACGCTCTAAAGCCCTGGACAACTTGGGTAGAGACTGATCTGGTGATGGTTATTGATGTATGATCGTGAGGTGCAATCATTGGTTGATGGTTGAGGTGGTTTGGCCTCTGGAATCTCTAGTTTGGTTTTGTTTGAGTTGTTTCATGAGATCCCACATTCATGCTGGGAATATGGCGTGGGGATGATTGGCTGAAAGAGAGATTTGATTCATCCCAATCTATGGTCGGGTGGTACATGGAAGTCCCTAACTTGGTTGGGTTTGCATGTGTTAATAAGAGCTCATTTTCCTTGGTATTTTCATGAGCAAATGTGCTTGTCATTATGTGGCTTTAATAGTTGTTTCATCATTGATATATCATTGGTTATTTTATAGTTATGAGCATGTTTTATGATCATCTTAATGTATGGATCTAATCATATTTTTTTTAGTATATGAAATAATAATGAATGAATGACCTCATAGATAACAATGCAGTTATTGGGAGGATATATTAATCCTCCTTTAAAATTCTCATCTAAGTATGAGATCCCTATGTTCAGATCTATTGTTATGACTTGTAGATTTCATATTTACGATATGTTTGACGAAATGTCTATCATGTCTAGTAGGGTTTAGATTAATTCCTTGGTTAAATATTTGCATTAGTAACCTTATCCCAGTGTTAATTATATTTTCTAGAAGTTTCAAGAAGTTATAGGCAATGCCCTGAGCCCTGGCCCTGAAAAAGTGGCACAAAATCTGGGGTCGTTGGCACAAAACTGCCTAAAAAAGGCTTCAATCGCATGCATGCCTTTCTGTGCGAGCGACTGGAGAGTCTCAGTCACATGCATGGCTTGTCATGGAAGTGATTAGGGGTCTAGATTAGAAAAACATCAAGTTGTCTCAGGGGTTGGGCACCTGAAAGGGTTGGTTGTCTCTTGAAGGTTCTGTGGCTCCTAAGGAAGGTCAAATTGGTCTTGTCTTATTAGTTCTACTTCCTTAACTATACTTAGGGACTTGAAACATATCATAGTAACTCTTCGTCACATGTTTACCCCAGTGGACCAATTAGCTTGGGTAAATGTGGGAGGACGATGTTACATTATCAAGTTTCCTCGAGAGGGATAAGTAGTGTACAGAGCATTGCTAGTGTGAACAAGCAATGTGCAAAGCCTTAATTGTGTGTAGCTTTGCACACAAGAAAAGTTATCCGCAAAAAAAGATCTGCACAAGTGTAGCAAATCTTTTTATGAAATCAATTGAAGCTTTTTAAAACTCCTAGCTATTATAATGCAGACATGGTCATCCTATATTTCTACACAACAATTTCTTTACACACTAGTAGAATTGATAGCAGAATCAAAACTAGCGAGAATTAGACGCTTTCATGAAAATCCATATTGGAGGACTTCGCACAAACAAAAAGGTAATGATCTCTTTGATTCATTGTAACAACATTGCCTAAAAATTGGATGGACCTTTAAACTACAATTTAGTGTATTGTGCTCCTGGAAAAAAGAGAATAATTCACTTAGTCTCCAAGGCATATTGTTGAAGGGCTCTATGTGTGGATGTTGTGACAAGATATGACTTGTGCACTTTGTACAACGAAAATGTTGTTTTCTTTTATGCATTGCAACCTTAGTATCTAATATCAAATGAAGTTTCCTTTTAAATATTAACTATGTTCAGTAGAATGTATAAATCCAAACAATGTATGAATGTGCACTTCCGCATTGCGTACAATGTATCAAAAAATCTTTATGTTCTGATATAATTCTAAGAGTTGGCACCAATTTCTTATGATACGATGGGTGTGGAGCACATGCATGACACATTGTACGTATGGGTCGGGTGTTGGGCTAATTGGTTGGACGAAATGGACCCGTGGGCGTTGTGTAGAGTGCATAATGAAACATAATAATAACATATTAACATTAATAATTTAACATTAATTTTATCTGTTCCAAATAAAGTTCCCCATGCAACTCCCGTTCTCCCGCACATACCCCATCCTCCGCACAGTCAAAGCTCCGCATAATGAAACACAATAATATTAATTTGAAATTTGTTCATAGTTAAATTAATTAAAGTTCACTATACATCCCCATTCTCCCGTACATACCTCATCCTTTGGACATCCTTTATTCCACAGAGATTCATAGCTCTATAAAATCATAGCTCTATGCAACTTCTCTCTGGAACAACTAAATGTGTGAAGGTTTCAACTACAAACAAGCGTAAAATTAATTTCATCGTTGCGTAATATAGTTCTCTCTCCTCACAATGAAACATAATAATAACAGATTGACATTAATAGTTTAACATTAATTTCGCACCTGATATAGAATCACAAAACAAATGAATCACAATGTACCTCATATAGATATTGTAAAATTTGTACCTATTTTTTGAAAATAGTTGATGTGCATGATTCTTATGCTAACAAGCAAAATGCAAAATTATCATAACATACTATCGATTTCGACAACTATGGGAGAAACCATTCATAACAATTCCTCCCTTGAGAACTATTCCAATATGTGGTGGCAACATGCATGACAAAAAGAATGCATGATCAACACCTAGCCAATGCAACTACAAACACGTTACTTGTTAAAATTATGTCACAAAAGCTTCATAAAACTTAGACCTTTTGATTTTTTATTTGAGCTGGAGAACAAGAGTGTGCAATAAAAAACACAATCTTTTTGTGGCAAAGTTTTTAACCTCCACGTTCACTCTCCCCCCACATAGTTCTCTAGCACACTTTCCTTCCGCACAATATTGATTTTTAAACGATCGAAGCCACTTAATATCAATCACTCTACACAATGCATAATGTGGTTTCATATTTATTTAATTTTGCATGTTTCTATGATTCAAGGTACACATGTATATGACATGTCTTGTGTAACATGTCTCACACAAAAAATAGTTACATGTGGTCATTCTACATGAAAACGAGAAATATAGAGTTAGACGACATTGAGAACGCCATTGATTAAGAAGGTAATTTTTAAGTATAGAGCAAGAATGGCTAGCAAAATGGTCTTTTCAAAATGCACTTAGAAGTTGGGAATATTGTTTGAGATTATGTTTCTTACATGAACTTTTATCTCTGAAGTCAGCGTTCCATAAAATCACATCTTCAGCTTTCAACTAAGCTTTAATGGCATCTCTAAATATAGAATGAAAACTACGAAATCTTGAACATAAAGCAACCTAGTATGATATTTCTTGTTATCGATAGCTAATACAGTTTTGAAATGTTGTTTAAACCCAATTGAAAATCGAGAATCTACTTTGCAAGAAATCATAGATATGAAAGATATTTAACACTTCAACATTCACGATTTTCCCTTTCCGTAGAGTGAAAGCTCTGTGCACGAGCATTTGTTACTCCTTAATAGTTATATGGACCTGTAGGTCCTTAACGGGGTAAGGACACATTTCTTCAATTAGTGCTTTGACACGTATTTATAGTACATTTATTTTTTGTTATTTCATTTAATTTTTTTTTCATTTTAAAATTTTATAGATTTAGTTATTCGGAAGAGGAATTGCATAGATCTCTGAATCTGCATGGAATGAAGGATCTGCAAAGGATGTAGATGAAAAGATGACTTTATTCTCTGCAAAGTTGCCATTGCATAAGCTCACACCTTTGATTTTTAATTGGGTATGAATGGCATCTCTAGATATCATATAAAAAGAACAAAATGTTGAACACAAAGCAATGAGTGCTAATACAGATTAGAAATGGGAAAGAAAGTTGAAAATCTAAGAAACCTGCTTTTTTCATCAAGTGGAATATGCATGGTAAAATATATTATATTGTTTATATAAACATAGATAAAGAACAAGAAATAAAAAGACATTTGATTTCATGTTACTAAGCCTTTGTTTTCTATATCAATTTTACAGTACTTCTAAGGATACTTGACATTGATTAGTGTATATACAAATCCATTCAAGATTGTATGTGTGAAATGCAATACTCCAATTACAAGTGATAAAACTATGGATAAAACTATGTTTTATACCACTGCTTGAAAGAAGGACTCTGACTTCCTTTATTTCCATAGGTTAAATTGTATCATACATGCAAATGACAGGACTAAAATATAGTTTATTCTAAGAGGCATGGAACTAGAAAAATTATTACCTACACTATGAAAAATTTCTTATGAGCAATATTGTATAGACAATTTAGATGTTATTGATATTTTTCCAATTTCGAGACACATGGCACATTTACAATAAACCATAAAAACGTAGTTTCACGTATACAATGATGGTTTTCTTTGCTTACATTGTTAATCAATCTAGTAATGACACAATTCTTGTTACTTGGATTATCAAGCATCCTAACATTGCCTTCAAGTTTTTGGTTCAAGAATTACACTATTTTCGAAAAACTTTTCGTTTTACTTGATGATTGGGATATGATTTCACATTATGAAGCAATATACCATACTTATGAGAACAAGATTAACAATTCAATCATTAGAGAAAACAAGGTGATTGCTTCTACTAATGCAAATGTGAGTATGACATTGTACAAGAACATATTTCAATAAACTATTTTGTTAAGGTTATATGTTTTGTACTATGTTATCTCGTCTTTTCTTTCTTGCAATCTCATTTCTTACATTGCTATATTGGTTTATCAAATTTGCGTTAGAGAAATTTTGAGGTAAAAAATGAGCCTCAAATTAAAAATGAACAAAAAAAATCAACTTTATAAGAACCAATAGGATTCAATATGATTGTGTCAACCATGGGAAACGATTCACCATTTTTGGAGTAAAAGGATAAAAACATAAAAACATATATAAATAAAAACAACTTTTTCAACTCATATTTTCAACTTATATCCCTATGATTTTATTCAAATTTCAAGCGGGAGCACTCAATGGATGCAAAATTTAATTTTGCATCCAAGGAGTACCCATGTTGCATATTTTATATGGACCCTACTACACAAAAAATGTGAAATACATGAATAAACGTTATTGCAATCATATTTTCCATGTATTTCACATTTTTCATGTAGTAGTGTTCATCAAAAGTATGCAACATGGGTATTCCTTGGAAGCAAAATTAAATTTTTCATCCAATGAGTGATCTCGCTCGAAATTTGAGTAAAATCATATGGAGATAAGTTGAAAATACGAGTTGAAAAAATAGTTTTTTTCTTTTTTCCCTCCAAACCTTGATGAGATAATCTAATATTATTTTATTATTTCCATTATTACTTTATAATATTCCTTAGGAGGCGCATTTTAGACCTAAAATTTTGTTTAATGCAAGTTATATAACTAATCAAACAATACTACAAGTTGGTTAAATGATAGTTTGCAGCTTGATTAATCATTTTCCGGTGACATTGTTATTAATTAATGGACTTTACAATCATGGTTTTATTTGTTTACATTGTCAACCAATCCAGTATTCTTTCTATTAAAAATATTATTTCATGCTAGATTTAAACAAATATCTAAATAAATCATCATCATACAAAGTTGAAATGAATTTCTAAATCGAATAAGCAAGGTTACGATATAACTTATAAAATATGTTGCGTTTATACATATGTGTGTAATCCAGAATAGTAAGTTATGTTTTTTTTTTCTTTTACTATGTCGAGAATATTACAATGCATAGCCTTTAGCATTTACAAAATTTCAAAATTGGTTGAGAAAATAGCAAAATTTGGTAACGATTTCTTTAATAATTAACCATTATTTATGGACATTAACGCTTCTAGTGATTATGTTGCGAGAATGGAGATTTGATTACTTTGTTCATGTTTTTCAAGGGCTCTTCTGACAACGTTCTTACAATATCTAGTTCATCTTCGAGTCACCTAAGCATTTACTGAAGTTCAAGTATCTTTTTTCCCCAAGAAAAAATCATAACTTTCATTAATATGTCTGAAAATTACATGATGTAGATGCTTCACAGAAAGCATATATCAAAATCTGGTGGCAAGCCACATATTGAAAAAGAGTTTGTTACATCACTGTAACTTATCCCATGATAAATATACAAACGATAAGCTAAATACATAAGTCTGAAGTAAGAACAAAGATCTATCATAAATCTGTTAGGATATTCCGACACATAGGAAATAGTTAAATATAACTTGGTCTAGTGTAGAGTTAGGTAAAGTTTGTTTCTTTACTATGTACATTTGTAACTTACAATCCGGTTGTCACGATATGTTCTAGACATGAAGTGATCCGACGGTTCATTCTCTCCTCGGTATTACCAACACTTGATCCATGGCTTAACACCCGATTGGTCCATGATCTCTATTTAAAGAGCATGAAAGGTCATTTGTAGGGTGACCATTTGTGAGAGAATCTTATGTAAATTTTCTTTCTTTTATTAATAAATTGCCTGAAGTGGCCACGTTGGCTCAAGCCGTGGACTGTTTCCCACTTTGAGGGTTTTAACCACAGCAAAAATACTGGTGTATTGATCTGTGATCTATTTGTGAGTGGTGTCCTTTTGGTTTTCTATCTGAGGAACTTACCCTGTAAATTCCTACATGATATCAAAGCCAGGTTGAGGGCCGCATCCGTTGGTGACCCAAATCTGAAGCCGATACAACTACATCCGACTGTCGTTTCCTAGATCTATTGTTTCTTACTACTTTCAGGCCGAGAGGACTGCTCTATTATGTTAGGACCATCTGTTCCAGTGAGGAACCCCTTTCTTTTCATGTGAAAAGGTTTCCGGTAGTACTAGCTACGTCATTTTTAAGATCTGGAGGTATACAGTATTTATTTGCAGTTTTAATTATTCATCTCTCTGTTTATTTCGGTTTATTTAGCTCTCTTTTTTTATTACCAGATCTATACCTTTCATTTTTGAGTATGCTCTTTGCCCCATGACTTTGTGCGATCTGGGCAAATCAGAAACAGAAAGGAAGAATTTTTCTCATGTGTATGCTCTTTTCCACTGCACTTAGTGTGATCTTGGAAAATCAGAAACATTGAGAAAAATATTTAGTTTCCGGCAAAAGGTAACCGCAAGTCGTAAGGTTTGGTTTTTTTTGCATGTCCATGTTGGGTTGTGTGGTTTTTTGTTTTGTAAGCAAAAAGAATTTTTTCAAGTAAGCATGCACCCCAAAGCTTTAGTAACTAAAAAAAAACTCTTCCTATTTTCAAAAAATTACTAACCTTTTAAACTAGCTCACTTGGTCCAAACATACTTTATGAGAATAGAGGTCTTGGGTTCAAGTGTTTCTTTTTGTTGAGTTACTTTTTCAAAAAGCACATGTAACTTATGTTTTAAAGTTACTTTCTGTAAAAGAGTTCTCACCCATTTTAAAAAGTGAGTCACTTATAATTCTAAAGTCTCTTTTATCTTTTATTTAAGTTACAATTTAGTGAGTAGCTCATAAAAAAATTTAAAAAATAAAAAAATCTTCCTCTTTTCCAAAAATTACTAATTTTTTAAACTAGCTCACTTGGTCCAAAGTTACTTTATGAGAATAAAGGTCTTAGGTTCAAGTCTTTCTTTTAGTTGAGTTACTTTTTCAAAAAACACATGTAACTTATGTTTTAAAGTTACTTTATGTAAAAATGTTCGCACCCATTATAAAAAGTGAGTCACTTATAATTCTAAAGTCTCTTTATCTTTTATTTAAGTTACAATTTAATAAGTACCTCATAACAAAAAACAAAAAACCCTTCCTCTTTTCCAAAAATTACTAACCTTTTAAACTAGTTCACTTAGTCCAAAGTTACTTTATGAGAATGGAGGTCTTGGGTTCAAGTCTTTCTTTTTTGTTGAGTTACTTTTTCAAAAAACACATGTAACTTATGTTTTAAAGTTACTTTATGTAAAAGTGTTCTCACCCATTATAAAAAGTGAGTCACTTATAATTCTAAAGTCTCTTTATCTTTTATTTAAGTTACAATTTAGTGAGTAGCTCATAATGTACCATTGTAAAAGTGACTTTCACTTATTTATAAAAGTGAGTCACATAAAATCATTTTTTTAAGTGAGCTAAATATAGCATTATCAATCACTTCCGCACATTCATGCACTTTGTTGGCATCTTCAACAACTTTTCTTCAAAAAGTCATAACTTCATCCGGAAGTCGCTTTCAGAGCTGTTTTTTTTAATCAGCCTAATTTTTTGAGATCTTTCCATTGGAACACTTAGTTTTAGCATCTACAGCTTCAATTTATGTTAAAATAGAAATTCCATGCCAAATTATTCTTGACAACACCAACTCTTTCCAATGGTGGTCCTACATTATGGATTTACCTAAAAGTAAAGGTCTTTACATAATAGCCTCAGGCCAAGAAACTAAACCTAAAGATGAAGATAAGGCAGCCAAATGGGAAAATAGGCAAGATCAAGCACGTGGGTTGATAGGGATGTCTATTTCTCCAGACCTTAGATTCCATATCGCAGAACTTGATACCCCTAATGAAGCAATGAAACAACTCACTAAAGTTTTTGGAATTAAAAATGAAATTAGAGCCCATCAACTCGAAAATGAGTTGCTTACGTTGGACCCGAATAATTTTTCTTCCATTGAAGATTTTTTGTCCAAGTTCAAGACCCTTAGACTTCTCTTGGAATGTGTTAAGGTTAAGAAAGAAAATGGTAGCCTTATCTATTGCATTCTTACTAAGTTGGGACCAGCCTACTCTGTGTTTGTTTCCACCTTCCATTCTACTAGAGAAGCATTTATTTCTCAAGGACAATACTACAAGTACCCCTCTTTTGATGTCTTTTGTGATTCTTTAATAAGAGAACAAGAAAAACGCTTACATCTTGGTCTTCTTAATCTTGGAAACTCTTCTGAGAAAGCCTTGGCCGCCCAGCAGCAACCAAATTTAAATAATCCTAAGAAGATGTATCATGAAAAGAATGGTCCTAAACAAAGACATGGTGTTTGTTCCGGATGTGTACTCAGAAAACATCATCTGGATAGTTTTGAAAAACGTGCATCTTGGCACGCCTCATCCCCTTTACATCTTGTGTATAGTGATTTATGTGGTCCACTTCCAATTGTTTCATTCTCTGGCTATAAGTATTTCTTACCTTTCATTGATGATTTCTCCAAACGCACTTGGGTATACTTCTTAAAACTCAAGAGTGAAGTATTTAACATGTTCTTGGCCTTTAAGGCCTTTTTTGAAAAACAATCTGGACATCAAATTCTTAAGCTAAGATCTGATAATGGCAGAGAATATGTTAACAACAAATTCATCAACTTTTGCACTAAGAATGGAATTCAAATGCAGCATACTGTTCCATATACTCCACAACAAAATGCTGTAGCTGAAAAGAAGAATCGCACCTTAAAGGAAATGGCTAATTGTATGCTTCAATCTAAGGGACTTAGTCTTAATTTTTGGGCAGAAGCAATTAACTGTGCAAATCACATAGTAAATCGCGCTCATACTAAGGTTTTAAAGAATATCACTCCAAAAGAAGCATGGAGATCAATTAAACCAGATGTAAGTCACTTTCATGTTTTTGGAAGTGGAGCATGTACCTATATTCCAAATGAGAAACATAAAGCTTTAGAACCTAATAGTGAAAAATGTATTTTTGTTGGATATTCTGAATATGTCAAAGGATATATACTTATTACACTTAATTCAAAAAATGTTATCATTAGAAGAAATGTAAAGTTTGTTGAAAATATATCAGCCCACAAGCCTAGTTCGGCAGATGTGCCACCTCTCTCTATCCCTTCTACTTCTGAAAATATTTCTTCTTCAGATGATGACAGCGAGGATGAAAATCCTCCCCCACCTTCTCAGGATCCTCCTTCATCTCCTCAGCTTCCAAAATGGGTCTGTGCTACTCAGGATGCAGCAGGTGCTCTTGCAGGTGATCCTCCAGATCAGAAACATACACATTCTTAGTTTGATAAAGCCTCTTCTTTACTAGCTCAAGCTTCAACAAATTATGATCCTAACACCTTTGAAGAAGCTTCATGCCATCCAAATTGGGACGCAGCTATGAATGAAGAATATCGTTCATTATTGGCAAATGATACATGGGATCTTGTTCCTCTTCTAAAGGGACAAAACTTGTTAGATGCAAATGGGTTTACAGAACCAAGTATGGACCAGATGTAAAAGTTGATAAGCATAAAGCTCGTCTTGTTGCTAAGGGCTTTTCACAAGTTGAAGGAATTGACTATACTAAAACCTTCTCGCCTGTTTCCAAAATGAACTTTATCTGCCTTGTTCTTTACCTTGCTGCCTCTTTCAAATGGGAAGTCTATCAGATGGATGTTAAATCTGCCTTCTTGAATGGGGACTTGCATGAAGAAATATATATGTAACAACCTACTAGCTTTATACAAACAGACTCTAGCCTTGTATGTTGGCTTAAGAAATCCCTTTATGGTCTCAAGAAAGCCCTTCAGGCTTGGAATGCCAAAATGGATCTTTCTTTTAGATACTGGCTTTTATAGGTGTCATTCTGACAATATTGTCTACACCAAGAAAAGTGGGTAAGTCTCTTATCATTCTTGTTATTTATGTTGATTATCTTATCCTTACTGGTAGTGATCCCAACCTTATAAACCATGTGAAGTCCAGCCTTAAAAAGAAGTTTGAAATGACAGACTTAGGACACTTGCATTATTTTCTTGGTCTTCAAGTCTTGCAATCCAAGGAAGGTATTTCCCTTTCCCGATCCAAGTATGCCTGTGATCTTCTACGCCACTTTCACATGGAAGACTGTAAGTCAGCTCCTTCTCACTTTCAGTCTAGAGCTAAACTTTCAGTCACTTGTACTTCCCCTGTAGTTGATGCTACCTTATACCGTGAGCTTGTAGGAAAACTTTTGTATCTGACCCATACCTGTCCTGACCTTTCCTTTGATGTTGGCCTTATTTCTTGATTTATGAAAAACCCACATGAAAGTCATTGGAAAGCAGCTAAAAGAATACTTCATTATGTTTGAGGTACAGTTCATTTTGGGATTCATTACAGTGCAAAAGCATCTCCTCTATTGGTTGGTTTCACTGATTCTGATTGGGCTGGTGACCCTGATGATCGGAAGTCTACTGCAGGTTATGTCTTCACTCTTGGTTTTGGACCTATTACATGGGCTTACAAGAAACAAAGCACCATTTCTCTTTCTTCAGCAGAAGTAGAGTATTGGCGCCTAGAAGCTGGTAAGGAATCCCTGTGGCTTCATCAGATCCTGTCAGAGTTAGGTTTTTAACAGCAATATCCGACTACACTTTGGTGTGATAATCAAAGTGCCATTCAATTATGCAAAGATCCAGTCCAACATCAGTGCAACAAACACATTGAACTACACATGCACTTCATCAGAAAGCTCATTCATGACCATGTTCTTGAAGTCCAATATTGTTCAACTAATGATCAAGTTGCAGACATCTTTACAAAGTCTCTCAGAGAGGTGAAGTTTACTAAACTTCGATTTATGGTTGGAGTTCAAGAAGTTGTCATTAAAGGAGGATAAGCTCTAAGGCCTCCTTCCTTCTCCTATTGTGTCATATTTATACATCCTTCAATCTTATCCCAAGTTTTTCTTAACGAGGGATGTTTGGATATTCCAACACATAGGAAATAGTTAAGTATAACTTGGTCTAGTGTAGAGTTAGGTAAAGTGTGTTGCTTTACTATGTACATTTGTAACTTACAATCTGACTGTCACAATATGTTCTAGACATGAAGTGATCCAGTAGTTCATTCTCTCCTCGGTATTACCAACACTTGATATGTGGCTTAACACCTGATTGGTCCATTATCTCTATTTAAAGAGCATGGATGCTCATTTGTAGGGTGACCGTTCATGAGAGAAGCTTATGTAAATTTTCTTTCTGTATTAATAAATTGCATGAATTGGCCGTGTTGGCTCAGGCCGTGCACTGTTTCCCTCTTTGAGGGTTTTAACCATGTCAAGAATACCATTGTATTGATCTGTGATCTATTTGCAAGCGGTGTCCTTTGGTGTTCTATCTGAGGAACTTACCCTATAAATTCCTACAAAATCCATAACCATCCCATAATCAAGTATGACCATCCCACTGTGAGTGTTGATCACCAAAACTTATGTGAAAGTACTGATAGAAATCATGTCCATTATGTTCCTGTATCATCTAGTGGTTGTATGGCTAGAGCATTGCCTCCTTGGAAAGTAGATCGGAAAGGTGGTTCCTCTCCCTATAAATATGATGACATGAAATGATATCAAATTGTGATTTTAATAATAAAAATTCATCCAATAGGTTCTTAAGTGTGTGTATGTGACATAAAGATTGTTGATTGAACCAATTGATTATAATTTTAGAATCTCCAAAACTCTAAAGGTGCTTGCATCCTTTTTCAAGTGAGAAAGAGAGAAGGTGTTTGAGGTTGGATAGTTCAGCAAAGTTGTTAGTGCCTTGTCCAAGCCCAATTTTTAATTTGAAGTGATGATCCTCTTGTAAATATAATATTGCACCTCCTCCACATCCATCATTTTGTGTAGATCCATCAAAATATGCCCATGGATAATATTTTCCAATGGTTTCTGCTATGATAGTTCTATGTGGACACTTGGGATCATCCTCAGGTATCATATGATAGAAGTTCCAGTGTCTTATCCACTAGCATTAAAATATCTTGACTAAGCATTAAGATATTGTGGCTGAGCATTAACATAACTTAGCTCTTTGATGTACCTCTTCCTTTGTGCTTATGACGTTGTTTTCTTGGTCCATTTGTTTGCTCTTGGTAACAAATTAAAAAAAAATTGACAAATTATATAGAAAATCCTGAAAACACTTAATAGTTTTAGGACAAACAAGGCAAGTCGGTTTCCTTTAACTTACTAACAAGTCTAAAAAAAAATAACAATGACAAATTTCTTTAATAGGTAATAGGCCTACATTTAATGTGTCAAAGGTGATAATTCATCTAAATCATGAATTAACATCTAAGTTTTGAAACAACATTTAACTATTATTGATTTGAATGGTATTCATTAACCAATAATCATCATTAATATGGATGGTATTGATTTGTCTGATATTTAATAAAAAAAGAATCTTGTGAAATATTTTACTTTAAATCATATATGTTTTACTTAAATTCCAACTTGACATAGTCCAATTAGTACTATTATGTTTCATGATTTATCAATTTTGCATGCTTTATAAATCAATATTGAGATATTATTTTATTAATATCCTAAATTGCATTTAATTTTTATTTTTTCCAAGGAAAAATGCATAATTTTGATTATATGAATAACAAAATTACATTTTGTACTGGCTAGAAGCAGCATCATCAAGTCAGAGACCAAATGATAAGCAGAGACATGCAGAAAAACAAGATAAAATACATGGTGGGGGAAGCTATGCTTTCCGCCCCTTCTTTTTCTCTACCCTGCGCCATTCCCCTTGGGATGGCGTTGAAGAGACAAGAGCAAGATGGTTTCCTGTCTCCAATTTGGTGTTGTCCTTGTCAGAGTCTGAGTTATCTGATGTGTGGAAGCGCTTGTTCCCACTGATGTCCCCCTCGTCAGGGATCAAGACGGCCTGCACCCTGTGATTCTTAGCTTCTGATTGGTCTTGTGGAGATCCCCCTTGTGTATCAGGTTCCATAGGAATCTGACTTTCCTCTTGTGGGGATGGTTCATCTGGAGCTTCTTCCTCCTCCTCTTCAGGTTTAGGTGGGGGGTATTGCCAACCTTTGGGTTTTTTCCCTAGATTCTTTTTCCTTCTGGTATCCTTTTTGGCTTCTGGGCACACATTGTGCAAATGCCCTATTTGTCTACAATTCCTACATCTAAAAGTTGTGTTCTCATAATCCAAGCTCTATGTCCAAATTCGCTTATTGTGAATTAATCGAATGTTGTCCAAAAGTCCTTTGCTGAGGTCTACCTCTACACATATGCGTGCATAGGTGAAAATCCTTTCCTCTATTCTTTGGGAGTCCTTTTTTATGAACTGTCCAAGGTTGTTGCCTATACCAGCCAGAACTTTGTCCTCCCAGAAATGAAGGGGGAGGTTGTGCATTCGGACCCAGACAGGCATTCTGGACACGACCATGGTGTTTGCGTCGAAATTGGGGAACCATGGAGTGGTAAACAGGCCAGTTGAACCCCAGAACCATGGTCCTTCCTATAGAATTTTGTCTCTAGCTTCAGGGGATGGGAATTTTACAGCAAAGAATCCTTTGGAGCAGAAGTGGATGTCGCAATCTAAGGACCAATTTGTTAAAATCCAGTGGAAAATCTCTACTGGTTTAGGCCAGAAACAGTTAAATCGACAAATAATTGCTAGAGATTCAAGGGAGGCACATTGCTCATCAGATTCTGGCATATCAATATTTAATTCTGGGTTGTTATTCAGCTGCTCCACTATATAGGGGTTTGGAGCATTTCTTGTCTGTTTGGATGGTTCAGAGGCTGTCTTTTTCCCCTGAAGAATGTGCTTGAAAGATAGGCCCTCATGAGCTTGCTTCTGTTTTGATCCTGAACCTAACTGTGTGCTGCCTCCCAACCCTGTTTTTCCCTTGGTTGCAGCCCCCCCACATAATCTCAGGTTGAGTATAATGGTGGAATCAGCATGTATGTGATACTCCTTCAGGGGTTGGTGGTCCTGTAGTATTTTTCCTTCAAACATCAAGATCTGTGAATGGCCAGGGTATCTGTGTTTCCCCATGATGCTTTGCTTCAGATCAAGAACTTTGTCTGTGTTTTTGACCCAGAGTAAACTAGAAGCCCCAGCAGGAGATTTTAAAAAGATTTGAAAGCAGTTTGGGCTTACCTGGTTCCCATGTTCCATCTGAATCTTCTAGAGCGAGGGGGCAGCTTCCTCTTTAGAAGCAGAGGTTATCCGTGCTACAGGGGGAAGAACATTCATCGCCAAAGGTCGGACAGAACAGAGTATGGTGGGTCTGTCCCACGCGCGTGATTGCCGAAAGTCCAGTCCTGTGTGGGGAGGGGCAATGTATCAGGCCGTCTGCCAACACAGGGTTCATTAGTGCAGTGATCTCATGGAGAATGAAAGGGCCGGCTTCCCAACAGTTGGGTTTCGAAATCTGGGGGAGCATTTGGTCAGAGTCCTTCCCCATAGTTGTAGACCCATCCTAGGTTCTCCGCATATCGCCTTGCAGCCTGCCAAGGACAAATGATAACCAAGCCCGGCCGACTGTGCAATCGCTGAGCAAAACCTCGACTGGGTTCGCCTCCTGAGTTTGAGTCCGTCCAAAGAATGAAGTCTGCCACAGTCGCCGAGGGGCCGCAAACTACAGGGTCGGCGGGCAGATATACCAGGATAAAATGGGGGCTCGTTCTGTGATGTGGTCGTGGGGAGGGTCGGAGAGAGTAACCGCATAGGCCCATGCCAGCCCTAGCCTCCAAAATAGGGGGTCTTCATGTTTGTTCTTCGAGCCCTTTAAGGAGACAAGAATCTCAGCTAAAACCAGGAATTTCTTCACTCTGATGAGGAACCCTAGCTCCATGATTCCCATCTTCTTTAGGATATTTGGGTTGTATCTTGGAGTGTTTTACTTTTCCAAAATGGTTCTCTATTTTTATTAACTAAAGATCTCTGGCCAATAAATAGAATTATTTTTCGTATTTACTCACTGAACGAACGTGTATTCAACACATTTAAACTTGCTTTGCTATTAACCAACTTTTAGTCTGCGAAAATCAAATTGATTTTAGATCTTAGATGTCAATTCGTGACTTAGATGCCTTATTACCTTTATCGCATTATCCAAACATTAAATGAACTTTGTTCACTCAAATAAGTGAATTAGGTAATAGTTTATAAATTCGTATGGTTTCTATCGTTTTTCGTTAAACTAAAAAATAGCATTCCAAAACTATTATAATATTTCTTGCACAATAAAAACTTTGATTATAAACTGTGCACTTAAACACCATAACAAAACTTTAAGGATCATTACATTGCCAAAAAACCATTATGCTTTGAACATCACTAGAAAGCTAAGACTCAATAACACCATTCATCTCCATGTTGCACTTTCATATAGGCACAACATAATAGAAATGAGTCTCAAACTATTTCTATTGAAAATGCAACAAGAAAATTCCTAATTTAGTTTTCCCTTGAATTAAATTAGAAGAAAAATTGTAATTCCACATCACAAGACAACTTATAAAAGTTAACTAAGTTAATTTGACTTAGTTGGCTCATTTAATTCTAGTTGAGGGTCTAACTTGAGTCATGTAGAGTGTCTCCTACTTTATAGGAGCCTTGGTTGAGTTTATTTTGAATTGTAATTAATTAATTTAGTCTAACTGAGTTAAACTTAGTTAAACTAATTCCAAATGATGGAGAAACTTGTAGGAGGTTTAATAGTGAGGTGTTGCTTCATATGTTCAACCAATTAATTGATGATCCAATCATAAATAACTCATGCATGACAGATATGAGTGTTACCCAGTTGAGATTGGAGTTCAATGTTTGTGTACTATCAATTGTATAATCATCCAAATTGTACAGGTGGTGGATGCAGTCAGAGGAAGGCCTATTATGGATTCTGTAATTCCGATTGAGGAATTTCTCTAATTAATAGGGGTTAATTCCCAAGGAAATGGCGCAAGGAAATAGGGACTTGGGAAAGAAGAAAAATGGTTAAGTATTGGCCTAGGCTTTTCTAGAAAGAAATGAGACATATAGAGATAGTGCAGAGGTTGCTTGGGCTTGAGCAAAGCATTGTAATCTTCTCATATTTTCTGACTAATGCAAAATATATATATATATATATATATATATATATATATATAGCAGGGGTTTTTAGTTGTGGCTTTCCCTAGGAAATCATTTTGTAATTTATTGATTGAATTATTTCTCTTGTATGTTTCATGATTTCTCGATCGATTAATTATTTCCACTTATGAGTAGAGTAGATTCAAGTATTTTGTTTTAGAAAATTACATCCACAATTTGAATCTACAAGGAATTTCTACATGGTATCAATAAGAAATCACACTAGAAGAGAAGAATACAAGTTTGTCTTTGTAGGTGAAATTGAATTTGTAGGATCATTCTTCAGAGCCAATAGGATGTCGTTCTACGGATTGAAATTCATATATACCCTTGATGGTAGTTCGAATTATATTGATGGAAGCACGAGATGGAAGCAGTGTTAGAAGACAATGGGCTAAAGGAATTCATAAACAATGATATTCCTAAGCCTCCAACAACAGATGCTCAAGATCTAGCACAGTGGAAGAAATGTGTTGCAAAGATGAGAAGGATCATACTAGAAGGAGTTCGAGATCATATTGTCTCAAACCTCCATGGGAAGGATACACCATATGAAATGTGGCAATCCTTGATAGACTTGTTTTAGAACAACAGTGACCATACGAAGCTGGCATTAAAGGACAAGCTTTGGAATATCAAGATTAACAAGGGCAACACAATACCACAGTACTTGAGCACGTTAACCCAATGTCAGGATGAGTTTAGGAGCATTTGTATTATAGTTTTTGAGGATGATCTTATCAGCCTAGCACTTCTAGGCCTTCCCAAGAGCTGGCACAACTACCAGGATTCAGTAAATGGGAGGGAGAATCTACCAAAGTGGGAGTGTTTGTGGTCTGAATTGGTGCAATAAGAGATAAGGCGGAACACTCATCCAAGAATGATGATGAGGAGAATTGTGCCTTGGCTAGAAATGAAAAGAAATGGAAATGGAAGAAATACCAATCCAAAGGGGATTCCTGTCAAGGCGGCAAGAAGAAGGAATTGTCAAAGATTAAATGTTTTCACTGTCATGAGTTGGGAGACTATGCCACAAAGTGTCTGCACTAGAAGGTCAACAAGGAGCCCTTAGGAGGAGTAGTAGGTGAAGCTCCTGCTTCATAATTCGAGTTGGATTTCACCCTCATTACATGCATGGTGACATCGGTGATGGGTAGTGGATCCTAATTCAATATGACCCGGCAACAAAGAATTTTTTAGTAATTTAGAGGAGAAGGACCTCCAGATGCACATTGAGATGGGAGATGATGGAAGGTATAGTGCGATTGACATCGGTACTGTTAATTTTCAGAGACAGCCTAGTTCTCCTCTCACATTAAAAGGTGTCATGTATGTTCCAGGTCTGAAGAAGAATTTATTTTCAGTTTCTGTGTTGGAAGATCATGGCTATGATGTGATATTTAACAAAGGAAAGGTTTTTCTTCATCACGTATCCATAGGACAAGTGAATCAGATCGGGGATCAGGTGAAGAACTTCTACAAATTGGATGTAAAAGACTGTGTTGCTTTGAGCGCAAAAGTAGAGATGGTGCAGATTCAAGACATCAAGTAATTATGGCATAGAATATTGGGCCATTTGCACCATGGAGCCTTGAAGATCATGCAACAGATTTCTACATGATTTTCCAAGGGTGCACTAGAGCAATGAGATACATGCAAAGGGTGTACATTTGGGAAGTACACCAAAGCCACCTTTCATGATAAGGATGGCCGAGCGCAAGTGATCCTTGAAAGAGTCCTCTCAGATGTGTGTGGACCGTTCTCGATAGCCTCCATAGCCAAGCACGGGTATTATGTAATATTTTTAGATGATTTCTCATGTAAGTGCTAGATTTACTTCATGCAGAAGAAAGATCATACATTCTCTAATTCTTTTGAATTTAAATCACTTTTTGAGAAAGACACTAGCAGGAAAGTAAAGGCTCTCATGAGCGATAAAAATGGAGAATATGTGTCAAATGAATTCAATAATTTATGTGCATCAAAAGGCATTCAACGGGAGTTAATAGCACCACATAACCCACAAAAAAATTGGGTGGCTAAAAGGAAGAATAGAAGTATTTTGGGAGTTTCATGGGTGATGTTACATGATCAAGACCTATTGTTGCACTTGTGGGTTGAAGCATGCAACACAACTGTATATGTGTAGAACAGGAGTCCTCATTGGATTCTTAGGATGAGTACACCAAAAGAATCATTTTTAGGGAAGAAACCAGATCCATCACACTTCAGGATCTTTGGTTCATCATTTTATTGTCATGTTACCAAGGATGCAAGGAAAAAGCTTGAACCAACAGCTAAGTTGGACATATTTGTGGGGTACACTAATACACCTCACAACTATTGGGTGTACCTGCCATCTCATAGGATGAAAATTGTTCGTAGAGATATGAATTTTGATGAAGAGAAGGCCATGATATGTTCCCTTGAGAGGGAGCTTCAGTTACATGCAAATGAGGATCTTTTAGCTCCAAAGGAAGAACCTCAGGATGATGTGGAGCAACCAAATGAAAAGGAGCAGAGAGTGAAAACACCCACTCATGCAGAGACATCCAAAGATGGAAGGAAGTGCAGTAGAGAAGATGACATATTGATGCATGATGCTAGAGAGAATGTGGGAGTACCCACATCACAGCGCAGGCAGAGGAGGTCACCAGATCAGTACACTAGTTAGATGGCTCTGATGAACGAGAGTGTAGAGACTGAGCCATCTTCATTCGAGGAAACAGTGCAGAAACTAGTATCAGTTGATGCCATGGTAGCGGAGTACGACTCCATTATTAGGAACAATACTTGGGAAGTTGTCCCAAGGCTAGAGGACAAGTCAATGGTAGGTTCCCAGTGGATCTACAAGGTGAAGCAAGCAGCAGATGGGAGTGTCGAGTAACACATATTTGTGGCCAAGGGGTTCTCTCAGGTTGAGGGAATTGATTATGAGGAGACCTTTGATCCAGTTGCAAGGTACTCTTCAATCAAATCTATTCTACCACTTTCAAAGCAGATGGGAGGGAATATACATTAGATGGATGTGAAGATAACCTTCCTCAATAGAGTGATTAAGGAATAGGTGTACATTAAGAAGTCAAAAGGATTTGAGACCTTCAACAAAGAGTCACATCTGTGCAGACTCAAGCGAGAATTGTATGGATTGAAACAAGAACCCTGTGCTTGGTACACTAGGATCGATAGTTATTTCACCAAGTTGGGCTTCACCAAAAGTGTGTTGAAAAATGTAACAAGGTTTCATCTTCATTAAATGTATTTGAGTCATCTTGTAATGTACTTTTCAAAAGATATAAAGAAAACATAATAAGAAATCAAGAACATCACAAGTAATTATCAAGTATAAGAAAATATTTTTGTCTTTCTGATTTTCTAACATGGTATTAGAGCTTTGGTGAAGAAATAAGAAAAAGGAAGTATCAAGCACTCAATCAAGAAACCATTCAAAAGGATTATCTCAAGGAAGGAGTCTACTATATTCAAGGAAGATGTCTAACACAATCAAGGGAGAGAACAAACTCAAAGGACCCTCAAATTATAGATCCTGGAAGAAGAGGATTGACCTCATGCTTGAAAAGAACAAAGTACTTGACTTGGTTAAAGGAAAATTTAAGAAGCCTACAGATGATTCCAATGATGCTGAAAAAGTTAATTTTAGAGAATTAGAATTTGTGGCCATGACTCTAATGGTAGAAGGAATAAAGGACAACCTTGTGCCATTTATAACCAACATCAATCATGCTCAGGAAATGTATGAAGCCTGGTCAAATTTATTCAGTATTAAGAACATTGGTCAAATGGAAAACTTGAAAAATGAACTAAGGACCACAAAGATGACTAAAGAAGATATAGTGGCCTCATTCTTTGTGAAAATAACAAGAATCAAAGATGATCTTTTGGCCATTGATGAAATTGTTCCAGACAAAGAACTCGTGATCACTGCCCTATTAGGATTACCACCTACTTGGGGTGCATTTGTTGCACGACTTAACAGTTGGAAGGAAGCTCCCACTTTTGAAGAACTATGGACTGCCTGCAGTCAAGAAGAATTGAGGATCTCATTAGTTTTCAATTTTGAAGATGTTTCAAATACCTACATTTCTCAACATAAAGGAAAGAAATTGGAAGGACCAAGGAAGAAAGTTGACATGTCTAAGGTAGAATGCCATCAATGTCATAAGAAGGGTGACTACAGGAGTGACTATCTAGAAAATCCAAGAAACAAGAAGAGAGAAAGAGATCAAGCCAATGTTGTTGAAGAGGAAGACCCAAAGAAAGCCAAACCCAAAGAATCTGACATAAGGGACTTACACTACTAAGTCCTTTGCTTGTAGCCTTAGATATATTATTTCATATTTCTTGATGTTTTAGAATTTATAGGTTTTTAATATGTTTTTGGAAAAAGACATTTTTTTGTAAGTTTATAGGTATCCCTCAAGCTTTGGAGGAAGCCCCCAACAAATCCTAAAGATAAGTATTTCATTTCCTTTCAATTTTTGGTTTCATGTACTCATTTAGTTTGTGATTATATTAAATACTGATCATTATTCTCCCTCTATTGTCTTGATTAGGAAAACATATGTTATATTCTTAAGGAGTATGAAAGAGGACCTCTCAAGACAAGGTTTTTCAAGGAACAAAAGTATGCTTTAAAACATTGATTTCTTTATAATAAATGTTTATTCATTTGACAATCTATTACTAACATTTTTGTGACTAGCTATAGTTAATCATATTGATTCTTATTTTGGGTGATTCGTCACTTGATAAATCTACCCCACTCCTATACTTAAGTGATTTTATAGAACCCTAGACAGGTTCTATGGAAAACCCTAACCTAAGGGTATTCTAATGTGAATGTATAAAACCCTAAAATGCCTACGGATATTGAAAATTTCTATTTGAAGTTTTATTGATGATGTCATGTTTGGGATTTTGCTTGTTAGGGTTGAATGATAAAGTCTTGAACCCTTCAAATATTAGTAATGTTGGGTTTTATATGTTTCCACATTGAAACCCTAACTCATTAGGGTTTGGTGGAATGTGTAAGAAAGACCCTTATAATGTCTTAGAAATGATTTCCTTGGTATGTGTGTGTTTGTTTGATCAAACCCTAGTCTAATCAAGTTTGTTGTATGTCTAACTCTTATTGATCTTTGTGAAGTTGGGTTTGACTAACACATGATATGAAATACCTATGCATGATGATGAATTCCTAGATGTATGAGTTAACCTATTTGTCAGTGGTCATGAATCCTAGGGTTTGGAAGTAAGCCCTAGCCAAAGTTTGTCTTTCTAAGATGATAGTATTTGTGAAATTCTAGGGTTTTGGAGTTGAACCTTAGTAGAAGTAAAAATCTCTTATGTA
Organism: Pinus tabuliformis; assembly: GCA_031772625.1. Lineage (NCBI taxonomy): Eukaryota > Viridiplantae > Streptophyta > Pinopsida > Pinales > Pinaceae > Pinus > Pinus tabuliformis. The sequence continues at coordinate 852,731,632 of CM062807.1, read as the reverse complement.
TGATGACAATATGATGATTTGAGATTTGTTTAAGATTGTTTAAATATAAGTTTTAGTTGGGATTGATTTTTGATTGAAAATTTAGGGTTTGAAACTAACCCTAGTAGAATCTAGTCATGTTACTGACTACGCTGTGATTGGTTTTGATTAATTCTTTTGTATGAAATCTAGGATTTGTATGAATCCCTAGTGGAAATTCTAACATATGAAGTCTACAATTTGTTAGATGCCTTGCAGATCTATATTTGTTTGAATTGTTTCTAGGTTTTTCTATGTGTTGTAATAAGATATGTCACACCTTTGAAAGAAACATTGAAACCCTAGATGGAATGAAAGTTGTCTAGGGTTTATATCAAATCCCATAGCAAGATGTTGAAGAGAGTGTGTCTCTTGTTTATGTTTGGGTATTTGATATATGTAAGGTTGAAATGCTTCCATAATTCTGATATGGCTAACTTCATGCTTCTATAGATTTGGTTGTATTTGCTATCTAATGTGTGCAGGTACAAAATCTTCAATATGGTGAAGATGTTCATTGATGTGATAAGCATGATGGGGATGATGATAACTCTAATGAAAATGGTTAGAAGCCACAAAAGATTCTCTAATGACGAAAAGAAGAAGTCGATCTCCCTAAGATTAAGAGGGATTATGGATAAAGAGATGCTCCCTGGTTGAGAGGGAGGGCATAGCTTAGTTTTGATTAAAGAATGAATTTTGCAGGATATGTTGTTGCATGAGAAGTAGGAAAGGAAAGTGTATCATTAAGGAATCTTCTGTTAGAGATTCAGTTGATAGTCATACTATGAAAATTTGAGAAGCAACATCAAGTTGTCTGGAAGACCCCGAAGGTTTGTATTTGATTATGTGCATATGAAAGTATATTACTGATTAAGGTTGTGTTTATACAGGTGAATATCTTGAAGGTGTTGATAGCATGTTGGTTACCAATTAGTTTGATTAGGAGAGATTGGCTATACTTGATCTACTGGATCTAGGAGTGTTGAGGCTTTGTGAGTGAAGCATTGCCTGGGAGGACATTTGGCCAACACTCTGTGTTGATGTCTAGGTCCTGAAGTTGAAAAAGGCAGTGTTGATGATATAGCTCTACTTTTGGATACACACCTAGATATTTGGGTTGATGGTTACCAAGTAATATTGATGGTACCTGGAGAGGTTTAAAGCTTGAGTCCATCTTAGTCCCACCCAGATAGATTTCCCTAGTTAGGAATCTAGTCTGTGGCATTGTGGTCCCTAAATTGTTAAGAGACCAATTGATAGATTGCCCTATTCAGGAATCTAGTTCATGGCATTGAAGTGCCTAAAATTCTTCGTGGTTCATATAGTTGAGATATTCCTTGTACTTCTATATGATGAATACCTCCCTAGTTAAGAGGGAGTGTTGGAAAATGTAACTAGGTTTGGTCTTCATTAAATGTATTTGAGTCATCTTGTAATGTACTTGTCAGAAGATATAAATACAACCTAATAAGAAGTCAAGAACATCACAAGTAATTAACAAGTATAAGAAAATCTTTCTGTCTTTCTGATTTTCTAACAAAGTGAAGCAGATGCAAACCTTTACCATATTGTGGTTGAAGGTAGATTATTGATTATATTATTATATGTCGATGATTTAATTCTAATAGGTGATGAGAAGCTAGTCAAATCTTGTAGAGAGGATCTTGCAAGAGAATTCAAGATGAAGGACCTGGGGCTCCCACATTATCTCCTTTTTATGGAAGTATGGCAAGGAGATGGGGAACTGTTTGTCTCTCAAGGAAAGTATGCTAATGAGATACTGAAGAAGTTCCACATGGAGAGCAGAAAACCCATGGAGACTCCTCTAGCAAGGAATTGGAGGAAGGAAGATACTACTTCAGGTGAAGTAGTGGAGGCTACTATTTACAGGTAGTTTGTGGGTTCACTTATGTATTTGGTGAATACACAAATGGACATGTGTTTTGCAATTAACCAACTTATTCAAGCAAAGGTTAAGCCAGCCAAGATATATTGGAAAGAAACTAAACATGTGTTGAGATACCTTAGAGGCACCACTTAGTTTGGTCTTTGGTACAGACGGATAGAGGGAGTGAAGCTTCAAGGCTTCATAGATGCAGATTAGGCAGGGAGTCCATCAAACAGGAAGAGCACATTAGGGGGAGTCTTCAGTATTGGGTCAGAAACAGTTTCTTGGTACAGTGGGAAGCATGGATCAGTTGCACTCGGTTCAGCAGAGACAAAGTACATGGTTGCTAGTCAAGCAGCTTGTGAGGCTATCTGGATGAGGAAGATCCTTGTTGGGTTATTTGGTCAGTAGATGGATCCTACATGGATGGAAAGAATCTGCCATCTCTGTGATAATAGGAACATTGAGGATGAAAACCACTTCCTCTTAGAGTGCCCCGCATACAACCACATTAGATCTCAATTTCATAATCTTTGTCGCAATACTAAGCTTCCTAGCCTTTTACGATGTCAAAATTATAGTCAGCTTGGGAGGCTTCTCTCCAAGCTTTTTGAGCATAGAAATAAAATCTTAAATCAAACTAAATAATTTGTTTCTTTAGGTCTGATAGACCAAAGTTTGGTCTCAGTGGACGTTAACCATCATCATCATCAAAGTCTCTAAGAATCTAGTTTTTCATGATTAGTTCAAACATATCGACATTTGGTATCACCATCTCAAAGATTGTGTGTAGAGGAGAATCATGTTGCTAGAGTACATTCCTACATTGGAACATGATGCAAACATCTTGACTAAGAAATTGTTAAGAGGAAATTATATTTCCATAGAGGCGGGATTGGAGTATCTGATAATCCATTTCTTGTTAAGAGGGAGTGTTGAAAATGCAACAAGAAAAATCTTGATTTGATTTTCCCTTGAATTAAATTAGGAGAAAAATTATAATTCCACATCACAAGACAACTTGTACAAGCTAACTAAGTTAATTTGACTTAGTAGGCTCATTTAATTCGAGTTGAGGGTCTAACTTGAGTCATGTAGAGTGTCTCCTACTTTATAGAAGCCTTGGTTGATTTTATTTTGAGTAGTAATTAATTAATTCAGTCTAACTAAGTAAAATTCAGTTAAACTTGTTCCAACTGATGGAGGAAATGTAGGAGGTCTAATAGTGGGGTGTTGCTTCATGTGTTCAATTAGTTAACTGATGATTCAGTCATAAATAACTCATGCATGTCAAATCTGAGAATTGCCAAGTTGAGATTGGAGTTCAAGCGCAGTGTACTATCAGTTGTATAACCATCCAAATTGTACATGTGGTGCATGTAGTCAGTGAAGTCTTATGATAGATTGTGCAATTCCAATTGAGGAATTTCCCTAATTAATAGGGGCAAATTCCCAAGGAAACAACGCAAGGAAATAGGGACTTGGGCAAGCAGAAAATTGGTTAAGTATTGGCCTAGGCTTGTCTACAAAGCAACAAGAAAGATAGAGATTGTGGAGAGGTTGCTCGGGCTTGAGAAAAACATTGTAATATTCTCATATTTTCCAGCTAATGCAATATACAAATTGTAGGAGTTTTTAATTATGGCTTTCCCCAGGAAATCATTGTCTAATTTGTTAATTGAATTCTTTCTCTTGTATGCTTCGTGATTTCTCAACCGGTTAATTGTTTCCACTGCTGAGTAGAGTAGATTCAAGTCTTTTGTTTAAGAAAAGTACATAAGCAGTTTGAAACTACAAGGAATTTCTACAAATTAGTCTAGAAATAGCCATTGAAATAGATTGAATCTACCATCGAAGAAAAGGAATCAAGTCCATTCACATAACTATCACTTGGCCTCCAACCTAATGTCTAATCTGTAAACTATACTTCCTCCACATATCGTTTGTTTACAACTAACCTTTATGACTAGTCACATATAGATACAAATTACCAATCACCAACACCCAAACCAGTAGCATCTCTAACCGAAACTACTCTTTTAAAAGCATTATGTATTCTTCAATTCACCGAATAATATTGGAGGAAGTGTTTTATAATATCTATAGGTATAATTTTATCAATATGTTTGAAACCAATAATCATTACATAATGCATCATAGTAGATGTTATTAAGCACTTAAGGGATAATGTAATTGTGTATTGATTTGCTAAAAGATATTAATACCACTACTAAGCATTAATAAATTCTTCAATTCTAAGTGTGATTTCAAAGTTTTCGTATCTTCATAAACATTACCATCTCAATAGAGTTTTTTCATATAACACACTTGTCCTTTTTCACATGCTTTAGTACTAAATGTTTCTAACAGTTTGTAAGTTACCTGTTATCATTACAATAATTACGTAATAAAACATGTTAAAAAAACTAATGTTAAGATGCTCAAATAATGAGTACCATATGTGATATTAAATTTGATAAATGAAAAATGATATTGTATATTGGCTATGAATTGCGAATAATTTGATTGTACAACATTGTATGTTAGCTTTGAACTTTTCCACACTCACTCTCCACACTCAAACAAAGCTCTGCACTCACACTTGTGTTCGAAGAAAAAATCTACAATGCATTGTGTGACAACACAAGAAAATCATTATTCTCTGCACTTCAGCAAAAAGCTTTTACCATGCATAAAGTTTTGTGTAAACAGATTCATTGTACATAGATCTTTCATTGTACCGAGTTTTGTTCCCGCTCCATAAACTTCAACATGTGCTACACTTGCTAATAAAATTCGTGACTTATGGCTCTAATCCCTAACTCTATTCTTGCAAAGTCGCTCTAGCAATCTAAATATACCATCGATCTAATGCAGAGGGAAAACTAATCTTAAATTATTTTCAGTTTGAAACATTTACAAATTTACCTATGTGTGATATGTGCGAGAAAATGAAAGTGCATAAGGATTTTTATAACTTTAGTTCACAATCTAATGATATTTCACATTATACCATTACAAAAAAATACAGCATTCATTATGACAACACAACCTTTAATCAATTAAAGCACTATGAAAGGTTCCTCCTCACAATAGACTTCCTTCATAGTTTAGCACATGTGCCTAATTTCACAAAGATAAACATAAACAAAGCTTACAACGCTTATGCAGAATTTTTTGTGCTCCATAAACTTCAACATTTGCCACACTTGCTAATAATGTCATTAATGACAACTACCAAACAATCAAGAAAATCGAAGACATTGGGGTGCAAAGGGATAATTAATCTTATACTATTTTCCATTTAATTTTTTTACAGATTTAGCTATGCGTGATATCTGCAAGAAAACATAAGGTGCCAAAGGAAATTTAAAACTTTAATTCGTAATCTAATGATATTTCACATTTTCCTGTTACATAAAAGTACATCTTTCATTATGAGAGCACAACATTTAATCAATTAATTAGCAAAGCCCTTATTGTAGAGTGTAGGATCCTACACAATGAAAGCTTAAAAGTTTCCTCCGCATAATGGACTTCCTCCAAACTCCCGCACATATGCCTAAATTCACAAAAATAACAATCAACAAAGCTTATATTGCTTTTGCGAAGAGTTTTGTGGGAAAATATTTCATTGTGCATAGAGCTTTCATTGTATATAATGTTCTTCACACTCCACACAACCTTACTCAATTAACTAGTGATATTCAAAATACAGAGATATTCATGGTTTATAATTAAAATGTTACCAAAAATATTGTATGGGTCCACTGCTTCCCTCAAGGTTATTAGAACGGTAGATATGGATTATCTAATACTAAAATAATAGCAATAAAAGCTTTTAGTGTGGAGTGCGGAGATCCACACAATGAAAGCTTGAAAGCTTCCTCCACACTTCCGCACATGTGGCTAATTTCACTAAGATAACCATAAACAAAAATTCTTCTCAATGATGCAAGAACTGATACAATTGCAGGTTCTTTGCATATTAGGCCCTGAGGGGTTATGTTTCCTTATGTGACTATATGCAGGAAAACAATCCAGGACTTTTAGAACAATTCAAATTTGAGAGATGAGAAACCATACTGGCCAATCGACAATTTGCCTTTGTTTCTCCTGTTGGAAAAAGAGAATCACATTCACGTATTATAATTACTTTGGTATAAAAGAAGATCAGGAGTGTATCAAAACTTCAGTGAGCATGTAAACGCCTAACCTTGGGACTTATATTGTTCCTTGTCGAAGTGTGGAGGCTTATGTTCCTTGCTCGACACACCATCCCTTTTCACATATTTGAAAGTGTTACAACCCACCTCAGACACAATTGTAACAACGATTATTTAATAATGTTAAATATAATAATTATTATATACAACATGCTTTTTATTAAAATAATAAACATACAAATCTTTTTTTAACTATTATTTAAGAATGTATTTCACAAGGAATGCTTCCTCTTCACGACATCTAGGATCCACATCAATTAAAAATAGCTTCAAATGTCAATCACTAACTGAAAGGTGTTATTGAGTACAAAGGTAGTTGTGCAGATGGAGTGTGTGTGAAAGAAGTTGTGAAGAGGAAGTGTGTGTAGAGAACATATGCATGTGCGGAGCTCTGCGGAGGTGGTTGTTAGAAGGAAGCATGTGCAGAGAACTTTCACTCTATAAAAAACTTTGTGCAAGGAGAATCAATTAATTAGCGATAAAGGCAAAGACTATGTTGCATCACAACTATTAATCTTATTTTTATTTCTTTTACTACTTTTACCTAGTTTAATTTCCCAAGTAATTTTCTTTATTTCAATTTATTTGGTAATTTATGACTTGTCATTTAAAAATTATCTCCACAATACATTATTATTACTTTAAATTACTTCAAGCCTAAGCTTTCTACTCCCTTAAGCTTATTGATTTCCATATGGTAAACGTTGATTTTCATTATTTAAATCTTAATTTTGTCTTCTATTTTACTTTTATATTTGGGAAATATCCTAGTTTTATAATATTATTTTAAATTTCATAAATATTTATTATATTTTTCCCTTTAAATTTAAATTTAAAGATTAATTATTTTATTTTATTTTTATTTTTATTATTTTATTTTTAAATACTTAGTAGATCTAGATTTATTATAATCCTAATCTTTCTCCTCACAGTTACCAACAACCAGGCTTCGACATTATTTAGTGAAGATCAGACTCTAGCTCAGAATGTGTCATTTTATTGATCTAGATTAAACGTGGAATTTTGGATTCATTCTCCTTTTAGTTAAGGGCTAGCTTTGGAGCTTTTCAAAGCTGGGCAGACTTCAAGATTACAACATTGCCAAGATCTGTAATATCCGGACTATTTTAAGGTTTTTTTATTACCAATTTAGGGTCGAAGTAGGGTTTTGGCTAGTGACAGTTTGAATGCAAAGATCTTGTTTTTTATCAGTGCAGCATCAGATCTCTTCCTCAGCAGCTGATTTGAATGAAACACGAACATCAACTGCAAGTGCAAGGGCGCTGCAACTTTCAGTTTATGCACTTTGTGCCTTCAACCTGCAGACGAAATGAATGCTTATTTGTGCAGATAATGATAATGTGGCTTTAAACCATTGTTCTATGATCTCTGAGAAGTTGAGAAGGCAGACTTTGTTTATCAGTGAATTTATCCGCACCTACTTCAGTAATTCATGGGAAATCAATGCCAGACTTTTATCTTTGAAGTTTTCTGTTGACGAGCAGTGAGCAGCATGGACAACAGTGTGAGCAATGTGGTCAGTAGTGAGAGCAGCGAGCAGTGAACAGTGAGTAGTGTGAGAGCAGGGAGCTTTTATGCAGCAAAAGTATCGAGCAGCGAGCAGCGAGCAACCTATAGCCTAAGTAGGAAGAAGCGATAACCTGAACAACGGGGAGTAGTGCGAAGTAATCTTGGTATTCTATAGACCTATACCTTTCTCGGAATAGGTTGGATGGAAAATGAATTCAAACATGACAACAGGACAAGAAATTTCAGAATATATGGAGACAAATGATTTAGGACAAGTGAAAATTGCCTCATCCACCAAAGCTAGGAAGTGGGTTTGGGTCAATGACAAACAATATTAGGGCATTTTAAAATGAAGACTAGCCCGTCTAAAATGGGAGTAGACAAGGAAAAAATGGTCTCAAAAGGAAAGTACTTGAGCCCTTCGCAATAAGCACTCAAACAAGTCTCCTCTACAAGCATGTGGAAAAAAGAAGTCCAAAGGAAAAGTCATTGGTGATTCTGCCGTATATAGTCCCACATCCACACCTCTCACCTGGTCATCTGATCTTTATGTGAAAGAATTGTTAAATGCAAAACAAAGGTTGGAGGTTTTAGAAGCTAAAGAGCATAAAAGAGATCATAAAATTCATATAATAACAATGGAGAACAAGGTTTTAGTGGAAAGCAATAAAGTTTTGAAAGAACAAGTGGCATTGCTACATGAAGCTCTCCTGATAGGGAAGACAGAATGGAAACACATGAAGGCGGATGTGCAAAACATAAAGAAATATGTAGTGGAAAGTATAGAGGTGGTGGATGTGAATCATCCTAGGATAAAGGGAAAATGATGGCCCAAATAGACAACCATGAAGAGAAAGCAAGAGAAGAAAGGAAAGGAGATTCCACCAAAGTTTCCAAAACTTGGGCTCAAGTTATTAACAATTTTGTTAATAAGGAAGTAGAAACAAACATTCAGGTTGACAACATGCAAGATAGAGAAGACAAGGAAAGACAAAATAGAGAAGTAAATATAATTATTAAACGGGTGAAAGACTATGGGAAAAATGAATGTACTCTTGACCTTGAAAGAGACTTCTTGAAAGACAAGTTGCTATGGGAAGGACAAATATGCCAAGCATGGAGGGTGGGTAAGTTTAAAGGTGAGAGATCCAAACCCATAAAAGTCATCATGCCTAGCTTGCGTGATAAATATATCATTCTAAGAAAGAAGCATCTCTTGACGGGTTCTTGCTTTTTCCTAGAAGAAGATTTAATTGTAAGACAACAAGAGGAAAGGAGGGAGGGAATTTTAAAGGTTAGGGCGACAAGAGATGAAGGCAAGAGAGCATGGATTTATAAAGGTAAAGTTGTGATAGCGCGATTTGGACCTCCTTCCAAAAACAAAGTAGCAACATGGTAATAAAGAAGAGGCAACAAACTCTTCAACAAGAAATCAAGAAGCAAGGTCAGTATGGGAAAGCAGGGAAAAAGACTCAAATGTGAGTCTTGCATGTCAAAATAAATAGCAATCAAGTCATGCCCAGGTTTCCTTAAGATTAGTTTGTTGGAACTGCAGAGGTTACCCATGGATACGAGGACCTAAGTTAGGGCCTATTGCAGAAGATAGAGACATAATTTGCCTCATAGAAACACATGAGCATTTAGGGTGTAAGACACCGTTGTTTGAAGGATACTAGAAGATGGTAGTGTGGAACAAGGCAGTAGGGAATGGAAAAGGGCATGGGTGTATCATGGTTTTAGTGAGGGAGAAAGAATGTCGTCTCATTCAGTTAGAAAAAGAAGACTCAAATAAGAAATTCATTTCATTTAAAATATATGAAAATGGAAACCACATCAGAATTGCAGCATGTTATTTTGCATCGCAAGTTTCAAAAATATACAAAGGTAGAGGGCTTGACCACAAAGACCCATTATGTGAGCAAGCTAGCATTCTTTGTTGTAAAGAAGATTGCGACCCTATTTGGCTTATAGAAGATAGTAATCATCAGTTGGAAAGAATTTCAGAGGATAAGGGCTGCAATCCATTAGGTGAGCAATTTCTTACTCTATGTGGGGCCTTTGATTTAGTCATTTGTAATGGCTTGACTAGATGGGAAAATTAAGGTAATTTCAATTGCAATACTTACAATGGAGCAAGTGTGGTAGATCATGTAATTTGCTCACATGATTTGTGTGAGTAAATGGAGGAAGTTTTGATTGGAGATCAGTTGTGGGACTTAAAATCATATCACAAGCCAATTTATTTAAGTTTCTCTTGGACTAGAAAGAAACAATTAGAGTAAAAAATTCAGCATGTCCAACAAAATCTCCGACAGGGTAGAATTCTTTTGACTCTAGAAAATTGTAATACCTTCAAAATGACGCTAGAGAGGCTCTTCGAGAAGGAGAAAATGAAAATTCATAGCCTTAATAGTCATGAATTAACACATTTAATTCAATGTGCACTTGCAGAGTGCAAAAGAACAAAAATTAAGAAGTTTGAAACAAATTGCTTTTCGGTTAATGCTTGGTTTGACTAGGAATGCAAAAAGGCAAGAGGGATATGTAAAGAGTCAAACAAGGATAACATAAAGCTAAAAGCTTACAAGCAGTTATTAAGTAAGAAAAAGGTTGATTTCATGGTTTCAAGGAGGGAAGAACTAATCTTCCTTGGGAAAAATAATCAAAAATTATTTTGGAAGGAGTTCCAACTGAGAAAGATACAAACTGGAAATAGTATTACAACTTCTCAATGGTTTAACTATGCGAGACAACTCTATGAGAAAGATCCCAAGGTTGACCCTCCCCCTTGGTCAACTCTAATACTGAACTCTTCACAGTGCAAGAGGTAGAGATGGGTATCAAGAAGTTAGGCATTGGAAAAGCAAAAGACTTAGTTGAACTCCAAGCAGAATATCTAAAGTGGGGCTCAAAGATCCTTGCACCTCACATTACAAAAAAATTCAACAACATCATACAACAAGGGCTCCCCAAAGATTGGAAAACCAGTCTGGCAATACCTCTTTTCAAGAGCGGTGACGTCAATAATCCCTGTAATTATAGGACCATCATGATAAACCCTTTGTTTGCAAAGCTATTTGGAAGCATGCTATAAAATAAAATTAGCAAGTGGGTAGAAGAAAGAGATAAGCGTGTTAAAGGGCAAGCAAGTTCTAGACCTAAACATCTCACGGTTGATCATTGTATAACTTTAAGGCACATCATTGGAAAAGTTTGGGAGAAAAAGGAAGAAGTCTTTTGTTGCTTTGTCGATTTCAGAAAAGAATTTGACACGGTTCTTAGGGTTAAGTTTTGTAACAGAATGGAGGAACTTGGGGTTCCTAAACATTTGAGAGCAGTTGTGCACATGTGTTTATGAAGAGGTGAAAGCCAAAATCAGAACTTCAACAGGCATTTCTGAATGTTTTAGAAGTGATATCGGGGTCAAGCAAGGTTTCCCAATGTCTCCTACCATTTTTGGTTTATATATCGACAAGCTTGAGGAGTGGTTAAATTCACAAGGGGGTGATGGTATCTATTTGGGCAAGTTTGTTATAAGGCTTCTTTTGTATGCAGATGACCTTTTTCAAATTGCTAAATCAGCTCTTCATTTGCAAGAGTACTTACTATCCCTTGAGCATTTTTGTAGAAGTGTGAGGATGCAAGTCAATATCAGCAAAACGAAAGTAGTGGTTTTCTCTAAAAAAGAAAACATAACTAGCATAAGTTCTACTTTGAAGGCAACATTCTGGAAGAAGTTACGGATTACAAGTACCTTGGAATTGACTTTACCAAAATCTAAGCTAGGATGGTTGTAGAAAGAAAAGAACTTTGGGGGGTTGGAAAGCATTTTATGCTTTTCAAAATAGGTGTAGAGAGGCAGAGTTACGGGACTGGAAAACCACTCAGACTCTTTTGGGGCTTCTAGTGTTTCTAGTGATTCTCTATGGTTGTGAACTATGGGCCAGCAGTACATCTGACATGCAATGGAGACAAATTAAGAAAATTCAGATGTGTTTGATTACAAACAAATTCAAGATTAAAAGTGCAATTCCTTATGCTATCTTATTAAGTGAAACAAGGGTTGCTTCTATTGAAGCAATTGCTATGGTGCAAGTCATAAGGCATTTAAAAAAAAATTAGCAAATGGAAGAGGGTAGATGGCCTAAGGTTGTCTTTAATGACATATTGTGCAACAGATAATAATAATAATAATAATAATAATAAAATAAAAATAAAAATTAGATGCCGCAAAATAACAAATGATTTAGTAAATGGGGTATTTGCTTGAAACACATGTCCCATTAACATCAAAGAGATAAAAGCTTTTGTTATGGATAAGCTCCACAAGCGTACTTGGGATAAGGAGCTAGGAAGAAAGAAAAAGTACTATATTGAAGTGTTTAATCCCACTCATAGTCATCAACCAAAAGCATACATAGAGGCCAATATCTCTTTGAGAGCCAAAATTCTTATTGCTTAGTTAAGGACTAATTCTCATAAACTCCGTTGTGAAACATGGTGCTGGAAAAGGCCAAAAGCACTGTGGGAGGAAAGAGTATGCATTTTTTGTTCTTCTGGAAAAGTGGAAACAGAAAACCATTTCATTTTAGAATGTGAGGCCTTCAAAGACAACAGGGAAAGTTATGCAGATATGCTGGCTATCTCTTGGGATAATATATTTAGCAAGGGGTTTGTCGAGAAACTCGGAGCATTTATTGTGAAGCTTCACAGAAAAATGGTCGAATACATCAAGCAGATGAAGAAGCAATCTGTCCCATAGGCTATCTTTAGCCTCGTGGACATTAAAATCATTTCTTTCTTTCTTCCCTTCTTTCTTTTAATATTTCTCCTTGTGTTAAGTGGTTTTGCTTATTGTAATGTTGAGAACCTCTCTCCGACTCAATATGGAAGAGATGTTGTAAGGTAATGTTATGTTATGTGATGTTATGTAAATATTTTGACTTCGTCAAATTACAAAAAATAAAAATAAAAATAAAATACAATTAAAAAAAAAAAAAATTAACAAATTATAATTATTAATTAAAACATTTTGACTATTTCAAATTACATAAAAATAAAAATAATAATACAATAAAATAAAATTATAATTATAATTATTAATTATTAATTATTAATTATTAAACAAACTTAGATCTATATTAACTCCAAATCTAAGAAAAGCCTAGAGGGATCAAATCTCTTGAGGTGCAAAATTCTTTTAGAGAAAAAAGTTTTTGATCCCCTTGATAAACTTAGAATTAAGATGTATCTAAACTACTTATTCTAATCTTAATCACCTTTAGTATTTTAAATAAATATATTTTTATTATAATTTTTAATCTTAATTTAGTTTTCTATTTAAATAGATTGATTTTAAAGCTTTTTTTCTCTTATTTATCTTTATAATTTTAATTTCCAACCTGTATCTATATTTGATAATTATCTTAATTTCAAATATACACTTATATATTCAATAATTATCTTAATTTCCAACGGCTATATATATTTAATAATGATCTTAATTGCCAATGTATATCTATATATTTAATAATTTTTCCAAATAACTATCTTTTAATTTGTTTTATCATTATTATAAATTTTTTAATCCTTTAAATATAAATAGAATATTCAAATATAAAACATTTCATAACAAGTTACACCATTATTAATAATGCATTAACTTCTTACTTAAAAACCCTTATCTTACTACATAACCATCAAAAAGCCCTTTATAATAACCATCAACTCTCCTTGCTTATACATTCTTTCTAACTAAACCCCATTCCCATTACTTATAAACTTATTTTAATTAAAACATATCAAATGTGATTAATCCAAAAGAATTTATCAAAAAAAATTGTTCTTTGTATTTTTCATATCAATTCTGGTTAAATATTTATTTCTTAAAATATATTTTCTTTATATATTTTTTAAATTTTTTAATAATAATATTAATATTAAAACCCTTCCTTGACATATTCAAAAATTTTTCAATAACAATATTAATACCAAAACCCTTCCACATATTCAAAATTCCCATTAATACCAAAACCCTTCCACATATTCAAAATTCCCATGCCGGATTTTACATTTATATTATTATTATTTTAATTTTAATATTAACCATATTACTATTGAAATCCTTCCCTGATATAGTCAAAATTCCCATGGTCCATATTTAAATAGCCCAATTTTATATTTATATTAATTTATTTTTAATATTTCCCAGAGGTAGGCTAGTTACTAACCAAATTTATATTAATTTATTTTCAGTATTTCCTAGATTTTCTCGACATAGTTGTCCATGTATACATTAAATAAATGATTAAAGCAAGCCTGCCTTTATTGCTTTAGTTACGCCTTAACCCCTTCAATGATTAGTTCTTTTATGGTCCAGTTAACATAAGTGCAGATGATTAAACACCAGAGTGAGAATTTGTTTTGATCTCCTTTCACATTTAATTGGTAAGATCCCATCCAGCCGACGGTAGTTGGTAACTGCCCCCCTAAAGTTGGAGGGATTTATGGTAAACTGGCCATCTAATTTTGGAGTAATTTGTGGCTACGTAAGGCCATGTCACCGACTGTTTCTTCCTTCTTCAAGAAGTTTCCAGTTATTTACTCCACTCTCTTACCCTACGTGTCCGGATATTGGTATTAACGCCAACCCCAGTTTTACCCCCTCGTGTGTTCGAAAATTTTTCCCACTACCCAACAACTTGCACTCATGACACGTCACCAAGGGGTTTTTCACCACACTCGAGGTAATCACTACAGGTACCAGCCAGCCGATATACACGACATTCCAGGGAGTTCTTGAACCGCCCAGGAAGCACCCTACGACTAATCATAATCGGACACGTGTTCAAGTCACCGCCACTGTAGATTCTATTCGACACGTGGAAGGTCCATTCGAGTCGGCTAACGGCCAATGGTGGCCGCACGATCCGGGAAGGTGACCGCACTCGGCCCAGACGCGGTTACTGTGGAAGAAATGGGGGCGAGCAATACTGTAAAAAGAATGGGCGGAGACTTGAAAGAAAATGATTTCTTTAATCTCGCCGCCCTCGTGGAATCCACTATTAACGTACAGGTAAAGTCCATCTTTTACGCAAAGAGAGCCCTTCTTTCCCGGCTCGTGGTATTCAAAAGGCATATAAGTAGCGCTTGTGTAGGAAGGCCAGGCAAAGAAGTGAGACACAGATTTTCATCGGTTTCTTGATTTGAATACGGGTTCGAAGCCTCTGGAGCGTTATAGAATTGTGTTTCTGAGTAGGACGGCGGGGGTTATAAGCACCGTGACCGCACCTTTAGGATTCATTCCATTGTTCGTTCGTTTCTTTGTATCGCAATAATTCGTGTGATTCTGGAGTAAAGGGAGAAGGGGCTTCTGTCGAAAATGTGTTGCAAAGAGGATAGTAAGGTGCGTCAATACAAGAACAAGGCTGCTCAGTTCAGTGCCCCTGACATGAAGGAATCAGGGGAGTGTTTGACACTCGGAAGCAAGATGGGAAGAAAGAGGAATGCGATGTCGGCAGTGGAGGATTGGCAGAAAGAAGAATGTGCTATCGATGACAGTCGGGTTAAATTTGGCTTTTCGGAAGATCGTTCTGGAACTGGGAGAGTCTTGCGCCGGAAGCCTGACGAGGAGGAAGTTTGTGTTACTCCGGTGAAACCCTCCCCTGTACTCGCTGCTAATAAAAATGAGAATTCGCCCGGAAAGAACCTGCCGTCTTTGCCTTTAGATGTCTTGGTATGTATGTCTGCATTTTCCTGAAATTGCTTTTCTGTTTGCTCACGCCATTATCCCAGATAATTGCCAGTGCCCTGTCTCAGCACGACTGTGTTAGGGGTTCTGGTTTTTCGTTGTGATTAAGACAATTTCAAATCTTTAGCTAGAAGCTTAATTGTAATTCTATCAATGTCTCTTAGCGGAGTTTCCCTGGTATTTAATTTTCAGAGCGGCAACTAATTTCCTTCTAAAATTATTTTACAGGTAGAGGTAGTTTGTAACTTTGGGCACCACGAACTAGAGCCGTTGTATTACGTTTCAAAGGATTTCAAAGAAGCTGTAAGAGCCCTCTCCTGTTTATTTAACATTTTCGTAATTCTGCATTCTAGGATGGAAAAGACATTGTCTTCCGCGCTCTCTAATTTTTTTTTTCTCGCGTTCCTTAGAATTTCTCGGTTTTTTTCAGCTTCTAAATAAAATTGTTTTATTGTTGCAGGTTAAAGTTGCAAAGGAAACGCATTTCGCTTTTAAAACCCCAGAGCAGGGGCGGCGACATAAACGTTCGTTATTTCAAAGTATAAGCCCTGCACATTCTTCTTCCGTAAATGATAGTCCAGTGAGATTGCCTGTAACGCCTAAGGCTCCGAAACGTGTAGAGAAGCATCGAAATCCTCTGTTAAATGATAAAGATCTGGCTGAATTAAGCAGAGTGCTCTTTCTGGAAAGCAACAAGTCATCCAGCGCTAAAGCTTATGATGCAGAGCGTACAATTTCCGTGAAGCCGGCCATTTCTACGAACAGAGTTTTGTTCATTGAGGATGAGCTTTCTGGCGCGTTGTCCCGCCACTGCATATAATAATTTCTGAAGTGAATGCGAGCTCCTCCCATTTTGGCAAGGTTGGGAAAGCAGGTGGATAAGGGTTTTATGGAAGAATCTCACTGCTCGTGAGCTTTCGCAGCCAGGTTTATTTTTTTAGGTTATACTCTGTATATACATCTCTTTAGCAAGTTTTGGTCTCAACACCACTTGTTCTTGCATCGAGTATCATAAACTCTCTCATGGAATATTTGGTGCATATATGTCATTCTTTCCAGGCCAGCATGTGCTTATGCTGTGTGCTGGGTAAATAATTTGTTGCAGTGAAGTTTTTCTATAGATGAAAAGCATTTTTTAGGGCAGTCTGCCCTTTGTTTCTGCAATTGCTTCTGAATATGAAATTTAACTTCACATATTTCCCAATCTGTTTCCCCTTATTATGTATAACATTGATGAAATTGTTATTTTGTTACAGTAAAGAAACTATTTTTATTCATATTAAAATACCTGTTAAAGAAGTTGTGTGGTTTAGGATCTACATAAATGTGAATGGTGTTCCAAATTTGTCTCATTTAAGACGCAGAATGCGTTAAGATGTTGCGTTTTCTCGAAACAGGGGCTGTTTCCTGAGAAATAAATTCAGGGTCTGACTCTATTCCAATTGGTCAGATCTTGGATTTTACTCGTTGCCGTGTGTTTCCCGATCTTTATCTCATTGAAGACACATAAATGTGGATGATGTCAGGCCTGCACTTAATTCCAATTAGACAGTAGGTAAAGATGGACTAAAAGGTAGGTTGCAAATTTGTCAGGGGTATTAGTCATGCGGGATTTGAATCAAATATGCAAATAGGTGCATTCCGTCTGTGATATTATTGCGAGATAGAGCCGGCAATAATAATACAACAAACATTAAGATTGAAACACTAACTTGTGAGGAAGACGGCTAATAACAGTTAATAACTAAGTTGAAAAATTGAACCTGGAACAAAGCACAAGGATATAATTGACCGCAAGGTTAGTATAATATACCAGGAATACAAAAATGTATATTGGGGTTTGGAGGGGAACCAACAGAAGTTGGAATAAAAAAAGCTTGTAATGGGCACAAGAAGAAAAAAAAAAGAGAGAATAAAAAAAAGCTTGTAATGGGCACAAGAAGATAAAAAAAAGAGAGAATAAAAAAAGCTTGTAATGGGCACAAGAAGAGAAAAAAAGAGAGAATAAAAAAAAAAGCTTGTAATGGGCACAAGAAAGAGAATAAAAAATCTATGATGGAAAGTAGTACATGGGACGACACGCCCATCTTCATCAAATGTTGATTTGAATCCATAGCTAGTTACATTGTTAACCCTGTGTCCTCCCTGAGTCCTCTGGAAGCAAGAGAAAGTGGGCACTGATCTGTATTTCTATAATAAATATAATATAAAAAATATCTGCGTGCGTCTAAAACAATAAATATTTTGATTTGCATCTGTAGCAAGCAGGTAAACAGGTAAACCAGCCGTCATCTATATATATATATATATATATATATATATATTTATATTTTGACAACGTGCACTTTGACCAAGTGCCATGTTAACCATTTTGACCAGGTTTATTAACAAATAAACGTTTTTTGTGATGTTGATTGTGCTATAGATGTTGTTATTCTCGTGTGACTATAGGTAATGTTGTGATGATCGTGTGACTTAGGTACCTTTCTGCCAGTTAGAAATTAAGATCCTCATTTATGCTCCAAGGGGCACATATGATATTTTTATAATTAAATTAATCTAAATTAAAATTAATTTTTTCTATAAAATATATATATATATATATATAAATTAATCTAAATTAAAATTAATTTTTCTAAATATATATATAAAATAAATTAATTAATCTAAATTAAAATTAATTTTCTAAATATATATATATATATAATAAACACCAAATTAATGTAATTTATTTTTTACAAATAAATAAATATATGGGTCCAAAATAATAAAATCTAAATGAATATTACAAGAAATGCTCACAAATTAATATGAAAAAAACCATGTGATGAGGGCTCAACCTTGACTTGGATTGTTTTGCTTTCTCCCTCTTGCAACAACATGCACACTGGCATGTCATAGTTGTGAGAGGTAACAAGACACATTGAATGCTCAACTAGTGTGGGGTTGAGAGCTATAAGAGTTGTTTATGGAAGGTTGCTATAGTTGTGAGAGGTAACAAGACACATTGAATGCTCAACTAGTGTGGGGTTGAGAGCTATAAGAGTTGTTTATGGAAGGTTGCTAATAAATTGTGCTAGGAGGGTTGAATTTCTTTTGAAGGTTGGCCTGGTCCCTCATTGTTTAAGAAAGCCACCAAAGACACAGGGAAATCCAAAGAAGGATAAGTCCCCCAAGCTTAAGATATTGTGTTGCGACTCAAAAGTCATCATCAGTGATGTAAACATGAGGGCTTGTTGGAAGAGCACACCAAATAAATTGTTGGGACAAAGCATTGAGGTCCCTATCTCATAATTACCACATTAACACTCCATCAAAATATAAGTAGGTGCTCGGACGAGGGAGAGTCGATTGAATAGAGCTCTGAGGCGGCGACCATGGCGGTCCAGAAACCCTAGCCTGGGACCAGCAATCTCTGTGACCTGACGCGCTTGCAGACCCGGGATTCAACACTTGGGGCCCTCCTGGGAACAGTTGATGGGGCCACTGCCCTTGGGCAGGGCCAACTGTCAGGTTTAGCGCTCGGGGCTCGCGGCGACGGTCGCGGTGTGAACTCTTGTCACCTGGGGCTCCCCTCCATTAGTCTTTGTTTTATCTTGGGTGGTCGCCATCCTACGGTTAACTGCCTACCCGTAACGCTCACCATCACCCGCCTTCAGCTTCCTTCGCAACCGCCGGGTTCGAACACGGGCCCTCTCATGCATCATCCGACTGACACGATGAATGAAGAGGAACTGTTAGACTATGGGGAGGACCCCATGCCTAACCAAGAAATATGGGCTCATGCCTCCAGACCGCTGATGCTGCCGCGTAGTGTTGCTTTGGGAGGAACGGCTGGCACCCCCACTCGTCCTGAGCATCTGTCGACCACCGGGAAAGACAAGGACCCGATACTTACGCCCTTGGACGGTGGCCTCGAATGCCCACCTCTCTCGCCGGCGACGCTCCAACTGTTGGGAACAAATTTGCTGGCATCGCCTTCCCTGGATGCCACCCTCCATCAGCCTTTTCATTCTCCCATTCCCTCCCCCCTGATTCCCCCTCCCCCTGATAGCTCCCATTCCCTTTCGGTATCGTTTATGCCGCTGAACAAGCGATTGCCTCCGACTCCTGGGCCAAATCCGCTGGGTATTGGCACCTCGGCTCCCCGATCCCCAATCCGCTCTGGTTGTTTTACCACGCCCACCCCAGCTCAGTCTATTCACTCCGCACAGCAAAGCACCTCGGACCCATGCCGTAAGTTACTTCGGGAGACTTTAGCTGGCAAACACTCGGAGAAGTTTGCCAAAGGGAGGTGCCTCAAAGCCAACAATTCAGGATTCAAGATAAACCTGGGACCGGAAGCTCCACTTCCGGATATTATGGATGCTGCGAGAAAGGTACTGGTTGGAAGAGTTCGTGGCAGGAACTACTCGGCGGAGCGGCTGAAAATGTGGGTGGAAGAGATATGGGGTCCGTTGCTCAAAGAACTTCCGGAGGTGATGGTCCTATCAAAAGGCTGGTTCGCACTTCATTTCTGTCACCAGCAATTTGCGGAATGGATATTGGGTAAATACTGGCATATCGAGCTTATGCCTGTGCTACTGAAAAGATGGGACCCTCTATTTGATCCTGATCGGGAACATCTGGGTGCTGGCCCTGTATGGGTTCGTTTACCAGGGCTGCCATGGCAATTTTAGAGCCCCTATGTTTTCAAAAGAATTGGTGACACTCTGGGTACTTATCTGGAACACGACTGCTCATATGAAAATATTGGTAAGCGCTCCATGGCACGTATATTGGTTCATATGGATACAAGGCCGGGTCTGGAGGAGGTCATAGAAATTTACCATAATCATGTCACCAGAAAACAGATCCTGGATTATGAAGGGGTTCCCTTCCGATGCCATAGATGCCATAAGACTGGTCATCTCTACAAGGACTGCCCCTTGATCTCTGGCGGGGGTAAGGAGAGCTCTCATGGGCCAAGGGGCCATCCTCCGGCAAAACCAAGGGCAGCTGCCAACTCAAAGGAGGATGAACCGGTACAAGGGGACCGGCATACTAAGGGACCAGGGGACGGTGGGAAAAAGAGATCTTCCAAGAAGTTTGCGGTGCCTTCTACTGAACCCCCACGCACCAGGTCCAAGACAGCAGAAGCAGCAGTGAAGACGATGGAGCCGGCATCATCTCATTCAGGTGCAATTTCCTCTCCTCTTTATCATCCTTCCTGTTTGAATGATTTGCATTCCAATTTGCACTCTGTCCACAGAACCACCCTCTCTGAAAGTGTCTCTTTACCCTCTATCCATTGCCCCATTGAACCCCCATTACGCACATTCTCCACTACTCCCCCTTCCTTTATTCCGGAGAGCGTCGAGCCGGCATCCCCGACCTCCTGTTTGGCCCCCGGAGGGCATCACTACCTCTTACGCTCCAGAACCATTCCTAAAATTATGGGACTGGGCACCTCCCCAGGACGGCATCGCAAACATAATAGAGGCAGGCCTACCAAAATCTCATCTGCGAAACTATCTGTGGTGGCAGATGTGGCATCGGGTCGACAGCAAACTATAGAGCGGGCGCTTAGAGCAAATGAGCCCAGGAACAGAGTGTCCCCATGATTTGTCTCTCTTTTAACTGTCGGGGTCTTGCCAGCCCCAAAAAACGTCTGGCTCTCAAGAGGCTCATCCTTGAATCAAAATGTGATATATTATTTCTCCAAGAAACCCTCTGTCCCTCCGAATTCGCGACCCGATGTCTCCTCTCCTATCTCCCAGGATGGCAACTACACGGGGTTGACCCCTGTGGTCGATCTGGTGGGATGCTCATCGGCATTAACTCTAAATTGCATAGACCTCTATCGGCTTGGGGAGGTAGGGGGTTCCTCGGCATGGACATCATCCTGGGAGAATTAGGCCTTCCCATCAGAATCCTCAACATATATGGACCCAATCAGAACAGGATTGAATATTGGCAAAAGTTCCTCTCAGCTGGACATATTACTCAGAATACTATTATTGGGGGTGATTTTAACTTCTCCTTGGGTGCCGGGGAGTCCTGGGGGCCAACTGCTCAAGGAGATCCCATTGCGGTCCAAATGACCTCACTACTGGAAGGTCATCAGTTGGTGGACATACCTATGAACAAAATACTTCCCACTTGGCACAATCAACGGACTGGGGAGGCAGCACTTGGTAGGAGGCTGGATAGATACATGATGCACGAGGCATTAATACAGAATCTTCCACTATACAGACAGTGGGTTAGCAATGGGGGATTATCTGATCATCACCCCATCCTGCTTCAAATCAGTGGCAACATTCAGAAACCGCGTCCCCCCTACAAATTTTTTGCCGAACATCTACAGGACCCTGCTTACATCAAGATGGCCACGGACTTCTGGACCTCACAGCCACAGTTGAGGGAAGGGAGGAAAGCCTCGGACTTTTGTGACAGGCTTAAGAAGCTCAACAGGATGACCGAACTCTGGGCCAAACAGAAGAGGATTAGGGAGGATCAGCACCTGAAGGACCTGGAAGACAGAATTGGCCTATTAACTGATGAAAGGGGAACTGGCTACCAGACGGATGGAACTAAAGCAGACCTCAGTCATATGTTGGAGGAAAAATCGAAAATTCTTAAGGAACGAGAAGAACTCTGGCGCCTAAAGAGCCGAGCTATATGGCTCTCAGCAGGGGACAACAATACCAAATTCTTTCACAACATAGCCAATGGCAGAAAGGCTGCCAACACCATCTGGCAACTTCCAATGGAGCCTGATGGCTGGGCAACCACCCATCACCAATTGGCCAGGCTGGGGATTGCTCACTTCAATGGACTCTATTCGGCACCAAATACTGTTAACCTTCCAGAGATCATCAGGATCGCGGGCAATTTTCCAAGATTTGTATCACAGGAGGAGGCAGAGGAACTTTGTCTTCCGGTCAGTGAACAAGAGCTTGAAAGTACTCTTAAGTGGTTTAAAAAGGACAAGAGCCCAGGACCTGACGGATGGCCAGTGAAATTCTACCTGGCATTCTATGAACTGATGAAGGTCGATCTACTTGCAGTAGTGGAGGAAAGCAGAATCTCGGGACATATCCACCCTCCCTTGAACCAGACCTTCATAGCCTTGATCCCAAAGTCTGACGAGCCTTCCTCCTTCAATGACTTCCGGCCTATTTCCCTCTGCAACTGTCTTTACAAGATTATAGCCAAAATCATTGCTAATCGCATTAAGCCAATTCTATCCTCTCATATATCTGCTGAGCAATTTGCCTTCCTAAAGAATCGACATATTTATGAGGCCATTGGTACCGCTCAAGAAGCCCTGCACTCCATTAAGCACAAGAACCTGAAAGGCATCACTCTGAAAATTGACCTTGCCAAGGCCTTTGACAAAGTTAACTGGTTATATTTGAAGATGATACTTACTCACTTAGGGTTCCCTCAAAATCTCATTGAATGGATCATGGGCTGTGTTACTTCGGTTTCTTTTGCTATTCTTATCAATGGAGCAGCCTCAGCCCGCTTCCATATTTCCAGGGGGATCAGACAAGGATGCCCGCTATCACCATTACTTTTTCTCATAGTAATGGAAGGGTTAAGCAGGCTCATAGTGGCAGCAAGAAGATCTGGTGATATTAGCGGAATAAAAATCACAGAGCAGTTTACTCTCACCCACCTCTTGTTTGTGGATGACATCTTAATTTTCCTGAATGGCAGCATCAGAGACAGCACTGCCCTCAATGATATACTACTTCTTTTTTGTAAAGCTACGGGAATGGAAATAAATGTACAGAAATCTACCAGTTCCTTGATGAACTGCTCTCAGCAGGAAAGACTTCTGGCTGGCCAATTCTTCCCATACCAGGAAAACCAGAGTATTGATGGCCTTAAGTATCTGGGATTCAGATTGAAGTCGGATGGTTATAAAAATTCTCACTGGTTATGGCTCATCAATAAAATTGAATGAAGGATTATGGGTTGGCAGCACCGTTTACTTTCAAAAGCAGGCAGACTTCTTCTGATCAAGACTGTTCTTGAAGCCACCCCTGTTTATTGGATGTCTCTGACCTGGATCCCTAAAGGAATTATGAACAGGATTAGACAAATTTGTTCCCGCTTTCTTTGGAATGGAAACAAAAAAGGAAGGATATTTGCCTGGACCAAATGGACCACTATTGCACTGCCAAAGCAATGGGGGGGCTGGGGATTGAAATCCCTACCGGAGTTTGCACTCGCACTTACAGCCAAACAGGGTTGGGCCCTTACCAAGATGGACAGTCTCTGGGCCAAAGTCATCCATCATAAGTATATTTGGCCTTCTTGCTTCACGGAATGGCTCCGCAGACCTTCCTGGAATCAACAAGGCATATCAGTGGTCTGGCGCGCCACCCTCAGAGCGATGCCCCTCATTCGTGATAATCTTATTTGGAGGGTGGGAGATGGCGCTCAGGTACGAATTGGCCTTGATCCCTGGCCTGGTTCGGGGAATGCGCATATTCTACCTAGAGACCTGATACTTCACCTCAACAATAGAGGATTCAAATTCTTGGCACATATTGGCGACCGTGAACGCTCTACTATATTTTCCCAAGCTTGGATTAATAACAGGCATGGGTTAATCCCGGAGGAATGGACGGAACAATGGAATGGCTACATCCGTGCTCTCATTGAATCTCACATTAAACTACGAGAGGAGGTGGATCAACTTATCTGGGCCCCCGCGAAGTCAGGGACATACTCACCTAAGCTCGGATATATCAGATTAATGGAAGACAGGAAACCTGCAAATTTGCTCGACTGGTGGAAAGGTATATGGTTGCTACAGGCGCAGCCCAGGAATAAACTGCTCCTTTGGAATATTCTGTCAAACAAACTTCCTACTGGTGATTCACTCAAAAAGCGATCCATTGCAGGACCCTCATGGTGCACATTATGTCAGTCAAATGAGGAAACATCGAACCATGTTTTCTTACACTGCTAGACTACAAAAGGTATCTGGCAACAGGTCACACAGAGCCTCAACATCAGAATGGTTTGGCTTGGTGAGGATACCATTTCTGCCTGGGCAAACTGGAAGGCTGCATATGCCTCTGAAAAGGCACTAAATCTCCCAGCGGTGATATCTGGCTTCATCTGGCAGAGTAGAAATGGCTGTATCTTTGAGAATCGTAGAGTTGACCACAATTTCATCATAACCTCCATCTGTGCTGCATATAATGAACTGCCTTTTGTAAGCTCGCCCATCCGTAATAGAATCATCCAGCCTGAAGTCATCAACAAGAATATGCCTTGGGCATACTTTGACGGAGCTGCGCCACCACATGGATGCGGTGGAGGGATTGTCTTACATATTACTGAGACACATTATTTTCATTTGAGATTGGGTCTGGGACCGAGATCAAATAACTATGCGGAACTTATCACCCTGAGACACCTGCTTTATTTTGCCCTTTCCAAGAATTGCAGACAAATTCAAATATTTGGGGACTCGAAAAATGTGATTGATTGGATAAACAATAAAACTATCTGTCATGCATATTCATTGGAACATATCTTGGAAGAAATTGTTTTTCTAAAAACACATTTTGACCAGATCACTGTTTCTCACATTTACAGGGAAAGAAATGCGTCTGCTGACCAGCTTTCGAAAGAGGCGGCGGATCGTCC
Source organism: Pinus tabuliformis (assembly GCA_031772625.1). Classification (NCBI taxonomy): domain Eukaryota; kingdom Viridiplantae; phylum Streptophyta; class Pinopsida; order Pinales; family Pinaceae; genus Pinus; species Pinus tabuliformis. Next base: position 852,706,560 of record CM062807.1, on the reverse strand, counting down.
TTTAGGTGACTGGCAGATTGACGAACACTCAGCAGAGGGAGCACACCGGTACTATCATCGCCCCTACATGGACGGCCAAGAGATAGGGGGTCCTCCCCTAGTCTAGTTCCCTATCATATTGGGAGCTATTTTTTGTATATCAGTGTTTCTATTTGATCGGTTACTAGATGGATGGACATATTGATGTATATATCATATGGACTTGGACACTTGATATTTTTTGTATATTGGGGACTATTTACAGGGAATCATCACCTCATGATATTTCCTAGATACCTTTTTGGATATATATATCCAGGATACTACATTGTAACGTGGCTCTCGCCACCATACAGCATATGCGGAGGCATTTACAACATGTAATTACTATTAACATCTTTTTAATAGAAATTACGAACTCTATTTTCCACCGGAAAAAAAAATATAAGTATAATTAATTAATTATATCAATGCTTGCCCTCATAATTACCACATTAACACTCCAAAAATTTATTTGATTAAAAATGTATTAATTAAGTCCCTAGGGTGTAGAATAGATGTACTATGAAGTCACTGTGATGTGAAGGACAATGATGGGGTGTACTATTATGTCACTGTGATGTGAAGGTCACTAGTGTTATGGGAAAAAATCCAACCATTTTAAGGGATGGTGATGTGAAGGTCACTAGTGTTATGGGAAAAGTCACTAGTGTTATGGGAAAAAATCCAGCAATTTTAAGGGATGGTGATGTGAAGGTCACTAGTGTTATGGGAAAAGTCACTAGTGTTATGGGAAAAAATCCAGCCATTTTAAGGGATGGTGATGCGAAGGTCACTAGTGTTATGGGAAAAAATCTAGTCATTTTAAGGGATGGTGTGGTCCAGGCCAAGTGCAATCTCAAGGTGATTTTGATCACTTGAATGCCATTAGGTCACAGTTTCTCAAGCCAAAGGTTAATCTTGTAATCATCTATGAAAAACATAAACAACTTAATATATATAATAAAATAAACAACATAAACATTAATAAAAATAAACAACATAAACATTTCTGGAAAAATTAAATTTTTAATAGATTTTAATTTTTTTTTTTTACTTGTTTTTTACATTTTACTCTGTTTCTAACCATAATTAATTCCATTTTGAAATTGAAAAGATTGTGTACATATTCATTATCAACGCAAAGATGGAAAAAAATAATTTAATTAATAAATTAGAGGTCTATTATATGATAGAATGAAGACTAGCTCAATAGCCTCCTATAACAAATATATAGGATCCCTTGAACCAACCTCCTCAAGTAATGAAACATCATAAATAAGAGGTCTATTGTATGGAATGAAGAATAACTCAATAGCCTCCAATAACAAATAGATGAGATCCCTTTAACCAACCTCCTCAAGTAATGAAATATAGATGAGATTCCTGGAAGTAGCCTCCTCAAGTAATGAAACATCAACAATTGCTCAAGTAGTTCCAAATTTAAAGAAAACAGTGACCCCACAATAGGAGGAGCCAAGGATAGAAGATGAATCTCCAAGATGAGAGAAGGTGGAGCTAAGGACATAAGATGATTCTTCAAAATCAAAGTTATAATGATGCACAATCTTGTCAACCTTTCAATAGTTATGAATTTCAAAAAAACTTTTTTGAATAAACCACATTGCTAATTTAGGGTCAACATGTTTCAAAACCCCACTGAGGTTCATCATCAGGAGAAAGATGGAAGTGATGAGGTTCGTCATTAGGACAAAGATGGAGAGCGAGATCAACAGATCCAATAGTTATAGTAGAGATGCAAAGGTAGTCTAAAAAATAATTAAAGCAACTTTTTATCCAATAAATTAATAGTCTATTTATTTATTATTTTTAATTAAGGAAACATCTAGAAACAATTCGTACTATTATTATCATCTTAGTAAGATAAAAAATAATTTAATCAATAAATTAAGGTCTGTTATATGATAGAATGAAGATTAGCTCAATAGCCTCCTATAACAAATAGATGAGATCCCTTGAACCAACCTCCTTATGTAATGAAACATCATAAATAAGAGGTCTATTAGATGATAGAATGAATACTAACTCAATAGCCTCAAATAACAAATAAATGAGATTCCTTGAACCACCCTCCTCAAGTAATGAAACATCAACAATTGCTCAAGTAGTTCCACATTTGAAGAAAAGAATGACTCGAGGAGCCAAACATAGAAGATGAATCTCTAAGATCATACAACATGAGCCAATGATAGAAGAATATTCTCCAAGATCAGAGTTACCATACTATTCTACCATGAAAAGGTTGTCTCATTTGGTTTTTTTTAAGTGTATTTAGGAACAGGAGTCATAGCACAAGAGTAAAAAGCATTCACAATTTTGGCTTTATTAGGCTAGTAGAAATAAAAAGACTATAAATCTATGTAGAATGGGGCCCTTTCTTTTTGAAATGATGGATTAAATGCGACACCTGCATTCATAAAACATATTTTAGAAATACACACACACGCATACACTTGACTTCACCTGTGTAGATGGCCAAAATATTTGAATGAAATACTACATTTGAGGGGGGGAATAAATTTTCTCCAAGAAAGAATATGCACCAAGAGAGGAAACACATTCACATGATTGCCCACCTTTCAAGAGTAATGGATTTACTCATAGATTAGAGGTCCATTATGCTATGGAATGAGGACTATATCAATAGCCTCCTATATCAAATAAAAGGTCTACAAATGGCAACATGAATGTGATTTCTGAAACTAGCCTCCTCAAGTAATGAAACATCAACAATTGTTCAAGTAGTTCCAAATTTGAAGAAAACAATGACCCCCAACAAGAGGAGATAAGGATAGAAGATGAATCTCCAAGATGAGAGCAGGTGGAGCTAAGGACATAAGATGATTCTCCAAGATCAAAGTTATAGCTATTCTAGCATATAAATGTTCTCTCATTTTGTTGTTTTTTGGTGTGTATGAGTCATAGAATAAGAGTAAAAAAAACCACAACTTTATTTTTATGGGGCTAGTAGAAGTAGAAAGATTAGAAATCTATGTAGAATAAGCCCCTTTCTTTCTAAAATGGTGGATTAAATGTAACACCCACGCTCATAAAACATATTTTAGAAATACAGACACACACACCTATGTAGATGCCCAAAATATTTGAATGAAATACTACATTTGAGGGAAGAAATATTTTTTCTCCAAGAAAGAATATGCACCTAGAGTGGAAACACATTCGCACAGTTGTCAACCTTTCAAGAGTAATGGATTTACTCATAGATTAGAGGTCCATTATGTTATGGAATGAAGACTATCTCAATAGCCTCCTATATCAAACAGAAGGTCTACTGATGGAAACAAAGATGAGATTATTGGAAGTAGCCTCCTCAAGTAATGAAACATCAACAATTGCTCAAGTAGTTCCAAATTTGAAGAAAACTGTGACCCCACAATGGGAGAAGCCAAGGATAGAAGATGAATCTCCAATACGGGAGAAAGTGGAGCTAAGGACATAAGATGATTCTCCAAGATCAAAGTTATAGCTATTGTAGCATCTAAATGTTGTCTCATTTTGTTTGTTTTTTGGCCTATTTAAGTGTGTATGAGTCATAGCATAAGAGTTAAAGATAATCACAACTTTATTTTTATGGGGCTAGTAGAAGTAGAAAGACGGGAAATCTATGTAGAATATGCCCCTTTTTGAAATGATGATCAAATGTAACCACTGTGCTCATAAAATAGATGTTTTTTTTTTGTTTGTTAAAAAAATCTTTATATATAGATTGAGGTTAGAAAACAATCTCTCTAATTACAATTTACTAAAGTTTAATTTCAATACAAGTTTTATCTTGACACTAAATCTTAATACCAATAAACTATTGAGAATTTATATTCCTCGTTAATAAAATCATTGAACTCTCATATAGAGTTAACTCTTCACATGGATGGAATGCATAATAACAATGAAGGGGTACTATCCAATGTCAAATTCCAATTAAACCTTACACCTTTTGAAACAAGAGACCATTTAAATTCTGATATAATATTGAAAATCAATTGGGATTCATCCAATTGTATCCTCAAATGTTTAGTGACGTGGAAAGTGAAGAGATTGGGAGACTTATCACGTATGATGAATTGATTAATGCCTTCAAGTCATTGGCAAAGGACAAGAGCCCTAGACCTGATGGGTGGAATGTATAATTATTTCTATATTTCTAGGACATTATGGGACATGATCTCCTTGTAACAGAAGAGGAGTCATGCATTCAGTGCACTACTACTAGTTCTTTAAATGCTACATTTATCATTGTTCCTACATACATTTAGTGCACCAATTTGAAGATAGTTTCATATTTTAATGAAATAGGGTCTATTCCCTATAAGGATTCCTTGACACATATTCTTCCAGTAGATATTTGGTCCAAATATCCCGTAGGTTTCTTTGACGGGGAAAATAACTAGACGTGCTAGTGGAGCATATATTGTTTTAGAGCCAAGTATATCATATCATTTCTGTTGGAGCAATGGCATTGGCTCAAATAATCGAGCTGAGATTATTGCACTAGTGGGGCTCTTATTTTGTGCTAGGTGGTTGTCCATAATATCTATGGATGTTTATGGAGACTCAAAAGTGGTCATAGATTGGGTGAAGATGAGATATTTTGAAACACCCTGACTCATTAACTCGATGAAACATATAAGAGTGCTAAAGTGCTAGCTAACTATTTTCAGGGTAAGACACTCCAAGGAAAGATCTCAGTTAAGGAGGCATATAACTATATATCTCCAATTCATCAGTCTATTCTAGACCGAAGTTGATGTCACAAAATTTGGAAATGGAATCTTGCTTACAAGCTCAAATACTTTGTATGGTTAGTGTGGTGAATTAGGATTCTTACTTGGGATAATTTATGCAAGAGAGGCATATGTGGTCTTGGGAGATGCTATATTTGCAAATCAGGGCTTGAGAGTGTAGAACAACTATTTCTTTCTTGTCCATTCACAATGTCTATTTGGATTGTTGTGTTGAACAATTTACATCTGGCTTTTGATTGAAATCATAATTCTATTGAGACATTTCTTTTGGAATGGAGCACAACATATATGGATTATCGCACTCTTCCTTTTTTATGTTTTTTAGGGTATTTGGAGATTCTCGCATATATGCTCCACATGATGCAATGATCCTTGCATGGGTATGGGTATGATAATTGGACATTGCTCGAGATTTGGTTGGCGAGTGAGAGAAATATATTCAAAATTCACATAATGCAGACATCTCTCTTTTGCATTTTGATGATGTTTGCTCATGGGGAGGTAAGATACTCCAAGGCGAGATCTCAATTAAGGAGGCATATAACTATATATCTCCAATTCATCACTCTATTGTAGTCCGAAGTTGTTTTCACAAAAAATGGAAATGGAATCTTCTTTATAAGCTCAAATACTTTGTATGGTTAGCCTGGCGAAATAGGATTCTTACTTGGGATAATTTACGGAGGAGAGGCCTATGTGGTCGTGGGAGATGCTATATGTGCAAATCAGGGCTTGAGAGTGTAGAACAACTATTTCTTTCCTGTACATTCACAATGTCTATTTGGATTTTTGTGTTGAACAATTTACATTTGGCTTCCGATTGGAATCATAATTCTATTGAGACATTTCTTTTGGAATGGAGCACAACACATATGGATTATTGTTCTCTTCCTTTTTATGTTTTTTAGGGTATTTGGAGATTCCCGAATATATGCTCCACATGATGCAATGACCCTTGCATGGGTATGGGAAGGATAATTGGACATTGCTCGAGATTTGGTTGGCGAGTGGGAGAAATATATTCAAAATTCACATAATGCGGACATCTCTCTTTTGGATTTTGATGATGTTTTCTCATGGGGAGGTAAGACACTCCAAGGCGAGATCTCAATTAAGGAGGCATAACTATATATCTCCAATTCATCACTCTATTGCAGACCGAAGTTGGTTTCACAAAAAATGGAAATGGAATCTTCCTTATAAGCTCAAATACTTTGTATGGTTAGCGTGGTGAAATAGGATTCTTACTTGGGATAATCTATGTAAGAGAGGCCTATGTGGTCCTGGGAGATGCTACATGTCCAAATCAGGGCTTGAGAGTGTGGAACATGTATTTATTTCTTGCCCATTCATGATCTCTATTTGAATTGTTGTGTTGAACAATTTACATTTGGATTCCGATTGGAATCATAATTCTATTGAGGCATGTCTTTTGGAATGGAGCACAACATATATGGATTATCACACACTTCCTTTTTATGTTTTTTGGGGCTGCATTTGAAGATGCCAAAATGCTCTAATATTTGATGATGTTCCTACATGCATTTAATGCACTAATCTGAAGATAGTTTCATATTTTAATGGAATAGGGTCTATTCCCTATAAGGCTTCCTTGAGACATATTCTTCCAGTAGATATTTGGTCCAAATATCATGTAGGTTTCTTTGATGGGGCATTAAGTAACTAGACATGTGGTAGTGGAGCATATATTGTTTTAGAGACAAGTATATCATATCATTTCTGTTGGAGCAATGGCATTGGATCAAATAATCGAGCTGAGATTATTGCACTATTGGGGCTCTTATTCTGTGTTAGGTGGTTGTCCATAATATCTATGGATGTTTATGGAGACTCAAAAGTGGTCATAGATTGGGTGAAGATGAGATCTTTTGAAACACCCTGACTCATTAACTCGATGAAACATATAAGAGTGCTAAAGTGCTAATTAACTATTTTCAAGGTAAGAAACTCCAAGGTGAGATCTCGGTTAAGGAGGCATATAACTATATATCTCCAATTCATCACTCTATTCTAGACCGAAGTTGGTTTCACAAAAAATGGAAATCAAATCTTCCTTATAAGCTCAAATACTTTGTATGGTTAGCCTGGCGAAATAGGATTCTTACTTGGGCTAATTTATGCAAGAAAGGCCTATGTGGTCCTAGGAGATCCTATATGTGCAAATCAAGGCTTGAGAGTGTAGAACAACTATTTTTTTCTTGTCCATTCACAATGTCTATTTGGATTGTTGTGTTGAACAATTCACATTTGGCTTCCGATTGGAATCATAATTCTATTGAGACATTTCTTTTGGAATGCAGGACAACAAATATGGATTATCATTCTCTTCCTTTTTATGTTTTTTAGGGTATTTGGAGATTCCCGCATATATGCTCCACATGATGCAATGACCCCTGCATGGGTATGGGCAGGATAATTGGACATTGCTCGAGATATGGTTGGCAAGTGGGAGAAATATATTCAAAATTCACATAATGCGGACATCTCTCTTTTGGATTTTGATGATGTTTTCTCATGGGGAGGTAAGACACTCCAAGGCGAGATCTCAATTAAGGAGGCATATAACTATATATCTCCAATTCATCACTCTATTGCAGACCGAAGTTGGTTTCACAAAAAATGGAAGTGGAATCTTCCTTATAAGCTCTAATACTTTGTATGGTTAGCCTGGCGAAATAGGATTCTTACTTGGGATAATTTATGTAAGAGAGGCCTATGTGGTCCTGGGAGATGCTACATGTCCAAATCAGGGCTTGAGAGTGTGGAACATCTATTTATTTCTTGCCCATTCACGATCTCTATTTGAATTGTTGTGTTGAACAATTTACATTTGGCTTCTGATTGGAATCATAATTCTATTGAGGCATGTCTTTTGGAATGGAGCACAACATATATGGATTATCATACACTTCCTTTTTATGTTTTTTGGGGTTGCATTTGAAGATGCCAAAATGATCTAATATTTGATGATGTTCCTACACACATTTAGTGCACCAATATGAAGATAGTTTCATATTTTAATGAAATAGGGTCTATTCCCTATAAGGCTTCCTTGACACATATTCTTCTAGTAGATATTTTCTCCAAATATCATGTAGGTTTCTTTGACGGGGCATCAAGTAACTAGACATGTGGTAGTGGAGCATATATTGTTTTAGAGCCAAGTATATCATACCATTTCTGTTGGAGCAATGACATTGGATCAAATATTGAGCTAAGAGTATTGCACTATTGGGGCTCTTATTCTGTGCTAGGTGGTTGTCCATAATATCTATGGATGTTTATGGATACTCAAAAGTGGTCATAGATTGAGTGAAGATGAGATCTTTTGAAACACCTTGACTCATTAACTCAATGAAACATATAAGAGTGCTAAAGTGCTAATTAACTATTTTTAGGGTAAGACACTCCAAGGCGAGGTCTCGGTTAAGGAGGCATATAACTATATATCTCCAATTCATCACTCAATTCCAGACCGAAGTTGGTTTCACAAAATTTGGAAATGGAATCTTGCTTACAAGCTCAAATACTTTTTATGGTTAGTGTGGTGAATTAGGATTCTTACTTGGGATAATTTATGCAAGAGAGGCCTATGTGGTCCTGGGAGATGCTATATGTGTAAATCAGGGCTTGAAAGTGTAGAACAACTATTTCTTTCTTGTCCATTCACAATGTCTATTTGGATTGTTGTGTTGAACAATTTACATTTGGCTTCCGATTGGAATCATAATTCTATTGAGACACTTCTTTTGGAATGGAGCACAACATATATGGATTATCACACTTTTCCTTTTTTATGTTTTTTAGGGTATTTGGAGATTTCCGCATATATTCTCCGCATGATGCAATGACCACTGCATGGGTATGGGCAGGATAATTGGACATTGCTCGAGATTTGGTTGGCGAGTGGGAGAAATATATTCAAAATTCACATAATGTGGACATCTCTCTTTTGGATTTTGATGATGTTTTCTCATGGGGAAGTAAGACACTCCAAGGCGAGATCTCAATTAAGGAGGCATATAACTATATATCTCCAATTCATCACTCTATTGCAGACCGAAGTTGGTTTCACAAAAAATGGAAATGGAATCTTCCTTATAAGCTCAAATACTTTGTATGGTTAGCCTGGCGAAATAGGATTCTTATTTGGGATAATTTATGTAAGAGAGGCCTATGTGGTCCTAGGAGATGCTACATGTGCAAATTGGGGCTTGAAAGTGTGGAACATCTATGTATTTCTTGCCCATCTCTATTTGGATTGTTGTGTTGAACAATTTACATTTGGCTTCCGATTGGAATCATAATTCTATTGAGGCATGTCTTTTGGAATGGAGCACAACATATATGGATTATCACACACTTCCTTTTTATGTTTTTTGGGGCATTTGGAGATGCCAAAATGCTCTAATATTTGATGATGTTCCTACACACATTCAATGCACCAATCTGAAGATAGTTTCGTATTTTAATGAAATAGAATCTATTCCCTATAAGGCTTCCTTGACACATATTCTTCCTATATATATTTGGTTCAAATATCCTATAGGTTTCTTTGACGGGGCATCAAGTAACTAGACATGTGGTAGTGGAGCATATATTGTTTTAGAGCCAAGTATATCACATCATTTCTGTTGGAGCAATGACATTGGCTCAAATAATTGTTCTGTGCTAGGTGCTTGTCCATAATATCTATGGATGTTTGTGGAGACTCAAAAGTGGTCATAGATTGGGTGAAGATGAGATCTTTTGAAACACCCAGACTCATTAACTTGATGAAACGTATAAGAGTGCTAAAGTGCTAATTAACTATTTCTCATGTTTATAGGGAGTCAAAGTATATTGTCAGGATAGGTCCCTTTCTCTAAATATTCCAATGACTCTTCACAAAGATCTGGAAGCATAGCAAGATTATGTTTTTTGTTTTTTTTCAAATCAAGAGATGAACCAATAATTTTGTAATAGACAGACTAAGTGATATATATATATATATAACTGAAAAATAACATATATTTTAGTATAACTGAAAAATAACATATTAGATATTTCTAATGTTCACTCTGATATGTTCTACTGATTTCACATAAACTACAAACATGAAAAAGATCACTGCAGATTCTACCAGTCATAACATACACGATCAGTCCGTCCTTCCAAAATCCCTTCCAGGCCTTTCAATATTATTATTTATTAAAAAGCAACAAACAAAAAGAGGTCAGTTACCAAAGTTGCTTACCTCACTAAATTTGACAGGTCTCCTTGAGGTCAGTACCTTGCTCAGAGTGCGCGCAGCCGGCGAACTTTGGTCAAACAGTTTGCAAGAACAGCTTCATGTCACTGAAAAATCAGTTGTCAGTGGCACCTAGTGCATCCTGATAACCTGTGGCTACGTACAGAAACCCTCTGGCAGCCTCACGAACTCTTCGCCCTGCGGCTAGGCTCATCCGCACATTCTGCTTCTCTCCAACGAAGATCTCGCCAAAGAGTCTCGACCCCTCGTGAGCACAGACCTCCGTTTCTCCTATATTCTTGGCATTCGACAGGATTGACCTCGATCCCCACCAGCTCGACGATGAACTGCAGGTCATAGCACATGCCCTGAATATGAACCCTAGCTATCCCAAGACTTAATCGAAAAGTCTATACAGATGCACCCAGGGATGGAATTTGATGCCCAAGGGTGATTTGCTAGTCAAATACATGGAAAAAAATGTTGGTCAAATACAGTAATTTTTTTACCCAAACAGGTAATCTAAAAGTTTATAGAGATGCTTATAAGATGGAATTTGATACAGAAGTGATTTGCTGGTTAAATACAGTCAAAAAATTTAGGAACAGATATACCTAAAAAATTTACCATAATAAGGAATCAAAATTTACCATAACAAGGAATCAAAAAGTCTATACAGATATACCTATAGATGGAATTTGATGTCGAAAAGTGATTTGCCTTTCAGCCAAAAACCTTTCTTAATACAAAATCGAAAAATTCTATACAGATACTCTCATAGATAGAATTTGATGCCGGAAAGTGATTTGCCCATCAAATACAGTCAAAAAAATTTCTCACCCATTAACACTTCGTAATAAAATAATCAAAATAAATATTAGAATTACGGAAACTGTCAAATTTAACAGATGCTCCAAATTAGAAATCCCTACCCTGAATGCGCTATAGATCAGACCCTACGATGCTCGCCCGACCTGATAATGACCAGGGGATTGAAGGCCGCCATTGCCGACAGAGTCAAAGTGCACAACATACTGTATGATGTTTGTGTCTGTATTCTGTATACCTCATTTAATTGCATTGGAGAGAATTCGGAAAGATTGTTGGTAAATCATATAAATGTAATTGGTAAATAATATGAACGTACCCTGCCCTTTGTTAAGCACCTTTGTTAGATGCAGATGTTGATCCGTATCAGATCCAATCATTATTGTTAAGCACCTCAGCACCTTTGTTAGATGCAAATGTTGATCCGTATCAGATCCACTCATTATTGTTAAACACCTCCCCTGAATGCAAATGTCAATCCAAAGTAGTTAGTACTATTAAACTTTTTTTGTCATAGAGAAATCTTTATCATATGACCGAAGTCCTCAGATTACAATATCGCTGAAGCCAGTCAGAATACGGCCGAAGCCAGATTACAATATGGCCGAAGCCAGCTGATTTTTAACGGCATAGCCGTTATATATATCGCCGAAGCGAGGGGGGTCCTCCGCAAGAATCGGCTGGGGTGCGAAAGCCATCCACCCCAGCCTTCATATCATGCACGCCGCGTGCAAGTTAGTACTATTAAACTTACCTCAGATTATATTCGAGAGAATCCTGAAAACTGTTTGTAAATCAGATCCATAAATCACAAATCACATAAATGTAATTGATAATTAACATCAACAAATACAGAAGTGGAAACAAAATAGAGTAAAAGAAAGAGATTACTTACATCATTTTTATTGAACATAGCCTCAACAATCTGGTTTCGTTTTAGTCCGAATTCCGTTCTTAAAAATCTATTTGTAATTGCTAATTCAGAATTTATCTGATCTTTCTTGACCATAGTCTCAACAATCGCTTATCAGTACTGTTTTTATTCTGAAAAATCCATTTCTAATGGTTAATAGAGAATTTGGTGAAGTTTTTAATTTGCATATGATACATATACCATTCTGAAAATAATATTAGTTTTGTAAAAACGTATTTTTAATTTATACGGAAAAAAATAGTTAATATCCTGATTCTATGGAAGCCCGTTAATAAGTGGACAAATTACACATAATTTTGTATATAATATCTTTTTCCAAAATTAGATATCAAATTCTAATAAAACAAGTTTTATTTTCTTTACTTTTCCAATTAGAATAAAACAAGTCAAATTCTTATGAAACAAGTCTTCGTCTCTCTACCCTTCCAACTAGAATAACACACTTGTGAGTCGTGACCTAAGGGTATATTAAATAAATTAACATTATATTCATGAAAAATTCAGGAAAAAAGGGAAATCAAGGTTTATAAATGGGTGTGACCTAACGGTATATTAAATAAATTTACATTATATTTCTGAAAAATCCAGGAAAAAAGGGAAATAGAGGTTTGACTATTTTTCCGGCTAAAATCAATTAACACTTACTTGAGAGTTGTAACTTAACTATATATTCAATAAATTAACATTAAATTTATGGAAATAAATATAACGTCTTTTTCCAAAATTGGATATCAAATTCTTATAAAACAAGTTTTCTCCTCTCTCCCCTTCCAACTAAAATCAAACTAGAATAACACATTTGTGAGTCGTGACCTAACGATATATTAAATAAATTAACATTATATTTATGAAAAATCCAGAAAAAAAGGGGAAATCAAGGTTTATAAATGGGTTTGACTACTTTTCTAACTAAAATCAATTAACACTCACTTGAGAGTTGTGATCTAATAATATATTTAATAAATTAACATTAAATTTGGAAAATATAACGTCTTTTTGCAAAATTGGTTATCAAAGTCTTATAAAACAAGTTTTCTCCTCTCCCGTTCCAACTAGAATCAAATTACAATAACACACTTGTGAGTCGTGACCTAATGGTATATTAAATAAATTAACATTATATTTATGAAAAATCCAGAAAAAAAGGGAAATCAAGGTTTATAAATGGGTTTGACTACTTTTCCAACTAAAATCAATTAACACTTACTTGAAAATTGTGACCTAACCGTATATTCAATAAATTAACATTTAGTAAATTAACATTAAATTTATGAAAATAAATATAACGTCTTTTTCCAAAATTGGATATCAAATTCTTAGAAAACAAGTCTTCTCATCTCTCCCCTTCCAACTATTCCAACTAGAATCAATGAACGCTCACTTGTGAGTCGTAGACCTAACGATATATTTAATAAATTAACAAATCCAAAATAAAAGGAAATCAATATTTATAAATGGATTTGACTACCTTTCCAACTAAAATCAATTAACACTCACTTGAGAATTGTTATGTAACGATATATTTAATAAATTATAACGGGATATTAAATAAATTAATATTATATTGATATCAAATTCTTATAAAACAAGTGTTCTCCTTTCTACCCTACCCTTCCAACTAGAATCAATTTAATAAATTAACAAATCCAAAAAAAAATGGGAAAAAATATGTTTATAAATGGGTTTGACTACCTTTCCAACTAAAATCAATTAACACTCAATTAAGAGTTGTTACGGAATTTATATTCAATAAATTATAATGGTATTTCATTATATTGATATCAAATTCTTATAAAACAAGTGTTCTCCTCTCTACCCTTCCAATTAGAATCAATTAACGTTAACTTGTGAATCGTGACCTAATGATATATTTATAAATTAACATTATATTTATGAAAAATCCAAAAGAATGGAAAATCAATGTTTATAAATGAGTTTGACTACCTTTGCAGCTAAAATCAATTAACATTCAATTGAGAGTTGTTACGCAACGTTATATTCGAGTTGTTACGCAACGCTATATTCAATAAATTATAATGGTATATTATTATATTGATATCAAATTCTTATAAAACAAGTGTTCTCCTCTCTACCCTTCCAACTAGAATCAATTAACGTTAACTTGTGAGTCGTGACCTAATGGTATATTTATAAATTAACATTATATTTATGAAAAATCCAAAAAAGGGAAATCAAGGTTTATAAATGGGTTTGACTATCTTTTCCAACTAAAATCAATTAAGACTCACTTGATGTGATCTAATGATAGATTCAATAAATTATAACCGTATATTTAATATTTTTCTAAAAACAAATATCAAATTTTTGTAAAACAAGTCTTTTCCTCTAATGGTATATTTATAAATTAACATTATATTTATGAAAAATCCAAAAGAAAGGGAAATCAAGGTTTATAAATGGGTTTGACTATCTTTTCCAACTAAAATCAATTAAGACTCACTTGATGTGATCTAATGATAGATTCAATAAATTATAACCGTATATTTAATATTTTTCTAAAAACAGATATCAAATTTTTGTAAAACAAGTCTTTTCCTCTCTATCCTTTCAACTAAAATCAATTAACACTTTTTGATGTGTGACTTAATAATATATTTAAGGTCAGTCTAACTTATAGAAGAAATAGCCTAATTTATAGACAAACTATTTTTTTTCACCGTAAGTCACCAAAATCCGGCAATACAACTTATAGAATTTTTGTTATTTAAAATATATTTTTGAATCTTTGGCTCTCAGATTATGCAGATTAAACAATTTGAACTCAAGATTAAAATTTATCAGAGAAAAATGGCGAAAAACGTCATTTCCTCTATAAGTTAGATTATGCCTATATTTAATAAATTAACATTATATTTATGAAAAATTCAAAAGAAAAGAAAATCAAGTTTTATAAATGGGTTTGACTACCATTTCAACTAAAATCAATTAACACTCAATTGAGAGTCTTGACCTAACGATATATCCAATAAATTATAATGGCTTAGTCTAACTTATAGATGAAATGACCTTTTTTTCAGGGCATTTTTTTCTGATTAATTTTAACCAAAATCTGATAGAGATTTTTATAAACTTGAGTTTAAATTGTTTAATATGCATTCAAAAATGTATTTTAAATGGATTCTAGTGAATTCCGCTAAAAAATCTATTTAATCGATTTTCGTCTATAAATTAAACTACGCCAATTATACTGATATATTTAATTAGTGAACATTAATTTTATGAAAAACCAAAACCAAAAAAAAACTTAAAATTTATAATTAAATTTGACCTCACGATAAATTCAATAAATTAACATTAAATTTATAAAAAATAAAAATAAAAATCGAATTTTATAAATGAGGTTAAATATTATTAAATTTTTATTTAATAAAATTAAGTTTTATGTTCAGAAAAATGTGTTTGACTATCTCTGTTATGGGAAAACTACTTAACCACATATTTATGTTAAATTGATTTAAATAAATAAATCTCCACAAAATAAGTTAATATTATTATATTTAATAAATCTACAATTAAATTTCACACACAAATCCAATAAAATTTATAATTTAATAAATAAATTATATGGGTGTGTATGTTGTAATTTGATTTATTAGTAATTTTCCATAATCATTTTCTAGAATATAATTTAATAAAAAATAAGTAACTCATAATGATGGTTCAAAAAGCCCAATTTTTATAATTTTTAGACTTTTTTTATATATAAATTTATAATTTATATTAAATATTGATATTGAAATTTTATTTTCTAAAATATAATTTAATTAAAAATTATGTAACTCATAACGATGGTCGAAGAAAGTTTAATTCTTATAATTTTTAGATTGGTTCTTAAAATATAAATTTATATTTTATATTAAATATTGATATTGGAACTTTTAATTAAATAAAAGATGTTAGAAATACTAAGAGGGAGATTGAATCAATATTTCGTTTACAATTGTTATTTTTTTATGCTAACTAAAATTACTTATAAACGAAAACACAAAATGAACAATAAAACAAATAATTTTATTAATAAGATTGAAAAGGACTTCAATTTTCTTTACAATTAATCAAGTACAGTATTGCTTCATGGCTCCAACCCTAGATGAAGATTCCAATCTTCAATCTACCATGCACCGATCTGTACTTTGCCAAGCACCAACTTGGTCTTCTTGAGGATTCCAATCCTCTAGGGCTCCAACCCTTTGCTTCAGATCTTCAATATGCATTCAACAGTTCTTCAAGGCTCCCAATATCTTTTGCAACAAGCCCTAATAGTATCTTCAAGTTTTCCTTTAACAATACCCTTGCTTAGCTCAGCAATGACAAATTTATCAACCACAAAATGTGCCTTCACAGCTCTTCATGATGCCCAAGCAACTTCCTTCAAAGT
This sequence comes from Pinus tabuliformis, assembly GCA_031772625.1. Lineage (NCBI taxonomy): Eukaryota > Viridiplantae > Streptophyta > Pinopsida > Pinales > Pinaceae > Pinus > Pinus tabuliformis. The sequence continues at coordinate 852,690,346 of CM062807.1, read as the reverse complement.
CGCTTCATGAGGGTTTCAATCATGCTCCAAAGGTATCCAAGAATCTTCAATAAGCTACTCCAAAAGGGTCCAATCAATATGCTTCAAAGACTACTCTAAAATCTGCACAATAGGTTTTCTACACATTGCTCATATGATACTTTCAATATTGCTGCTACAAGATGTCTTTGGAAAAAATTGCTTCAAGACTGCTCACAAGATGTTTTTGACTTGTTCCAAAAATGTTCCCAAACATTGCTTCAAGGTCTGGTTTCAGCTCCAATCTTCACTAGTCTTCCGCAAGAGATCTGTAACAAAGGACTGCTTCAAGGTTTGCAATAGGTTTTCAAAGTTGCCCTTAAAGATGCTTTACTTCAAGATTCTTCCACAATATGATTTAAGTGTTAACCTTAAGATGCTTCACTTCAATGCTCTTAAGAAGCTCCAACAAAATTCAAAGATTATTTTCCTTTACTGAGGACCCACGCCAGCTGCTACAAAAGAATCAGGATAATTTGTAAGGTCTTCTTCAAGGATTCTTTAAGGCGCAAATTTTAAGAAATATATCACTAGATTACTTCAACAGATGCCTAATAGACCACTTCAAGTCTACTCCAAATAGTGTCATCAAGTGAGCCAAAAAAACTATCCTCAAAACTTTAAGTTCGTCACTAGGCTGCTCCAACACAATGTCCAAAAGGCTACTCTTAAAAAAAACAAACTATCAACCAAGTGCTTCAGATGTTACAAGTCCCGTTGATGCCATGATTCACTGTCCTTATGCTATAGGTATATAAGTTTGCTTATAATTTATCATAGCTATGAAATGTTTAAGAACAAATCCTAACTACACTTGGTCAAGAATTGCAGGAGAATCAAGTCTGTTACAGGAAGATTGCAGATCCAAATTGCAGGTATGTCACAGAAAATGTGCAAGTTCAAAATTTACTTTCTCCACAGTTGTGACAGGTCTGAGGCTACTGAGATTTCTGCAATTGTGTCACAGGTCCAAAAAAATTGTTGCCACAGGACTAAAATCTATTGCATATTCAATCTCAGTTTTTCTCCAAACAGAAAAACCCAATGAAAACCACTTCAAAACTCTTCCCTTGGCCCAAATTTGTGACTCTGTGCTTAATTAAATTTCTTAATGAACTTGACCAAAAATATATGTTGAAATGGATGATTTTTAGGCTATACTTATAGTGTTTTTTTCCATATTTTGAAGATACACGTTCTTTGGTTATGGAGCTGACATGTGCTAGTGAGCCTGCTCAAGTCACCTAACAATATTTTGAATTTTTTAACATGCTCATATTTAAAAAATTAAAATCTATGCAATGACAAGGAGTTAGGAGGTGTATGAATATTCATTGGAAAGAGGTGAAATTCTTCTACGAGCTGGTATAAGACTCACTTCAAGATGAAGTGTCTAATGGAAAAGATAAATTTTATTTTATGACAGTTCCTAGGATTTGTGATAGCGTATTGGAATTACATATGGCTTTCTAGATTAGGGTTCCTTCACATGGCATGGTCTTATGATAATTAGGATTAGGGCATCTCTTAAGAACAAGATAAGGACAACATAGATATTAAGTTGTTTAATGATTTCTTTATTGCTCATCATTAGACTAGGTTATTAATAACCTAGAGCGATCCATCATTTAGATAGAGCTAGTATCTCATGGATATTTTAGCATCATCATATTGACATCATAGGGCTTCATCATTCTTCTAGGGTTTGGGTTTATCAATACATTATACTTAGGGTTTTATGGGCACCTTCCATCATGCATATTCAAATCGTTGCTTCAATTGGGATTTTTCAAGCACATATTAGCTAGGGTATACTTAGGACATCAATTAAAGTTCCATCAATACACTTAGGGTTTGCACTTAAGATCCTAGGGTATGCACCTAGGGTTTCATCTAGGGCATGCTTCAACAATGTACCTAGGTTTCCCTCTTATTGTCATCAATGACAACTTTATGGAACTTTCTCCCCCTTTCAACATTTTGTCCCCCTTTGAAATCAATGGAAACTTCTTCATATGGCGCTCCCCCTGTCATTATGTTGCTTCCCCTGGTATTGTGCTAGTCTTATTGTCATAGAGTTGCTTTCACTATCCTTTATGCTATCATGTTGTTTGACTTATGCTCCCCCCTAACAATATGCATGATCTTCTTATGATTCCCTTAAATTGATCAACAACAAGGATTGATGCCTTAAAAATGTTCTTCTTCTACTGCAACCTGCTTCCTACTCCAAACCCTTGTGACGCTTTTTCCTTGCTTGGTTGTCAATTCTTCAAATTGTTTAGGAACCCACTTCAATTTGAAATCCTGAGTTATATGTTCAACATTATGGCATTTGAAGCATTTTGTTTCGTACATTAATGATGGAGCATAATTTCTATTGGTAATCACATTGGAGTATCTCCCTCTAAATTTACTTATAGGAAAATGATTGGAGTCCTCATAAATATTCTTGATATATTCCCTATAATCCTTTTCCATGTGCCCAAAATTTGAACAAAAATAACAATAGCAAAACAATGTAGTTTGATACCCGCAAATTGAGGATTGCCTATAATGACCTGTTGAAGCCCCGAAATCAGGTCTACAACAAGGTGGATACCCGCCCGATCCGGACCTTGGTTGGCAGCTCCTTATCTGTTTGGTATAGCGGGTCCGACTGGGGATATGGGACCAGTTTCCCAATTTATGAGTGTGTGTGTGTGTAGAATTTGATGTTCCTGATCTAATAGTTCCTAATTAAGATATTCTAATACTAACTTTAATCTAATGCTATGCTATTGTATTCTAATAAGCAGCAACATCTAAGTCTATAATAACCCGGGGTGTAATTCTTCTATTATGCGATCTAAAAAGATTTCAAATAACAACTGGTAATAAAGATCATTCAGCTATTATGAGAAAAGAAATCAATAAGGATGAACCACTTCGTATAAAAAGTTAGACGAAACAGTTGTGAAAAACATATTGCATAATGAGCTATTCATACATTAAGCATAAATAAATAGCTATCACCGTACAAAAGTGCCAAATGATAACTCAGGCATTCATGCAGTAATATATAAACAACTAAAACTGCATATCACTTTAACACATAAGTAGAAATGGTTAAGAGATAAAAGTACCATTTATAACTAGTCCTACTCATGAGCTTCAAGTGACAATGATTTATCTCTCCTTGATCTAACATCCACTAAGAGTACAGAAGTGCAACATCAGTAGCAGATATTAAATGCAAACATCAACAAATCCTGTTCCATTCATTCATCAAAACCTCCTCGGAGGGTGCAAAAGTGCATGTTCTGAGGACAAGTTTTTGACAAATTTCTGGACCCTTCTCTAAATGCATGAGAAGGGTTTAAATACTACTAACTAAATCTAAAAATAACTTATTTACAAAAATTCAAGATGCAGTTTAAATGACCATCCTCTTTTCAGGAAAATAAAACAAAATTAAAGCTAAAATTGAACCCAAAATTAAACTACTTCTGTATTTGGTCTTTGAAATCGCATGTATGCAGCATCTATTTAAGGAGAGTCGGCTGGCTGACTTCCACTTTTAGCTGAGCTGAGAAAACGGAATCAACAAGCACTGGTGCCATTTTTCGGCCGCATTTATGATACACTTAACAGTCATCCACTGGCTATGTGGCTTCACCAAGTATGCCCAGTAATAATCCCAGTTTAACTTGCTTAGCCCTTGAATTTCTTTTGCCTTTTCTTGCGCTCTCTGTTTCCAATCTGCCTCTAGTTGCTGTGTGTTTGGTAAATATCCTGGAGTGGTCTCTGCGATCAAATTTTCCCTGTGAAAATTTTCATTTACACAATCAATAAGACTGCTTGCTGCCGTGGCTGCTCCTTCTGCCACTTGTTTTTCCTCCCTCATTTGCTCGTCCCATTTGTTAAAGAGCATTTCTTTATGGTTTTCATTTATCCTTGGTGCACCTGCTCTTTTTCCCTCGTCTTTTTCTTGCCAAGCCAAATATTCAGTCACCCGTTTATCAATTAGATCATAGTCACTTCGTAAATCTACCACTTGATTAGTGGTTTTATCACTAATTTCACAATAATAACTCCACTGTGATATCTTTTGGCCCAACACTTCTTGCTGTTGTAGTAATTGTTCATTCAAGGAAATGGACTCTGTAATAAATTCTGTAAGCTTAGGGTTGTCTTTGTGCATCTCCTGTAAATCCTGTAACTGCTTTCCTTTCTCATCCAAACTTTTCTGATATCCTATCTGCATTTGCTGGAAGTCCTGCTGCAACCTCTCAAGCTGTTTCTGTGCTTCATTATTGGTGTTAGCTTGTTGCAACTGTTGTTGCAGTACTTGTATCTGGTCTTCCCTTTCTTTTAATAGCTGCTGTACCTCAGATGCTTTATCAATAGTCGTAGAGGTGTATGCTCCTGCGATCTGAGATAGTTTGGTGAGATTTTCAGTAGGATTGCTAGTGGGATCTTTCCACAAGACGTCTAATTGTTTTGCATCTTGAGAGAGCGTGTTTTCCAATTTCCTTTTCTTCCTCTGTCTTCTTACCACTGCTTTGTGCTGTGGGCTATAAAATATATCCAGAGGGGGGATTTCTTCTATTTTGAGTATAAGCTCAGAGGATGGGGCAACAAGAATATGCTCCATATCTGAGACATCGCTGACTGTTCTTGTGACTACTTCTTTTGCTACCTGTGCATTGCTCACAGGTGTTTTTATGGCTTGTCCTTCAAGATTGATCAAGTTGTTGAAGGTTTCCCATTCTTTGTCTAATTCGGTTATGACTGGCGGTGCTTGAATGATGAGAGGGGGAGGATCTCTTTGCGGGGAGGCAATAACCTACTGATGTAGAAGTTCCATTGACTGGGCAGTATCCTTTATTGACCCTTCGCTCTTATCCTATTCATTTCTGGATCTTTTAGAGTGTTTAGACATTTCTTTTTCAGACTTGGATTTAGATCCGTTAGTGCTTGAACTCCCACTAAGACTAACACTTGGAGTTGGTTCTCTTGAGGGTAGGCGTAGTTTCTCTAGAGGAATACTAGCTAACCTTCTTTCTCTGTATATTTTGAACTTTTGGAATTCTTCTGGAGATAATTGCAATTGGGCTGCATGCAGAATTTCTTCAAGTGTGCTTTTCTATTGGAATATATCATCAAATAAATCCTTTTCTCCAGAGAACACCTTTATCTTGACTGCAGTTGTGAAATTCTGGGCAACCTCATTAGGGTCAAATGGTCTTCCTAAAAATTTGAATAGCTGTAAACACGTCATATTCTTTACTTCTGTGAATGCGTGGCCTACATCAAATAGCAAAAAGGCCCCACAGGCTACAGGAAACTGTGGCCATATAGCCTTCTTTTTGTCCTTTAAATCTTTAGTTAGACCACCTTCCCCACAGGTTTGATAGGCAATCTCTTGAGCTAAGAGTTTATCAGGGATATACAAAGGTAAGACATGAGGGGGTGCAAAACTTCCAAATACCCTGACATAAGTAAACAATTCCTCCCCGAACCATCTTGTGACAGGGAGGATGTCTACCTCTGCTTTAGGCGAGCACCTCGGGGGGTCTTTATCATACAACATTTTGTACAAGGGCAGCATAATTCCATGACAAATTTGGTAGAAGTATGGAGTGAATTGAGAGTCCCACAACTCTTTATGATAGACATGGATGGGTAAGGGGTCTTGAGTTGTCCACTTCCAACCCATAATAGGAAACTTAGAAACATAACATATTGAATCCATTATATATGCAGATAGGTAAAAAGGAGGATAAATTCTCTAAGCTGCAGCTCTTTTGGACCGGTAACTGACAATGGCCGTGACTAGGTTATCAGATAAAATTTTGGCCCAATCTACAATAGTGGCATTTGTGGCAGCATCCAATAATGGTAGCCATTCGGATGAAAATTTGTTGATATTTGGCATTCCAAATATTCTACAAAGCATGGCAGCAACAAAGCAATATGGGGAGGTAAGGGAACCGGTACTGTACATACCGTGTTTATCTTTCTTCAGCGGTTCGTCTCTCCTGGACCAATCTTTGGTGGTTTCTGCCAGGTCCTAATTTTCCTTTACAAATTTCTCCATAAATTGATTTTTATAAGTTGCCTGTGGCTCCGACAGATGATACATGAGCTTTAAATCTTGTGCAGCGAATGAACCGATGAGTCCTTGACCATGAATTTTGAATCGTCTATTTCTGATTTCTACACTATCTAGTATCCACTTGACCATGTCCGTGTATGGGAGGATTTTTGGCCTTGCTGCTATCCGATGTAAGAATGAGCAAGCTAGCTCTGTTAGGGATGCTTCAGAAGGACTCTGTGAGCTTGCAATAGCAGTAACTTGCATTACTCTGGGATTCTCCTCTTCGAGTAGATTATACCTGCCTTCCCACGTAGCTATTCCCGCGTCTCTTTTACAAGACATGTCTGTCTACAAAGGCGCCATTTCCTTTTCTTTGGAGCTCGGGGCTTTGCATTTCTTTCCCATTTCAACCTACATATTGCTTTGTATCGTCCTCTGTTCTCCGTTCCTGCAATTCACAAGTGAAGTAGAAATGAATGACAAGGAAGGGTGATGGGAGAGTTTTAAATGCCGCAAACATACCAAATACACCACCTTACGTGAAATGATTCTTTGAAAAGCACACACTCATATTCCATTAATAACTGGCAACTAACTCCTTTATTAGCATTTAAAGTGCATAACCATGTGTTAGCTTATGGAAAATACTTTTCTTGAATAACGTGCCCAAAAGATCTGCGATGGAGCGATTTTGTGATTTGCTTCGCAACATCGCAGATCACAACATCGCAAAATCGCAGAATTGCAAAAACACAACATCGCAGCGTTGATCTGGCATGGCGTCGCAACATCGATTTATCGTGAAATCGTGATATCGCAATATTGCAGATCGTAGGAGTGTTATGTATGACAAATTTCGTTAACTTGTTTTTTACGAGATGTGATCTTGTGATCGACGTCATCACATATCGACAGATTTTGAAGTGTTTCATGTAAGTTATGCTGAATGCGACGTGATATTTGTTTATTATCGCGATCTCGCAAATGTTGGAATTGTGCTTGTAAGGTGGCATCTTGCTATCTTTTTGCGATGCGATTTTCCTAATTAAATATTTTTACCTTATCATAAACTTAGATTTTAAGAGTTTCCAAGGAGCTTCCTAATCTTATGATGGTAACTTTATTTGCGAAAGGAAATTTAAGCACTACTTTGATTTTCCTGGATTTTATAACTAAGGGTCCCCACACATTTAGTATTACGAATAACACTAAATGAGAAGGGGGGTTGTTGCTGGCTACAACACAACCCCAGGTTAAAAGTACATGTAATAAAGCTAATAAAGGAAAAATAAGACCAAGGTCACGGGACATGTATTCCAAGCTGAATGTTGGGAAAATCATCCCAATGGGAATCACTTGTTGTTTATTAAGGCTAAGGGTAAATTGGCAAAGGCAATGGTAAAGGATTTGAAAAGGCAAAAATGAATTATTGGCATTGTATTTTATGAAAATAAAGGAAATTAGGAGAAAAGGAAGGTGAAAGGTCACAGGTTTCATGTGAGGAGGAAATTGAATGAAAATAGAGGAAAAATGAAGAAATTTGAGACATCAATAATAAAAAGACATCAAAGCATCAATTTGGGGCCTTTTTTTCAGTTGAGTTTTGGAATTGGTTTCAGAGAGGAGAATATCACCAAGAGGAGAAGGCAAGCAAGCAAGCAAAGGAAGGACAAGGAAAGCAAAGGAGAGAAAGTATCAATCAAGGAAAGGTTGGATCAAGCAGTTTCAACGGGAATACTTGTAGGTGACAGGTTGCGTGTATGATTTCCTAACTGGTTTTGGCATGCATGGTTTATGCATGTGTGTATTTGGTTCATTTCTATAATTGGCATGGGTTTTGCTGGGTTTCAACATTGGTTTCAACCTTGCCTTCCCATTTCTGGATAGCAAGGTGTGATGGAATTTATTCTTATTTGAGCATTGGATTGCTGGAAGGTTTTGGATCCGGGTGAGGTGGTCTCAGGAAAATCCCAAGGGTGGAGATGGTTTTATTTGAGAATCCCTCAACAAATGGGTGGAGACAGGAAAATCACTCAAGGGATGGTGAAGGAATTCTGAGGCATCCAAGCTCAGTTTGGTTTTGTGATCTTGAGACCAGTTTAGGTGAGATCATGGTAGTGTGAGGGTGGAGGTGATTTAACCTCTGGATCCCATTGGTTGTTTATGTATTGCTTCATCCCATGAGATCCCACATTCATGCTTGGAATATGGCATGGGGGTGATTGGCAGAAAGAAAGATTTGGTTTGCCCAATCTATGGTTAGGTGGTATGTAGAAGTCCTTAACTTGGTTGGCTTTTTCATATGTCAATAAGAGATAAGTTCCTCATTGTATTTTATGGGTAAATGTACTTGTTATTATGTAGTTTTAATGGTTGTTCTATCATTATTATTCATCTGGTTCTATGCTGGTTATAAGCATGGTTTTATGGAAAATCCAAGTTATGGCTCTTATCATGTTTTATTGATAAAGGAATGGTTATTGAATGCATGACCTAATAGATGTTATTGCAACTATTGCGAGAGAGACTTAGTCCTTCTTGGTAAAACTCAGATAAGTTTCAGATCTCTATGTTTGGATATGCATTCATGACATGTAGGTTTCATGTTCATCATGTGTTTGAAGGAATGACTATCATGGTTAGGATGGGCTAGGGCAAGTCCCTAAATAAGTTTTGAGTTAAAATATTTGTCATTATGATATTTTTCTTTTAAAAATGCTTCATTAAGTTTTGGGAAGAGGTCTAGATCCTAGCCCTGAAAAAGTGGTTTAGATCTTGTGGTCGTTGGCACAAAACTGCCTGAAAGAGACTGTAGTTGCTAGGAAGCAGGCCTGTGGTGCAAGTAAATTCTCAATGCAGACACAAACAATTCCTCTAGCATGAGAGAGCGGGTCTAGCCACAAAAAAAAATCTATGGAAAATCCCCTTAAGCTAGAATCAATTAAGAGGGCCTACCTCTTAGAACACTAATCCGCTTGGTGATGATCCTGCTTCCTCACTCCAACTATCTTTCATTTCCTTCCTTCGAATACCTAAAACAAGAAAACGACAACAACAATAAACATGATAGCATACAATATTGTATTCAACCTACTTAATAGGTCAAGGAACGTTAAGCCATAAAGATGTAAAGTAACACTTCATGTAGGAAATCAATCAATAGTTGCATTCATATAAATCAGAAAGAGATTACAACTGGTGCCTTGATGTTGCTGGTCTCCTCTGACGTATCTAGGTTCCCACACTTCTGCTAGCACTTCATGGATAGCCCCAACAATGTAAGTTTTAAGGCCTCTTCCATCTAGTCTCAAACCAAACCAAAACACACTATTCTCTCTCAAACATACACTAGAAAGCTACAAGCTATAGATGACTTGTTGATCATTCAGACTCACTCCAAAAACTAGTTTAGCTTGGGAAAAGAGAGGTTTATATAACTCGAATGGATGGGAGATGGTTCCTCTCATCATGGGAGAAGGTCTTATCTCTTGAGTTTGTTCCATCCTAATAGGGGAAAGGAGCCCAAACTGACTTCCTCGACTCCATCCAGCCCAACCATCTACCAGACTTCCGTTACGAAGCTTCTAGAGCTGGAAGCTTCGAAAACATATTTAAAAAACTTGCCGAAAGAGGATTGATGTGACTAGAAAAGGGCTCAGTCGCTCCGTATGGCGCAAGGTCTAGTTTTAATCTCTGCAAATCGGTGCGAGGAGGAAACTGGTCAGTAGCACCAGTCTTGTAAATTGGGATAAAAGGAATATTCTTGGGAAATGATGTAAAGGGGAACTATTCTACTAAGGAAGAGGGACATACTGGGAGTTTCTTCATGATGGGAAAGCATGTTGGGTTCACTATAGAGGTCCTCCAGGATCATGGATGGGGAGTACAGGGACAATGAAAAAATGATGTGTAACAGATGCCCCCTAAAGCATGAAGGCCGAACTAGAGTGAGGGGTGAAATTCTTTACAAGTGGATGTAGGGAACCGAAGTCCATCTATGGAAAACCTGTAAGCAAGCATAGATACATATACATCACTGAAAACTCTGACAAATGATACATGAATCATGGTATGGACGCAACCATCCAGAGAAAGATCATGTAAATGGATCCAAGGCATGGGCGCAACCATCCAATAGAAAGGATCATAATGAAACCAAGGTATGGTCGCAACCATCCAATAATGAGAAGGATCACATATAACAACTCATGGTATGGTAGTAGCCATCCATATGAAAGAGACATGTATATCAATACAATTATGTCACATCGCCTTGCAACCTGGACTTGTGTAATCCTAGCCCAGGGTCTTGTGCTCCAAATGACCTGATCAAAGCACAAATCTTAACATGTGAATGAATGTGTTGAAGTCGAACATGCTAGGAAGTCGCTTGATCACCGGTCAATGATGTGAACCATTAACAAGTGTGAGAGAAACCACCAATAATGACAATGGATCTCAAGGTACCGACAACACAGTTCACGGAATGTGAATAAAGGAACTGATGTCAAGCACCCATGAAATCAACCAATCGAAAGACAATGATATGAGCTTGTCGTCGAGTGCGAAGAACTTTCCATTAGGGCATGCAAGCCCTAAGGTACTAGAAGGGAGTCTCTCAGTCAACTTCTTGGATAATGAGTTGAAGTTGACAGGAAGTGACCATGTCGAACGAGGGTCACGATGTATCCCACATCATCGACATGAGACAAAGGGATGCATATGATTTCATATGATAGAGAGAATCAAGAGTAAGTGTAACTGCAGAAGGACTAACTCTTGAACATATCGGCGACACAAGTCTGGAGTTTGGCAGCTTTTCGATCCATAGGATCGATGGTCATGATGACATGGCAGAGATCAAATGGAAGGCAAAAGTGAATGACCCAACCCAGGAAAGTCAAATGACGAAAATGAGGATATCCCAACCCGACACAAAGTAGAAAGTGTCATGTTCAAGAGTGAGCTGCTGACACGACTGATTAAATTTCCAATTTTCCCCCACCATTTCTGGCTGGTATCCCAGTTATTATATATTGCAAGCTAGAAGGGGAAAACATGTGCTTGTACTGTAATTTCATCCTTCAGACGAATCCGACCTAGTAAGTTTAATGAACCCTAGGAAGGAGAAGCTCATGTTCGTCATGGCGACAAATCCAATGTCGTTTAATGTTTTAACAAGTCCGACGAAGGTGAAACTCGATATATTTTTCATGTTTAGAGAGTCTGAAAAAGACATGGAAAAGAAAACTCCAAAAGGTCCCTTTTCATACATTTGTGTCTCTCGAGCCTGAAAAGGTAGAAAACAATACTTGAGAGAACCGCTTGACCATGTCAGCCAAGGAGTACCTTTTTCATAAATAGTTTATCCCAACCCGAAAAAGGGGTAAACATATATTGGGTAAACGATGTTTTGTAGCCTTTAGCGAGTTCAAAAATGACAAGAGATCAACAATCTTTCATGTTTTAAGAGTCGGGAAAGAATTGAAAGCAGAGCCCCCATTTTTATTCTCTTTAATGAGTCAAAAAGGGAAAAAATACTCGGCAATCTTTTCATCTTTTACAAGTCAGAAAAGTGCTTAAAGGTGACTCGCCCTGGAGGAGCAAGTGGTATAAAGGGTAGCAACTGGTTCCGGCAATGGTGGAACTGCTCAAAACATGTAATGGTCAAGAGGTTGGCTAATAAAACCAATCATTGTTGTGGTTCCTCAAGAAAGGATAAAACAACCAAGTGAAAGCATATGATCAGCGAAAGAGATGGTGGCGATGGAATAAAAAAACAAAGGCTCCTCTAGCAGAAATCAATTGCTTTAAACGAAAATCACGAGATGTAAATCAGGCATGGATTCATTTTTACACAAGCTTGAACCATGGAGAACTCTGCTTGGATTTATTTTCATGTTTACACAAGCTTGAACCATGGAGAACTCTGCTTGGATTTATTTTCATGTTTACACAAGCTTGAAATGAAAAACTATGCTTGAGATAAGTTTGCATGCCCTTGGCATAATGACTCATTTCGAGGTACATGCCCCCCAATCTTCATTTCATTCAACTAGGTGAATGGAATGAAGGTTCACTTTTGAGATCCATGAAAGACTCGATTGGGATTTTACGAGATCTTAATTAAAGAATCGATTTGGAAAAGGGAGGTGCTTCACTTTTTAATGAGGTTGACACAGTAAAAGAACTATCCTCGAGACCCTTGTTTCATTTTTTAATGATCTTGACACAAGAAAAAGAACTATGCTCACACCCTTTGTTTCATTTTTTAACGAGGTTGACACAAGACCAAGAACTATCTTTATCACCCTTGTTTCGTTTTTTAACGAGCTTGACATAAGAGAAAGAACTATGCTCACACATATGTTCATGAACCATACGAGAACATGGCTCCCAAGAGGTCTTCACTAGACAAAAGAATCATGCTCCAGGAGGAATATGTGTCATTTTGTACCAAAGACAGATCGGATTCTAATGCCCCCAGTACATAATGTACAATAACATCTGTGTGATCATTAGCAGATGCGGAGACAGAACGGGTAGCCACATAAATGACCTGTGGTAGGGAAGGTATTGCTTGCAAACAAGAGCCGATAAGGGATGATGGTTGCAAAGGAGGTGCTTGGTGACCAATGAATGACAGCTAATCAATAGTCACAATTATCCCTTCGTGCAGAAAAAAAACGACACGGAAAAGTGAAGAAACAAGAGCTCCCATGAAATAAACATAGTCGCATCTAAGGAGAATATTGAAATCTAACAGACCTTGGACTACCATCACGTCTATATAGACAGTGTTTCCTCCCAAAGTAATAGGGAATTTTGGAAGGACCCCTAAGGGTTGACTAGTTCCTCTATTGAAAGCCAACATATTTTGAGTGACAGGCACAAGCTGTGGGGAACCCAAAGCTTTCCAAGTATCTGAAGACATGATGCTAATAGATGTGCCTTCATCTAATATAGTGCCATGTACTACCATATTATAGGCTTGTACTGTGATCTAGAAAGGCACATAAGATGTGAGGTAGAAAATAGTCAATTGACTCCAATAAAAAGAAACAACAGAACTACCTGGTGGGGGTATCATATGATTTCCCCCATGCCCTGCAGAAGAAGGAGAAGGACTCTCCTGAAAAAATTGGGACGGGAGGGTCACTCTTCGATTCATGAAATTATGAGGAGACGAGAAGAACATGAGTTGTATGATCACTATACTTCGGGAACAGAGTGAACAACTGAAGGTGGAGCCAAGTCGACACTATTTTTGACCAATGGTCGATTGGGAATAGACACAAGAGAGTTATGCTCAGGAAGAGCAGGATGGGCAAGAGATTAATCCAAGTCAATCTCTTTACCAACTATGAGAGGGTTAGAAGAAAGCCTTTGATAACCAACAAGAAGTTGGGGTTGAGGAGCTGTAGGGTTTTCCAAAACTTTGGAAGCTTTATCCATAAGAGGACAAAGGTAAAGAAGATGCTCTACTTCACATAACCTATAGGGGAATCTAATATTCCATTTCTTCTTACCATCACTAACCAAGGGTGCAACATCGACATGATATCCAGAGGTCGATGGGGATGGTCGATCCAGATTTTGAGACCATACCTCTAAGACTCTAGGAATGCCAACATAGTCTTGAAGGAGATGGTCACCCTTACACAACTTGCAAGGGAATCTGACCTTTTGTGGAGGATCGGAAGGTTTGTCGACTGGAGGTGCATTTGGAGTAATAACTGCATGGTTGACCTCTCGCTTATCTGTCTTCTTCTTCTTCGTCTTTTTCATCTTCTTCTTATTATTCTTCATCTTCTTCATCTTCCTCTTAGCCTCTTGGTTACTGGATTTCAAACTTTCACCAGGCGAAGTAGAAGAGGAGGGTGAAGAAATAGGGGAAGAAGGTGAGAGGTCAACCTTAGAATCAACATGATGTGGTTCAAATGAAGGAGATGGTTGGGCAGGGGTTAGGACACTTGGGACCACTGAGGTAAAAAATAACCAGATAATTAAAGCAATGGTTAACCCAGGGAGGACAACGTTGCCATATAAGGAGCACTAGCATTTCCAAAAGAAGGAAAAGGACCAGGATTCCCATTTGAGGGGAATCCTTGACTAGTAGACTCTGGGAATGTTGCCATTGGAATTGACCCTAAAGAATCACTAAGGAAGATAAATTTAACTAGTAATATTTCGTGGGTAGTTAATTTTTAGACACTGGAACAAAACTTTGCCTTTTCATGTTTTAAGAGTTGAGAAAAGGACAAAAGGTGAATCTAGTCTCTTTCGGAGTTAACGAGCTCGAAAGGACAATTTCTCAGTGATATTTTAAATTTAAAGAGTAAAGAAGACCAAAATGAATTCTCATGATAATCTAGGCAAAAGGATTACCAGGTAACCGTGAACTGCATAATACCTCCCGGTGAACCGAGAAGTACAGGTAGTTAATCTCCCCAAATGCTATGTTCGGTGTATCACATTTACAAGGTGGCAGACTCGGCTTCGTATGAATAAAGGATTGCAACCTAGTGGGGTCTCCATTTATATACGCAACGGTACAGGAGCACAAGTCCTTACTAGCGATGTCTAATGCCGAAGCGAATGACAACTGCTAGATTTAAAGATGCTGGAACATGTCTTTAGCCTGGACCACTAAATGTGAGTGTTAAATTTCAATGCCTCCGTAGGTTAATTCAATATATTTTAATAGTTGATCTTGAATTAGGTTTCAATTACAAGGCCCTACTGCTGTCAACTGAAAAAACTCCTACATGCAGCTATATGAGAAAGGAAATCTTTGTCTTCGATGAAAGTTAACACTAATTGAGAGATAGAGAACACACAATCAATGCAACAATCAAAGAATAAAATCTTTCACTAATAAATCTCCAAAATGCACTAAATCTTCCTATCAAATGCACTTCAACTAGTCCTTTTAACAGTAAAGAGAATTCATTTCTTTTCGAATACAAATGATGATGCGACTCTAGTCTTCAATGATGCTAGCTAATGTAACATATTGATTCAGCAAACTAGAATTATGTATTTTTCAATGGAATGATAACATGAATCTTTCACAAACACTTCAATGAATTTTTTTCAAAACAATCAACATCAATCAAATGGAAAGCACGAAAAGAGAATTCCTTCCAAACCAATGATGCAATAATTCAATCAAGAACAAGATGAGCAATGTAATCTATGCTCAAAAAGAGACGCTTAATCTAGAGAATAACAAACGAAACTTTTCAAACTTATTTAATTGAAATCAAAGCGATAAAAGGACTAAAAGAAGAAAATGCATGGAGCATCTAACCAACAATCTGACTTTCTGAGCACACAAACAGTGGAATGGATGATGACCTAGATGCCCTAGGGCCACAAACCATCCAAAGACTAAAAAAATCAAGTAAAAGAAGGCAAACCAAACAAGCACACAAACCAAGTCAATGGAGCTTTCCAGGGAGGGAGAACATAGGAAAAACGAGCTAAGAGGCACAAATTAAGAGGGCAAGACATACTGGTTATGATCCACGAGAAACCTTGATCTTCACCTACAAGAATCAAAGTGACAACCTAATTGACAACGAGCACTGATCGGCATGACTGACGCGACTGGTCAGACTACAACTAGCGTTGATAGGCTTGATCGATGCGATTGTTGGGCAAAAAAGAGCTCTGATCGAGGGATTCAATAAAAAAATAAAAATTTTCAATGGCCAAAACCAGACATGCCACTGTAAATTTCAGACTTAAAGCAGTGAACTAGGCAAAGCAGAGAACACTAAAGGGAAATGGTGATACTAGAAAAGTTCACACAAAACCATAAAATGACAATAAATCAAACAGAAGGATTGGTTCCCCAGCAGAGTCGCCATTTTGTGGTGTAGGTAAATTCTCAGTGTGGACACAAATAATTCCTCTAGCTCGAGAGATTGGGTCTAGCCACAAAAAAACAATCTATGGAAAATCTCCTTAATCTAGAATCAATTAAGATGGCCTACCTCTTAGAACGCTATTCCTCTTGGTGATGATCATGCTTTCTCACTCCATCTATCTTTTGTTTCCTTCCTTCGTATACCTGAAACAAGCAAACAACAACAACAACAGACGTGATAGCATACAATATTGTATTCAGCCTACTTAATAGGTCAAGGAACGTTAAGCCATAAAGATGTAAAGTAACACTTCATGTAGGAAATCAATTAATAGTTGCATTCCTATAAATCAGAAAGAGATTACAACTGGTGCCTTGACGTTGTTGGTCTCCTCCGATGTATCTAGGTTCCCACACTTCTTCTAGCACTTCATGGATAGCCCCAACAATGGAAGTTTTAAGGCCTCCCCCCTCTAGTCTCAAACCAAACCAAAACACACTATTCTCCCTCAAACATACACTAGAAATCTACAAGCTATAGATGACTTTCCGATCATTCAAACTCACTCCAAAAACTAGTTTAGCTTGGGAAAAGATAGGTTTATATAGCTTGAATGGATGGGAGATGGTTCCTCTCATCATGGGAGAAGGTCTTATCTCTTGATTTTATTCCATCCTAATAGGGGAAAGGAGCCCAAACTGACTTCCTCGGCTCCATCCAGCCCAACCATCTACCAGACTTCCATTATGAAGCTTCTAGAGTTGGAAGCTTTGACACCATATTTAAAAAACTTGCCAAAAGAGGATTTACGTGACTAGAAAAGGTCTCAGTCGCTCCGTATGATGCTAGGGCCAATTTTAATCTCTGTAAATTGGAGTGAGGAGGAAACTGGTCAGTAGCGCCGGTCTTGTAAACTGGGATAGAAGGAAGATTCTTGGGACATGATGTAAAGGGGAATTATTCTGCTAAGGAAGAGGGACATATTGGGAGTTTCTTCATGATGGGAAAGAATGTCGAGTTCACTGTAGAGGTCCTATAGGATCATGGGCGGGGAGTACAGGGATAGTGTCAAAATGAAGTGTAACAAGGCCCATGTGAGTGACTAGAGGGTTTCAGTTGCATGAAGGCCTTGTCATGGGAGCGATTGACATTCTAGGTCAGTGAAAAAGCAAGTTAACTTGGGGGTTGGGCACCTAGAGTGGTTGGTTAGCCCTTGGGGGTCATGCAGCAGTTGAGGGAAGTTAGTAAGGTATTTTTTTGTCTGTTCCATTTCCTTAAGGTTATCTAGGAGGTTGAGTCATGTCATAGTAGCCCTTAGCTCATGTTTACCTCGAGTAGTCTGGTGAAAGTGGGTAGATATGAGAGGTGGTGTTACCGAGTGGTATTAAAGAATGGTTCAAACACTTGAATTGGATATGGTTATGGGTAGCCCATTCGACCCATGTGGCTAGATGCATGTGGTTATGCATGCATTTTCATGGTTATGGTTGTCATGTATGAGGTCATGGTATGTAGTTGGTATTGTCATGCATGATGTTGATATATTGATATGATTATGATTATACATGTATTGTGCTAATGTGGACTGATTTTGTAGACGAGATAAGCCTCATCTGAACATCATTGAGGTGTGATTTTGGTTATGGTATCTATTTGGTCTATCTGTATGGTATACTTACAAGTAGAAGAGGATCAAAGATGACGAGAAAAATGGTGGACTATAGTTCATGTGACTCCCCCTATAGATCAATTCAGTAGTAGGGGGATGAGTATTATCCTGATATAGCAAACACATTGAGGAGTTTGAGGGCAGAGATCAAAAGTTGCAAAGAAGAAAATGACAGGTTGGTTAAGGCCTGGGAAAGACTTGCAAGGGCTCAAGAAAAGCAGGTAGAGGTCAATGCAATCATCCTTCAGAGTTTATTAGACTTGCATAGATAGGGAAAATTGAGGATTAGTCAAGAACATGAAGATAATACTATGGGGAATATTGTAGCAGGTCTCGGTCAAAATAAATATTGAATAGAGGGGATACAGTCAGAGGTGGAAAATCATTGGGTACACCTAACATGATGACTAGTATATATGGGTTTCATTCTAGTTCCTCATCCAGGAGAAATCATCATCATCACTACCGTCATCCTTATAGAATGAGTGAGTACTTTCCTGAGGAGTTCAAGAAAGTCAAGCCGCCTACATTTGATACATAGATGAAGAAGTCAGAAGATGTAGAGGCATGGTTGCTTGGAGTGAAGAAATTCTTCAGATTGCATAACTATTTAGAGAACATGAAAGAGAAAATAGCCACCTTTATTCTTAAAGGGAAAGAAAATATTTGGTGGGAATATGGGAAGAAATTCAAGGGAATTTGAGAAGAAGAGTTGATTTGGGATGAGTTTGAGAGACTCTTTAAGAAGAAGTACCTATTTGAGAGATATTATGATCACAAAAATAAGGAGTTTTATGAGATGCAAATGGGTTCTATGACAGATGATGAGTATCCTAGTAGGTTCCTGGACCTGTTGAGGTATGTGCCTTACCTCAAGGATGAGAAAGCAAATATTCAAAGGTTCATCACGGGTTTCCAACAACATGTAGAGACCATATTGAGTTTTATGAGTCACGGTCAATGGAGGAAGACATCAGGAAACTGAAGCATTGCTATAAGCAGTCAAAGCATAAAGTTGAGCCTAAGCGTGATTTTAAGGGGAGCGAGAAAGTTAAAGGGAAGTGTCCACCAAAGTGGGGAATACCTTAGGATGTAGGTGAGAAAGAGAATATGGTTCCTTACAAGAAGTTTAATATAGTTGAGGAGGAACATGGGTCACAGCCTAGAGAGAAACAAAATAGAGGTGATGGTAGGGTATCATTATAGTGTTGGATATGTGGCAAATATCATTGTAAGAAGGATTTTCCATTGTAGCATGTTGGCAGGCCTCATATATATAGTGCTCAAGAGGCGCAAATGATTGGGGATGTGGGCCATAACATTCCTCGGATTTATGCAGCCATGGACAAAAAACAAGCATATCACCAGGCATCCATTAATAAGATTGAAGGTAAGCATTGTGGTCGAGTTTTTTCTATTTTGACTGACCGTAGATCTTAGTTATAGTTATGTTAATCTTGACTTGGTGGATAAGTGTGGTTTGAGGAAAGAAGTGCATGCAGAGTCTTGGTTGGTACAATTGTCTATAGGCACTAAAAAGAGATTTCATCACTGGGTAAGAGATTGTTCATTTGAGTTGAATGGTATAGCTACAACAATGCATTTAAATGTGCTTCCATTGGGATCATATAGTATAATTTTGGGCATGAATTGGTTGTATCTCCACAGGATGAAAGTAGATTGCTATGACAAGGCTATTAAACGCTTGGATGATAATGGGGAAAAGATAATCTTGCAGGGAAAGAAGAATCCTACATCAGTGAGGATGATTATAGCTATGCAAGCCAAGCGCAGTCGTAGAAAGGGGTGTGCACTATTTGTAGTGCATATTTCCAGTGACAGGGCTAAGGATGTTAAGGATGTAGAAATCTTCGATATGTACCCTGTATTAGAGTAGTTTCATGATGTGTTTCCAACAGAGATTTTAGAGTTGCCTCCTCACAAGGAAGTGGAATTTTATATGAGTTGGTACCATGGGAACCACCAACATCAAAGGCACCTTACAGGATGAGTACTCCAGAGTTAGTGGAGTTGAAGTTACAATTGAAGGAAATGCTTGACAAGTGGCGCATTAGGCCAAGTGTATCACCTTAGGGTGCACCAATATTGTTTGTAAAGAAGAAGGATGGTACTCTCAGATTGTGCATTGATTACAGTCAGTTGAACAAGGTGACTACCAAGAATAGGTATCCATTGTTGAGGATGGATGAATTATTTTACCAATTGAAAGGAGAAATAGTGTTCTCAAAGATTGATTTGAGATCAGGATACCATTAGGTACACATTAAAGAAGAGGAAATATACAAGACTGCTTTTTGGACCAGGTATGGGCATTATGAGTTTGTTGTAGTTCCTTTTTGTTTGACTAATGCTCCAACTACTTTTATGTGCTTGTTAATTAGTGTGTTGTGACCTTATCTAGACAATTTTTTTTTATTGTATTCATTGATAATATATTGATATATTCTAAGAATGAGGAAGAGCATGCTGAACACTTAGCAACAATATTGAGATTAATAAGAGAGAATCAATTGAATGCCAATCTTAGTAAGTGAAATTTCTTTCAAATAGAGGTACATTACTTGGGACATGTTGTTTCCAAGGAAGGCATAATAGTGGATCTAGAAAAGATAAGAGATATCATGGAGTGGGAAGCTCCTAAGAATGTGGGTGAGGTTAGAACAATCATGGGGCTAGCAAGTTACTATAGGAAGTTCATTAAGAACTTCTCACAGATTGCATATCCTATTACATCATTGCAGAGGAAAGGAAATAAATTTGAATGGACTAAAGAGTGTGCATCTAGTTTTGGGTACTTGAAGCAGTTGCTTACCGACGCTCCAGTTCCAAAGATTGCAGATCTAGATAAAGTGTTTGTAGCATTCAAAAATGCTTGCAAGAGAGGAATTGGTGGAGTCCTAATGCAGGACGTACAGGTGGTGTGCTTTGAGTTAAGGAAACTAAATGAGCACGAGCAAAAATATGTGACTCATTACCTTGAGTTGGAACGATTATTCATGCATTGAACATGTGGAGGCACTATCTTCTTGGAAGAAGGTTTGTGTTGATGAGTGATCACAGTGGGTTGAGGTACTTGTTTGACCAACCGAATCTGAATCCCAGGCAAGATAGATGGTTGGTCATGCTTAGTGAATTTTACTTTGAGATTAGATACATTAAAGGAAAGGAGAAGAGGGTTGCAGATACTATTAGTAGGAGAGTGCATGTAAACCATGTTGCAGTGGTGAGCTCTTATGGGGCATATCTACAGGATTAGATCTTATAAGCAGTACATCAAGATGATAGGTATCATCAACTTAGGATCATGTTACAACAGGGTACAAGTAATTAGGATGTGGACTATCCTCTCATAGTGAATGGCTTGGTCTAATTTAGGGATAAGATCTATGTGCCGAATGACAGTGAGCTCAAGAAGATTATCTTGAGGGAGTTTCATGTAAATCCATATTCAGGTCACCTAGGATATCAGAAGATGTTGAAATTTGTGAAGAAGTTCTACTATTGGCCAAATCTAAAGAAGGAAGTGATAGAGTTTTTTGCTATATGCTTGGATTGTCAGCAAGTGAAAGCTGCGTGTAAACACCCACCTGGTTTGTTACAGCCTATTCCAATTCCAGAGTGGAAATGGGAAGTCATTTCCATGGATTTCATTAAATGTTTTCCGAGGACATTGAAGTTGCATGATTCCATCATGGTTGTGGTTGACATATTGAGCAAGGCAGCTCACTTGATTCCTATGAAGACTAATTATTCATCTAGTGAGGTAGCATAGGTACTCATCAAGGAGATAGTGATGTCGCATGGTGTTATGAAGAAGATTGTGTCGGAAAAAGGTGATACGTTTACTTCTAGGTTTTGGAAGGAGCTATTTGTAGGTTTGGGTACAAATATGGCCTTCAGTACAAATTACCATCCACAAAAAGATGGATAGATAGAGAGGGTGAACATGATATTGGAGGATATGCTGAGGATGTATGTCATGCATCAATAGTGGTAGTGGGAAGAGTATCTTCCACTGGTTGAGTTTGCTTACAACAATGGTTATCAAGAGTCACTGAGGATGAGTCTATTTGAGGCACTTCATGGGTGGAGTTGTAATAATCCCATTAGCTACAGTGATATAGTGAATAGGGTACTTATTGGACTGGACATGTTGGCAGAAATGGAATAGGAAATGCAGGTTATCAAGTAGAATCTAAAGGCAGCACAAGATAGGCAGAAGAGTTATGTAGAAGAACATAGGGCATTTAAGGATTTTTAGGTTGGGGGCATGTGTACTTATGCATCAAGCCCAAGAAGATCTCCTTGAGTATTGAGTCATGTGTCAAGTTGGTACCTCGGTATTGCGGCCCTTTCGAGATTTTTGAGAGGATCGGATTAGTGGCCTATAGACTTGCACTACCTCCGACAATGACATTTCATGATGTTTTCCATTTTTCATTATTTAAAAGATATGTAAAAGATGTTGATCATGTTAGTGATTGGCTTGTATTGCAGGTGGAGCCAGAAGGATAATTCCAGTCGAAACCTCAATGCATATTGCAGTGGAAACAACTCATGCTATGAAACAAAGAAATCAAGCAAGTAAAGTGTAGTGGAAGAATTTTGGGCCTGAAGAAGATACATGGGAGATGGATGATCATATGCATGCTATGTATCCTCCATTATTTGATGGTTGAAGAAAATGAGTTTTTGGTGTATGTACATAGTTATGTATGGTTTTTATTGTAAATATTCCAATGAGCTATGTTATAAAGCTCCAATAAGTGGTATAGTTGTTATGTTGTCATGTTTGTCATGATGGTTTTTCTTTTGATGAGGTTTTTCATTGTAAATATTGCAACGAGCTGGGTTATAAAGCTCCATGAGCAAGCATGTCTTGATTTTTAGCAGTTTTATTGGTCATAGGTGTCATAGAACATCGAGGATGGTGTTCCCATAACGAGGAGGGGTCTGTAACAGCCCCAGGTTAAAAGTACATGTAATAATGTTAATAAAGGAAAAATAATACCAAGGTCATGGGACACGTATTCCAAGCTAAATGTTGGGCAAAGCATCCTAGTGGGCATCACTTGTTGTTTATTATGGCTAAGGGGAAATTGGAAAAGGAAATGGAAAAGGCTTTGAAAAGGCAAAAAGGAACTATTGACATTTTATTTTATGAAAATAAAGGAAATTAGGAGAAAAGGAAGGTGAAAGGTCACAGGTTGCATGTGAGGAGGAAATTGAAGGAAAATAGAGGAAAAATGAAGAAATTAGAGACATCAATAATATAAAGACATCAGAGCATCAATTTGGGGCCCTTTTTTAGTTGAGTTTTGGAAATGGTTTCAGAGAGGAGAATATAACCAAGAGGAGAAGGCAAGAAAGCAAGCAAAGGAAGGACAAGGAAAGAAAATAGAGGATAAGGAAAGCAAAGGAAAACAAGGATCAAGCAATGTTACAAGGAAAAGTGTCTATATAGAACTGCTCTATCCCACTAAGGTGTGACAACTGCCTTAGAAACAAACAGAGTAGAGCTACTTTCGTTTTTCCTTTATGAATTATAGATAGAGAGGAACAGAAGGACCAACCTCTATCTTGCACTAATCCCTTGATTTGATTCCTCTCTTCCTTGATAGTATTTCGCTACTTGTTCTCTTGCACACCCAGCTTCACAAAGTACCTGTAAGATCACAGTAGCATAGCACTATACAAAGACATGGATCTATAATCATAAACAATCTAGGATCAGATGTAAATTGACCATACAAATGCAGCAAACAACAATGACACAAGAGTATGGAGGAAAACTTGAATAGCTTTTATTGATAAACAAGAAATAGCCAAGAGGAGTTACAACCAGTTGTTCTGACCCAGCATCAACCTCTCAACAAGGAAGCCCCTCTTCACCTCATACAAAGCTTAGATCACCCAACAATCTGATGTTTGTCTCAAGAAACCAACAACAATTCCTTACAATATGCAAAATTCCAGCCTCTGGATCTCTAGGATGAGGGACCCATATATAGATATCTGTAATGGAGATGAGTCAGCTTATGATTTGATTAGTGTCTTCCCTTTGATAGTTCTTGCTTCCACTTGGAGATTGATGATCTCTTACTCATCCTTGGTCGAATTCAGAGAGGCAAGTGTCACAGGAGAAGTTTATGGAAGCTTCCATTGCCTCTCCACCTCGCGGAATGACACTGCCATTTGTCATTTCTCGCCCATCGCACCCCATAGAAGGGATTTTTGAAATGCAATGCACCCACACAATGTATTTAGGTGAGATGCAACGCACTTGGCCAGTGGAGCAGCTGAAATGATCTTGTTTTGACCAATTCTGAGCAGTTTTTCATGGAGAACTTCTGGGAGAAGCTGTAATTTGTTGACCTTGTTCCTTTAGGGGTTAGAAAAACACTTTTAGGGACTTAGGAGCCCTTGGTTTATGGACATTTCATGCTTGGGGTTGTAGGGCCCAAAAATGTCTATAACACGCAAGGAAAGGTTGGATCAAGTAGTTTCAGTGGCAATACTTGTGGGTAACAAGTTGCATGTATGATTTCCTAGCTAGTTTTGGAATGCATGGTTTATGCATTTGTGTATTTGGTTAATTAATATCATTGGTATGGGTTTTGCTAGTTTTCGATAGTGGTTTCATCCTTACCTTGCGATTTCTAGATAGCCATATTGTGATGGGATTCATTCTTGGTTGAACTTTGGATTGTTGGAAGGTTATGGATTTGGGTGAGGGGGTCTCAGGAAAATACCAAGGGTTGGGGGTGGAGATGGTTTTATCTAGGAATCCCTCAACAGGTGGGCAGTGATAAGAAAATTCCTCAAGGGATGGTGAAGGAATTATGAGGTATCCAAGCTTGGTTTGGTTTTGCGATATTAGGATCGGTTTAGGTTAGATCACATTAGTGTGAGAGTGGAGGTTTTTTAACCTCTGGATTCCCTTGGTTGTTTATTTATTGGTTCATCCCATGAGATACCAAATTCATGCTTGGATATTGGCACAAGGTTGATTAGATGAAAGAAATATTTGGTTAAGCCCAATCTATGGTCAGGTGGTACATGGAATTCCATGAATTGGTTGGCTTTTGCATATATCAATAAGATCTAAGTTCCTCATTGTATTTTATGAGTAAATGTACTTTTTATTATATGGATTTAATGGTTATTTTATCATTGTTATTTATTTGGTTATATGATGGTTATAAGCATGGTTTTGTGACAGATCCAAGTTATGACTCTTATCCTGTTTGATTGATAAAGGAATGGTTATTGAAAGCATGACATAATAGATGTTATTGGATCTATTGTTAAAGGGCATTAGTCCTTCTTGGTAAACCGCAGATAAGTTTCAGATCTCTACGTTCATATATGCATTCATGATCTATTGGCTGCATGTTCATCATGTGTTTGATGGAATGATTATCATGGTTAGAATGGGCTAGGGCGAGTCCTTGATCATGTTTTGAATTAAAATATTTGTCATTTTGATATTTATATTTTCAAAGTGTTTCATTAAGTTCTGGGTAGAGTTATGGATCCTAGCCCTAAAAAGATGGCTTAGATCTCGCGGCCATTGACACAAAACTACCTAAAAGAGACTGCAGTTGCTGGGAAGTAGGCCTATGGGAGCGACTGGAGGGTTCAATTTTCATAGAGTCCTTGTCATGGGAGCTACTGAGGCTCTAGGTCGGTGAAAAAGCAAGTTAAATCAGTTGTTGGGCACCTGTAGTGGTTGGTTATCTCTTGGGGGTCTTGTGGCACATGAGAGAAGTTGGTAAGGTCTTGTTTTGTTGGCTCCATTTCCTTAAGGTTATCTAGGAGGTTGATTCATGTCATATTCTCCATTATCTCATGTTTACCCTAGGAAGGCCAGTGAAAGTGGGTAGATATGAGAGGTGGCGTTACATTGCCTTTGTGAATTTTTGAAATGATTTTACCTTAAGGTTGTTTGATGATATTTATTGTTACCTGCAACATTAACATTTCTTCTTGGAGTAAAGGATCTTCCAATGTTATTTTGACTCCTTTCCTTGCTTCTATTGGAGCTGAGGGCATTAACGCAACTTTGAAGCTTCTCCATGTTCTTGTCTTTTGATGCATTAGGGTTTTCATCACCTTTAGAAGACTCATTTACATATCCAAGACCAGATTTGTCAAAAGGGGATATTTGATGACTAAGGATGCCATCCAAGGCTTGAAAACTCTTCAAGTTATTATTTAGTTGATCAACTTCTTTCTTTAGAAGAACAATTTCTCCTTTCAGTTTTTCACAAACTTCATCTTGCATTACTAGCTAGTTTTCCATTTCATTGTTCATCCTTGTTGCTTCACAAGTTTGGACCTTAAGACAGATGACATCTGATTTCAATTTCAATATTTCCATATCCTTTTCTTTTAGTTGGAATAACATGGTATTGAATCCTTTCCTTCTTCGCTTCATCAATTTTTCCATTGAGGAGGATTAATTGTTCCTTCAACTTTTTGAATTTGTTTCTTTGCTTCTTCTAGTTGAGATTTTAGGGAGGAGACTTCTTCATTATTCCTTTTCTAAATATGATGCAATTACTCCTTATGTTTATTGAGATCCTAATTTATTTATTTTTTCTTGAGGCTTTAAAATAATAACTTCCTTCTTTGTTTTTTCAAGGTCATGATCAACATTTTTTACCTGCTTCTGGAGTTCCTCATTTTCATTTTTCAAACAACTTATCTCTTCTAGGGCAGCTTCAAGTTTTTCCTTGAGATTTTCTTTGAGGTCTTCTTGATTTTCTTCATCTTCCAGGCCTTCCTTGCTCTTAGTGCCTTTATCTACCTCCTTTGACTGTTGATTATATTTGTGTTCTTTCCCACCATTTGTTATATTTGAGGTCACGAGAAAAAGTCCTTTTGAATGAAGATTTTGAATATTTTCCAATAGCTCTTTTGCTGAAGAATATTTATTAATTTTGACATTATTAGGATCTGGTAAACTACTCAATATTTCCTTAATTTATCTTGCATTATATTCCTTGGACTCCTCTTCCATTGTTCTTCCAATAATCACTAATTCCCAGATTTTAGGGCCTTGAGCCATAAAAAAGAATTTCATTCTACCCTTCCATACTTCAAAATTTGTTCCATTCAACATGGGGGCTTTTACTACCTAATTTTCATCTAATTTTTTAACTGACGAAGAGAAATCTTCAAAATGTTTGGAGCCTTTCTTCCTTGACCTTGTCATTTGTGTTCTAAGGATCTACCTTCCAGTTGTTAGGCTAAGACTGAAAGTACTGGCTCTGATACCAATTGTTGGAAATACTAAGAGGGGGGGGGTGAATCATTATTTCTTTTACAATTTCTATTTTTTATGACAATTAAGATCACTTATAAACAAAAACACAAAATGAACAATAAAATAAATAATTTTATTCATAAGATTGGCGAGGACTCCAATCCTCTTTACAATGAATCAAGTACAATATTGCTTCAATTTTCAAACACTATATGAAGACTCCAATCTTCAATCTACTAGGTACCAACCTGTACTTTTCCAAGCACCAACTTGGTCTTCTCGAGGATTCCAATCCTCTAGGTCTCCAATCCTCTGCTTTAGATATTTAATATGGATTCAAAAGTTCTTTGAGGCTCCCAATGTCTTCTGTAACAAGCCTTGAAAGTATCTTCAAGTTTTCATTCAACAATACCCTTGCTTATCTCATCAATGACTACTTTATCAACCAAAAAACATGTCTTCACAACTTGTCATGATAGCCAAAAAAATTCCTTCAAGGTCAATCCATGAGGGTTTCAATCATGCTCCAAAGGTCTCCAAGAATCTTCAATAAGCTGCTCCAAAAGGGTCCAATCAATATGCTTCAAAGACTTCTCTCAAATATGCACAACAATTCTTCTACACATTACCCATTTGATGCCTTCAATATTGATACTACAAGATGTCTTTGAAAAATTATTCTAGGCTGTTCACAATATTCTTTTGACTTGTTCCAAAAAGGTTCCCAAAAATTTCTTCAAGGTCTAGTTTTTTAGCTCCACCCTTCACTAGTCTTCCACAAGAAATATGCAATGTTACAAAGGACTGCTTCAAGGTTTCCAACATGTTTTCAAAGCTTCTCTTAGGCTTTACTTAAAGATTTTTCCACAAGATGATTTAAGCGTTAACCTTAAGATGCTTCAGTTCAATGCTCTTAAGAAGCTCCAAAATACTTCAAAGATTATTTTCCTTTAATGAGGATCTACAATGGTTGCTACAAAAGAATTAGTCAAATCTGCAAGGTCTTATTCAAGGAACATATTTTAAGAAATATATCACTAGATTACTTCAACATATGCCTAATAGACCACTTCAAGTCTACTCCATATAGTGTCTTAAGTGAGCCAAAAACACTATCCTCGAAACTTTAAGTTTGTCACTAGGTTGCTCCAACACAATGTCCAAAGGACAACTCTTAACAAAAACAAATTGTCAACCAAGTGCTTTAGATGTTACAGGTCCTGTTGATTCCACAATTCATTGTCCTTATGCTACAAGCCTATATGTTTGTTTATAAGTTATCACAAGTTTGAAATGTTTAAGAACAAATCCTAACCACACTTTCTCGATAATTGTAGTAGAATCAAGTCTGTTATAGGAATATTGCATATCCAAATTGCAGGTTTGTTATAGGTGAATTGCAGGTCTGTAACAGAAAAGTTGCAAGTTCAATTTTTTTTGTCCACAACTATCACATGTCTGAGGCTACTAAGATTTATGCAATTGTGTCATAGGTATAAAAAAATTGTTTCCATAGGATTACCATTTGTTTCACATTCAATCTCAATTTTTTTACAAACAAAAAATAGAAAAACCCAATGCAAACCACTTCAAAACTCTTCATGAGGCCCAAATTTTTGACTCTGTGCTTGACCAAATTTATTACTGAACTTGATTGAAAATATATGTTGAAAAGGAAAAGTTTTAGGATTTATTTATAGTGGTTTTTCCATATTTTGAAGATAGACATCCTTTGGTTATGGAACCGACATGTTCTAGTGATCCTACTCAAGTCTGCTAGTAGTCTTTTAACTTTTTTAACATACTTAGATTTAAAAAATTAAAATCTCTGCAATGACAAGGAGTTAGGAGGTTTATGAATAGTCATTGGAAAGAGGTGAAATTCCTCTATGAGATGGTATAAGACTCACTTCAAGAAGATGTGTCTAATGTCAAAGAGATATGTTCTTTTATAAAAGTTCCTAGGATTTGTGACAACTTATTGTGTAACAACCTCAGGTTAAAAGTTCATGTAATAAAGTTAATGAAGGCAAAATAAGACCAAGGTCATGGGACATATATTCCAATATGAATTTTGAAAACACATCCTAGTGGGCATCAATTGTTGTTTATTATGGCTAAGGGAAATTAGCAAAGGCAATGGCAAAGGATTTTGAAAAGGAAGAAAGGCATTATTGGTATTTTATTTATGAAAATAATGGAAAATAGGAGAGAAGGAAGGTGAACGGTCACAAATTGCGTGTGAGGAGGAAACTGAAGGAAAATAGAGGAAATTATAGGCATCAATAATAAAAAGGTTTCATAGAATCATTTTGGGGCCTTTTTTCAATTCAGTTTTGGAATTAGTCTTGGAGAGGAGAAGAGCACCAAGAGGAGAAGGAAAGAAAGCAAGCAAAGGAAGGACAAGGAAAGAAAATATCAAGCAAGGAAAGGTTGGATCAAACGGCTTCAATGCGAATACTTGTAGGTAACAAGTTGCATGTATGATTTCCTAGTTGGTTTTGGCATGTATGGTATATGCATGTGTGTATTTGGTTCATTTGCTGTCATTGGCATGGGTTTTTCCGGTCTGAACAATGGTTTTCAACCTCGCCTTGTCATTTTCGGATAGCCATTATGTGATTAGATTCATTCTTGGTTGAATTTTGGATTGTTGGAAGGTTTTGGATCTGGGTGAGATGGTCTTAGGAAAATCCCAAGGGTTGGGGGTAGAGATGGTTTTCTTCGAGAAGCCCTCAACCAGTGGATGGAGAGAGGAAAATTACTCAAGGGATGGTGAAGGAATTTTGAGGCATCCAAGCTCGGTTTGGTTTTGTGATCTTAGGACTGGTTTAGGGGAGATCACGGTAGTGTGAGGCTGGAAGTGGTTTAACCTATGGATTCCCTTGGTTTCTTATGGATTGTTTTATCCATTGAGATCCCACATTTATGCTTGGAATATGGCACGAGGGTGATTGGCTGAAATAAATATTTGCTTTATCCCAATATATGGTTGGATGGTATGTGGAAATACTTGAATTGGTTGGATTTTTCATATGGTTAATAAGAGCTAAGTTCATCTTGTATTTATGAGTAAATATGTTTACTATTATGAGGCTTTAATGGTTGTTCTATCATTTTTAATTACCTAGTTATATGTTGGTTATAATCATGGTTTTATGACATTTTAAAGTATGTCTCTTATCACCTTTTAATTGATGAATGGATGGTTATTGAATGCATGACCTGATTGGTATTATTGCAGCTATTGTGAAAGGGAATTAGTCCTTCCTGGTAAACCTGAGATAAGTTTCATATCTCTATAATTATATATGCATTCATGATTTGTAGGTTGCATGTTCACTATGTGCTTGATGGAATGACTGTCATGGTTAGACTGTGTTAGGTCAAGTCCTTGAGTAAGTTTGTGTTAGAGGCTTTGTATATGTGTTATTTATCATATCTGGAAGTTTCATTAAGTTCTAGGCAAGGCTCTAGGTACTAGCCCTAAAAATGTGGCTTGAATATCGTAGTCACTGGCACAAAACTAACCGAAAAAGAATATAGTAGTTGGGAAGCAGGCCTATGGGAGTGATTGAAGGGTCACAGTCACTTGCAAGCCTTATCATGGGAGCGACGAGGGGTCTATCTCACTGAAAAACAAAGTTATATGAGGGGATGGACACTTGGAATGGTTGGTTAGTTCCTGGGGATCTTGTAGCACGCTAGTGAAATCAGTAAGGTATTGTTTTTTCATATCCATTTCCTTAAGGTCACCTAGGCGGTTGAGTAATGTCATAGTAGCCCCTCAGCTCATGTTTACCCTGGGCAAGGTGGTGAAAGTGGGTAGATATGAGAGGAGGCATGTTATAGAGTGGTATCAGAGCAGGTTTTGTTCTCTTTGGGTGATATCTGATATCACAAGTAGTATGAGAGCATGGTTCAAATACTTGGGCCTCATGGGCTAGGTGCATGTGGTTATGCATGCATTTCCATGGTTATGGTTATCATGCATGAAGTCATGGTATGCAGTTGGTATTGTCATGCATGTTGTTGATATATTGGTATGGTTATGATTATACATGTACATGCTAATGTGGAATTCTTTTGTAGATGAGATAGGCCTCCCCTAAACGTCATTGAGGTATGATTTTGATTATGGTATCTATTAGAGTCGGTCTCGTCAGCCCTATGTCAGCGATCAAAATTTCTCTTTTTCATTTCAATTTTTAGGTGTCTTGCTCGATTCACTCAGTTGCATTCCGTTAGGGGCATGCCATCATCTGACGGTAGGAAGGGTCTTTTTACTCATGTCCCTCATGATTATGTATCTGCTGGTTTGTGTTTGTTTGTATCTGTTTTACAGTCATGGATGGTCTTTTGGTTAGCAAAGAGTCTTAGGTCTAGGGTTTCGCAAATTTAGTTTTCAAAATGTCAAATAATACCAGCAGATGCATGAGGGAGGTTTCCAAATAAGTTTTCATCGCAAAATTTCATCGTTATATCGCTTGATCATGACTTTTCTTCAAAACTCTGTTTTGAAGAAAATCGTCGTTTTGTCCTTTGTAATAAATATGTGATTTTTCAAAGTTTTTAGTCACGAAATGTTTCAGGCACCACCCTGATCCTTTGCCGAAGTTCCAGCCATCCATTCCCTGCAAAAGAAGACCAAGAAGTCCATCATCAGTCTGAAAATCATAAAGGAAGCCAAACAGAGTTAGAGTGAAGTGTCAAAGGTTTCAAAACTTGCAAAAGTGGGTGCGCCCAAATCAAAACTCAAAATCCTTGTCATAAGAGATATGTTTGTGTTCCAATAATCCAATTTCACGCCAAGATACATCAGCAAAACCAAGATAAATCATCGAGGAGTGAAGAAAACACGTTGAAGGCCGAAAATGTATTGCAGTTGTAGAGCGCGGCGCATAGGCTGAGTGTCGCGGTGCATTGGTGAGGCGCGGCACACTGGGCCTCAACATTCAGTGTGTTTTTACACAGGCGTGGCGCACTGGTGAGGCGCGGTGCATTGGGCCTGTCACGCAGCGCATACAACCAGAGGCCCGAAACTGCTCACAATTCCTCCAAATTGCCACTAACTCGCATGGATTTGCCAGGAAAATTCAAGATCGAGTTCCTCAAAGTCTATTGATTAGGAGGAGTGCAAAGTGGAGGTTGATGTAGAGGAACTTGCAGAGTATGATGTTGGCACAGTAATGAAGCATAAAGTAGAAGCTTCAGGAAGTAGTTCTCGGCTTTTGAAACAGAAACATTACACGGAGAATGGGTCTTTTAGCAAGATACCTACAAAAATTTATCCAAACATATTCAAGTTCCTCTCTCCAAAAGACCTAACTAATTGTGCATTAGCGTGTCGGTTCATGAGGGCTGCAGCATCAGAAGAATCTCTTTGGAAGCGATTGTATTGCATAAGGTGGGGTTTACCTGAGTCAGACCATGGAAAATTGCGAGAATGTGCTTGGAAGAAACTCTATATTGAGCGTGACACAGTAGACACGATGGAATTTGTTCAAGGTTGTCCCATTGAATTTCAGGAGTACTACATACAAATGCAAGCAGCCAAACGCAGTTATGCTCCTCATCGTTCAATGTTGAAGGATGATATCATGATTCCTGATACAACAGTGGGTGATCAAATTAATCAGTTGAAGCAACATCATGGTTTGCCTGATGTTTTCACAGGTGCCCATGTATGCTCTAGAAGTACATGCACATACTCTCAAAATTGGTGACATTTTTCTATGTGAAAAAAACAGGATTTGTGCATGTGTGTGATCATACATGCCAAGAAACAGTGGTAGATGCAGCCAATCAACTTTTAGTCTGCCTTATTTCTGGTCATTGTTCTGACAAGTGGATTTCCACTGCAGAAGAGGAAGTTGATCCTGGATATCAACAAGCTGATTATGCTGCAGCGGATGAAGCAGAGCCATTGACAGGTGATGGGAAACTTGGGGCTCTAGTTGGCTTCATCTATACCCTATTCTCTCCAGTTTATTGCCAAATCCAAAATCGTACTTGTTTCTCCATGTTGTTGCCTGGGCCTTCTTCACAGTCATTAAGATAATCAAGATCTACCTAAACATTAACCAGGTATTCTTCAGAACAGTCTCCAGAGAATCACAGATACAAGTTGCGTGGCCCATCTTCCACTGAAGCTCCTTGCAAACAATTCTTTGTCTTAGTTCTGCCAGTCAAAGTATCCATTTCATTCCAGACTTCTCCCGACTAGGGCAAGATATCAATAAGTAGTCTATATTTTCTTCTTCTCCTTATGCATGCACGCACATATTTTTTGGGATATAACTGTAATGATGAAAAAGAACTAGAAGACGCATTAAGGAAAGGTGAAAATTCAGACCGAAAGTCAAAATTAAAATGAAGAATATCTACCATAGTAGAAAGATAGGAACCGATTACCTATTTTGTCCTCAGTCATGATTTCATGGGATCCACGCTACAGTTTTTGCCTTTTAATTGGTCATCAGAGAAATTCCAGTGGAACGTTGTTCTATCTTTAGAACAGATGAATGGCTCTTTTCTATCTTTATAATTTCAGTTGAAACAGCTCCCTATTTTCATCGATCTGTTTTCCCACCTCTGAGTTTATCTATTGTATTGTAAATCATTTGTAAAAGGGCTAAGTTATGGAAAAAGTGTGAAAGAAAAACTCAGCGCTTCATTGTACAGTTTGGCCAGGAAATTAATAAAATGATGTAGCTCTGATTCATGAGATTCATGTGGTATGAGTTTAGCATATGTTTCTTCTTTCTGTTTCATATGTACCTTGTTATGTTTTACCGTCCATTCATAATCATTTCTAGTTGAATGCTTTTAAGTAAGAAAGGTAGAATCTAGTTTATTTCTCAGCCTTGGGAAAGCATTTATGCTCTATGTGTTTTCTTCCGTTTGAAAAGGATTCATTTATTATGCCCTTTTCAACCTCTCAATAGCCTTTCCACTCCATATTATTTCAATTTGATTGCTGAACTTCCTACCTATCTTGCCCCATGAAATACTCTATGTCTTTGATTTAATTTCTCATCTCATGTTGTCCTTTGTCCCATATAGCCTAGAAAATTCAGTCATTCAATAAATTACCTCTTTCATATTTATTTACTAGCCTAAAAACAGTTCCCATCTTAAGTCATCTCAAGCCCCATTGAAACACTTTTCGCTGAGATTGACTCGGAGAGAGCCCTCTCCTGTCCTCGTAGGTTTAGCTACGAGGCTGAGCGTGGTTTGATGTGGACCTAGAACCTTGCCTTTTTCTGCCTGAGGAAAATCTAGGCTCTAACAGTATCCATGTGTTTATCTGACATGGTACACTTTTATGAAGAAAAGAATCAAATATGACAAGAAAAATGGTAGACTACAGTTCACGTGACTCTCCCTACAGATTAGTTTGGAAGTAAGGAGATGAGTATTCTCTTGATATAGAAGATACATTGAGGAGTTTGAAGGCAGAAATAAGGAGTTGCAAAGAGGACAATGACAGATTGGTTGAGGCTCAGAACATACTTGCAAGGAATCAGGAAAAGCATGGATAGGTTAATGCAGTCATCCTTCAGAGTTTGTCAGACTTTCAGAGACAAGGGAAGTTAATGATTAGTCAAGAGAAGGAAGAGAAGACTAATGGCGCATATGATAGTAGGTCTCGGTCAGGATACAGGTTGGATAGAGGGGACATAGTCAGAGGTGGCAGATCATTGGACACACCTGATAGGAGGTATGTATGGGTATCATTCTAGTTCCTTGTCCAAGAGACATCGCCATCATCCTTATAGGATAAATGAGTACTTGCCTAAGGAATTCAAGAAATTCAAGCCACCTACATTTGATGGAGAGAAG
The DNA here is from genome assembly GCA_031772625.1 of Pinus tabuliformis. Lineage (NCBI taxonomy): Eukaryota > Viridiplantae > Streptophyta > Pinopsida > Pinales > Pinaceae > Pinus > Pinus tabuliformis. The sequence continues at coordinate 852,655,565 of CM062807.1, read as the reverse complement.
AAGAGTCATAAGATGTAGAGGCATGGTTGTTTGGGATGAAAAAATTCTTCATATTGTATAACTACTCATAAAACATGAAATCCAAAATAGTCACCTTTAGTCTTAAAGGGAAAGTATATATTTGGTGGGAAGATGTGAATAATGTTAGTATCATTTGAGAGGAAGAGTTGATTTAAGATGAGTTTGAGAAACTCTTCAAGAAGAAGTATCTGTCTCGGAGATACTTCTAAGGAGTTTTATGAGTTACAAATGGGTTCTATGATAGATGATGAGTATACTAGCAGATTCCTAGGGATGTTGAGATATGTGCCTTACCTCAAGGATGAGAAAGAAAAGATTCAAGGGTTCATTAGTGGGTTGCCAACAACATATAGAGACCAGATTAATTTTTATGAGCCACGATCGTTGGATGAATCCATCAGGAAACTGAATCATTGTTATAAGCAGTCAAAACGTAAATATGATCCTAAGAGTGAATTGAAGGGGAATGATAAATTTAAAGAGAGGTGGCCACCGAATCGGGGAAGACCTCAGGATGCAGGTGAGAAAGAAAATGTTGACCCTTACAAGAAGTCTAATGCAGCTGAGAAGGGACATGGGTCACATCCTAGAGAGCAACATAATATTGGTGATGGTAGAGGACCATTGCAGTGTTAGATATGTGGAAAAGATCATTGTAAGAAGGATTGTCCATTGTACCAGGGTGGTAGGCCTCACATCTACAACACTTAGGAGGAACAAATAGTTGGGGATGTTGGCCATAACATTCCTCAGATTCATGCAACTGAGGACAACAAGCAAGCATAACACCAGGAATCCATCATTGAGATGGAAGGTAAGATCTATGGTCAAGTTCTTTCTATTTTGATTAGCCCTGGATCTATTTATAGTTATGTTAATCCTGACCTGGTGGATAAGTGTGGTTTGAGAAAATAAGTGCATGTAGAGTCTTAGTTGGTGCAGTTGGCTATAGGTACTAAGAAGAGAGTTCATCACTGGATAAGATCTTGTGCATTTGAGTTGAATGGTATGCCTATAGTAGCACATATAAATGTGCTTCCATTTTTGGTCATATAGTATGCTTTTGGGTATGGATTGGTTGTACCTACACAGGAACAAAGTAGATTGCTATGACAAGGCTATTGAGTTCCTCAATGATAATGGGGAAAAGAGAATCTTGTAGGGAAAGAAGAATCCTACATTAGTGAGGATGATTAAAACTATGCAGGATAAGTGTATTCATAGAAAGGGGTGTGTACTATTTGCAGTCCATATTTCCAGTGACAAAGGTAAGGATGTTGAGGATGCAGAAATCTTCAAGAGCTACCCTATATTGTAGTAGTTTCAGGATGTGTTTCCAATAGAAGTTTAGGAGTTACCTCCTCACAGGGAAGTGGAATTTTCTATAGAGTTGGTACTAGGAGCAACATCAGCATTGGAGGCACCTTACAGGATGAGCACTCTAGAGTTGGTAGAATTGAAGTTGTGGTTGAAGGAAATGCTTGATAAAGGATACAGTAGGACAAGTGTATCATCTTGGGGTGCACCAATGTTGTTCGTGAAGAAGAAGGATGGGACTTTTAGGTTGTGCATTGATTACATGCAGTTGAACAAGGTAACCATCAAGTACATGTATCCATTGTCAACGATTAATGACTTTTTTGACCAATTGAAAGGAAAAATGATGTTCTCAAATATTGATTTGAGATTACGATACCATCAAATACACATTAAAGAAGAGGACATCTACAAGATTGCTTTCCGGACTAGGTATAGGCATTATGAGTTTGTTGTAGTTCCTTTTGGTTTAACTAATACTCCAGCTACTTTTATGTGCTTGATGAATAGTGCGTTTCATCCTTATCTAGACAAGTTTATTATTGTATTCATTGATGATATATTGATATATTCTAAGAATGAGGAAGAGCATGCCAAACACCTACCAATAGTGTTGAGATTGCTAAGAGAGCATCAATTGTATACTATGCTTAGTAAGTGAAACTTATTTCGGACAGAGGTACATTACTTGGGACATGTTGTTTCCAAGGAAGGCATAACAATGGACCTATAAAAGATAAGGGATATCATGGAGTTGGAAAATCCTAATAATGTGGATGAAGTCAGATCATTTATGGCGTTAGCATATTATTATAGGAGGTGCACCAATAACTTCTCACAGATTGCATATCCTATTACATCATTGCAGCAAAAAGGAAATAAATTTGAATAGACAGAAGAATGTGCAACAAGTTTTGAGAAACTGAAACAATTGTTGAAAAATTCTACAGTGCTAAAGATTGTAGACCTAGATAAAGGGTTCATGGTGTGCATATATTCTTAGAAGAGAGGACTTGGTAGAGTCCTGATGTAGGAGGGATATGTGGTGTGTTATGAGTCATGTAAACTAAATGAGCATGGGAAGAACCATGTGACACATGATCTTGAGTTGGCAACAATAATTCATGCATTCAAGATCTAGAGGCACTATCTTCTTGGCAGGAGCTTTGTGTTTATCAGTGATCACGGTGGGTTGAGGTACCTATTTGACCAACTGAATATAAATGCTAGAAAAGCTATATGGTTTGATACCCTTAATGAGTTTGAATTTAAGATCAGATACATTAAAGGAAAGGAGAACATGGTTGTAGATGCTCTTAGGAAAATAGTATAGGTAAATCACATAAAAACTATGAGTTCATATGAGATGGATTTACAGGATTGGATCTTATAGGAAGGACAATAGGATGACAAGTACCAGCAACTTAGGCACATGTTACATTAGGGTACATGTGATGAGGATGTGGACTATCGTCTCACAATAGATGGCTTGGTCAGAGTCAGGGACATGATCTATGTGTCGGATGACAATGAGAGAAAGAAACTTATCTTAAGGGAGTTTCATGTTAAGCCATATTCAGGTCACCCAAGATATCATAAGACATTGAAAATGGTGAAGAAGTTCTACTACTGGATGAATCTGAAGAATGAAGTGGCAGAGTTTGTTGCTAGATGCTTGGATTGTCAGCAGGTGAAAGTTGAATCTAAGAACCCAGCTAGTTTGTTACAACCTATTCCAATTCCAAAGTGGAAATGGAAGGTCATTTCCATGGATTTCCTTACAGGTTTACCGAGGACATTGAAGCAACATGATTCCATTATGGTTGTGGTTGACATGTTTAGCAAGGTAGCTCACTTCATTCCAGTGAATGCTACTTATTTAGCTAGTGAGGTAGCACATATCTTCATTAGGGAGATAGTGAGATTACACAGTGTTCCGAAGAAGATTGTGTCGAACAGAGATGATAAGTTCACTTCTAGGTTTGGAAGGAGTTATTTGTAGGTTTTGGTAAAAATTTGGCATCTAGTACATCTTATCATCCACAAACAGATGGACAGATAGAGAGGGTCAACAGGATATTGGAGGATATGGTGAGGATGTATGTCATGCATCAACAATGAAAGTGGGAGGAGTATCTTCCACTTGTTGAGTTTACTTAAAACAATGTTTATCATGAGTCACTGAGGATGAGTCCATTTGAGGCACTCTATGGGTAGAGTTGTAACAATCCCATCAGCTGGAGTGATCCAGTGAAGAGGGTATTTATTGTACCGGACATGTTGGCAGAGATGGAATAGGAAATGTAGGTTATAAATAAGAATCTAAGGGAAGCACATGACATGCAAAAGATTTATGCAGACAAACACAAGCATTTAAGGAGTTTCATTTTGGGGAGCATATGTACTTGGGCATCAAGCCAAGAAGAACTCCTTGAGGATTGGTTCATGTGTGAAGTTGGAACCTCGATATTTCAAGCCTTTCGAGATCCTTGAGAGGATTGCACCAGTGACCTACATGCTTTCACTACCTTTGACAGTGAAAGTCCATGATTTTTCCATATTTCATTGCTTAAAAGATATGTAAAGGATGTTGATCATGTTATTGATTGGTATGTATTGTAGGTGGAGCTAGAAGGAGAATTCCCTCTGGAACCTCAGTGCATATTGCAGCAGAAATAACTCATGCTTCATAATAGAGCAATCAAGTAAGATAAAGTGAAATGGAAGCACTTTTGGCCTAATGAAGCTACGCAGGAGATAACTGATTAGATGCGGGCTATGTATCCTTCATTATTTTCTGATTGAGGCAAAGAAGTTTTGGTATATGTCCATATCTATGTATGGTTGTTATTGTAAATACCACAATGAGCTATTTTATAAAGCTCTAATAAGCGGTATGGTTGTCATGTCGTCATGTTTGTGACAATGATTTTGATTTTGAGCAAGTTCTTCATTGTAAAAACTACAACGAACTGGGTTATAGAGCTCCATGGTCAGTATTTTTTTCTTTTCAGTAGTTTTGTTGGTTTTAGGTGTCATTAAACACCAAGGATGGTGATCCCCTAAGGGGGAGGGGTTTGTAACATCCCCAAGTTAAAAGTTCATGTAATAAAGTTAATAAAGGAAAAATAGGACCAAGGTCATTGGAGACTTATTCCAAGTTGAATTTCAGGAAAAACATCCTAGTGGGCATCACTTGTTATTTATTATGCCTAAGGGAAATCGACAAAGGATTTTGAAAAAGAAAAAAGGCATTATTTCTATTTTATTTATGAAAATAATGGAAAATAGGAGAGACAAAAGGTGAAAGGCTACAGGTCGCATGTGAGGAGGAAATTGAAGGAAAATATAGGAAAAATGAAGAAATTAGAGGAATCAATAATAAAAAGGATTCAAAGCATCAGTTTGGGGCCTTTTTTCAGTTCAGTTTTGGAATTAGTCTTAGAGAGGAGAAGAGCACTAAGAGGACAAACAAGGTAAGCAATCAAAGAAAGGACAAGGAAAACAAAGATCAAGCAAGGAAAGGTTGGATCAAGCGGCTTCAACAAGAATACTAGCATGCAATAGGTTGCATGTATGATTTCCTATCTGGTTTTGGAAAGCATGGTATATGCATGTGTGTATTTGGTTCATTTGTTGTCATTAGCAGGGGTTTCACCGAGTCTCAACAGTTATTTTTAGCCTCGCCTTTCCATTTACTGATAACCATGTTGTGATGGGATTTATTCTTGGTTGAGCTTGAGAGTGATGGAAGGTTTTGGATTTGGGTGAGGTGGTCTTAGGAAAATCCCAAGTGTTGGTGGTGGAGATGGTGTTCCATGGAAATCCCTCAACAGGTGGGTGGAGACGAGAAAATTCCTCAAGGGATGGTGAAGGAATTCTGAGGCATCCAAGCTCAGTTTGGTTTTGTGATCTTGGGACTAGTTTAGGTGAGATCATGGTAGTGTGAGAGTGGAGGTGGTTTAAACTATGGATTCCCTTGGTTTTTTATGGATAGGTTTATCCCATGAGATCCCACATTCATGCTTGGAATATGGCACAGGGGTGATTGGCTGAAAGAAAGATTTGGTTTAGTCCAATCTATGGTTGGGTGGTACGTGGAAGTCCCTGACTGGGTTGGCTTTTTCATATGGTTAATAAGAGTGTTAACAGTGCTAGACCTGCCAACATTCAGGGGATCACCCCAGTATGAAGTCTCAACTAGACCTCACACCGTTTGGTGTGGGAGTCCCATCTAGTATGATGGCCCATTTGCCATTGTTTGAAGGATTTGCCTCAAATCTTGCTTGTTAGCATGGGAGAGTGGTCTACTTTGCCTTCGAGAAGTGAGGTTCGTGTGCCGGGTGAATGCTAGTGTACTTGTGTCAATGGTTCTTTCACTGTAATGAGAGAGGGTGAGATTGAGTCCCAATTTGGTTGGGATGAAGTCCCAACTTGGCTAGGAACACACAACACAACAGGACATGCACAACTTTTGGAGGAGCAGTCCACATGGATGCGATAGTCACAACACACAAGTTACGGTAACATGTACAACACTCAACGGATGAGTCCAAACGAGTGCAACAGTTGTTACATCAAGCTTTATGTGAAAGGTCTATTTGATGTCCATGGAGATACCCACCATGGACGAGATAACATTAACAACATATACAACACATTTCCATTAACAGATTATGTATTACAACAAGTGAAATAGTTCAAGTGTTCAACATAGGTTAAAGCAACATGCATTACAAGTGTTCAAGATTAGTCTTACAACATTTACAATACATGTGTGAAAACGTGTTGCCCTGTTAATAGGCTTCTAAATTAAGCGAAAGTTCCAAGACATATCGTTACACTATACATCACTAACCCCATGAGTGGGGTGTTGGAGCCACTACTTACTCCTCAAAGAAAAGATTACAGACTCTCTTGGCTATGTGGGAGGAGCTGAGGTGAAAATTCCTTTCATGTACAAATGAGGGGGGTATTTATAGCCAAGGGTGAAACTGACCCTTGTGGTTGTTTGACTACCCTCATGACTGTTTGACTTCCATGAATTTTCGACTTTACATGACTCTTTGTACAACAAGTGGGTCTCTTGGAATTCCATGTTACATAACATTGACTGACAACATAGCCCATAGTAGAGATGTGGGCAACATGACTCATGACATGAATCGACATGACAGTACTCGTACATTCGTGCTACTGCTGGAGTGTATGTCGAGCTACAATGTTGTTGGTGATGGATGTATTCATGGTGTATCACAACTTCACCTCTGCATGGAAAAGTGTGTGGAGTCTTCGATGGTCTTTGGTTCACTTGATGAGGCTTTGGCATTTTGTTACTTGCTTGCATGTTGGGAGGCTTTACAGGCTCATATGTTTGCGAAGGTGCATGTTCATTCGTTCATCCACGAACACATCTTTGCATGATCATCTGTTTATGAGCACATCTCTTCACATGCATCGTTTGTTCATCCATTGGTGAACTTGTCCTTCTGCATGTGCTCCCTTCGTTCATCCCATTCGTCATTGCGCCATGTTTTTTGGTGTACCTGTACCTCCAGTCACTCATCACGAGATGACATCAACTCCAAAACCTCCTAGTCTACCATGACACATGATCATTTTGGATGCAAGTGACCAGGAGAGGTAGCAAGGTTGTGAAGTAGGATGATGGCTCCAGGAATTGCTGATGAAAACTGCGCAGGAGTCACTTAGTGATGGAGATGGGCGATCCAAGTCGACAATGACTATCTGTGAGGTTTGGCTCGGTTGGAAGGAAAAATTGTGCAAATTTTTGGAGGGATAGTTTGGGTTGTAGGAAGGCAAGGTAGGAAAGATCTACATGTTTTTTGGAATGAGCAGGAAATAGGGGTTGGAAGGCCAAATTTGTGCAATTTTTTGGAGGAATGGGACGAGCTACAAGGAGGGTCAACAGGTAGAGATTACGCATTTTTTTGGAGGAAATGCCCGGGAGCCTCGCAGCCAAAACTATGCAATTCCTAGAGGGGACTGGAAATTGGATGCTAGGTCACTGGCACCCAAAACTGCACAATTCCCAGAGGGGATTAGCATTTGGTTGCTGGGTGCTTAGCAGCAGAACTGCGCAATTCTTAGAGGGACCTGGTAGTCTGCTGCTAGGAGCTGCTCGTGAGGAAAAATGCACTGAGGTTGACAGGTTGGCCTGCTGATCATCTCTGCAAGGTTTTTGAGTTGAGTGGACTACTGTCGAGCAAAAGGCCTACTCATGAAAGCTGCACAATTTCTTGGATAAGTAGCCGGTCAACTGTCAGGAGGACTAACTGGGAAAACTATGCAATTTTCTAAGGGAGACAGGGATGGGCAATTGGTGTTTTTCTAGCCTGTCTGCGAAATTTCTTTAGTCAGCAAAGTAGGAAAGGTTAGTAGCCTTTGTGCAATTTTAGAGGGGAGTCAGTCCCAGGGTGGCTACCGGGTCCAACTATCCGGGTGGCCAGCATGAGAGCTAATTGAATTGCTTGCGATCAATGCAGCTTGAAAAGACTTGCTTGGTGCTTCTGCACTATTTTAGGTGACATTCAATCAAGTCGATGGTGGGGTGATGGTTCAACTGTTAGAGGGGAGTACGATCGTCAGAACTTCAGAAAAATGACTAAGGGTGTCAATGATTGAAAGATTCATAGGTGATCATGTAAATACACACTCATATGACTTGATGATGAAATGAATCAAAACATCTAGACACACATGTTCAACACGACTGACCGATGGTGCAAGCGACAAGCACGACACTCGTGATTGATCTTTGATTGACCATGACAATGCTTGTGCGACAGTGAATGTGACTCTGTGTGTGAGTGCGACAGATGCTTTCATAGCCAACACAAGAAGTACACACGAAGTGAAGACTTTGAGCATAACTAGAACATGGTTGCAAGCATGAATTAGACACCAACATGCAGAAACTTGGGTGAAATGAACAAGCAAGGTGGATGCAAAGACTCCCACAGGCTTATGGAGTGAACCTGAGGGTGTGCAGTCATCAAGAAAAACTCCCAAGGGAGGCTATGAAATTAAGTGTAAGCCAAAATTTTGGAGGGTGGTTGTAGCCACTACGACACTTGGCAACACACTGGTAGAACTTCATGTTATGTGGAATTTTGCATCTATGGATAAATAGAAGTTCCCTATGTGGGTAGCTACACCTAGAACAACAGATTTAAAGTGTTTATCCTTTTTCTATATAAGATAAATAAGACAAGGGACCTACTTGTTATCGTTCTCTTTCCCTTTGTCTCCCTTGTATGACTCTCATCACTCCTTCTCGAACTTAATCCGCTCGAAAAGTACCTGCAATCATAAACAAAGGAAAAAACCCAATCAAAGCAAGAGATCTATCTACTATAATAAAATAGAATCGAAAGCATTTACACATATAATCATCATACATAAAGACATGAATATGGGAAAAGGTGTAAAAAAAATTATTAAGTAGAAGGAAGAGTTACACCCATGAAGTCCGATCCAATGTCACTCCTCCAGCTTGGGTTCCAACCAACATCACATCAAAAGCACAACACTCTGACAGCATAAAAATACTTGCTTACAATCTGAAACCTCACACCAATAGTATCTCTTTACAAATTCTCAAAGTCTAGCCCCTAATCACTTATATGAGTGCTCAATTTATAGGAAAATGGAGGAGGTTTGGTCATAAATGAGGGTATTGAATGGCCTTCCAAACTTAGAGTTAGTTTCCATGGAGGAAGGGATGAGAAGATAGGAGGTTACTTAACTCATTCCCTATCCAATTTCGAGCTCATAGGAGATGATAAGTATGGGAATCTTCTAGAAGGCTCCAGAAGATAAGAATATTCCTAGAACCCTATGAGGAATTCTCTCAATCTTGCCCAACGCAGGTCAAAGTGGCCCTAGCTGCTCTGAAATGCACCCTGACATGGGCCTACCTGCACTAAAGCGCACTTACCCCTGACCAAGGCAGCGTTGTTCCTTTAAGGAGGCGTTTATGGAGGGATTCAGGCCAAGAAAATCTCAGGGAAGGAGGCATCCAAAGTGATGACTTATCTAGTGCATGTAGCAACTGAATTAGGGTTTGATGGGCCTTAAAAGTACTAATTTGAATGATGGGAGTGATGTGCCCAAATAGACCTATAATAACTGCCCCCTAAAGCATGAAGTCGAAAATGTTAATGTCAAGTGATATGCTTTACAATGTGATGAGGAGGTTCCGAAGCAGATGATGAACTACATCAATTACAATACATAATATCATGATATTTTGAATTTTTTCATGAATCGCTAAGGGAAGGCTTACCCGTGCTCAACATATAAACTTTCATTACAAGTACATGGATAGTCGTCTATAGATATAGACCCATGATGGGATGACCATCAATATAAAGCCATTGTACAAATGATTTAGTACTATACTGAAATTGCAGCTCGGACGGATGAAACTAGATTTGGGGTCTTCTATCTCGTTCAATTGTTTGCTCAAGTACGAGTCTAACCATGTGAATATGTGATCTGAAGTCGAACATGGAAGACACCGTCTAATTACCAGCCAATGATGTAAGTCATTAACAGATGCGGGAGAAATCACCGATAATGATAATGATCCTTAAGGTACTGCAGTACATTCTGCATGGTGTGAATGGATGTTTTGATGTCGAACACCATACAAAGTCTTTTGGTCGAAGGCTAGTGATGTCAACCTATCGCCATAAGCGAGAAACTTTCCATTGATGTATGCAAGCCTCAAGGTGTTGAAAGGATGTTTCTAAGTCAAGTTCTTGGATAATGTGTTGAGTCGACAAGAAGCGACTCGTTGCAGGAGGGCCTTGATGTATCCCACATCAACGACAAGAAATGAGTGTAATGATTTTTGGAGACAGAATATGACTAACGACACAAGGTTCAGGAATGGAGGTCATGAAAATGAAGGTTTATGAGTATTGCAAAGGAAGAATTTAACTGAGTGACTTCTCTCGAACATGTCGGCAACACTGAATGAATTGGCAGCATTAACCCAAAACCAAAGTAATGGATGGTATGAATGACCAAGATCTGATTACCATCAAGCAGATAACCCAACCCAAATAGTCATAGTGATGAAGTGAAAGTGTCATGTTCAAGAGCAACCTACTGCCATAAATTGGTTTACCCCTTTTCCCATTTTCCCTAGTCATTAGTGACCAATACCTCTTTATTTTTTATCAAGCTTGAGGAGGATAACATATGCTTGTTGTATAATTCCACCCTTTGGGTGAATCCATCACTATGTGATGTTTTAACAAGTCTAGCGAAGGTGAAACTCGATCTTATCATGATGGACAAGTTTGTCGCTATTTGATGTTTTAGCGAGTTTAACGACAATGATAACTTAGTCCTTTTCATGTTTAGAGAGTTTTAAAAGGGACAAAAAGAAAACTCCACAAGTTCTTTTTTGTAGATTTGTCTTTCAAGTCCAAAAAAGCGTAAGATAATATGAGAGAGAACCTATTGACCATGTTTGATCAACGTATTCCTTTTTCGTAAATAATCTATCTCAATCCAGAAAAGGGTTAAACTTATACTAAGTAGATGCCATTTCCAATCCGTTTATGAGTTGAAAAGGACAAGCGCTCGACAATATTTTCGTGTTTAAAGATTTTGAAAAGAGATTAAAGAGGACTCCACTTACAGGAACGAGTGGTGTCTAGGATAGCAACTGGTTCCGGTGATTTTGGAACTTCTCAAAACATGTAGAGGCTGGCTAATAAGACCACTCATTACAACTGTTCCTCAAAGAAAAGGAAAAACAACCAAGTGAAAGCGTATGATTGGCCAAGCAGATAGTGATGATGGAAGGAGAAAAAACAAGGCTCATATGACAGAAGAGGCTGATAGAATGGCAATCAAAAGGGTTAAAATGGAGATGGGTTCATTTTTTCACAAGCTTGAACCATAGGGAACTATGCTTGGATTTAGTTTCATGTTTACACAAGCTTGAAACAAAAAACTATGCTTAGATTCAGTTTCATTTTTACACAAGATTGAACCATAAATAACCATGCTTGGATTTAGTTGACATGCCCCCAGCATGATGACTCAATTCTAGGTGCATGACCCTCAAGCTTCATTTCATTCACCTAAGTAGACTACTTGTGGCTATCAGGTGGATGGAATGAAGGTTCATTTATGAGATCAAGTGAAAGACTTGACTGGGATGTTACGAGATCAACTCAAAGACTCGAATTGGAACTTTTCTCTAGGAGACCTTGTTTCATTTTTTAATGAGCTTGACACAAGACAAGGAACTCTACTCAGATTCCTTGTTTCATTTTTTAACGAGCTTGACACAAGACAAGGAAATATGCTCAAATTCCTTGTTTCATTTTTTAATGAGCTTGACACAAGACAAGGAACTATGCTCATACCCTTTGTTTCATTTTTTTAACGAGGTTGGCACAAGACAAGGAACTATCCTCATATTCCTTGTTCACGACCCATAAGAGGTCATGACTTCCAAGAGGTTCTCATCAAATGGGAGAAAAATGCTCTGGAAGGGATCCATAACAAGGAATTTGAGATTTAGTTCCAATGCCCCTAGTATATAATGTACAACATCACGAAATTGATCATCAGTTGATGTAGGCATGGAATGGGTTGCCACATAATTGACCCGTGGTGGGAAAGATACCATTGGGACAAAAGGACCATTTAGGGAAGATGGTTGACTGGAAGCCATATTTGGACTAGGAAATGAAAGATGGTCAATGGTGACAATTCTTCCTTCATGTGGGAAACACATCACTCGAAAGAGTTTTGAAACAATAGCTCCTATGTCATAAACATAATCATGCCCAAGAAGTAAATTGTAATCTAAAGGGCCTAGGACTACCATCACATTGAGATAAGCAATTTTTCCTCCCAAAGTAATAGGCAACTGAGGAAGGATCCATAATGGTTGACTGGTTCCTTTGTTAAAAGCCAACTGATTCTGGGTAACATGCACAAGTGGCGATGAATCGAGTGCTTTCCAAGCAGTGGAGGAAAGGATACTCACAGATGCATCTTCATCTATAATAGTGCTAGGTACAAGCATATTACAAACCTGTACTATGATCTTGAAAGGCACATAAGAAGGAAGACGACATCCTACCAGTTGATTCCAATCAAAGGAAGTGACCAGACTACTTGGAGGGGGTACCGTAAGAATGGGAGAATTACCCCCTTGAGTTACGAGAATGGGAGGATTTTCCTCCTGTCTTGATGGAACAGGAGGGTTGCCTCCAAGCTCATTGGAATTTGAAGAAACAAAAAGAACCTGAGTGGTATCATACTCACTCTCTACAGGAAAGGTACGATTAAATGAAGGTGAAATTGGGTCAACTGTTTCCTCGACCTGTGATTGGTCAGGTATAGACTCATGGGATTCACATTCAGAGAGAGTGGGTTTGACCGACAGTTGATTTGGGTCAGTCAATTCATCAACTAGTGAAGGATTAAGACAGAGTCTCCTGTAACTAGATGGAAGTCATTGCAGTGAATCAAGACAATTATCCAACACTTTTTTGGCTTCATCCAAATAGGGACAAAGGTGAATGGGGTGATTCCCTTCACATAATCTATAGGGAAACTTAACTTTACCCTTCTTTCCATGAACTTTACTACCACTAGTTGATGGTGTGTCACCAACATGATCTCTATAAGTTGATGACACAGGATGATGTGAACGAGAAGACCATTCTTCTAAGATCTGAGGAATACCAGAAAAATTTCAAAGAAGATGGTCTCCTGTACAAAGTTTTCATGGATATCAAACTTTGTGAGGCTTATCGGACGGTTTCTCATCAGAAGTTGCATTCAAAGCAATGGTTGCTTGGTTGCTCCCTTGCTGAATTTTATTCTTCTTCTTTCCTTTCTTCTTCTTCTTAGCCACCTGGTTACTAGTGCCAATACTTTCACCAGGCGAAGAGGAAGAAGGGGAGGAAGAAACAACTGAGGAAGAAGGCAAAGGGTCAATTTTAGGATCATTTAGAGGTTGATTTTGTCCAGTTGGAGGAGTACTCAATTGTCGAGAAATCACAACATTTTGAACCAAGGAGGTTGAAAACAACCATACTAGAAAGCCAATGGTAAATCCCGTAAGGGATAATGTAGCCATATAAGGAGAACCAATATTTCTGAAAGGAGGAAAATGACTAGGATTCCCATTAAAAGGAATTCTTTGATCAGTGAACTTCGGAGTTGTTGCCATATGTCTCAACCTAAGATCAACTAAGGAGTTACATGGAGGATGTTATCCACGGTCAATTAATTGATTTTAATCAAAATAAAATAACCAAACAAAAGAGGGATAATCTAGGCTAAAGGATTACCAAGAAACTGTGAACTGCAAAATACCTCTTGACGAACCAAGAAGTATGGGCAGGAAATCTCCCTGAATGTTGTGCTCGGTGTATCACAGTGTACAAGGTGGCTGATTTAGTTACCTATGGATGGATAACAATCTAATGTAGTCCTTCCATATATACCCAAAAGTATGTGGAGGCCCAATCCGTGTTAGCACTGTCTAATGTGAAACCGCACAGTGAGAGCATTCCTTTATACTTTACGTACTATAACACCGCCCTATATACCCAAAGGTACGTGGACGAGCTACGATATACTTACGTATGTGGAATGAGGTATCACACTTGGAATGTATCGCAAACAAGTTAGCGACAACTGCTATGTTTAACGATGTCGAAACACGTCTCTAGCCTAGACCTCTAAATGTTATGCATTAAGTTACAATGCTCCATTAGGTTAATTGAGATAACTTTTAAGTTGATCTTCTTAAGAATTTTCCTTTCAAGGTTCACCATGTGATGTATGTTTGCAATTCCTAGAATGCAACTAACATGAGAAACATTCTTTCATTCAATTCAAAATGAAAACCATAGCTAGTAAGGGATAGAGCAATTAGATCTTTGACAAAGAGAAAAGAGCACACCTAATGCAATTTCCCTATCTATTCCTGTTAATTCATTTTCAAAGTTAGTTTATAGTCGATTAATATTTGTTCAAAAGAAAGTGTTGTAAAAGTATTCATTTCTTTCGAAAAGGAACTGTTGTAAAGTCTTCATTCTTGCAAAAGATTGATTGATTGTATGTGCATTAGTTTCCTTTTGTTCATCTCAACATCCAATGGAGTTGTCAATTTGTTATGTGGAATTTTGCATCTACGGATAAATACAATTTCCCTAGGTGGGTAGCACACCTAGAACAACAGATTTAAAGTGTTTATCCTTTTTCTATAGAAGATAAATAAGACAAGGGACCTACTTGTTATCTTTCTCTTTCCCTTTGTCTCCCTTGTATGGCTCCCGTCACTCCTTCTTGAACTTAATCCGCTCGACAAGTACCTGCAATCATAAATAGAGGAAAAAAGCCAATCAAAGCAAGAGATCTATCTACTATAAGAAAATGGAATCGAAAGAGTTTACACATATAATCATAACACGTAAAGACAAGAATGTGGGAAAAGGTGTAAACAACTTTATTAAGTAGAAGGAAGAGTTACAACCATGAAGTCCGATCCAATGTCACTTTTCCAGCTTGGGTTCCAACCAACATCACATCAAAAAAAAAGCACTCCGGTAGCATAACAATACTTACTTACAATCTCAAACCTCACACCAATAGTATCTCTATACAAATTCTCAATATCCAGCCCCTGATCACTTAGATGAGTGCTCAATTTATAGGAAAATGGAGGAGGTTTGGTCATAAATGAGGGTATTGAATGGCCTTCTAAACTTAGAGTTAGTTTCCATGGAGGAAGGGATTAGAGGATAGGAGGTTACTTAACTCATTCCCTATCCAATTTCAAGCTCAAAGGAGATGATAAGTGTGGGAATATTCTAGAAGGCTCCAGAAGATAAGAATATTCCCACAACCCTATGAGGATTTCGTTCAATATCGCCCAACGTAGGTCAAAGTGGGCCTAGGTGCTCTAAAATGCACCCTGACATGGGCCTACCTGCACTAAATCATACTTACCCCTGACCAAGGTTGCTCTGGTCCCTCAAGGAGGAATTTCTGGAGGGATTCAGGCCAAGAAACTCTTAGGGAAGGAGGCATTCAAAGTGATGACTTGTCTAGGGCATGTAGCAACTGAATTAGGGTTTGTTGAGCCCTAAAAGTACTGATATGAATTATGGAAGTGATGTGCCCAAATAGACCAGTAACACTCCAGCTTCTCTGTTTTGGTTCATTGCTAGCATAGGGCCTTGGTCTTTTGGGGAGTATTGAATCGTTGCGTAGGTTACTTCAGCTTCCCCACTTACCCCATTGACATACATGGTTCACCCTTTGCCAAATCAATCAAACATAATCAAAAGTTCAGCTTAGATCTCAGGGTTTCGAATCTAGGAAGGGTAGTTTAGCTTGTGAGTTGAAGATTTTCAGACTATAAGTTTTTGTCTCTAGTGTTGCTCCGTTGCCAGCAGGCCTGGACAGTACCCCGAAGGAGTCACGCAAGAACACAGACATTGCTCCACTACCAGTGAGCTTGGTCAGTACGTCGGTGGAGTTGCATGCTTCACGTCTCTGCGTAGGAAGCATTTCTCTTCTTTCGCCTTTGTAGAAAGAATATACCATATTAAGGAAATAATTCAATACCAAAAAGGCCTTTATTTTTTAAGTGTACAAATAAGGAGAGTTTCATGAGTTACGATTGGGAAAGTCTACCATGGATGAGTTTTTTTACAAGTTTATGAGTTTTCTGAGGTATGTACCATACTTGAAGGAGGAAAAGGCCAAAATACAAAGATTTCTTAGTTTTTTACCTTTCTCATACAGGGAAAGGATTGAGTTTGATAGCACAAAAACTATGGATGAAACTATAAGAAAGGAGAAATTTTGTTTTGTTCAACATCAAAATAAAGGTGACACCTCAAAACGTTGGATGGCCCAAAAGCATGAGAATTTCAGCCTTAAGAAAAGGGGTTCAAGAAACTATCTTTTTCAAATATTTTCAAGAGTAATGAAGGAGGAAATTATAGAAAAAGTGTGAAACAACCAAGGAATTTTGGACATAAATGTGGGAAAGGAGTTGGAGCAGGGAATATAACTTTTTAGAAGTAACCAAACCAACAAACAAAATCACTTGTGGAGAGCTTGTACACAAAATCAAACAAACAAGAGGGGTATATTAAATAGCTTACAAGAAGCTTCAATAGTTAATGAAATTTCTTGCAATATTATGAGAATCAATGCAACATTAGATGGAAGACAAGAAGACCACCAGTCCACAATGGTGGAAGTCCAAGGTAAAATTTCTAAACAAAATGTTTCAGTATTGATAGACCCTGGATCTACCTTGGGTTACATTTCCCCTACTACTATTGAAAAGTGTAAAGTTGGCAAGGAAAAACAAATCAAACCTTGGTTAATACAAATAGCCACATGGAAAAGAAGGAAAGTAGGTGAAATCAGAAAAAGTTGTTTATTAAACTTGAATGGAATGAAAAATCAACTGATTCTAAATGGCCTACCTCTAGGGTCATATGGTAGGTATGTTAATTGGGATGGACTGGTTAGAATCTCATAAAGTAATTTTGAATTGCTTAGAGAAATATTTCACTTGTGTTAATGATGATGAAGAGGACTGCATAGTTAAACGGGTGCCAATAGTTGTTTATGTGAGGCATATTTCTTCCCTACAATTGAATAAATGCGCTCACAAAGGATGTCAAATGTTTGTTGTCCAAGTTGAGGATATAGCTAAAAACAAGCAAAAACCATCTTTAGAAGACTACCCTGTTTTACTGCAATATAATGTTTTTCCTAAGGAGATACCAGGACTTCCTCCAAGGAGAGATATAGATTTCATTATCGATCTCATTCCTAGATTTGTTCCAGTGTCCAAAGCTCCATATAGGATGAGTATCCCTTAGTTAATGGAATTGAAGATTCAATTGCAAGAGCTGCTAGATAAAAAGTACATAAGGCCTAGTGTGTCTCCTTGGGGTGCACCATTTTTATTTGTCAAAAAGAAGGATGAGACAATGAGGCTTCGTATTGACTATGGAAACTGAATAAAACAACAATTAAAAATAAATACCCTTTACCACGAATTGAATAATTATTTGACCAAGTCCAAGGAGCATCAACCTTTTCAAAAATTGATATAAGATCAGGATATCATCAAATACGAATCAAGGATGAAGATATACATAAAAAAACATTCAAAACAAGATATGGGCACTATGAATTTGTGATGTTTCCATTTTGACTCACTAATGCAGCAACAACCTTCATGTTCTTAATGAATACTGTGTTGAGTCTTTTTCTTGACAAAATTGTCATAATATTTATAGATTATATTTTGGTCTACTCTAAGAGTAAGGAAGAATATGATCAACACTTATAAATTGTTCAAACACTTACAGAGAATGAGTTATATGGTAAGTTTAGAAAATGCTCATTCTATCAAGAACATATTTAGGATTTTGGGCATGTAGTGTCTAAGGAAGGGATTGTCATTGATCTATAAAATATTAAAGCTATTATTGAGTGGCTAGTGCCTAATGATGTAGCTGATGTCTGGTCATTTATGGGGATTATAGGTTACTAGAGAATATTTATGGAGGGTTTTTCTAAACTGGCCTATCCTATTGCTTCTTTGCAACATAAGGGGGAAAATTCGAATGAAGTCAAAAGTTTTAGGATAGTTTTGAGAAGCTAAATAAATTATTAACCATTGCCCCAATCTTAAAACTAGTTTATCCCAATAAAGAATTTGTTGCATGTACAAATTCTTGTAAAGAGGGATTGGGAGGTGTTGTAATGCAAGAGGGCCATATAATCAGTTATAAATCTTGAAAACTAAAGGACCATGAAAATAATTATACTACACATGATTTGGAATTGGAAGCCATAATACATGCCTTAAAAATGTGGAGACATTCCTTGATTGGGAGGAAGTTTTAGTTAAGAACATAAAATGTTAGTTTGACCAGTGAAACTTAATTGCTAGGAAAGATAGATGGGTAGCATTTCTTAGTGAGTATGACTTTAAAATTGTACATATTAAAGGAAAATAAAATAAAATTGTTGATGCATTGAGTAGAAAACTACATCAAAATTTTGCACTTTCAACAAAAAAATGACAAACATATTTGTTTTAAAGGATAAAAGCGACAACAAAATTTGATGAAGAATACCTGCAAATTAGAAAGAAAATTTAGAAAACTGATTCATTAAATGAAGACGAATATTATTTTTCTATAAATGATGAAAAATTGTTGTTGTTTATGGGCATAATTACTTTCCAAATGACCCAGAACTGAAAACATTTGTGTTAGATGAGTTACATAAGAAAGCAACCATTTGTCATTTTGGGTATCAAAGATTGATAATTGTGTTAAGGAAGGATTATTATTTGCCTAATATGAAATCTGAGGCAAAACAATATGTGGCCATCTATTTAGAGTGCCAATAAGTGAAGGTTTCCAATTAACACCCAACAAGACTATTGCAACCATTACTAATTCCAGAATAGAAACGGAAAACCATATCCATGGATTTTATTACTAGACTGCCAAATACAAAGAGGCAAAGTTATTCAGTAATGGTAGTGGTACATAAAATTTTCAAAACTACACACTTTATCCCTGTTAAATATAATTTTATAGATATTAACATAAAAAATGTTTTCATGAAGGAGATATTCAGGCTTCATAGTATGCCCAAAACCGTAATTTCAGACCGTGATGCCAAATTCACTTCAAAATTTTGGAAGGGATTATTTGAAGGAATGGGAACACAGTTAAATATTAGTACAACTTATCACCCTCAAACTAATGGGAAAACAAAAAGAAATAATCAGATCTTAGAAGATATGTTAGGAATGTGTGTTATGGAAAAATCAACGAAGTGGGAAGACTACCTTCACCTAGTTGATTTTGCTTATAACAATGGGTACCAAACTTCTTTGAAGATGGGTCCATTTGAAGTAATATATGGAAGAAAATACAAAGTACCTTTAGATTGGGACCATCCTAAAGATCAGTTAGTATTGGGGCCATATATGTTAAGGGAAATGGAAGAAGTGGTTAAATAGGTTAGATAAAATTTAAAGACAACACAAGATTGAAAAAAGTGTCATGCAGATTTGAAAAGGTTTCAAAATGAATTCTGTATCACACCCCACTTCACCCAGTGAGGTGACCACTGACAAATCCAATTGCTCTTATGCTGTTACAAGAATGGGGTAATTTTTTTTGTCTCTTATATCCAATTTTCCCTTATAATTTCTTCACGCTCTAGTTATATTTTTTGGTGTGCATTAAACTCTCTCACAAACACACACATATACATATCACACCCCCTACATTGGAGGCTATACATCGTCTCATTGCATTCCACACCACCCATGTGGAGTGCGTCCCACGCCACACTTGGATCTAACAGACACGATTGAGAGAGGAGATCAATAGTCATTGGATGGTTTGCACCAAGTTGATGTGCTCGTCTGTTAATCAGTAGGCACCTTATCGCAATCATGGTTCCAACCTAGGGTTCCGAGGCCCCCATCGTATGATTCCCTACACCTTTTTCCATTTGACGACTATTATCTATTGTGCCACCCCCCCCCTCCTTGTTGATTTCACAAGGGGGGGTGTCACAAATCACCTCTGCCATCCGATCTCCAATGAGATCCATTTTCCATTGGAACTATACTTCGCCCATGGCCATGGGTTATGACCCCAAATATTCTAGCACATCATCCTGGTCTGGGCATCCCAACAAATCTTCTCACCCCCTCCTTTTGATCTTCGAGGGTGAGGCTTCTGGGACATGTCATCCCAACTCTTCCTCATTGTGTTTCACAATAAAATTCGAGGAAGATCCTTATGGATTGCATTATCTCATGGCCTACTCCAATCCTAGTGCAATTAGGGTTACATGGATGCCACCTTTTCCTGGCCCCATGTCATCTCGCTCCTCCAAAGCAATCTCCCTTGTGATATTTATAGGAAAATTGCTATTGGGATGAGCTGTAATGTGGGCTCCATTTCGACCAATGGAAGATTAATCCGCCACTATTCTATAAGCATAGCTAGACCAATGCTCAGTCAGGTCTAAGAGTCTCCTTGACTGATCCTCTCTAAACCTTTGGGAAACATCATCCTGATCCCTTCCCAATTGCGATAAGGCATAATCTAGGAAACTAATCAATGGCTTCCAAAACAAGGTTTTTATTAGCTCATTGGGTAAGGTTTTATCTGAGTAATTCTATAAAACATAGCCTCTACTTGACTTCACTACAACAATGTCTTTAATAGAACCATGCCATGTCCTGCGCATGGAGGTTATTCCAGAAGACGAGCGATTTTCCTGGTCTTGGATCTAGTTGTTTTTCATGAAGTCATGCTCCCCTTCTGCATACTTCATTACTCAAACAAGGCTTCAATTATGGATTGGTCCCGCTCGATCTACAAGTGTCTATAATTGCACCAGCAATCATTTATGGCCAACACAGTCTACTAAACACTATAATGTTATCCTCCTAAGCTTAAGCTAGAGCAACTCTTCCTGAGTCCATGAGATTCATGAGGAACCATGAAGGCCATGATGGGATCAACCTTCCTCAAAGGAACATGAAATTAATCTTCTAGGTCTAAATACAGGCATGAGCCTTATGGGAAAGGACACCATTGATAAGTTCCTAGCCTTTAAGTATTCCCTCTTTGAGGACAGGGAATTCTAGGCATGACTGCATTGGTGACCTTTCAACCACCCTCTACTAAGGAATTGGTGAATCTTGAAGGGCATATAATTTTCCTATCACATGCCAAGGTGCACCCTATGGTCTAGTACAACCTAGCAAGAAAAATACGAGAAGGGATGCACAAACCATCCCTTTGGATGAGATACTCTCACCTCGAAACACAATCGCTGCTACCAACCATTCATGCAAGAAGCTGCCACAACATATCAGTGCCAAGATGATACACAAGAGATGAATTCCATCCTAGGAAGGTTCAACATTGATGCAAAAAATTAGTATGCATCCTATGATGAATACAGGAAGGTAAATCTAGTCAGTACCTCTTATGAGGCCATGCTCTACTCAAGAATGAACATAGGTCCTTTGGACCAAATCCTAGTCATGTGAAAATGAAGACCCAATACTAGGGAACTTATTATAATAGGCTAAAGAATCCCCTTATGTAAGATCATAGGTCCTTAAGTTAATTAAGGAGGAATTCCTAAACTTTATTACAATGCAACAGAAAAAAACAAGGGCTTGTAACCAACACCTTCAACAAATTACACATGGACCTTGTCAACACAGGTTGTCCTCCATGTAACCATCAAACTCTAATAAAGAAGCTCTCATATTAAGTATTTTCATGATTTAATTCTTATTCTTATAAACCATTCCAATGCCTTTAAACATTTCAAATTATGTTATTCATTATGTCATATCAAAAACACAATCATGTATTTTTTTCA
The DNA here is from genome assembly GCA_031772625.1 of Pinus tabuliformis. NCBI lineage: Eukaryota > Viridiplantae > Streptophyta > Pinopsida > Pinales > Pinaceae > Pinus > Pinus tabuliformis. The sequence goes on along the minus strand of CM062807.1, from coordinate 852,633,740 downwards.
ACAACACCATTTCAAACGAGGGATGCAACATACATTCATTATCATGTAAAAATTTACAAAAGAACACTTATCTTACAAGCCTTCAGGGAAACTAAGTCAGGGACTATTACTCTCTACCCAAATATAGATAGATGCAACCAATTCTCACTTGCAACTATCACCCCTGAGCCAGTTTCCAAAGTTCAAGGGGTTAATGCATAGGGATGTTGCACAACTACCTGATGAACCAGAAATCAAAGATTCCACCATATTTGCCATTCATATGAGTTGTAGATCGACCAATGCACATAGGAACTTAGGTTCCAACCATATTTAGGGACTCCAAAATTAAAACTAGACACTACTACATTTAGGTGGAAATTTTGACGGTGGAATTTGACGGAATGGATAAAAGCGGAAAAAGTGTTGGAAGTTAAATGATTTTTTGTTGTTGTTGATTTTTTTTTATAAAATCTCAACTACTATTGAATGTCTGACAACATTTATTTACCAGTCGAATATTTGACATAACTCCATATCTCATCGATTATTGAATGTTTTCCTATAATCCCTTATGTCGAAAAAAAACTGATAGTTGTTCTTTTACCATCGGCTATCTGACACTATATCCAATATCAAAATGTGTCGTCCAATTTCCTACAAATGATAAATAATTGTTGCATAATATTCAATTCCACCATTAATGGCTTTTTGCGCTAACAACATCTAATATGGGACCACTTTTGATCAATTTGACTAATTAAAATAAATATAACATTAATATTAAAATTAAATATAATATTATTAATATATAATTAATATATATAAAGTTATTAAATATATAATTATAATTATAATACATATAAATATATAAATATATGTGTGTGTGTGTGTGTAGAGGCCCTAACATCATATAAATTTTACATAGTTGCTATATATATTAGTTGTGATTGTTTTGAAAGGTTGTAGGCTTATTTTGAGGTTAATTTTTGAACAAAATCATCACTGAAAGTTTGGTGACAAAAAATGTCACATAACATTTCTCAAGGAGACCAAGGATACATGGGATCAACATCAAGGGATTCTGAGGATGGAAAACATTATTTCCCTTGTAGAAATTGCAGGGGTTTGAGGTCGAGGAGAATTCTAATAAAATCAACTAAAAATCATTGTGGAATCTATCTTTCTATTGTAATTGTATTTATAATATTCTTTTGGGAGGTGTTTGAACTACATTGTCATCTTCATGTGGACTAGAAATATTATTTGATTATTTTTGTTATGGTCGTTTAAGGGGTTAAGCTGAGTTAGGGGTTAATTAATTTATGGGCTTAGGGATAAGGGGTTATTGTTTAAGGGTTTAGGGGTTAAGGGCTTAGGGCTTAGGGGTTTAAGGGCTCAGGGGAATGGGGCGAAGGTGTTAGGGGTTAATGTATATTTATGGGGTTAATTTGGATCTCAAGGATTTATAGGTTAATCATGGGTTTTTATGTAGCATTATTAATAAGTTTTTAAAGTGTACTATGCAAAATATGACATTAAAATGATGAATACAAAATAAGATCAATATGTTTTTTATTATGGTCGTGACTACATATCTCAGAAAGTGTATCACTTCCTACATGTCAACAAAAGTAATATCTTTCTTAGATTTTTTCATGTCTCTCTTTATATTTGTTGTCTTTGCTTTCCTTATATATTATATTTGTAATCTGTTATTATATTGATGTTTCAATATTTTCTATATATAATAATATTACTTTATTGATTGTAATTGTATAGTATCACCCCCCTAGGGCATTCCTTGATGAGGAAGAGGTGATTGTAGTATAAGAGGTTGTCCAAGAACATGGAGAGATTAATATTAAGGATCAAGCTAATTATCATATGGAATAAGATAATGATGCTAATAACATAGTTCAAGAAGATGGGACAAACATATTGATCCCAGAGACATTTAATAATGTTTGGAATGGATGACGATGACAACCAATATGATGACCGTGCTTTTGGTTTATCTGTACTTGAGAGGGAAACTGAACCTCTTTATGAAGGCTCAAAAAAATCTCTCCTCTCTGTTTGGTCAACTTAAAGGTGTTGATGGTTTCTCAAATAGATGTGTGACACAAATCCTAAGGTATGTAATATGTTATGAAACCAGCTCAAGAAAAGATAGAAAAGATAGATCAACGCCTTAGAATTCAGCCTCTTCGAGGGGGCAACCTCCTTTACATTACATAAATGAACAATTCTTGGATGATTCAAGTGACAAAACCTCCTTTCTATATATAGGAGTCTAAGGAGTCACAATATAATCCAGCCGACCTAATAATAATAATATAAAGCCACAAAAATAACAATAGAGGGATTCTATGGGGCACAGTAATAACAATATGGGGGCAATAGGGGCACAACAATATTAATAAGGGGTATAACTACAATAGTAATGGGGTAATCACTAGTATTATAGGGACCCAACATGCCCCTCTCCTTCAAAAAAGTGTTGTCCTCAACGCTTGAGTAGTTCTGGATACTTCTACATAAAATTCTCATCCTCCCATGTGGAATCTTCAGCAGATAAGTTCTTCCACTTGATAAGATACTCTGAAATTGAATGATTTTGTAGCTGTCGAGTTCTTGTTTCTGTGACTGCTTCCGGTTCCAATATAATTTTTCCTTCCTCGTCAAGTTCTGGCAATATTGTTTGAACTGGGAGCTTGTCGCCTATAACCTTCTTTAAACATGAAACATGGAAAACTGGGTGCAATCGAGAAGCTGCAGGAAGCTCCAATTTGTATGCCATAGTACCAATTTTTTGCAACACCTTGTATGGACCATAATACTTTGGTGATAATTTATTATCCTTCTTAGCTTGCTTGAGGGACATTTTCTTATATGGTTGTAGCCGTAGGAATACCCAATCACCTACATCAAAACTTCTTTCACTGCGATGTTGATCTGCCTGTTGTTTCATTCTATTCTGTGCCAACACGAGGTTATCCTTTAAGAGTTGGAGGACTTGTTGTTGATGTTCGATGTGATGTTCCACTGCCTGAACCTTAGAATTTTCTCTTAAATATGATGTGATGGATGGTGGTTGATACCCATAAAGTGCCATAAATGGGGTCATTTTTGTTGCTGTATGGAAGGAAGTGTTATACCACCATTCAGCCAGAGGCAACCATTTGACCCATTGTGTCTGTTTATCAGATACAAAGCAACGAAGATATCCTTCCAAACATTTGTTTACTATCTCAGTTTGCCCATCAGATTGAGGATGATAAGATGAGCTATGAGCTAACTGAGTACCAAGACAAGAAAATAATTATGTCCAAAAATTTCCAGTGAAAATGGGATCTCTGTCACTTACAATAATCTTTGGGTTTCCATGTAGCTTTTGAATTGTTTCCATAAATGCAGTAGAAACTGTACTGGCTTTAAATGGATGTGATAATGCACAAAAGTGTGCATACTTGGTAAGTCTGTCAACTACCACCATGATGACACTCTTTCCCTCAGACTTGGGTAAACCTGTGATAAAATCCATTGAAACCTCCTCCCAACGTTGGCTTGGAATGGATAAAGGTTGTAATAGACCCGGTGTCTTAATTGTTTCAACTTTATTTTGTTGGCAAACCAAACATTCAGCCACAAACTTTTGAATATCTGATTTAAGGCCATCCCAAAAAAATTCCTTCTTAACCCTGTGGTAAGTTTTTAAAAATCCTGAGTGCCCTCCTAAGGGAGAAGTGTGCAATTCCATAAGAATCTTTTGTTTTAGCTGGGAATTCTTACAGAGGTATAAGCGATCTTTGTACCATAACGAATCATTTTGCCAGCTAAATGTATCAGACATACTGGAATCTTGTTGTAACTTTCGAATAAGTGCCCACACTTCTTCGTCATTCTTCCATTCCTCCCTTGCTTCGTTTATCCAATCTGGTTGGATAATAGAAATGGCGCACAACAATGCTTCCACATCCTCATCCTTTCTTGAGAGTGCATCTGCCACCACATTTTGCTTCCCTTTTTTGTAGATGATTTCAAAGTCATAACCCAACATCTTTGTGACCCACTTTTGTTGCTCTTCAGAGGATAATCTTTGTTCTAAAAAGTATTTAAGGCTATCATGATCCTTTTTTTACCTTGAAGTGTCTTCCCATTAGGTAGGGTCGCCATTTCTTAAGTGCATGGAGTATTGCCAACATTTCCTTCTCATAAATAGCTTTGCTTAAAAACTTTCCCTTGATTGGACGACTTTCAAAAGCAATGGGTCTTTCATCTTGCATTAGAACAACACCAATTCCATTTCCTGAAGCATCACATTCCACAATAAAGGTTTTTGTGAAGTCCGGTGTAGCTAAGACCGGTGCTTGGCACATTGCCTCTTTAAGATGTTCAAAGGCCTTTGTTGCTTCCGGAGTCCATGAAAATGCATCTTTCTTCAATAATGTTGTTAGAGGTGCTGCTATTCTCCCATAATTCTTAACAAACTTGCGATAATACCCTGTCAACCTGAGAAATCCTCGCAGATGCTTTATGGATGTGGGGATTTTCCATTCCTTAATGGCTTTAATTTTGCTAGGGTCTACCTTAACTCCTTCATGAGATACAATATGACCCAAATATTCCACCTCCTTGACTCCAAAGAAACATTTGGATCTTTTTGCATATAATTGTTTCTCCTCCAATAGTTGTAGCACCTTGTCAACATGTTCAACATGATCCTTCCAAGACTTGTTGTAGATTAGTATATCATCAAAAAATACTAACACAAATTTTCTAAGGAATGGTTTGAAAATTGAATTCATCAAACCTTGAAATGTTGAAGGTGCATTGGTAAGGCCAAAAGGCATGACCAAAAATTCATAATGACCCTCATGAGTTCTAAATGTTGTTTTCGGAATGTCTTCAGTCTTCATTCTGATTTGATGATATCCTGAACGAAGATCCAACTTGGTGAAGTAAATTGATCCATGCAATTCATCCAGTAATTCATCAATGACAGGAATGGGGAACTTATCTTTAATAGTGAGCTTGTTGAGCTCCCTATAATCCGGACACATGCGCCATGATCCATCCTTCTTGTGCACCAATACTACTGGAGCAGAGAAAGAACTTTGACTCGGTTGAATTATACCAGCCTCTAGCATTTCTGCAACCATACGTTCAATTTCACTCTTTTGGACATAGGGATATCTGTACGGCCTGATGTTTGGAGGAACACTTCCTGGAATCAGATGAATAGCATGATCATGATCACGCATAGGTGGGAGACCTTTGGGAGTCTCAAATACCTTGGAATGATTGTCCAGGACTTTTTGGAGATCTGGAGAAATAGATGATTCCGATGTGGAAACATCTAGCGAACATAATTGTGCAATTACACCTCTTTGCTCCTTTTTTAGAAGCTTTGTCATACCATTAGAGCTGATTATCTTTCCTGGTTTCCCTGCAATACCCCTTAATTCAACTTCCTTTCCTTCCGTAGAAAATTTGATGAAAAGTTCTTGAAAATTAAAAGCTATTGTACCCAAGGATTGTAGCCATTGGACTCCTAGTACAACATCAGCACCTCCCATTGGAATGGAAAGCATTGGGCTAGTCAATACATATTCTCCCATGGATAGCTTGATATTATGGCACTTTCCAGAGCAATTTATTGTTCCTCCATTTGCAATCATCACTTGACACTCTGGTGCTGGATATAGGAAGCAATTCAATTCTTTTGCTACCTTACAATGAATAAAATTGTGGGTGCTTCCTGAATCAATCAACACTATTACCTTTTTCTTCTTGATTTGTCCTTCTATCTTGATGGTTTGAGGAGTGGTAATTCCCGCCAATGCATTACAAGATATGGTCGGATTTATTTGTTCTTCATCTAGGCTTTGTTCCTGGAGTATATCCTCTTCTTTTGACCTTTCTTGCTCCTTTTCTTCTTCCTCTTCACAATCTATGTAGAATAATTTCTTCTCAGCACACTTATGACCTTTAGTGTATTTGCTATCACAACTGTAACAAAGCCCTTTTTCTCTTTTTTCTTCCAATTGTTGTGGTGTCAACCTTATAGGTTGTGGAAGACTAGGGGCAACAACACTTCCGTCTTTATAGTTGTGAGTGGTATGCTTCCTGGTTGCCATAATTTTGCTTTCCATTTTTCTTGCTAACCTGAATGCCTTCTCTAATGAATCAGGTTCCCAAAGGCGAACATCATGTTGGATATTATCCTTTAAAGACCCTATGAACACATCAATCCTATGCTCCTCTGGAATATCTTTTACCCTTATGTTCAATTTTTGGAACTCCTCAATGTGCTCCATTATTGAACCCTTTTGTTTGAGACTTATCAATTGGCTAAAAAAAGTGTTGCTTTTTGTATCCTCATAATGTGCTATCAATTCTTCCGTAAAAATTGCCCAAGTGATAAATGTTTAAGAGCAAAGCCATTGATACCATACAAACTGATTTGGTTCCAAATATAAAGTTGCCATACGTACCTTTTGTGTGTTTTGCACATTATTGAGATCGAAGAATTGCTCCATCTGTAATATCCATGTGGCAGGATCCTTGCCATCAAACTTCCTCATATCGATTTTTGGAATATGGTGAGTCTTTGATCCAACATTAGCATCTATGGAATCATGATTAACATTTCTTTTGTTCTCATCATGAGTTTCCTTTAGTACCCTTTCACCCTTAGGGACCATTTCTTGTAGCAACTTATTCATATTTATCTTCAATTCGTCTATGTTTGTCTTCAAATCTATCTTCAAATCATCCATCTTAGCTTCCACACCTTTCTTTAAACCATCCATCTTAGCTTCTACATCTTTCTTTAAACCATCCACCTTAGATTCTGTTCCTTTTTGTGCAAGGGATAGTTGTTGCACTTGGTCTTGTAATTTTGATATATCATGTTGCATTTCTTCCTCTTCTTCATGAGTCGTGCTAGAGCTTTTAGGTTCCTTACCAGGTGTTTGCATTTTCTTTCATTGGGGCATCAGTTACCGATAATAATGCTCTACTATGCCCTTTGAATTCCTTCAAAATAAATTTTCAAACCAAGCTTAAGCAAAAATTTAAGAAAATCTACACACCTTTTTTCACTTTGTAGGAGCTCGATATTGCCTCTGATGTATCTCTATAATTTCCAATTATATAGTTCTTAATTTGTGAGCTGTATTAGCCCTCTGTGTACTCTTTCCAATGCCACAAGTCTGACCCAAATTGGATTCTCCAAGGAAGCGTTATGTGAAATCTCCCACAGTGACTTGCTTATAGACTAGTTCAGTAGAGCGAAATTGTACGACGTGCCACGAGTCACTGTTTCGACCTTTGGATCTGAAACATGCATACAAGAAACTAAAATCCTTCCTCTTTCTGTACCTTCTTACAAAATTTCAATTCGATCCCCAGAGAGAATGTTATGACGATTTTCCCCAGGTCACCTGTTTTGAATGTAATTCAAGAGTCTGCAAAAAGACCAACTTCCTCAGATCATATCTTCGAAAATATCACGTAAAAAGTTCTGAAATTCGGATCCAAGGTTCAGAACGATTCCTTCTCAAATGGGTTTTTTTTGAGACTTCTGAAACGTCACAGAAAAAAAGTTATAGCAAAAATTCCAAGATAACCTGTTTGGAGCAGCGAAACCCTAGAATCCAAAGCTCTGATACCAAATGTTATGAAACCAGCTCAAGAAAAGATAGAAAAGATAGATCAACGGCTTAGAATTCAGCCTCTTCGAGGGGGAAACCTTCTTTACATTACATAAATGAACAATTCTTGGATGATTCAAATGACAAAACCTCCTTTCTATATATAGGAGTTTAAAGAGTCACAATATAATCCAGCCGATCTAACAATAATAATATAAAGCCACAAAAATAACAATAGAGGGATTCTATGGGGCACAGTAATAACAATATGGGGGCAATAAGGGCACAAAAATATTAATAAGGGGTATAACTACAATAGTAATGGGGTAATCACTAGTATTATAGGGACCCAACATAATATATTTTGTGACATTTAGTACTATATACATGATAAATCAATTATTTTTCCATTGTTTCTAATGGTAGTACATTGATCGTCATCATTTCATTAAATTGTAACATTTGGATGCAATATGTACAATTAATATTGTTTAGTACATTAACAATAGTAATTTTTTTATGTTTTATATTATTAGGTTAATTTATGTTACCACCATCAAATGTTTTACCTCATATGTACCGAGATTTATATGCCATTATGAAAGATATTGGAATGGAGTATAAAGCTATTCATGCATGCCTTAATGATGATATTATCTATTATAAAGAACATGTGTTGAAATAAAAAATCCCAAAATGTGATGAGAGTAGATATCAAACCGATAAAGTAAAAAAAAAGGTGCCTCACAAGGTTCTTCATTATATTCCTATAATTCCACATTTGCAGAAATTGTTCAAGTGCAAAAGCAAAGAAAAAAATTGTGTATTACCATGCAAGGAATATAAGTGAAGATGGTGTTCTTTGAATACCCACAAATGGATCTACATTTAGGAATATAGAGGCAAAGTGGCTAGATTTTAAAAGAGAACCTCATAACGTTAGGATTTCATTAGCAGCTGACGATGTCAATTCATTTGGATAGGCTAGATCTACTTACTTAGTGTGGCCCATTTTTTATTATCAACAATAGCATTCCTCCATGGAAGTCAATAAAGAGGGAGTGCATAATGTTGACAATGATTTTTCCAGGTATTAATTTGTTTGGAATAATTTTGTTTAGCACAATAACATCTTATTTGTCTTGTTTGTTTCATAATTATGTCCTATATTTTTTTGTTAATTTACTCATATGTGCAATTATGCCTTATGATTATGTCTTATAATTTTTTTCATTTACTCATATATGAAGTAATTATGTATTGTATATTCAATCAATTAGGTAAGTACCCGATCAAAGATATGAATGTATATATCGAGCCTCTTATTGATGAGTTAGTGGAGTTATGGAACGATTTCACTATGTATGATATATCTAAACCAATGGTTGCACAAAGGGGATTTGAATTCCGTTCAATGTTTTTATGTACAATTCATGATGCCCTAGGGCTAACACATTTATGTGGTATGTTATAACATTACCTTGCATATGAAGTTCATTTCAAGTATGTTTTTAAATAGTTTGAGCTTCATTGTACAGACTTAAAATAATTGATATAAAAATTGTTCCATCTCTCAGCAGATCTTCAAACAAAGGGTAAATTTTCTTGTTCAGTTTATGGTCCTTATATTAAATCTCATCATTCAAGAAGCTTAGGAAAGGAGGTGTTTGATGAGTATAGGCATTTCCTTTCAAATAACCATAGGTACCAAAGTACTGAAAAACATATTTTCATTGGGAAAGAAAAGGCTAGAGTGAGACCATGGAGAATGGAACCTCATGCATGGAAGTTGTAATAAAATAGAGTCTCTCAAGGTATGTATAGAATTGTCTATGTATCGATATACATTATATTTTTGGATTATTTTATATTTTTGTGGAATTTTCTTCACTGTACTAATTGACATGTTATATTGTTTTTATAATATCTTTATCGATGATTCACGTTGTAGGTCGTGAAGGCGTTAATAACAAGACACTTCCATGAGGAATGAAAAATTATCCCAAGCAATTCAATAGACTCCCATACTATGAGCAACTAGAAATTGTTAATTTGTTTGATATAATGCACATTAGGAATAATGTAACAGAGAACTTATGACAAATCTTAGATGGAAGGAGAGATACAACTTTTTTTTTCAATATTTGTAATGAAATTAAGGAGGCTGACCATGCATTGCAAAGTGTGATTCATTCAAATAGCAATGGCGATGACCAAAATATAAGAACCCTTCCATGGTTATCGATAGAGCAACAAAGGAAGCATGTTAAAGAGGTTATTGAAAAAAATTAAATTTCCAACTGGATTTTCTTCAAACATAAATAATATCCTAACAAATAAAGGTGAATTAGGTGGGGTAAAAACTCATGATTGGCATACATTCATTAAGGTAATTGTTTTGGTGTACCTATATTTTATACATTAGTGAAACCTATTGTTAATTAGTGCTTTTTTTTAAATAATTTGGGAAAAAATAATGATCGATCATTATTTTTGTTACAATATGTTATACCTTTATCTCTCCTAGACAACTTTGACAACAATGTCAAACAAGTTATATATGAACTTGGAGATTTATGTGCAAAGTGTAATTTGTTCAATAAGTTGTTGTGTCACATATTTTTTATTGCATGTGTTTTGCTTGTCATCATGTACTATATCATTATATTTTTGTTGAAACTTGTGTTTTGATTGCTTCATTTGTAGATGGTCGTGATCTAAGAAAATTGATAAAGAAGATATGAAGTATTAGAGAAAACAAATTCCTTATCTAATATGTGAAATGAAAAATTATCTACCTCTATAATTTTTCAATGCACAAGAACACTACCTCATACACCAAGTCGAGGAGATTGAAAAGTGTGGACATGTACACACAATATCAATGTGGATGGTTGAGAGGAACTTGAAATCTCAAGGCTTTGGTTAGACAAAGAGCACGTCCTGAGGGTTCTATCATAGAGGGATATATGGTATATCAAACCATGGTTTATGATTCATCAATATAGTGATGAAACAGGAAAAAATATTAATGTATTGGATCACATTTGAGATGTCAACTCCATGGACAATTTTGTAGGGGAGAACCTATTGGGAAAAGGTAGAATGAGCAAAGTGAGATGTAAGTAGATAGTGGATATTTATAACACATTTGATGTATTTGTTTTATGTATATCATACTTATTTAATTTTTAGTCTTCAAGCATAATCCATTATTATGAAGGCATAACATGGTAACTAATATAGTATATGTGAATTTTTTTATTTTAATATAGTTGGTCAAGACTGCAATGCAATACATTTATACATTGTGAACAATAAAAATTGGATGAAGGTATGGATTGAACGATGCAAACAAGCTAATAATGGTAGGTTATCATTATATGGTGTGTCTTCATTGGTCTAAGAAGCTCAATGAGTGGAGATACCAATCTTACACAAAGGTAAATAAATGTAGCATATGGTTTAAAAGATTATAAGGAAAGCATATTCACCCATACTACTTAGTTTTTTTTACAATTATATTGATGTAGCATATGACATATTTATTTATTAATTTTTAAATTTTGCAAGTATAAATATGTATCTTATCAATTGACAATACATTTTTTTATTGTACAATGGCCGAAAATTTTGCATCAAAAGGTTGGATGAAAAGATGAAAAATTCTAATTGTGGGATAACTACAATATTTAAATTTATCAATGTTTCCTCTATAGGTGACAAGTATCCAGAACTCCCTAATAATCGATACTATGGGTATCTTCATGATATACTTGATGTGAATTTGAATCCTTCAAAATAGTTTTGTTTGATGTCAAATGGTTTGGGCTACGAATCCATGAGCGTGACCTTGATAAAACTGCTATTGAGTATGCTAATGGATTTACCATGGTTGATACAAGGAATCTTGAGCCAGGATCCAAGCCATATGCTCTTCCAAGCTAATGTGAACAGGTATTTTATGTAGATGTCTACATAAAGTGGGTTGGTCAGATGTTGTTATATATGATACGAAAGGAATGCATGTAAAGCATAATGTAGTGGAAGAAGATGAAATTGAAGAAGATGTAGAGGAGCGGGGGTTGATGCAGCATTAAAAGAAAATGTTGAAGAAATTCAAGGAATACATGTTAATCAAGACAATCTTAGTTTGGATAAATTATTTGATATTGACATTATGTCGGATGAAGAACTTGAAGAAGTTGAATCAAATGTAGAATAGAAAGTTCCATATGATGATGATGATGATAATGTTGATGCTGATATGGTGAATGATTTGTACATGAATTATGAACTGGATGATACAGATGATGAGATGGATGAGGAATAATATTAATGATATCAAAATGTTGAAAAGTATGTCAAGGTATGTATTTATATGTTTTCAGTTGGTTTGTTCTCTTTCGTTCACATTAAATTTTTATTTTCCTAGTTTTTATGTTTGAATGTTACTGTGTTTCTTTCAAATATATTATATTAGATAGATTAGGTATGGGGAATTAAGAGTGGTGTGAGGGGAGGGGGAGGAGGGGCCATATGAGCTTCCACCTTCATGTGGTTGGTATTGTTAAGTAGAGAATATATTATTCTTCAAACTAAGAGAAGCACATTTAAGTTTATACCATAATTTCCAATTTTCACTTTAATGGTTTATTAAGCAGACATCCAGATGAGTGGGGTGACGGGTGAACTAGGAGACACAACATTCATGTAGAAATGTGAAGTAAAGTCAATCCATGACTTCCCATGAATTGAGTTGCCACTAGGGTGTATCATAACGATTTTTAGAAAATTGACTAAATTAATGTTTAGGTGTTAAAAGTTGGTTTACAATTGATTGGTTATGAAACATGGACATAATAACAAATGATAATATTTTGTTGTAATTGATGAGATAATGATTTGCGTTCACTGATTTTCATAGCAGGGAGAATGCTTGTACCGTAGATGCACATGCACGAAGCCGGAGTTCTCGGGTGCCCCTAGAGGCGTCGCGAGCTAAGCACGCTAGGACGTCTGATAAGTAGGAGCTCCCGTAGAATGAGTTGGTGGGTTGACCTGACTTGGAAAGGAGAACCCGCATAAAAGAAGTAAGGTCAGCCCATGACTGCCCATAAACAAAATTCCCACCACAGGGTCTCATAATGATTTTTAGAAAATTGACTAAAGTAATGTTTGGGTGTTAAAAGTTGGTTTAAAATTGATTGATTATGCAACATGGTGCTAACAAATTATAATATTTTGTTGTCGTTGATGAGAAAATGAAGGCCGAGTGCCTGGACACCCATGGGGGTGTCACATGTTGGGCATTCCAGGGCTCTTGATGCCCATGGGGGCATTGTGTGTTGGGCATGCTAGGGCGCCCACACAAAAGAAGTAATGTCGGCTTATGACTACCCATGAATAAAGTTCCCACAAGGGGGTATCAAAATGGTTTTTAGAAAAGTGAGTAAATTAATGTTTAGGTGTTAAAAACTAGTTTATAATTGATTATTGATCATGCAACATGGAAATAACAAATGATAATAGATTTTTTTAATTGATGAGATAATGATTTCCGTTCACTGATTTTCATAGCAAGGCGAACACCCACGCCTTAGGTGTGCCCGCACAAAGTTGGGACACCCATGGGGGCATCATGTGTTGGGCATACGAGGGCAACTGATGCCCATGGGGGCGTCATGTGCTGGGCACGCTAGGGCACCCAATGCCCATGGGGGTGTCATGCACTGGGCACACTAGGGCGCCTTGCGACGAGTTGGTTGGTCAAACAGACTTTGCAAGGGGTGCTCGCATAAAATAAGTAAGGTCGACCCATAAATTCCCATGAACAAAGTTCCCACCAAGGGGTCTCATAATGATTTTTAGAAGATTGACTAAAGTAATGTTTGGGTGTTAAAAGTCAGTTAATAATTGATTGATTATATAATATGGTACTAACAAATTATAATATTTTGTTGTCATTGATGAGAAAACAAAAGCGGGGTGCTTGGGAAAGGGGTGCCCAAATAAAAGAAGTAATGTCGGCCCATGACTTCCCATGAACAAAGTTCCCACAAGGGGGTCTCATAAAGATTTTTATAAAATTAAGTCAATTGATGTTTAGGTGTTAAAAGTTGGTTTATAGTTGAATATTGATCATGTAGCATGTAAATAACAAATGATAATATTTTGTTTTCATTGATGAGCTAATGATTTGTGTTCATTTATTTTCACATCAGGGTGAATGCTCGTGCCCTGGGCATGCCTGCATGAAGGTGGGACACCTGGGCGCCAATGGGGTCATCACGTGCTGGGCATGCCAAGGTGCCCATTCAATGATTTGTTGGCTCGACTCGACTTGGCATGGGGCACTCGCACAATAGAAGTAATCTCAGCCCATGATTGCACCTTGAGGCTAGTCAGTCCAGATATGATATTGGCAGTCTTGGTTTGATAGGAAAAGTTCTAAGGTAAGGCTCCGAGCTATGACCTACGAGCTTTGTTGGTCTCCTCAAGTCCAATCAAAGTATCTAGTAGAAAGGCTCCTTAAGACAAGCTCACTATCTTGGGGTGAATATATCATTATAGAACATTCCTATAAGGTCTTTTGTTGAAGTTGGCCTAGATCCTCTCCTAGGTGTCTTCTTCTAACTGGCACATAGAACTATATCTATGCACTTGTCCCTTCAATATATCCATAAGATGCCTTTCAAACATGCCTTATAGTGGACTTCTATTTCCCTTCTAATGATAATGATATCTTCTTTCACAATCTTGATACTTCCTATAATACTTTCTACAGTAGAAGCTTCAAAGGTGCTAAGTAAGGAAGCTCTACTCAAGGTGATAAAATGATCCTCTTCTTGAGTTCAGGTTATAGTTTTGTATTTTCTCAACGCTTACATATAATTTCTCCTATTTCTACCTTTAACAATAGGTCTAGTCCCTTGATATATCTATATCGTTCTATTGCAAGTTTGTCCCTTTAGTGATTTCAGTAGTCTCAAAAGGATGCAAAATTGATCTTCCTTCAAAGTTCCACAACTCGATGGAAAGAGAGGTTTCTATTTGGAAAGACTTGTATAAATATCAATTTTTGTGAAGATAATTATGGTCCTTTAGGGTGACTAATCTTTGGATTGGACCTTCCAAATGAGCCTGCAATGCCTCTATACAATTTGGTACCATTCCTTCTTAAAAGTAGTTGTAGGATGATTAAATGCGAAGTGCTTAACCAAGGGAATTTCAAGGATTTTTGGGATGATGAGAAAATGCATTGTAGGGATAAACTACAACATATGTTTGAGGGCTAGTATGTTGATCTTTGCAAGCAAGTGTAGAGGTTGATAGATCAAATCACAAGACAATACATGAAGATTATCATATTATGAGTCATGGATGCTTATGGTTAACTAACGCCTTCTATTGAGTATTGAATGCGATGAATTGACATTATTTGTTTCAATATTCTCTTTTACTCACCAAAATATGGATTGAATGTGTATTAATGACAGTGATTTAAGACATCCTATAATAATTGATAAAATTATCAACTAAAGTCTACCTCTACTAATTCAAACTACATGATTTTTTTTTAAATGTAACCATTAGTGTAAATTGATTATTAATTAATAAAATTAATCACTATTTTCTATCACATAGTTGTTGATTTTATTTTTTTAAATTAACAATTACATTATAAATTATATTATTAAATAAAAAACATATTATATTAATTATTATATTATTAAATCAAAGCCATATTATATTAATTATTATATTATTAAATCAAAACCATATTATACTAATTATTATATATTATTATTATTATTATTTTCTAGCTTCTATATATGTTTTTGGTAGTAATTGCATATGGTTTTCACATTGGCTATGAGTTTTCTTAATGGATCCGCTCCCTTATACATTTGATTCTTGCAGGAGACCCAAGTGTTTCTTAGTGACTCCGCTCCCCACATTAAATTCTTATAGTAGACCTCAAGTTTTCTTAGTGGCTCTGCTCCCCATATTCCATTCTTGCAGCAGACCTCAAGGTTTCTTGGTGGCTCCACTCCCTACATTTGATTCTTGTAGTAGACCTGAGGGTTTCTCAGTGGCTCCGCTCCCCACATTCGATTCTTGTAGCAGACCTCAAGGTTTCTCGGTGGCTTCGCTCCCTACATTTTATTCTTGCAATAGACACAAGGGTTTCTCAGTGGCACCACTCCCCACATTCGATTATTGCAGCAGACCTCAGGGTTTCTTAGTGGCTCCACTCCCCATATTCGATTCTTGTGGTAGACCTTAGGGTTTCTTAGTGGATTTTCTCCCTACATTCGATTCTTGCAGTATATTTGAGGGTTTCTTGGTGGCTCCTCTCCCTACATTCCATTTGACGTTCCCTTGAGTGTTTATGAGTGTCTCCTCCCTACATTCAAATCTTGCATACTTGAGAGTTTCTCTATTTCTCCTCCCTACATTCAAATCTTGTAGACTTGAGGGTTTCTCTATTTCTCCTCCCTTCATTCCATTCAGTGTTTTGTTGAGTGTTTCTCGGTGGCTCCTCCCTACATTCTATTCTTGTAGACCAACCTGGGCGATTCTCAGTAGCTCCTCCCTAAATTTGATTCAACATTCCCTTCCCTGCATGTAATCCTTTAAGAATCCATTGTAGCTGGCAGATTCAGGCATCAGGGTTAAGAAATGGTAAGTCCACATTCCTTCTTGAACACCTGCAATTCTAGGATTTTCAAAAAATGTCACAATAAGCACAATTGAGACCATTTTTGCCCTAAAACAGTCTCAGTGTATGCATTAATAAGAGAGTAGTAGCATGGTTATCATTTAATTAATCTGTTCATTCCTTCTTGGGTCCTTTCTTTAGTCGTAGACTATGACATTCATTCGTATGTGAATATCTTATTTAGTCATGGGAAGTGAACCAAGCAACTCGTTGGTGGTAACATGAGACCACTAAGTTCATATATGGTACCCGCAAGATGATATGTTGTATTTGGAAGAATTCATAAGGTAAGTTAGGGTAAAGATTAAATATGATAGTGTTGTATCCCGACCTTGGGTTATGTTGTAGTAGATACAACCACCCTCCAATTTTTTTCCTTAGCTTCGTTTTGGAACCTCCATAACAACCATCCCTAGCAGCATGTCTTGCACTGTCAAGTATAAAACCTTCATTGGTTTCTCAGCAGCTTGCCAGTTTTTCCATGATAGCTTGCTTCACTCCCCTCAAAAACTCCCACTCCGAACATCGGCCAGCTGCCGACTGAGAAGCTCCCTCAAAAAATTGTGCGATTTTGGAGGGGAGCCAACCTTCCCTCCAAAAATTGTGCAAATTTGACTGGCAGCCTACAGGGCCAAGAAACTGCACAATTTTGTCAAACAAGCTTCCCAATGAAAATTGCATAATCTAGCTTGATAGTGCATCTCAGCCCAGAAATTGCACAATTTTGGGCAGCAGTCAGTTGCTCCTCCCAGAAATTGCGCAATCCCTCTGCATGGCCAACCTAGCTCCTCGCAGAAATTGTGCAAAAATACCTCTCAGTCAAGTAGGCTATTGCATGTGCCCTCAGATTGACCAGTTCCACCCGGGATCGAGAAAACTTGACTTGAATGCATGGGCTACCTTTTCCCAAAATAGAAAAATTCTACATGAAAAAAGAATCCCTAGATTTTAGGGATCTACTTTTATCAGTTGGAGGTTAGATGCAAATATTGTTTTAGTAACTTTCCTCCAAGTGTTGCTTTTTCCTAGATTTTTGGCATGTGTGTCATGAGCCTCAAAATTATTTATTCGATGCTTTAGAGCTCATTCTTCACATTGATCTTGGAGCTCTGACATCTCACAGCACATCCAAGAGTCTTTCGCACATCCAACTTAGCTATTTTTGGTTAAGTTCGCTTTACTTTTCTTTTGCAATGTTTCTGTTGCTTTTTGTGTTTTGGCTTGTGTGAGTGTTTTCTGGTTGATTTCTTTGAAAACTTACTATTGCTTGAATGCATGTTAGACTGTGCAAGCACCGTTTTAGTTCTTGTTAGCATCTCACTGCTCTCGCATGCATGACACTATTTTACACGAACAGTGGCCGATTCAGTGACTTGTTTCACACACATGCATATTGTTCCATTTTCTGAATCTTTCATTTGTTGTTTGTATGCATGATCATTCACTCCTGCTTACACTCAATATCGCCATGCATTCATATCTTCATATGATTTCAATTTCTCGTCGGCGGGTCTGGGCAACCTTGGCCTAGACTTTGCCTTGGACAATATTGTGCAATCCTGAGAGGGAATGCACTATCTTCCTCCCAAAAAATGTGCAAATATGGCCAGTAAGTGCCCTCCATTCTTGCTTTGTGCAATTCTGAGAGGCAGTGTCTGCTAGCCTAGAAAATTGCGTAATGCAGTCTATGGCCCTGCATCACTTGCCAGCTGAAATTGCACATTGCACAATCTCAGCACCCACAGGCCATTCTAGATTACACATTGCACATTTCTAGTAGTCAACTAGCCTCCCAACAGTCTGGACTGCCTTTTACGCAGTTCTGACAGCCAGCCTCCCAACCTCCTAGTGAAAATTGCGTAATCCTTGCCAGTAGTTCCTCGGGTATGTTGCATGTCATTCCTCAAGTTTGCTTTGTTTTAAATGACAGATTCCTTTCCATGCATGTCTCCATGTCTCTAGATATAGTAGGTGTTTGTCCGTCTCTTAGCATTTCAGGATCAATGGCCTCTAAGAGAGTAGAGTCAAATGACACTGACAATAGCGCAACTGGAGAAGCAGTTAAGCAAGTGTCTATGAGTTTGTCGATTTATGAAGACACCAAGCTGATCGTAGACAAAGACGTAAAGTTAAAATGGTAAGAGGTCAATGATGCATTCTCAGGCACAATTGGAGAAGATCTTGAAGACTGCCAAGTCTATGTGAACATTCACAAGTCCGGATTATACCGAATTGCATGTAGATACCCCGCGTTCCCATGCACGTACATGATACATTGGATCATATTGCACATTGATCATGAGACGATGACGTTGAGAA
This sequence comes from Pinus tabuliformis, assembly GCA_031772625.1. NCBI lineage: Eukaryota > Viridiplantae > Streptophyta > Pinopsida > Pinales > Pinaceae > Pinus > Pinus tabuliformis. The sequence goes on along the minus strand of CM062807.1, from coordinate 852,615,056 downwards.
GTGTCCAGGGACAAATATTTCTACCTTCAAGGCATAAGACTATCAACAGATGTACCACTTGTTGAAGCCACTGATCACCATGGAGACACCCTTCAACATACCCAGCAACAATACCAACTCCAGGGATATCTTGAAGAACTAGGTGAAGGAGGCAGCCAAATTTAGGATGGCACCCAACCACATTTACTAGAAGAAGATAATGCGGAAGGTGTGTCAGTACTTGGTCATATTTTCATGTCGCTTGTATGGCCAAGAGAGCACGAAGATCTTCCCATAGAGTTGGGTGATCGTGTTGGATAAACTGGCCAATGAAGGCAAAGCATGCAATTGGTCCGACATGTTGGCTCATAGGTTGAAGGAACTGGTAATAGGAGATCAACAGTCACCCAAAAGTCAACAAGCATAAATCTACATGTCCAGATACATATTTGATGCAGTCAGTGCATGTCGGGAGTTCCCGGGCTTGAAGTGGGCATGGACACCAACAGAAACCTCTATCAATACTTATTGTAAATTGTTTTCTGAATGCAGCTTTCGAAGAGTCATCACACAACTGTTTGATCATTTTGTCACCCTGGTGTACAAGATGATATTTGAGTAGGACCCACCTTGCATGTCAAAGGCAGAAATTGAGGCACTGATCGACATAGCAGATTGGTATGCCTCACCTCTTGGCACCTTCATACGGATGTACAATGCGGAGAAGCCTTCGAATGTTTTTCCGAAGTTTTCCATGGACAAGCTTGTCATGCAAGAAGTATCGTACCACATCTTGGCAGGACTGTCAGCGAGGCTGCACTGTAAAAAATATGTGTATGTTAACCCAATAATGCAATATAAATCAAAGCAGAATACTATAACCTAATTCTACTATCAATTTGCGGAAGATTAAAGATCGAGCTGAACATTATAACCAGAAGAAGAATAATCAATGGCACAATACACATGAAAATACTTTGGGGAAAGCCTCAACTAAAAACCCCACACTATTGTATTATCATACAAGGTGGAAATACATAGGAATTATACAAAGCCTTAGCTCTCACAGCTAGCCAACACTCAGTACAATCCTCATAGATGCTCACAGGCAATCATGGCTTCTCTCCAATCTTCCTCTCTGCCCTCCAAGCTCCTATTTCCTTGCGTTGTTCCTTGTGGATGATTTTCCTTCAACCAAGTGGATGATCTTCCTTCAAAACTGCGCAATCCTCAAGGATAAATCCTTGACTGCATGCATGAGTTTTCTCCATGAGAAAACACATGCAACTGATAGTACACTATCCTTGAACATTTATCTCAACTGGGTCTTTCTCATAATAGACATGCATGAATTTATGATGAGGGAATCTTCAGTTAACTGGAGTAGCACTAGTTGAGTGCATGAATGCATCAACTGATTGTTAACTCACTATTAGTTCCTCAAATAGTTTGGAACTAATTTAACTGGACTTAACTCAGTAAACTAAGTTAACTAATTACAACTCAAATATAACTCAATCTTATCTCCTTAGTTTAAGGGATAACTCTTGCATGACTTCAAAAAGACTTCTAACTTGAATTTCTCCAACTAATTAATTTAAAATAAATAAATAAATTATGTCCAAGTAGTTGTTAAGACTAAATTCGATTTTAATTCAAAATTTAATTCAAGGACAAATTAAATTGGAATATTCTTGTTGCCATATTTCAACACCCCCTCTCAACAAGAAAGGGATTATCTGCCACCCCAATCCTGTCTCTATGGAACTCAAATTTACACTTTGACAATGCCTTTGTCAAAATGTCACCATCTTGCTCCTCTATCAAAATATACTGCAGCAACATGATCCTCCTCGCTACACAGTCTCTGAGATGATAATACCGGATGTCAATGTGCTTGGACCTATCATGAAATACTAGATTCTAAGAGAGTTTGAAACAACTCTGATTATCACAATAAATCATAGTTGGATCCATCCTCTGATCAAACAAACCAACTAGGATTTTCCGCATCCAGATGGCCTCACATGCTGCCTGACTTGCAACCATGTATTCTGCCTCTACCGAGCTGAGTGTAACCGACCTCTATTTCCTGTTGTACCAAGAAATTTTTGCTAACCCAAGGTTGAAAATCCCTCTTGATGTGCTCTTCCGATCTGATGGACTCCCTGCCCAATCTGCATCAGTGAAGCCTTGTAGTTTCACTCCCTCTGTCTGCTTGTACCATAATACATACTAAGATGTGCCTCTAAGGTATGTCAATACATGATTTGTCGCCTTCCAAAACATCTTGGTAGGATGAACCATCACTTGACTTAGTTGGTTCACTGCATAGCACAAATCTGGTCATGTGTTCACTAAGTACATCAGTGAACCCACAAGCTGCCTGTACAAAGTAGCCTCTACTACTTCTCTTGGAGTAGCAACCTCCTTCCTTCAGTTACCTGTTAGAGGAGTCTGCATGGGCTTGCACTTATCCATGTGGAATCTCCTGAGTATCTCATTCGAATACTTGCCCTAAGACACAAACAACTCCCCATCCTTCTGCCACACTTCCATGCCAAGGAAGTAATGGATGAGACCCATGTCTTCAATCTTGATTTCTCTTGCAAGGTCCTCCTTGCAAGACATGATCAATTGATCATCACCAGTCAATATGATATCATCAACATAAAGTATGATGATCAACAACTTACCTTTCACCACGATGTGGTACAGGTTCACATCTGCTTCACTCTTTGTGAAGCACAACCTGGTGAAGTAGTTGTCTATTATGGTGTACCAAGAACAAGGTGCTTGCTTCAGCCCGTACAACTCTCTCTTGAGTTGGCTCACATGCAACTCATGATCGAAGGTCTCAAATCCTTCTAGTTTCTCTATGTACACCTCTTCCTTAATCTGGCCATTGAGGAATGCAGTCTTCACATCCATCTGATGGATCTTCCAACCCATCTATGCTGATAGTTCCAACATAGATTTAATAGATGAGTACCTTGCCACAGGAGAAAAAGTCTCATCATAGTCAATCCCCTCGACTTGTGAAAGGACTCGGGAAAAAAATCTTGCCTTATGCTTCTCCACACTACCATCAGCAACTTGTTTTACCTTGTAAAGCCAACAGAAACTCACAACTAACTTGTTCTCTGGTCTCGGAACCACGTCTCAAACACTGTTATGAACTATGGAGTCATACTCCTCCACTATAGCATCAACCTAAATTGATTGCTGCACTACTTCCTCAAAGGAAGATGGCTCGGTCTCAATACATTCCCCAGCAAGGGCCATGTATCTAGTGTACCTCTCAGGTGACCTCCTCTGTCTGCGCTGAGAAGATGGTGCTCCCACATTCTCTCTCGCATCCTCCAACAATCTGTCAGCTTCTCTTGTGTGCTTCCGTCCATCTCTGGAAGACTCTGCTTGAGTGGATGTCTCCACTCTTGGAACCTCTGCATGCGGCTGCTCCACATCAGTCTGAGGCTCCTCCTCCTTAGGAACCAACAGTTCCTCCACAACTTGTAGTTGGAGCTCCCTCTCAAGGGAAACTCGCATGGCCTTCTTCTCATCAAACTTGAGATCTCTGCGAACCACTGTCCTCCGACTGGTAGGAAAGTACACCTGATAGTTGTGAGGTGTATCAGTGTACCCCACAAATATCCCCAACTCTGCTGTCAGCTCAAGCTTCTTCCGTGCATCCTTTTTCACATGGAAATATATTGATGAGCCAAAGATCCTGAAGTGACCCACATCTGGTCTCTTACTAGAGAAAGCTTCCTTTGGTGTCTTCATCCCAAGTATGCGATGCAGGATTCTATTCTGCAAATAGACCGCTGTGTTGCATGCCTCAGCCCACAAGTGAAGTGGTAAGCCTTGGTCATGTAGCATTTCCTGTGCTTCCCCTACAATAGTTTTGTTCATCCTCTCGGCCAACCCATTCTGCTGCGGGTTATGAGGTTTCGTCAACTCTTGTTTAATTCCTTCTGCTGCATAGAAGTTCTTAAACTCTTGACAGACATATTCTCTATCGTTGTCACTTCTCAAGGCTTTGATCTTCTTCCCTGACTCTTTCTCGACCAAAGCTTTGAACTCACAAAACTTTGTGAAGGTTTGGTCCTTCTTGTGCATGAAATAAATCCAGAATTTAGGAGAATAGTCATCAATGAAAATCGAATAATACCTTTGCTTTGTTGTGGATTCCGTAGAATGGTCCACACAAATTAGTATGAACTCACTCTAAGATAGCCTTTGCTCGATTGTCTCGATCATGAAAGGAAGACTTGGTGTACTTTCCCAAGGTACAACCTTTGCATGTGTCAACTTGCTCAAGTTTACTTTTGGGAAGTCTTGTAGATATTTGCTGCATTACCCTCAAAGCCCCATGATGCAAATGGCCCAACCGACTGTGCCACAACTTCCCAATGTGTTGGCTTTGCACCAATTCTACTTTCGTACTCAATGCTGCACAATCATCTACCTCTAGTTTATAGAGATTCTTCACCCGAATCCCTATCCTCTTGGTATGACCCGTGACTACGTGTCTTAGGAATGCCTTTCCTTTACTGAAGACAACATCATAGCCTTTGTCCTCCAACATTGCGACCGATACCAAGTTCTTCTTCATTCTAGGCACATACATCACATCTGTAAAGGTGAGAGGAGCTCCATGCTTCCTATGAAAAGAAACCGTGCCCACTCTTGAAACACTATACCTTCCGTCGTCACCCATCTCTATGTGCGTCTTGAGGTCTTTCTCCTCCAAGGCACTGAATAAATTTTTATCACCGGTCATGTGGAATGAGGCTCCACTGTCAAGATACCTGACACAACCCATCATCGATGACACCATGCATACGATGAGGGTAAAGTCCATTTCGAACTGAGAGGCTAATGCCTCACCTTCCAATCCTTCCGAGGACCCCTTCTTGGACTTCTTGGATGGGTAATTAGTTGCATAATGTCCCATCTTGTGACAATTAAAGCATCTTACTTTACACATGTCACCCTTCTTCCCTCTATGAGAAGAATTTGATTTGAAATGGGATGCCTCCCCCTTCCCTTTCCATGCCTTACTTGCTAAGGCCAGATTTTCTTCATCATCATTCTTGGATGAAGAACCATCTCATGTGCTCGTCTTGATCTCATCATGCATAAGATCCGACCACAGTTGTTCCCAATTCGGAAATTTCTCCTTTCCATTCATAGAGTCCTGGTAGCTATTCCAACTCTTTGGAAGGCCAAGGAGAACGAGGCTCACCATATCATCATCGGCAATAGTTATTCCCACACTTTCAATCTCATCTCTCCAGGTGGTGAGCTTGTTCAGATATGTGGAAATAGTATCGCCCTTCTCCATCTTGATTCTTCGGAGCTTATATTTGAGTGCCAATTTCCTCTGGTCACTACTGTTTTGGTAGAGGTCCTTCAATGTCTTCCACATTGAAAATGGAGTATCATTCCTATGGAGACTTGAGACAATATGCTCTCGAACTCCCTCAAGGATGATCCATCTCGCCTTCGCCCCACACTTTTTCCACTCAGCCAAATCTTATGCATTAGTTGAAGCTGGCTTTGGGATTTCTTGATCAATGAATTCCTTTAAGCCATTGTCTTCTAATATAGCCTCCATTCTATCTTTCCATGCTATGTAATTCGAGATACCTTCCAAGGCATACTCGAGTCTCAAGTCATAGAACGACATTGGCCAACCTTGAATTATGATATGAATTAAATTTGCACCTGCAACCCCGAACTTCAAACTTCGAATTCCCTTCTCAGTATACTATTCACAGCTCCGATACCATGTAGAAATTTTATACAAATCCAGCTCTAATACCATGTAAAAAATCTATGTAGGTTACCTGATAATGCAATATAAATCAAAGTAGAATACTAGAACCTAATTCTACTATCAATTTGTAGAAGCTTAAAGATCGAGCTGAACAATATAACTAGAAGAAGAAGAATCAATGACACAATACACATGAAAATACTTTGGGGAAAGCCTCAGCTAAAAACCCCACAATATTGTATTATTATACAAGGTAGAAATACATAGGAATTATACAAAGCCTTAGCTCTCACAACTAGCTAGCTCTTAGTACAATCCTCACAGATGCTCACAAGCAATCTTGGCTTCTCTCCAGCTTTCCTCTCTGCCCTCTAAGCTCCTATTTCCTTGCGTTGTTCCTTGTGGATGATTTTCCTTCAACCAAGTGGATGATCTTCCTTCAAAATTGCACAATCCTCAAGGATAAATCCTTGACTGCATGCATGAGTTTTCTCCATGAGAAAACACATGCAACTGATATTACACTGTCCTTGGAAATTTATATCAACTAGGTCTTTCTCATAATAGACATGCATGAGTTCCTAATGAGGGAATCTTTAGTTAACTGGAGTAGCACTAGTTGAGTGCGTGAATGCATCAACTGTCTGTTAACTCACTACTAGTTCCTAAAATAATTTGGAACTAATTTAACTGGACTTAACTCAGTAAACTAAGTTAAATAATTACAACTGAAATATAACTCAATCTTATCTCCTTAATTTAAGGGATAACTCTTGCATGACTTCAGAAAGACTTCTAACTTGAATTTATCCAACCAATTAATTTAAAATAAATAAATTAATTATTTCCAAGTAGTTGTTAAGACTAAATTCGATTTTCATTCACAATTTAATTCAAGGACAAGTTAAATTGGAATAATCTTGTTGCCATATTTCAACATAGGCTGCACTGGAAGAAGAAGACACCTTGGCCCACTCTTTTGTTGCGGATTGGGTTATACGAGATACAAAATCTCAAGCATGCAGATGTCAAAACAGAAGAGTTCAAGAAATATCCTTTCGGCACCCAGAAGCTTTAATCTATATGACCCGCATTGTTTTATGAAGGATCACTACACGAGAGTACAGTTTCCGTGGATCCATGGGGCATGTCATTAGGTTGAGGAAGACCCATAGAGATATTTTTATATCTTCTCCAGGCCCAATGAACCAGTTGGAATCACTATGGAATGGTTAGCGAAGCAACATCCGGGAGAGTACCAACAACAGCAACAAAAGAGGTAAACATACCAGAACGCGACAAAGTAAAGAGGAAGATTGTTAACAACGCAAAGGTAGAAAAAAGATGCAATTTTAGAGCAGACCCACTTGTGCAGAAAAAAACTTTGGAAATAGAGGTGAAGAGGCAATAGCGTGACAGGAGGACCATGTAAAGGCAGAGAGAAAAACAGAGGATGGAGGAAATAATGAAGGAGTTGCATGAGTTGAGGGAGAAACTCTGGAAGGAACAGGAGCTACACAGATAGGATAAGGAAGCACAACAGGAACAGATACAACAGGGGGCACTGTTACGCAGTAATTTGTCACCGTTGGTCACCATCCCTATCGCCCCGTTTCCATACATTGGAGGACGCATTCCGGGCCCTGTGAGCAGTGACATAACCCAAAAACACTTGCATTATGTTCCCTGAGTATGTACTTCATGTTCCCTGAAGACACCTTCTGCAAATTATCCCTGGAAAGTACTCTTTTTCCATTGGCGCAGGTCCATAGTATCTTACCCGCGCCAATAACTGAGATCCTCAAAATATGGCGCGACCATTGGCGCTCTGTCACAGAACAACACCCGCGCCAGCCCAGTTTGGTAATGATTTTTGCCAAAAGCACGCCCTTCTGCTTTTTCCCTTCAGATCACGAAGCCTTTTGAGGGAAAAATCCAGTTGATAGAGGTCGAGAGTCATCATTTATCCTTGACATCTATCCACAGTGGCTTTTTCAGAGATAATGCCAATCCACAATGGGTGTCCTGGTTCATCGAATCTTTCTACCTTCTCCATCTATAAATATTTGTCCTCATGCATTAGACAATCTAGGGCTAGTTATTGAGTTGTTGAGTTCTTGGAGGAATGCTAGTTGTGGTTATGCTGCCGGAGAGGAGGTACATTGCAAGACACATATAGTTGCTCGCCCAGCCGGAGGAGAGGTTCAACGTCAGAACCTTGGTTGTAACTTTTCCTGTCTATTATTAATTAATGAACGACTGTTATTATAGTTCCAATCTCATCGTCTATTATAATGATGTTTGATTTATTTCCTTTCTGACTGAAATATAGTTGTGCCTTGGTGGATTTTATGCTTGTATCTGTTTCTTCCTTTGCATGTGCAGGTGTCCGTTTATGATCTGCTGGAGCGAGGGAACTGGAATATCAACTCTGCTTCGACTATAGCGTTGGATTCCAGGTGGGTCTCCTTAATTCACCTTTGATGTACAACTAGGAACTTGCGTGACAGCGTGGTTTGATTGTGGCTAGTTCTGTTTTAGGCTAGTGGGATCGCCTCTGTCCGCAGAGGGGATTTACCTATCCAACAATTTGGCGACTCCACTGGGGAGAAGCTATTTGGAGTTTGTCTTGCTTGTTAATTTTCTCTTGCTTGCTTGAGTGAATGAGCTTTCTGGGTCAGTTTTGAGATTATTCTTTACTGTTTGATCCATCTGAGCACTGTCAGCCTAACCTGGGGTCATGTTATTTATTTTTTAGCCGGCGAGCTTAGTTGGCGCGGTTTTTACTCTGACAGTCGCGCCAGTTGGCGCATGTTGCTCAACAACAACTCTCGCCAATCCTCTGGTAGCGCAAGTTGCAGGCTGACAGTCGCGCGAGCCCTGTCAATTTTGCCTGTGTGTTGGTTTGAAGCTCTTTCAACTCAGATTTTTATCTTTTTATACCTCTTACAGCCTCTGGAAGCGTGTTGAACCCTTTATCCTTCAGTTGTTTGCTTATTTCTATTGATTTTCGTCTCAGCCCTAGAACATCTAGTGGCTTTGCATGTCTAGCCTTCTGTGGGAAGTTTTGGTCTTTTGATTTTCCAGTCAACTTGTTGGTTGTGCTCCGCACCTATCCAGTGGTTTGTTAAAGCTTGGTCTTCTATGCTCTGGGTGATTCACTTCTAGCCTCTTTGGATTTTACTCGACTTCATTTGAACTTAGATTACATGGTTCATTGAAAGTCTTTGTGTTTTTCCTTGCTTGCATAGTTCATTTTGGTGTTTCAGAATTGGTTCTATTTCATTGAGTGAACTTGGATTGTGTATACTTCTGCATATCTCTTAAGATTTGTTTAAGTGCATCATGCCATCTTAAAGGAAAGAAAAACAAAATATCTTTTGCATCATATTAGTTAGCTTTTATTGTTATTTGTTGCTATTAAAAAGAAAAAGACAAAATTTCATTTCTTGTTATTAGCTGCATTAGGATCTTTGTTGTTTGCTGAGTGATCATTTCGTTTGTGTAAAGATCTCAACCCTCCTGTAGATAGAATTCATCGAATGAAATGGTATAGTTTTGGCATATAGTTTGCATTTAAGAAGTTTTTGAGATATCACATACGGTAGGACCAAAAAACTGAAACATAATTGAAGATAAACTTTAAAATAAACTCAATGAACATAACAACGCATTGGAACATAACGCAAATACTCTAGAGGTCTAGGTTAGAGACGTGTTCCGGCGTCTTTAAACCTGGTAGCTTACCGTTGAGTGGTTGGGTGATTCCTCCACTGTGAAACAATAGGTGCCAATACGGACTGAGCTCCCACGTACCGTCGCGTATATACGGGAGACCCCACTAGGCTATTATCCTTTATCCATAGGAAGCCAAGTCTGCCGCCTTACAAGCCGTAATGCACTGAACACAGCATTCGGGAAGATTGACTGCAGTACGGGAAGTCCTTGGTTTTCATCTGATTGCCGAGGTGTATAAGCAGTTTTACGGATTGTTTGGTAAACCTTTTACCTAGAGTCTCCAGAGTAGTCACTTTTGATCCTTTTCGGACTCCCTAAAAGAAAAGGTGCCTGTGAGCATCTTGTCACTTCGTGCTCATTAAATATTCGAAGGAGACTAGAGTCATCTTTTATCCTTTTCTCGACTCTTAAAATATGAAAAGGTCAAGTTCAGTGTCTTAAAATTTATTGGCCACGATAACATCTACCCAATTAGATTTTGTTTGCGTTAGCTCGAGTAAGATTATTTCTCATTCAATGGCAGCCTTCCCGGCACCCACCGGCCAAGGTGTTCCTCCTGATGGAAACCCTCGTCCATTTCCTTCTGTTGGAAATGTCGGTGTTCAGTATATCGCAACATTGTCTTTGCCTGGGTTGACCATTGGTTTACCCGTATGGTTGTTTTCAAACTCGGTGGTCTCGAGTGTGATAACTCCTGTTCCGCCACCACCTCCTCCACCCGAACATCACCATGTTGATTCTAAGGTGGACCCCTCCCCTTCTTCGCCTATTGCTGCGTCCTCATCTTCTACTTCGCCTGGTGAAACTCTGGATTCAAGTAACCAGGTGGCTAAGAAGAAGAAGAAGAAGACGAAGAAGAAGAAGACTCCTAAATGAGAGGTTAAAAGTACAACTCAAGTCGAGCCACCTTCTGCTCCTCCGTGGAAGGTCAAATTTCCTTGTAAGTTGTGCAAGGAGGACCATCTTCTTCGCGATTGTCCTGGCATTCCCAGGGTTTTAGAAGTATGGTCTCACGATCCGGCCCGCCCCTCATCATCCTCTGAAGCTCATGGCGATGCTACTCTATTAGCTGGAAATGGTAAGGGAAAAGGGAAGATTCGAATCCCTTGTAAACTTTGTGAAGGCAATCATCCCCTTCACCTTTGTCCATTCATGGATAGAGCCTCTATTGTCTTGGAAAGTCTTACAGCTCCCTCACCCCAACTTCCCGTTGGTTATCAACGTCTCTCTGCAGTTGCAGACTGTTGCCCTGCTGACAAAGAGATCGACCAAGATTCCTCTCTTGTCCAGCCTCCTCTTCTTGAACCTGGCTCTGCCAAGCCTATTCCAGACCAACCATTGATCAGAAAGAGTGTCGACGTGAGTTCACCACCCGTCGACCACTCTGTTTCGGAAGAGCATTATTCCCATGTTCTTCTCGTCTCCTCAGATTCTCCTGCGTCCGAAAATGACTCTCCTATCCCAGCTGCTCCCGAGAGTCCTGCTTCGGTCCCGCAGGGGGGCAATCATATGATTCCCCCACCAAGTAGTTCAGTCGTTTCCTTCAACTGGAGACGTTTGACTACCTTCCGCCTCCCATCCCATGTACCTTTCTGGGTCACGGTACACGCCTATGACAAGGCAATACCTGGCACTGTTTTGGATGAGGGTGCATCTGTTAGTCTTATGTCTGCCACTACTTGGCAAGCTTTGGGTTCCCCACAGCTTGTGCCCGTAGCATCGAATCTTACTACTTTTGACGGAGGAACTAGCCCACCATTAGGGCTCCTTCCAAAGTTCCCTATTACTTTGGGAGGCAAGACCGTCTATATATACGTATGGGTTACCCAAGGTGCTTTAGATTTCAATCTTCTCCTTGGTCGTGACTATGTTTATGCCATGGGGGCCCTCATTTCTTCACATTTCCGTGTGGTTTGCTTTCCACACGATGGAAGAATTGTGACTATCGATCAATTATCGTTCGTTAGTCCACGGGTCCCCCCTGCGCAATCGTCATCCCCTCCTGGTTGTCATCCACCAGTTGCATCTGCCCCACCACAGGTCAACTACATGGCCGCCTATCCCATGCCTGTATCCAGTGATGCCGCCATCGTGCATAGTGTCCTGGGGGCATTGGGTCCTGACTTTCGAAATGTTGACCTCCCACCGGGAGTGGCACTCTTGGAAGCCCCGACTTCCTGTTCATTATGATGAAGTTCGGACGGAGCATAGTTCATTTTCCTATGTCAAGCTCCTTAAAAAACGAAACTAGGTTTGGTCGGAGCATAGTTCATTGTCCTATGTCAAGCTCCTTAAACAATGAAACAACTCCCTTTCCAAATCGAGTCTTTTGATTAAGATCTCGTAAAATACAAGTCGAGTCTTTCACAGATCTCGAGAGTGAACCTTCATTCCATCCACCTCGTTGAATGCAATGAAGCTTGGGGGGCATGTACCTCGATTTGCGTCATTATGCTGGAGGCATGCGAGTTTATAGCAAGCATAGTTTTTCGTTTCAAGCTTGTGTAAACATGAAACCGAATCCAAGCAAAGTTCTCCATGGTTCAAGCTTGTGTAAAAATGAACCCATACCTGATTTACATCCCGTGATTGCCTTTTATCTACTAAATTCTGCTAGATGAGCCTTGGTTGTTTCCATCGCCACCATCTTTTGGCCGATCATATGCTTTCACTTGATTGTTTATCCTTTCCTGAGGAACCGCAGCGATGAGTGGTTTTATTAGCCAGCCTCTTGACCATTACATGTTTTGAGCAGTTCCACCATTATCGGAACTAGTTGCTACCCTTTATACCACTCGTTCCTTCAGGACGAGTCGCCTTTATGCTCTTTTCTGACTCGTAAAATATGAAAAGATTGCTGAGTATTTTTCCTTTTTGACTCGTTAAAGAGAATAAAAATGGAGGTCTACTTTCAGCTTTTTTCCGACCGTTTAAATGTGAAAAAATTGCCGAGTCACTCCTCTTGACTCGTTAAACGTTAATAAGGGGCGGTCGTTTTAAGTTCTTTTTGTCGATCGTTAAAACATAAAAAGATTACCAGGTTTTTTTCGTTTCAAACTCATTAATGGTTACGAAACGACGTGATTTTGACCGCTTTTTTACTTTTTCAGGTCGGAATCACTATTTATGAAAAGTACTCCTCGATCGTAATGGTCGGGCGGTTCTTTTGGGAATTATTTTATACTTTTTCGGGCCCGAGAGACACAACTTTACGAAAAAGGACACCCCTGGAGTTTCCTTTTCTGTTGTCTTTTCAAACTCTCTAAACATGAAAAGACGCCGAGTTCTTCCTTTGTCAGACTCGTTAAAACCTGATGACATCGGATTTTGTCGAAATGACACACCACAAGCATATGCTATCCCCATCAAGCTTGTTAAAAATAACTGGGGTACTCGCCAGAAATGGTGGGGGAAATGAAAATTTTGGAACCATAATTATTATCGTGTCGACAGTATGTCGCTCTTGAACATGGCATTTTTCTGCTTTCGTGTCCAGGGTGGGGATATCTCATGTCGTATTTTTTCACTTGCTTCCATGGACTTGGGTACCCTATTTGACCTCTCATCTGCTCATAGCCTCGTCATCATGACCTTTGATACATTGACGTCAAATACTGCCAATTCCATTAATGTGCCGCCGATATGTTCAAGAGAAGTTGACCTCTGCAAAGAAACAACCTCCCTCTGATAGTTCGTACAATCTTGATTCACAACATTATCTCTCTGTCTCGTGTCGATGATGTGGGAAACATTATGGCCCACCTTCGATCAAGGTCACTTCCTGTCGACTTCAGCTCATTATCTAGGAAGCTGATCTAGAGACTCCTTTCCGGTGCCCTGGAGCTTGCATGCCTCAATGGCAGGTTCTTCATGTTCGATGTGAGGTTTTCATCATTGGCCTCCGATCGAATGATTCTACGGGTGTTCAACTTCAGATCATTAATTCTCACGCCGTAGATTGTACCTATGGTACCTTGAGGGCCATTGTCATTATTGGTGGTACCTCTCGCGTCTGTTAACAGTTTTCACTATTGACTGGTAATCAGACGATGTTCATGCATGTTCGACTTCAGCTCATATATTCACATGCTTGAACTTGTACTCTTGTTCGGGTCAAGATGGAGCGCAAGACCCTGGATTGTGTCTGTTGTAATCTAGGTGTGATTCTTGATACATGACTCATTCACTGGATGGCTGCGACCATACCTGAGTCAATTCATTGATCCTAACCAGATGGCTGCGTCCATACTATGGATCTAGATTATTTATGTACTCTCTTATGGATGGTTGCGACCATACCATGTACATCATGTAATTGAACTATCAGTCGTGTCTCTTAATGCAGATCCTCGGCGGCAGCTATATATGTGTTCTTGTGTGTTCTTGTAAAGCATTTCACCCCTCTCTCTACCTCTCGGACTTCATGCTTTAGGGGGCATCTGTTACGCAGTAATTTGTCACCGTTGGTCACCATCCCTATCGCCCTGTTTCCATACATTGGAGGACGCATTCCGAGACCTGTGAGCAGTGACATAACCCAAAAACACTTGCATTATGTTCCCCTGAGTATGTACTTCATGTTCCCTGAAGACACCTTCTGCAAATTATCCCTGGAAAGTACTCTTTTTCCATTGGCGCAGGTCCATAGTATCTTACCCGCGCCAATCACTGAGATCCTCAAAATATGGCGCGACCATTGGCGCTCTGTCACAGAACAACACCCGTGCCAGCCCAGTTTGGTAATGATTTTTGCCAAAAGCACGCCCTTCTGCTTTTTCCCTTCAGATCACGAAGCCTTTTGAGGGAAAAATCCAGTTGATAGAGGTCGAGAGTCATCATTTATCCTTGACATCTATCCACAGTGGCTTTTTCAGAGATAATGCCAATCCACAATGGGTGTCCTGGTTCATCGAATCTTTCTACCTTCTCCATCTATAAATATTTGTCCTCATGCATTAGACAAGCTAGGGCTAGTTGTTGAGTTGTTGAGTTCTTGGAGGAATGCTAGTTGTGGTTATGCTGCCGGAGAGGAGGTACATTGCAAGACACATATAGTTGCTTGCCCAGCCGGAGGAGAGGTTCAACGTCAGAACCTTGGTTGTAACTTTTCCTGTCTATTATTAATTAATGAACGACTGTTATTATAGTTCCAATCTCATCGTCTATTATAATGATGTTTGATTTATTTCCTTTCTGACTGAAATATAGTTGTGCCTTGGTGGATTTTATGCTTGTATCTGTTTCTTCCTTTGCGTGTGCAGGTGTACGTTTATGATCTGCTGGAGCGAGGGAGCGGGAATATCAACTCTGCTTCGACTATAGCGTTGGATTCCAGGTGGGTCTCCTTAATTCACCTTTGATGTACAACTAGGAACTTGCGTGACAGCGTGGTTTGATTGTGGCTAGTTCTGTTTTAGGCTAGTGGGATCGCCTCTGTCCGCAGAGGGGATTTACCTATCCAACAGGCACAACTTGCACATATTGATGAAATTGCGCCCATATAGGTAGTAGACTCATTCGAGCAGCTGGCACAAAGTAGACAGGGTGAGCAGTTGCAGGAGTAGGACTTTGTTCAAGAGATTTAACGGGCACTTGAGTGGATGGATACAAAGATGGAGCAACTAGAGTTAGAGCAAGACATCAACCTCATGTACTACCACCAAGAGGTTGATGCACCATCTTCACCAGATCTGGAAGCAGAGCAGGTCCTAAGTGACCAAGGAGATACTGAGATCCTTGGAGACAATCCAAAAGAAGAGATGCACAACAAATCATTCGATGAGTCGCAGCATAGAGTTGTGAAATCATGCAGAGTTTCTACTATGGATGACCACACATTGCCTGCATAGTTTGAGGAATGAGTGACCATATATGACGGGCGCAAACATCTAGCAACATTGGCCAATGCTACTAGAGCATATGCCGAAGCCACTAGCTCGAGTGTTCACTTCTTGATAGCGGAGAACAAGCGAATGGATAAGGAGTTACAAACGGCCAAGCATGGAGGAGAACTGTTAGAGAATCTACTTGAGTAGAGTTGAAGAAGGCAATACTTGATGGAGTATCACCCCTTGAGACAGTCATGCGGGCATTGTATTCCGGATTTGGTACCGTGCATAAGGCATTTTTCCATCTCAACAGTTGGTAGCAGCGATGTGGTAGGAGAGCACGTATCTTGTCAAAATTGCATGCTCCTGTTGATCACATGCAAACATGGACATTGAAATACAAGGGAACCTCGTTACACTTACCCAAGATGATGAAGGCCAGAGAGGTTGAGCTAAAGGCACACATCCAAAGTCAAATATGGAACTATGAAAAACTCCTACAGCTCATCACTAGTTTTCAGGCCTCCCATGCATGGGTATTCAGAAGCATGGATGTTGTTGTGGGTACACATGCGATCCCATCTATTGGGACACTCACTATGCCAAAGACATAGCCACTAGCGCAGACTTGGAAATCAATGTAGACACCATGCATTAGTATGTTGCTAGTCTATATGCACTCCAGACAATGATGTACATGTTATTAGATGAACTGGACAAAGGAGCTAGATCAGTGTACCCGGATGCAACAGAGGCAAGAGTTCATTTCCAGAAAGATGTCACCACAGAGTACACAGACACCATCATGGACTACCAAGCTTGGTATCAATTATCCACCAAAGACCATCATGAGGATGGCGAAGAGCTGGTCTTCCCATAGTTGTCCAAGTCATAGTGATGTCTTTCATGGTTTGCTTAAGCCTATTTTGTCTCACATGGGTACATGTGCAGATTGTATGTAACGTCTTGTCAACTGGAAGTTCAAGTGTCAATAGCTAAATGTAACAATCATAAAGTAGTTGAAGAGTCATGAGGGTAGGTGAACAGTCACAAAGGGGAATTTCAAGGGTCACCCCACCCTTTGCTATATATAGTCCCTCATAACTCATTGTATAGGCTTTTGGTTAGCCAATTTTTCGATTGGAGTATCATAGAGAAAGCTTGGAGAGTATTGTAACAAGCCTTGGCTTCTCCAGAGTGTAGAGCTAGTACATCTCTTTGGAAGAGAATGCGGTAGTGACTGTAACGTTCCGCTATCGGGACTAGTGGTTGGTCATGGTTTTAAGTTATGATTGGAACTTTCACTTCTTAATATAACAGAGCCAACACGTTTCATGCGTATGTTGTTATTG
Organism: Pinus tabuliformis; assembly: GCA_031772625.1. Taxonomy (NCBI): domain Eukaryota; kingdom Viridiplantae; phylum Streptophyta; class Pinopsida; order Pinales; family Pinaceae; genus Pinus; species Pinus tabuliformis. The sequence continues at coordinate 852,598,374 of CM062807.1, read as the reverse complement.
TATTTCAACTATCTTGGTTATTCTAATGATATATGTATTTTTTGCTTACACATGTATGTATGGACTCTTTCTGTATAAGTATGTATGAATCTCAATGAGTTGTGTTGTTGGTTTAACCATCACTTTGGATTGTTAGCTTACTTGCTTTCTAGTTTGTGATGCATCTTCGCTTGTGTGTTCCCTTCCAAGCTGCGTGCTTCCACAGGTTTCCAAGGGGCACACTCACCTCACTTTCCATGTGTTAGAACCATTCATGCACCTTCCTTGGCTTGCCTCACATGCCACACCCTTGCTACCAATAGGGAAATTTTACTTGCCTCTGTGTGTACCCACGGTCAAGGTGATACCATATGACCCACTGTTGGGACTCCTACACCAAATGGTTTGAGGTCTAGTTGGGAATTCTCACTGGGGAGATCCCCTGACATGTTGGTGGGTTCAGCACCGTCAACAGGTTACTCTGGACTATAATTCTAACTGGTTTGATTTTTTTCTTTGCTTCGTCATGTCTTCATTATTCAAGCTCAACCAATAACTTAGCTTTGTGAAGATTGTGGCTATTTAGACCCTTGCAAACAATTATATTGTTCCCTTCCAAAGTTTAATGATTTTGAATGCAATTCTACAGTTCTGGACTTGAGAATAGGGCTACGTGTAGTGACCAAAAATATGTTCCAATTAGGGATGAGTTCAATATTGAGAGGATGGCTTCCTTAACTGTTCTATCTCTTGAAAATAAGCTTAAGAAACCTCTACTTACTTTTGAATAGGATTGCGCTTTTATTACTGTGGTAAGGTCTTGGATTTATGATTAAAACTTAGATTTTTACTAAGGTCTTGTCTCCATTGGCGACACTATTGCTCTAGGAACTGGTGTATTGTGGTGTATTGGCACCCCTTGTTGTATATATGCCACCTTTGTTGTGCAACCTCATTGCATGGTATAATTGGAAGGCATCATATATATATATATATATATATATGTATGTATGATGATATCGTTGTAACATAATACAACATTGTTCAACTATATATCCTTTATATTGATATGATATTGGAATGATATGACTTACAAATTACAATTTAGTATTGGTGTGACACTGGACATGTGTGTAACATAGTATTATGGTACCATGTTTGATTTATTCATTACAGTTCAATATGCAGCACAATAGTATGACACCATGTAGAAAAGGTATTCATGCTATCATTTCTGAAACCTCAAACCTTAGTGACAATATTGGCATGACAAAGTTGATGATATTATAGTAATGACAGTGCATATATGTTATTGGTTTCAATGTTTCTATGGCCAGTGTAAAGTTGTCACAAGTGTCTCGATATGTGAATTCTTTTCTTCTTATGTTCCTTTCTATTTCCGTTGTATTTTTCTTGTTCTTTCTATATAATTGCACATAATGTTATAATTGTGTGGTGTTAGTCTATTATCATTATCATTATGATGTGTTTATCATCAAGACAATGCGAATAAAAAAAAGTCACAATGCAAACAAGAACACCATAAATAGGCTCCATGCTAGGAAAAAACCCCTACATAGGAGAAAACCCATAAACCTCTCATCTTTTAGAAATTCAAGGAAGACTTCCAAGAAATTTGATCAAGACAACTTACAAGATGATAGGCCAGCCACCCAAACAACAATGCTTCTTTATTTAAATCGGTCTACTACTCTACTTTGGCTTGACATCTAAAAAGAGATGGCTTCCTTCCCAAGTATGTGAGCTTGCCAAACAAAGAATTAATTCTCAAGTCAAACAAACAAACTTTTCTTCCTTTCCTCGATATCCTTCTCTTCTTTCTCACTCTCAATTTTTCTCAGACTTATTGAAGTGTGTGAATTTCTTATACATCTCAAATGAGGTCGAATACCTCTCTTTTATATAGTCTTTTAGTGAGGTCCAAGGGCCTCTTGTGGGGCCAACTTGATGGGCTGACCGACCCATCACTTGGTAGCTTCTAAATCTCATTTTTAGATTTAAAATATTTCTTTTACATCAATTCAAGAACCCTTCATGGGAATTTACATCATGACCTTGACTTTGACCTTGTCATAACTCTAGAGCTTAGAATTGGGTGCTAAACCTAAGAAAAAATAATCAATGGGCAAGAAACCAATTCTTGAATAAATAATTTTCTTTTGCAAAAATACAATTTTCTTTTCTTTTTCTTTTGAAAAATACATTGATTACATCAAGTCATGGTACATAGAAAATTATGAAAACCGAAGATGAGTAAGTATTCATTGACAATTCCTAAAATTTCCACACATGGGTTTGACAGTCTACATCCACCATCTTTTGAGATTAATAATAGGCTTGAGACCTTTCATCTGGAACTTAATGTGGATGTTGTTGTGGGTATAGGTGTCCATAACATGACATGTAGCACTATCCCAATGGAAGGTGGGTCAAACTATATGTTTTGCACTCTTCGTCCTTTCCCTCCATTGGAGTGGGATTAAGGATTGAGGAATACAGAGGTTAATTACCTATTCCAAAACCAAGCCACAATAGTCATTGATATTAGAATAGGCTCATTAATTCCCATGGGAATAATATTTCTCTTGTGTTAGGAAGGGACATTTCTTTTTATCAAGCATATGAATTTCTCAACAAAACATTAGTTAGTAATTTCTTCAATTGATGTGTTAATATAGGTCATTTTTATTTGTGTATGCAATAATTTGGGTTTCCTTTTCTTATGTATAGTGCCATTATTCATTTCATGTTGAGTGAATGGCATGGTTTTATCCTTTGGTATGAGGAGGGAGCATGGATTATATTGGCCCAAACATGGTTATCATAGAATCATTTTTTACATGGGATTATACTTTGGCACCCCTTTTTTGATGTGTGGATACATATAAATAATATAATGGTTTGGTTTGGGTAAAATTTCCCAATATCCCACTTGAACTTTGGAATTATATAGGTATTAAATCCATAAGATATGCAATTAGACCCTATATTATAGGTGATGATGGGTATGTAGACAATAACTTGTGGTTAATTGCCCAGATTCTAGTTGATATCAATACTAGGTAGGGTTTATATGAATCAATCCAAAATGTTAGTGGTGATATTTCATATTCTCATATTCTTAAATATATCGATGCGTCATTTGCTGTTCTAGATTCCATGTAGTGGTCCACTTAATGTGGATTGTTCTCGATTTTCCATTCCTTGACATCATGGGGTGGGCATGAGTAATGGAGAAGTTCATCCCAAGGACATGAATGAGGATAATTCACCCATAATAGTTCCAATTATGGATAGTGGACATATCACTATTGATCTAGTCAAGGATATGACTCTTGTGACTCATCCTATGAAAATGTTTATTGTGATGCATCTAGAGGGAGATGTTCCATTTGGTTAAACACGGATAACTTTCTTCTAAATCACTTCTACTATTATAAACTTATCGTGGTTTCATCAAGACATTTATCAAAATCCATTATGACACTCGCTAACGATTTATCTCATTTGATGGAGTGTTATAGGATGTTCAACCAGACAAGTATTTGTTAGATCTATCATTATTGAGTGACAAAAGTTCAGGTAAGATAGAAGAAATTAGCCAAACATATTCTATTTCGTCTAATAGACAAAGATCAACTAGAGGTGAAAAGGTTAGAAGAAAATTCCATAGACACATTGAAATTTTGCTCGCTAAAGGGGGGTAATGTTCATATGATAATGAGAGCATAGGTGACATTGAGGTGCCCTTGAGGTACATGCATCTAGTGAAACAATGGGCACCCAAGGATCTTGCTAAAATAAACACTGTTTTTTTATCAGTGAAGGGATACATCACATTTCCCATTAGTCACTACATGGTTTGGGGCTATTTTCCATGGATGGCATAAAGGTATGTTATAGAGGATTAACTCAATAGATGGAGTATGTCAGACCCTGGTACAACTACAATGATTGAGTATGACTAGTCTAATATACCAAAAGTATGCTATGATATGGAGTGGCTGTAAATTATATACAAATAAAAGACAATGATGAAAAAAAGGCACAACTATGTATTGATGGAAGGCCAAAAGCAACAATGAATATTGTTGGGTTTATAAATAATACACGACCTATCACCACAAATAATAAACCCACTTGCATATTCGAGGGACATGAATAAAACCATGTATTTGTATGTGCCATTAAATCAATAGCTGCAAGGGAAGAGTTTCTCATTGATTACAATTTGAATAGAATAAATACAAATATTGCTATTATGGGGGAAATATGTATTCAATTTTACCCAACTTGTAAGAAATGTCTATTGTATGTTGTGATTGTCATTTACTAAGCAAAGTTTCTATATAAATTTAGACATATGTTAATAGTGGTTTTCTTATTAATATAATGATGATTAATTGTGGATGAATTGAAAATTACACTTATTTGATAAACATGGTGATAAGGTGAAGGTACTAGCCTTAGAGCAGTCCATAGATGTTCATGAGGAAGAGGTTACTGATGATGCAATTTTTATGTCCGTTGATCTAATCCAAGTAATAAGGAAGCTTAAATTCAAAGAAAACAAGAAACTTAATTCTTTAGTTCTGAATGAGCTTCAGAAAAATGAAATAAAAGAAGAAATCAAAACCTTGTTGTAACAAGTTCGTTGGTATGGGGTGAGAAATTCATTTAATTATGCAAATTATTTGTTTATGATCTAGTTATCTCATTCTTTATTAAAAAAAAAAAATTACAGTTTTTTTTTTATTTTTTCGCAAAGTTTGATCCTCATGCTATGAATATGGGTCAAGTCGACGTTGGTAGCAGTGTCGATGATCCATATATGAGTGAGTCACCAGTCGTTGAGACTGGTAAAACCTCTCAACCACCCATAACATGATATGCACCACTTGAACAACGTACATCAGGGTCTACACATGATGTTGTGGATGTAGAGCATGATACAATTACACAATTTGAAATGAGCTTTCCTTGGTATTCCCGTGTTACTAGCATGGGATCACAAACAATCACTTTTTTTGTAGCTGAAGATAATGTCCCTATGAAAATTCATAAACTTGCAAGTATTGAAGAAGTGTTTTAAATATTAAGTACAACCAAAATTAAATTTATGTATAGTTTGTGATTATTTTAAACTAATGATAATATTGTTTTATAGGAAATGGTGTATGTTATAGGCATTTGTGTGAGATAACATTGGAAATATTTGGGCCGGCCATTCACACAAACTGGAAATCTCAAAGTTCCAACTTAAAAGAGGAACTTCTTAGCAGGATGGTTTGCATATTCGGTGACGGTACCTTCAACAAATCTAGAATTAGCTCAAAGACATGCTAACATTTGAAATATTTGTGGTACCAATATAGGCCTCAATTGGAAAGGGATAGGTCATATGAGCACCCTCAATTGATTCCAAAGATGGAGTGGAGAGTTCTCATGATATATGCACAGGAGAAGGCACTTCAAAAAGCAGGGAAGAGTCCACCTGGACCAAGAAGGTATGAAGCATGTTTAATAATGCAATTATGATGTTTTATCATCATTGTGACATCTAATTAATTTTTTCAATGTTTTAAATATAGGCTCCTAGATACTTCCAAAGAGACATAGGCTAGAATAGCTAAACATGGGAAACATGATCTTGGCCTGGGTGGTTACTTGAAACTAGATATAAAAGTTGAAAGTATATAAAAAAATAATTTGCATCCAAATTATAAATTGTTAACAATTTTAATTTGATATCACAGAAAAAGAAAAATTCATTTTCTAATGAAAAATTGCAGGGCACACAATTCAAAGAGACTCCCGCGAAGGAAGACCTACAACTTGATTTCAAGTATGGCTATCAAGACGTGGTTAAACGAAGGAAAATCTTGGTGTGTTCACAGTCTTCCACCATTGAACATAATAGTCAAGCAAATAAAAGAAATGAATAACATTTGTAAATCATTACTTGTACAATCTATTGGTTATTATTTTTAGCCATAAAGTAATATGCTTGACTATAAAAAGTAGGCAAGCAATGTACATACAACACATGAGCCTACTGACAGTGGAGTTCCTGAGCTTGAGACTAATGTTCATATCGGTACTAGAGGTATTTCATGTGTTATAAAAAAAACTGTAGTATGGAATACAATTAAAAATATTTAAATGCAAATGGTGTAATAATTATAACTTTTCTTGTTTCTACACCAGAGCATGTACACGAAGTGGTAAGAGAAGAGGAGGAACATATGGTCACATCCGAAATTATTTCACTTCCCTCCACTACCGAAGTTGGTAAAGAACACTCTACTACTCTTTTTATTAATAAAATATTTGTAATAATAATAACTATAAATATGAATCTAAATTCTATTTCTTATTGCAGTTGATGCTTGGCCCCACTTGTAGCAGCATAGTCACAGGACTAGGTCAACAACAATACATATTACACTAGAGACCACAACAAATGAAGGGGGCTAATATCAAGACATCCTCACTGACTTCATATTAAAAAAGAGAAAGAAATGTGATAAAAAATGTCTACACTTGTTTATTTAGAGCTCGTTTTTTTGAGTACCACATTTTTTACCGAGAGGTTGAATGCCTCATGGCATGTGCACATGCAATTTTATATTATCTTAATATAAAGTTGTGATTTTTCTATTGCAAAAAATTAGAACAATTTTGTTTCATGTTATGTAAACATATTTTTTGTGATACAAGGAGGGTGTAGAATACCATATATGTGATAAATTCATCGTATAAGTCAATTAACTCTATTATGAACACCAAGAGCCCATAGTCAGATGCTCGTGTTAAAATAAACCTTTACACAATTCATGCCCATGATAAGTCAATCATCTACTAATTTGTATAACCTAACCCACTCCACCATACACTACCACACTCCTAATTTAGGTGCTAGCTACTCCTGCTTCAATGCCTAATAACAACAATTTTCAATTATGATGACAACTTAAGTACATATGTGTGTAATGTCCATGGTGGGATGTATGAATTGTTGTCCCCAAATTTCCCATCATTCATTATAATAACCTTGAATGGGCTAGCACTGGTTTGTCATCATCATCTCAAAATGACCCAACAGATAAAAATTTTCCATGTCTATCATCATCACTTCACACTATCTCATGGATGACCCTTTTTAGAGATTATATGCATGAATTTATTGAAGGCCATCGGCTCTACCTATCCTATGATTGATTGTGAAAAGAAGTGAATAAAGGAAAATTGAAGGTTCTTTGTTGGAAAGACCCCCTACTTATAAATTGTACTTTGTTCACTAGAATTTCATGCATATAATATGTAGAAGGGGTCATCTATGAGACAATGTGAAGTGATGATAACATACATGGTAATTTTTCATTTTCCAGGTCATTTTGAGATAATGATGACAGACCAGTGCTAGCCCATTCAAGGTTAAAATCATTGATGGGCAATCTGAAGAGGACAATTCATACATCCCATCATGGACATTACACTCATGTGTACTTAGATTGTCATCATAATCAAAAACTATTGTGAATAGATAACTAATATATGTTAGAATTTTGTTAGACTAATATAGATTATAAAATGCAACCAATATATAGATTAGTTACAATAAATATAGTAGAAATTAATGTAGCAGTGATTCCAACAATGTCGACTAGTCTATACTGAGACTAACCTTGATGCTTCATTGGATGGTGTATCAACTTGTCTCATGCTTTATCCCAATAATCATCGAATATCATAATATTTCTCTGAGATTCTATTCAAATTCTCAAAATTTATAAGACTTGTAGCCTTTCACTATTTGCATAGCTCTCTAGCTTCAAGTGGTAAATTAAGTCTAGGTTACTTAGTATACGTTTAATGAAGGTAGTTTATTGTCCTCATTCCATATTGAAAATATCTTGCAAACATTCCGTCATAGGTATGGGATCCTGTAGATTATTCATATTCTCTATTTTCTTAATTTGATTGATATTAGAAGTCTCATGCTCATAGCACACACACATACACATATTCCAGTATTTATCCAATATTAATCATTAATATCTATGCATCGAACATATGTCTTGACTTCTATAGTCATGTTCAAACTTTGGATCTTATATATGTATGTGCAAGACCGCTTTGTCCTATTCAAATACGGTGACTGTAGTTTTTAGACTAGGTATGATCTTTTAATAATTCATTTTCAAACTTAATTTGGATACCCTGTTCAGAAAGTGAATTTCAGTCTTTAATCATGATCAATATTTGTTTCTGGATTTTTGAAATGGTGCAATAATTCAGATTCCTAGTTTAAAAAACAATTATCATGCATGTCGTTTGGATGAGACCTAATCTATTGAAGGATAAATGTGCAATTATTAATTTTCCAATGCTATTAATTTTCTCATTTTAAGCATCTAAAAGCATCATTAACTACACTCTTCCCTAAATATTTTATGCAAACCCCTCTTATCTATTCCCCTAAACCCCTAAGTATTTTGTGTCAATTATTAATGAATGAATGAATGTTATATGTTAATGAATAATTTCTATAAGTCTCTTTATGTACATGTCATTGTTTCATATTATGTAAACATATTTTTTATGAGAAAATTTATTGCGATGAAATATTTGGTGGGTTTACGAATGAATGAATGAATGAAAGTTATAGGTTAATGAATAATTGTTATATATCTCTTTATGTACATGACATTATTTCATATTATGTAAACATATTTTTTATGATAAAATTTATTGATATGAAATATTTTATGGATTTACGAATAAATGAATGAAAGTTATATGTTGATAAATAATTGCTATTTGTCTCTTTACGTACATGACATTGTTTCATATTATGTAAACAGTTTTTTTGTTGGGTTGTGTTATATTCTTTCCATGACTAGCCCACGTATTTAACCAGGGGTTAGAGGGGGGGAGGTCATAGGGGGTTTGAGGGGTACTGATAACCCCACTTTATGGGGTCTGAGGCAGCGCCCCGGAAAATTTTGGTTTTGGAACCTATGTTAGGTTGGGAAGACCCACCCATGGTTTTGTGCATGATTTTTGCACGTGTTTTTTGGATGCGATGGTTTCGGTCCATGGTATTGTATGCGATGGTTTTCAATCCATGGTATTGGATGCTTCGGCATGTATAAATACGTATTGTAACATTGAAAGGAACATAATGAAAAATCAAGCTGGTAGTCCCGGTTTTGGGATCCAGGGGAAAATCTCTGTGTATATGTGTTTTATGTGTTATGCTCTCGCATTGTTTATTTTCTGTGTTTTAGAATTCGTATGCAAGTAATTTCTATACGGGGTTAAAACCTACATTTGGTATCAGAGTTGATTTGGCTTCAAGGGGATGGGGTTTCGCTTGGGCCTGTGGTAGACACTGTTCAGTGGGAGATCTGCGAGATCGATTCTAGTGGTGAAAGAAGATGGCGAGCAGTGGAAAGATAGAGATCGAGAAATTTAATGGTCAGAGTTTTGAGTTGTGGAAACTCAAGATGGAGGATCTGTTGGTGGATAAGATCAGTGGATCGCGGTGGATCCAGGTACTAAACCAACGGGAGTGTTCGATGAAGAATGGAAGAAGTTGGATCGGAAGGCGAAGAGCACAATACGATTGTGTGTCTCAGGTTCAGTATTGTTGAATGTATCAGGGGAAGCTATGGTGAAGGCTTTGTGGGACAAGTTAGGGACTTTGTACCAATCTAAGTGATATAGGTGGATCTTGGTGGCCACCTGCCAAGTCCACCTGGACCCCCACCAGTGTTTCTCTCAACATTTTTAGTTTCCTTAATTGTAGCACAACTTACTATTTTTAGCAGTTTTTCAGGTCCTGAACTTCCGGAGCTGTTTTGAGGCCCTAAGCGACGTTTTTTGGGAAATCTAGGGCAACATGGGTCCATGGATGAATGTTTCCTCCCAAAGTGGTAGTGCTCAGATAGATATTTCTAACGAGCTATTGTACACGTCAAACATAAATCGTATGCCAAAGTTACGACCCCGGGAAGTTGATGTACCAATTTACCCAAACGGGGCCCATAGTTTGGCGTTTCATCTTCTAGGGTTAGGTTTTGGAATGTTAAGGGTTTTCCATTGTTTCTCAACAACAAATAGGCCTTCGAGCCTCATTGTAACACAGTTCAGAGGCATGTAGCCACCACATCTCTTCTCAAAGATAAGCTACCATCGCCCTAGCTAGTTTATTTCCATTACTGTTTGTAAGCATATTTTAGTATTTTACATTAATGAAATGAAGTATTATTTCCACTGCATATTGGTGTTTATGGTTATCTCTGTAATTTGTTGCGTTCCTGTTTAAGTCTGGATCAGTGGTATCAGAGCGGTCTGCTTTTTCTCTGTTTTTCTTTGCATGTCCCAATGAGGTCGGGATATAAGGAGTTAGGGCTTGACCTGGTCGAACCTTTGCAAGACCAGCCTCGAAAATCTCGACGGCCCCCCATGGCGGATGAGAATAAAGATGAGGGGGCAGGAGATCCTATCAAAATCTTGCTTGAAGAAGCCCTCGAGCGACAACGGAACGCGATGATGGACAGCTTTGCCCAGATCCTTCAGCGGCTACCTAGAAGCGACGCATTGGCTTCCAACTGCTATTCTGGAAATGCCACGCCCTTTAAGGTACAAGTTAATTTTGAAATCCCCATATTCGAGGGTCAAATAGACACAAATGTCATAGATAAATGGTTAAATATGCTAGAGGGTTATTTTTCTATTCATGAATTTTCGAGTCGGGAAAAGATTGTTTTCGCTCTTCTCAAAGCAGCCCCCCACATCAAGGACTGGTGGGAAACCTACTGCGAGCAGAAGGATGAAAGTACTGGCTCAGTATTTTCAGTTGCACCCACCTGAAATTCATTCCAGGATGCCATTAAGGAGCAGTACTACCTTGGTAGGGAAGGGACCAAGACGTGCCGGAGTTCACCAATCTTTTCCATACCCTTCGCACAAAGTTGGATATCAAGGATTCGGAGCAGCATTTGATACTCAAATACCATGGCTACCTGCACAAGTACATTCAGGAAGAAATACAATTCTTGAACATCTCCTCGCTTGGCACAACATACCGATATGCCATGAAGGTCGAGCAGAAGTTTAAACAAAAGAAGCGAGACTTTGGATCTGCGAATCCAAAGCAGGGGAAAGGTGCCCCGAAACCATTAAACAAAGGACAAATCCAAGGCAGGGCAGCCCAAGAAAACCCACCGAAGCTACAAGAAAAGAACAGCGTCGCGAAGCCGAAAAAGGACACGGGAAAATGGTGTGAGTTCCATAAGAGCTCCACTCACAACACAAGTGAGTGTCGGGCCAAGCAGTCATTGGTGGTTGAGCTAAAGGTTTCAGAGTCGGATGCATGTTTCGACTCTGAGTCAGAACCCGACAAGGGGAATGACAAAGGGAAGCAGATCATTGATGTGGATCCCAACGACACTGTTACTACCGCCAAGATCCAGAAAAATGAACCCGAATATCCAGAGGAGGAGGAGCGTCTCTTCCACTCCCAGATGTGGGTAAAGGGCTCTGCGCTACAGTTCATTGTTCATAGTGGGAGCCAAAAGAACCTCATTTTGACAGAGGTTGTGAAGCAGTTGGGCTTACCGACCACAGCACATCCACAACCATACACCATCGGGTGGCTTCACCAAGGATGGGATCTTCGCTTGGGCTAGCAGTGTCACCTTCCATACAACATCAAGCCCTTCACGGATGAGGTATTGTGTGACATTGCTCCCCTTGAAGTTTGTGATGTATTATTAGGACAACCATACTTGTGGAAGCGGCATGCTGTGTATGAATCAAGGTCTCGTGCTGTTATTATTACATTGGGAAATAAGTTGTACAGGATACCAGAGGTAGCACCGCCTACCGCCATCTCTTTGATTTCTGCAAAACAATGCAGTAAGCTCATTTCCAAAACCGGGAAATTTGTTTTCCTGATGATACACCCTCAAGGAAAGAAGAAGATGGTGGCCGCGGCCTCCGGACAGGGCCCCTCCGCATGACAACTATAGATGGACAAGGTTGTGGAGGAGTATGAGGACATATTCACCTCCCCTGTAGGGGTTCCTCTGCACTGTCAGGTCAAGCACTCCATCGATCTGACCCTAAGTGCACCACTACCCAATGGACCAATTTATCGGCGCTCCATTCTGGAGAATGATGAAATTAAGAAGCAGATTCAGGAGCTCCTGTAGAAAGGTCACATTCGTCTGAGTTCATCACCTTGTGGGAGCCCGATCGTGTTGGTACAGAAGAAGGATGGGACGTGGAGACTCTGTATTGACTATCGGGCACTGAACAAGATCACTGTCTGTAATAGGTACCCAATCCCGCAGATTGATGACCTCCTGGACCAACTAAAGAGGGCAAAATATTTTAGCAAGATCGATCTGAAGTCAAGATATCACCAGGTACCAATCAAACCCTTCGATGTGTGGAAGACTTCCTTCAAAGCCAAGGAGGGCCTTTTCGAATGGTTGGTTATGCCTTTCGGATTGACGAATTCTCCTGCAACCTTCATGAGGCTAATGGATGACATCTTGCGGCCATTCACCAACTCATTTGTAGTAGTATACTTGGATGACATTCTGATCTTCAGCCAGAGTTGGGAAGAGCACCTCCACCACATCCGACAGGTTCTCCAAGCACTGCGGCAACACAAGCTATGTGCCAATTTGGAGAAATGCACTTTTGGCATGACCCAAGTTCAGTATCTGGGATACATCATTGATGAATAGGGGGTGCATGCGGATCTAGCAAAGATCCAAGTCATTCAGGATTGGCCATCTCCAACCAGTCTAACAGAGCTCCGTAGCTTTCTAGGTCTTGCCAACTTCTACCATAGGTTCGTGTTGGGGTTTTCTCATATTACTTGGCCCTTGAGTCAAGTCACCAAGGGAGGAGTGAAAGCAAAATTCTTTTGGTTTGAATCTCAACAAAAGACATTCATAGAGTTGAAGGATCACCTCTGCACGGCACCAATGCTTGCGTTACCAGATTTACAACAACCATTTGAGGTCGCGACAGATGCCTCTGATTAAGCTATTGGGGCAGTCCTTACTCAACATGGAAATCCAGTGGCATATAACAGTGAAACACTTTCAAACACAATTCGGAAGTACCCCACTTATGATAAAGAGATGTATTCCATTGTGCAGGCCTACCGACAATGGAAGCATTACATTTTGGGGAAGGAAATGGTCATCCACACAGACCACCGACCCCTGCAGTTCATACAGACCCAAGGGAAATTGTAGAATGATCGCCATCAGAAGTGGTCTACATACCTACAAAAGTTCCACTTGAATATCAAGTATAAGAAGGGCAGCACCAATAATGTTGCAGATTGCCTCAGTCGACCACCGATCATGGCATTAACCACCGTGCTCAACTCTTGTGGGCACGAGACTTCTGATTGGCCACTTCTCTACAAAAGCAACCTAGAATTCGGCCACACATATCAGACACTCTTGGAGGGTCGGCATGTTCCAGATTTTCACATCCAGGATGCCCTGTTATGCCAACTGGGTCAACTTTGTGTTCCTTCAAGCGAGCATGCCAAAATGATTTGGGAAGCACACTAAAGTTGGGTTGCTGGGCATTTCGGGGTCGAGAAAACAGTGGCAGTACTGAAAAATTATTTCTATTGGCTGAATCTTCGACAGGATGTTGGGAAGTACATCGGATCCTGTACTGCCTATGCCATTGCCAAATTGACCATCAAGAAGCAAGGCCTCTATACCCCGTTGCCTACCCATAGTCGACCGTGGGAATCCATCTCCATGGATTACATGTCAGGCCTTCCTTCCACTAAGCTTGAAATGACTGTGTTTTTGTGGTCGTCCACTGGTTCTTGAAGATGGCCATTATGGCAGCCTGCAAGAAGAATATCACAGCAGAAGCCACTGCTAAACTCTTCTTTGAACTAGTGTCGGTGCACTTTGGGATCCCACAGTCTATCATCTCAGATCGGGATAGTCGGTTCCTTAGCACATTTTGGTCCAATCTTTGGTCAATTCTGGACAACATCCATCCTTCCATCCTCAAACTGATGGCTAGACAGAGGTTGTCAATAGGATGATTGTGCACATTCTGCACATGTATAACTCAAAGCATCCATGCACATGGGACATGAGCCTCCCCTATGTTTAGCAAAGCTACAACCGAGCTCTTCACAGCTCCACTGGCCATAGCCCTTTTCAGGTGGGCTTGGGATTCTAGCCACTATGCCCCATTGATGTGGCCATGCCACTTGCAGCTACTCACATAGATTCGGCTCATGTCCAGTCCAAAACAGACAAGGCAACTAGCTTCATTAAGCACATCCAACATATTTGCCAGCAGGTCTATGACATTCTAGAGAAATCAAATACCAAGTACAAGTAGTGACATGATCAACATCGGGTGCCACACAAGTTTCAGGTGGGCGACAAAGTCTAGTTGCATTTACAAAAGGAACGCCTTACTGGAGCCTATCGAAAACTGAGACCACTCCGATATGGTCCCTACACCATTACTAAGGTGGTGGGAGACAATGCATTCGAGCTCAACATTCCCCCATTCCTTGGCCTGCACCCAGTGTTCATTGTTCAATGTGGATCGCCTTCGGCCATACTTTCCACCATTGCTAGACACATCCGACATTGCAGAATAGCTCACACCCATAGAATTAAATCCAGATTGCATGGAACAAGCTGCAACTGATCGGATCATGGACACACAGATCAAGAACACTCGCCAACAAAATATCCAACTGTATCGAGTTTTCAAAGCAGGCCAACTCCTTCACTAGGGCTAGTGGCTCACTAGGGACCAAGTTCAGCAAAAGTTTCCTCATCTCATGGAGGAACTCAACGCAATGGGGACCATTGCTTCCTAAGGGGGGAGGAATGATCCAGGTGGATCTTGGTGTCCACCTGCCAAGTCCACCTAGACCCCCACCAGTGTTTCTCTCAACATTTTCAGTTTCCTTAATTGTAGCACAACTTACTATTTTTAGCAGTTTTTCGGGCACTGAACTTCCGGAGCTTTTTTGAGGCCCTAAACGATGTTTTTTGGGAAATCTGGGGAAACATGGGTCCATGTGTTATAGACATTTTTGTGCCTTGCAAGCTCCAAGCATGAAATGTCCATAAACCAAGGGCTCCTAAGTCCCTATAAGTGTTGTTCCGACCCCTAAAGGAACAAGGTCAACAAATTACAGCTTCTCCCAGAAGTTCTCCACCAGAAACTGCTCAGAATAAGTCAAAACAGGATCATTTCAGCGGCTCCACTAGCCAAGTGCGTTGCATAGCACCTAAATACAATGGCTAGGTGCATTGCAACGCACCTAAATGCACTACCAGGGTGCGTTGAGCGAGAAATGACAAATGGCAGTGTCATTCCGCGAGGTGGAGAGACAATGGAAGCTTCCAGAATCTTCTCCTATGACACTTGCCTCACTGAATTCGACCAAGGATGAGTAAGAGGCTTTCAGTCTCCAAGTGGAAGCAAGAACTGATAGAGAGAAGCCACTAATCAAATCATAAGCTGACTCATCCTCCTTGCATACATCTATATATGGATCCCTCATCCCAGAGATCCAGAGGCTGGAATTTTGCACATTGTAAGGAATTGCTGTTGGTTTTGAAACACATATCAGAGAATTGGGTGATCTATGCTTTGTTGGAGGTGAAGAGGGGCTTCTTTGCTGGGAGGTTGATGTTGGGTCAGGAATCATCGGTTGTAACTCCTCCTGGATCTTCTTGTATATCAATAAAAACTATTTGAGTTTCTTCTCCATGCTCTTGTATCATTGATGCTTGTTACATTTGTATGGTTAACTTAAATCTGATCCTAAGTTATTTATGAATATAAATCCATGTCTTTGTATAGTTTCCTTCTTCTGTGATCTTGCAGGTACTTGGTGAAGCTGGGCAAGTAAGGGAGCAGGTAGCTGGAAGCTGTAAAAAAGGAGAGAGATTGGATCAAAGGACTAGCGCAAGACACAGGTTGGTTCTTCCTATTCCTCTTTGTTTGTAGTTCATAAATAAGATACAAAAGTAGTTTTCTCTGTTTGTTTCTAAGGCAGCTGTCACACCTTAGTGGGATAGAGCTGTTTTAAATAGACACTTTTCCGGTAACAAAATGGCGACTCCGCTGGGGACTCGAGTCTAATTAGTTTGTTTGTGTATCTCTTGTTGTTTATTTCATAAACTTATAAGTAGCAATCGAATTGCATTTGCCATAACAAATGCAAAGTAGACATCTGCTGCTTCAATCCATCCACTGGATCTGTTTATGATTTGAACAGCTGATTCATAGACTATCTGATTGCCCTTGTGATAGCTCTTAGACCCTCCTTAGATCTACCCCTAATCGTGCATTACTGATTGCCTTTACTTGGCCAAAAACCAAAGATTAAACTGCAAACTGTGACCCAGAACCCGGATAGAATTCTCGTTTCTGCCCCAGCGCAGGCACTGTGAAGAGGTTCTGCATTTCAACGCACTTCCCGAAAGGGCAACCTGCGCTACAATGCAGTTTCTCTGTGTAACAGGTGCGCTAATCAGCCTAGCCCTGTGCAGCTGAGGTTCTTTGCTTCATTCTTTCCAGTTTTGTCTCTGATTTTTGCAGCCTGTGATCAGTATATGACTGTTTCAAACCCCTTTTCCTTACTGATATTCCGCCTCATTTGTACAAAAGAACTGTAGATGTTTTTGTGTGTTTGTTGAGTCGTTTACAGTTTTCCATTGCAAAAGTATAATAGTCGTACTGTCGTCCTTTGATTTAGATCTGTCGCAAGTGTCGATTTTGATCATAGGAGAAAGTTTATTTGCTGTTGATGGTCGATTATGCTTTTACTATTGCCTTTGGTTTGAATTTGTGACTTTCTAGTGTCAAAACGAGTATTTATTTCAAAATCATAAAGTGTCGTAATCATCTCTACCTTTTGATTTCGAAAAGAAGCTTGTTTGTGTTTGTTGCTTGAAAGAAAATTCAGATTTGTACATCAACTTTCTTTTTAGCATCAATACTAAGAAAGTGAAAAACAAATACATGCATGCGCATTTGCATATAGACAGTCTGTTTGGCTTGATTTAGGAAAAGTGCATTTACAGTGTGCTCTTTGCTCTTTGTGAAAAGATTGTGTCTTTCTTTTCCCCTAGTAGCTAGGATTTTCATTGCTGAAAAGAAATAAAAGTTTGTTTATCATCTTTAGATTGCATTTTAGGAATTACATATACATCTTGTGGTGAACCCAAAAGGAAAACTTCATAAGAAAGATCAACTTAAAATAAATCCAATGAATCTAACAACGCTTTGGAACTTAACACACAACATTTAGAGGTCTAGGCTAGAGACGTATTCCGGCGTCGTAAAGCCTGGTAACTGTTGTCCTCACTGATGGTTGGGTGATTCCTCCACTTTGAGACGATAAGTGCCAGTACGGACTTGTGCTCCCATGTACCGTCGAGTATATATTGGGAGACCCCTATAGGCTTAAATCCTTTATCCATAGGAAGCCGTGTTGGCTGCCCTACTGATTGCAATGCACTGAACACAGCATTCGGGAAGATACACTACCGTACCGTAAAAAGTATTCTGCAGTTTTGCGATTGGTTTGGTACTCCCTCTACCTAGACCTCCAGAGCAGTCCCTTTCGTTCCTTTTCAGACTCTTTAACGGAAAAGGTCCATCTGAGCACTTGTCACTTCAGGCTCATTAAAAATCGAAGGAGACTAGAGTCATCTTTTGTTTTTTCTCGACTCTTAAAAACTGAAAAAACAAGTTGTGTCAAAAGCGTCTAAAATTCATTTAATTCGGAAACATACCTTCCCTTTATTTTAGTTGATTGAGTAATCCGCAATCGTGGAAGAAAGTCAATTGAAACCCCGTTGTTCGCGGAGGCTTACGAGTTAATCGTCTTTTTCTCCGGAATCGAAACCAGTACGGACAAAGCGAACTCTTTTAACCGGTTCCAAATCTCCTATCAAAGTTAGAACAAGTGTTCCGACGACATCAAAGACTCCGGTTACTCCAAACATTTCTGGAATCCCTGCCTCTATAGAAGAAGTTCAACAGCCACAGAAGGACAGTGATACTGATCCTAGTTTGAGAATAAACACTTGTGTTACCGAACCAATTCCATCTATAACCGGTTCGGAGAGTCTTACTCTTCAAACATCTGTCACTGCTGATTTCACACCTTCTTCGGCACCAGAAATATTTTACGGACCTAACGGTCTTCCCCTTCCACCTGGTCTGATTGCAATAGAAGAAATTGTAGAAGATCCTCAAACAAGTACTCCAACGCACTTTGGAGTCAGGATCACTCTATATCCTTCGACATCAGAAGTTAGTCTACCACCAGCGGAAGCTCCTGTAGAATCGCTAGGTAATCTTTTGGATAGACTCCAAATGTCTGAACAACCGTCAACATCTAGGACTCTGTCATCTGACACAGCGACGATAGAACTCCCTGCTATCACTCCAACAATGTTTGCCGGCATACCATCTGTACCGACTAGCTCTCAACCGCTAGAAGGAGCCCACTCAGGGGCTATTTCGACAGTATGGTCCGTTCCTGTTTGTTCATCCGGAATAATATCCGGGAACTCTTATGTTGAGTCTCTACAAATCGATCCATTTGGAGGTCAATTTGGGCAGTCCGGTCCCCAAGGGCAAACAATTCCCTTGAGTTCTGGATTACCACCGTATGGGGGGCAGTATGCCCTTTCATTATCCCCTCCGAGAGGATATCCATACAGGAGTTCACAACAATATTCGGGTTATACTGGAATTACCTCAAGTGGTTGGATACCTATACTACCTCAACAACCAAGAGTTGTATATTCGATGCAACAATGCGTACCTATGTCGAACATCCCGACTACGCCAGCTATTGTGACAGTGTCGCAAGTTCAAGCGCTGCCTGTTGTATGCCAACCTCAGGTTTCTCAGGTTGTAATGCAACATCCCCTTGACCCTGCGACTCAACCACAATCGCCGACTAGTGGGACGACACAGGTCCAGACGGGTACAATTACCCCTCACCTTGGTCAAATGGTTAGTATCGCGCAACAGCACATGGCTTCACAACCATGGCTGGTGCAGTACCAACAACCGCAATTCCAACAAGTATACCAAGGTTCTGAGCAGCATATCTTTGCGAACAGTGGGCAGCCGTACATTCAAAACGGTCAAAATCAACCATTTTACAATGGTCAAGTCCACCAACCTTACCAAACATATCAGCATCAAATGCATTATGCCGGTATGCA
Source organism: Pinus tabuliformis (assembly GCA_031772625.1). Classification (NCBI taxonomy): domain Eukaryota; kingdom Viridiplantae; phylum Streptophyta; class Pinopsida; order Pinales; family Pinaceae; genus Pinus; species Pinus tabuliformis. The sequence goes on along the minus strand of CM062807.1, from coordinate 852,579,082 downwards.
AAGACCAACTACTCAGGCGATTCCATCTTATCCTGGGTATGCTTCACCTAACCTGAATCAACAGTTACCCTTCGTGGCAACCTTAGAGTTACCTGATTTAAATCGGCTAATAAACAATCCAATTGCTTACGCCCCTTGGTGGCCAGCGATTCCGCATAAACTTCCATCAGATATTCCTAAATTTAATGGAAATCCGGGTGAAGATCCATCGAATCATGTGATGACCTTTCATCTATGGTGTTCATCAAACACCCTAAATGATGATTCGATAAGACTTCGCCTCTTTCAGAGGACGTTAATGGGTCCAGCGGCAAAATGGTACATTGAACTGCCTAGAGCTTCGTTCGACAACTTCAGTACCGTAGCCACAACCTTTTTAACCCATTTTCAGTTACCAATAAGGTACGAGATGGGAATGGAACTTCTTACCAACTTCAAATAGACCATGGCCACTCACATATCTGATCATATACATGAGTGGCGACGTCGTCGTAGGATGGTAAAAACGCACGTCCCCGATCAGCTCTTAGCTGAATGGTTTATAAAGTCATTATTGCCTTCCATAATGGAAGATGTGGCAAAGGGGGGAGTCATAACAGAAGAGCAAGTTATCGCTCATGCACAATATCTGGACTTGATTTACACTCAGTCCGGCACGCTCTACGACAAAATACCTGACGCCCCTAGACCGGAATTCTCAATTCCTCCTCCTCCTAAATCAAACAATGACTCTCATGCCGGCGATGGCGTGATTGGCACGACAGACACGAAATTGACAAAGGCTACATCCAAAAAGGCCCATAAGATTTCAGGTCAAAATGCAAAAGACGAACTTCTTGCTTCGGAAGTAAATGCCGTATCAACAGACAAAGGCAAAGAAACCAAACAACCAGGAAGCAAGAAGAAAGGCAAAGGGAAGAAGAAGAAACAGGGGGAATCATCACCTGAAAAATATTCTTCGAACCCTCCTGGAAATAGGAAACTAAAATTCCCATGCATGATATGCGATGAGGATCATCGGACTTTAGATTGTCCACACAGAGCTGAGCTTAAGAGATTCTTTAAGAATTCGAAAACCTCAACAGTGTTAACTGATCCGTTTCCAAATCCAGGAACAAATCTGGTTGCAAGTGAAAATGCTTCCCCGTCTCAAGTGCTAATGTTGTCGGTTTCGAAACAGCAAAATGATGCTTTGATATCGACAAGGAACAAAGATTATGGGAATCCACAGTTGTCGAACAACAAGGATAAAGATCAACCAAGTAGTTCGACAACAACTTCGACAGAAGTTGTACCACCCACCATCCCTGAATTGACGATAAAACCGCCAAAGGGAGTAGTACACAAGTCAACATTTAATCCCCACGCTAGAGCGGCACAACATTATAACATAGTGGAAGATTTGGCCCAATCGCCATCCGCTATGTCGACTCTTGAAGTACTACAAAATTGCCCATCCCAAAGGCAGGCTTTATTATCGGCCATTGGTGGGATTGATCCAAAGGATTCCAATCTTGTATCCTTCGACCACAAAGGATACGATCCTCAGTTACCAGCTCAACTAGCTTTCCTTGTTCAAGTGAAAGCCCTCAACAAAACTGTTCATCAAACAATTATTGATGAGGGGGCATCTACATGTATTATGTCGATGAGTTGCTGGAAAACTTTAGGATCTCCAACCTTGTCGCGGTCTGCGACGACATTAAAAGCATTCTACGGAAGGACATATACCCCATATGGTATCCTAAATAACTTGAAAGTAGAACTAGGAGGGAAAACAGTAGAAATAGATGTTGAAGTCATCGATGGGAATGTTGATTACAACATCCTACTAGGACGACCGTGGATATATGCCATGGCAGCTGTTGTGTCGACCTATTTTAGAAAGATTGCATTTCCCTTTCAAGGAGGGATTACGATCGTCGATCAACAAAACTTCCTCCCTAATGGTTCTCAAGTTACTGGAAGCATTCCCATGATCCATGGAAGCCCCCATTCGCTTCAGAATATCGGAGTAGGCCTACTAAGAGATCCTATACTAATGGGAACTTTCGCTCTTCCACCTCCAATCAATCTGGCAGAAGTAGCGTCGATAGGAGCCTGCAACATGATATCTTCTACAAAGATCCCAGAAAACGATATCGACATGGATCATGTAGTGGTTTTTCCCCCAAGCCCAATGGAAATATTATAGCAATCAATGTTCCTAGCATGGGAGGCAAACCCAAATCAATGCTCATCAAGCGTTTGGATAGATAGGTCTAGAGAATATGGTACTCCTTCAGATCCTTGGTCACGAGTGCATGTCACCGACGAAGGAATTCTCCAATCTATGGTAATTGAAGGAGCACCATGGAACGATTCCCACCATCGTTCTCTTCTTCCGGATTGTGAAGAAGATACTCAAAATGACCTTTATCATCCTTCAGTAGTTGATTTTATGTCAAATACTATAAATGCGGTGGATTCCGAGCGAAACTTATCCAACATTGAAGAGACTATAGCCATAAATATCTCGACCAAAACAGATGTTGTAGAGAATATTTATGTCGGAAAATGTTGTTCTCCTTCAGAACTTGAAATATATAACGCTCTTTTTCACGAATTCAGAGATGTCTTTTCTTGGTCATACAATGAAATGCCAGGCATCAACTCGAGTATCGTTGAACACGAAATTAAGATGTATCCAGATGTCAAACCAGTAAGACAACGGCTAAGGCAGGTGCACCCCAAGAAAGCCGCTGCCATTAAGGAAGAAGTTGAAAAACTTCTCCATGCTGGTTTCATCTACCCGGTTCCTCTAACCGATTGGGTATCGAATATTGTCCCTGTTATGAAAAAATAGGGGACAATTAGAGTGTGCGTCGATTATAGGGATGTAAATCAAGCTTGTCCAAAAGACAACTACCCTACACCCTTCATTGACCAGATAATTGATGAATGCGCCGGATGCGAAATCTTTTCATTCATGGATGGATTCTCCGGGTATAATCAAATAAATATCCGCCCACAGGACCAGTCAAAGACTGCATTTATTTGTCCGTGGGGCACATTCGCATATCGAAAATTACCCTTTGGTTTAAAGAACGCAGGGGCGACGTTTCAGAGGGCAATGAATTATGCCTTCCATGACATCAAAAACATCGTTCAACCATACCTCGACGACCTTCCGGCTCATTCGCGAAAGCAGACTGATCATCCGCAGCATTTAAGAGTGATATTTCTACGTTGCCGACACTACAAGATACAACTCAATCCGCACAAATGTGTATTTTGCATCAGTTCTGGTCGTTTATTTGGCTTTGTAGTCTCCAAGGATGGGATTCGTCTCGACCCGTGTAAGGTCCAGGCAATCATAAATTTGCCTCCACCTTCGAATTTGCTTCAAATTCAGAAACTCTAAGGGAAAGAAAACTTTTTGAGGAGGTTCATTCCAAATTACGCCGAACTTGCTAAAGGTTACACTCGTCTATTGAAAAAGGAGGTACCCTTTGTCTGGGATCAGGTTGCACAAGATTCCTTTGATGCTTTAAAAGATTCCCTAATGAAAGAATCATTAATGTACGCCCCTGATTATCAAAGAGATTTTAACCTGTATCTGGCTGCAGCAGATACGACCATCGCAATGGTTTTAGTTCAAGAAGTCGATGGAATTGAGCATCCTATATATTATTTAAGTAAAAACTTAAATGATACAGAAAGCAAATATTCTTATGTTGAAAAACTAGCGCTTGCAGCTGTTCAAGCAATACAAAGATTTCGACACTATGTCCTCTTTCGGAAAACTACCATTCTGTCAGATTGCAACCCCATGACTTATATATTGTCGTGACAGTTACTGGGGGGCAAATATTCAAAATGGATAGCAATCCTACAAGAGTTTGATCTGGAATTTGTAAAATCCAAGTCAAAGAAAGCTCTAGTTTTCGCAGAATTATTATGCGATCTCCCATCGTCGTCCAACGATGAAACATCCGAAGAATCAATCGTGGATGAAAGTTTGTTTCTGATATCTACAAGCAATGAGTGGTATGGGGATATAATCATTTATCTCCAAACCCAAAAATATAGGCCAAACACCTCCCACTTTGAACAAAAATGTATTCGATACCAAGCAAAAGACTACATGATCGTCGGTGATACACTTTACCGTCGTGGTATCGATACAGTTCTGAGAAGGTGCCTCACCCATGAGGAGGCCGAAAAAGTCCTGAATGAGTGTCATTCAGGCGCGTGTGGGGGGCATCAATCTAGATATGCTACAACAAAAAAAAATTTACGAGCAGGATACTTCTGGACAACAATGTTCAAAGATTGCATAACCGTAGTCAGAAGTTTCCATGCTTGTCAAATTTTTGATAGCAAAACCAGAAGACCACCCACACCTCTGTAGCCAATAGTTGCTGTTGGGCCATTCGCCAAATGGGGCATCGATTTCATGACATGTAACCCCACCTCGACCGGGGGGCATGGGTATATCATAGTCGCAGTTGACTATTTTACCAAATGAGCCGAGGCGATGCCTACATTAGATAATACTGGTGAAACAGCTGCCCTCTTCTTTTTCAATCATGTAGTCGCCAGATTCAGCGTACCACAGGCTATAGTCACAGATCATGGATCGCATTTTTGCAATCACATGATGGTCGAATTAGCTGCCAAACTAGGGTTGTCTCACGACAGCTCTACTCCATATTATCCGCAAGCCAACGAACAAGTTGAAGCGATCAACAAGGTCCTGAAACGCATGCTGCAAAGGATGATCGGAGTTCACAAAAGAAGCTGGCACCTAATCCTGTACTCAGCTTTGTGGGCTTACCGAACATCGGTAAGGAATGCAACCGGGATCACACCCTTCCAACTGGTATATGGCCTAGAAGCAGTCTTACCAGTCCAGTGTGAAATCTTGTCTCTCAAACTTGCAATTGATCTCCTCCCCAGAACTTCAGAAGAAGAGGCTCGTTTCTTGGAATTAATCGTGACACCGCTTTGGCTAACGAAGCCCATAAGAAACGAGTCAAGGCGCAGTTCGACAAAAATGTCAAACCCCGTGTCTTCTCAGAAGGTGACTTGGTCTTGCTTTACGACCAAGAATCCGATAAATTGGGAGCAGGTAAATTTAAGTCTTTATGGATGGGCCCCTATATTGTTAAGCGAGTATTAGCAAAGGGAGCCTATGAGTTAATGGATTATGACAAAATTCCACTGGCACAGCCTCACAATGGGTTGTACCTCAAGTGTTACTATGTGTAATAGTAACCAGTATGCTTTTGTTATATTTTTGTTTTCGCTAAAGTGTTTGTTTTGGTCGAGTAATCTACTTTTTACATTTATTGCAGATGTCAAACCTATTGGAGCCATGTGTTGGATATGCCGACGGAGCGAGTCGTAGTTCGCGGAACCTGTCCTCCGCAGCCTTGGCCATTTTTTATCCAAGCGATGAGTTAATAATTTTTAGAGGTGTATGTATTGGTCGATCAACGAATAACATCGTTGAGTATAGCGCGTTGATAGAACTTCTCTCTGATGCCATCACTCATGGTATACGCCGACTAATTGTCAGGCTAGACTCACAACTCGTAATACTAAAACTCAATGGTATATATTCCGTCTGAAACCCAGCTATTTATCGCATGTTCCTAAGGGTTAAGATTTTGGAAAGACAATTTGATCTTATTCAATATCAACATATTTCCAGAAACTTAAACACATTAACCGACTCATTAGCAAACTATGTTTTAGATAGACATTTGCAACATTTATAAAAAGAAACTCATCATCAATGTTTTACATGTGGATCATGTAGCTCAACCAAAATAAAACTCTGAAAATCAAAAATATGTATAGTTGTTTATAGTTTACACATAATGTTCTGTAACCAAGACAAAATCGGTCAAGCGACCCAAAAACTCAAAATTCTAGGGGGCACCCTAGTCTAATGATGCTCATGATAGCAAGTCATAGCCTGTGCGATCATGCGTAGGAGACGAGTCCATCGTCTGGGCACACCAGTAGTATGCCGCTGTAACCGCAAAGGTAGCTCGTCAGTCCTCACATCTGGTATACCGAGATTGAGGCCCTCAACCTGCTCCTGCAAAGCTGTGAGAGTCTCGGCCACATCAAGGTCACGAAGAATAGTCCTTCCGACGGCCTCTCCTGCTGGGGCAACAGCTGGTACTCTCAAGCGAACTACTGGACGAACGGGACCAACATCTGCATGTACACATGAGTTTGATTAAAGTCTTGATAGAATAAAGCACAAGGACATTATAAACAAAAACAGTAAACAGCAATATGGTCAGAGATTTTACCAATGGCGCCCCACTGCTCGCCATCCGGCAGTACTAAATCTGGATCACCCCGGAAGTCCATGCCAGCATATGGATACTCGGAATAAACCATCTCCTGACGATCAAACCACCTGAAGAAGGTATCAGAAAATGAAATCTGAGACTGGCCAACATGCCTAGACATATGGTCAACCCATCTCTGCATACGTGGTTCAGTAGGAGAAGGTAAATCGAGTGCAATGTACTGCGGCTGCATCAGTGGTATCTTCTCCAAGGCAAAGGCAGTCAAAATAGAACCATACCCAAAGTTCTTCAACCTCCCGTTCTTTATCTTGGTCAACTGTTCTTTCATCACAAGAAGTATTGCGTCGCACCAGTTGAACACCTTCGGTTGGAGGCATTCCAAGGCATGCTGCATATAAGATCGGTTGGCTACGTGAAGAGACGCACTACCGGCCATCCTACCAAAAGTAAACAGAATAGTCCTAAGGGACCTGTCAGTGACATCACGGATGATGATCTTGCCGTCTTTACTCGGCTGAGATCCTTCTCTGCAATACCGGCGGACATAATCTCTAATAGAATCGCCTCCCCTGGGCCGAACTTGAGAAAGAGATGGGGGCACCCCGCCTCGACAAGCCAGTCAAGAAATAGATGTCTACTACAATCAAGGGGATAGATTTGCCCCTAATTTGGAAAACCTGATTGATAGGATCCCAAGCATCGAGAAAATACTGTAGTAAGTTGATCTGCTGTCTCATGCTAGAAATGCGGAAGAACTTCAGCAAGCCAGAATTCCGTAGCGCGTTCACTGTAACTGGATCATGTAGGGCAATCATGTCCTCTTCTTCATGCTCATGTTCTCACCATGTAAGGGTCATCTTACTCCAAAGATCTCTGAAAAACAAACAAGAGAGGAGTTAGATCCTGATTTTGGTAAGAAACAGGCAAAAATTCCATCAAAAATTATGCTTCAAATTCCCTTTTTGCGCCCAACGCACCTGCAACAGTGTTCTAGGTGCATTGAAAGCCAGATAGCCTTCAGAAAGGCCAGCATCCAACGCAGGTTTCGATACACTGGGGGTGTGTTGATGGCAGAACGAGTTCCTCAAACCCCAGGGGCTCAGAAAAGCTAGGAACCAAGCTCAAAATGCAGAATGGAAACCATGAAATGAAAGAGCTCAGGTTTAGCTCCTACCTGGTCCAGATGGCGCCGAGAATCGTCCACAGAATCTCTCGAAATCAACTGATGAAAATCGAGGGGGAAAAGCACCTCCAAAGCTCCAACAAACCAAGTTCAAATGAAATGGTAAAATGAGAGGTAAAAACACTTTTTAATTACTTTCACGTAGTTCAAAGTAAAAGATTAAGCGTTTTAAACTCGTTTTCAAGCAAATATTGTTCATTTCTGACTAGCTTGATGAAGCAGTTGAAAATACAATACAATCTTTGGAAGGACAAAGCTATTTATGGTAAAGACCATCTAATCGAGCAGTGTTACCGCAGGGTTCAAGCTCGTTAAAAAATAAACCCGCACCGAGCAAATGTTTCCACCCGCGTTTAAGCTCGTTAAAAAATGAACTATTCCCTGGTAAATAATCACCGTGAATGTAGTACTTCAGCCATTAAAGCCTTGGTCATGTTTGCACCGTCACCTCCACTTTTTCATTGGCCGATCATTCACCTCCATTTGATTTTTTACCCATTTTGAGGAACAACTGCGAAGAGTGATTTCGTTAGCCATCCTTGTGACACTGCCGTGATTGGAAAATTCCAAACCTTACCTGGAATCAGCTGCTACCCATTTTATCACTCGTTCCTCAAAAGACGAGTCTTCTTTAAGCTCTTTTCTGACTCGTAAAATATGAAAAGATTGCCGAGTCCTTGGCCTTCCAGCTCGTTAAAGGGACAGGAAGTGCTATCCCTCCTCTAGATTTTAATCTTTTTGGACCTGAGGGATTATTGCACAAAAAGATCGAGCGCTTGTTTTGTTCGGCTCGTTAAAGCTATCGAAAATTCATCCCTTCTGTATTGTTTTATACTTTTTCGAACTTAAGGGATTAGATGACGAAAAAGGAATTTTGGAGTTATCTTTACGTACCTTTTCAGACTCTCTAAAAATGAAAAGGACCGAGTTATCTTTGTCGTTAAACTCGTTAAAAAAGTTAATAGCGACAAACTTGTCTTTAGACGAGAACGAGTTTCACTATTGCTAGGCTCGTTAAAACATAGCGATGGGTTTGCCCAAAGGGCAAATTATAGAACAAGCATATGTTATCCTCCTCAAGCTTGAAAAAAATAAAGAGGTATTGGTCAGCAATGACTGGGGAAAAATTGGGAAGAAAACTCAAAGAATCTTTATTGGTAGCAAGTCGCTCTTGAACATGACACTTCCGCTCCGTGTCCGAGTCGGGTTGGGTTGTTTCATTCACCATTCACATCGCCATGGTCACGCCATACCATCCACATTTGGGGTTAATGCTACCAATCCATCACATCAGTGTCACCACATGTTCAAGAGAAGTCATCCAGAAAGGCCACCTGTGTCCTGCCCACTACCATACATTATACTCCATTCTTTCATGACCACCACCCTGAACCATATATCATCAGATCATTTTCACCTCCATCAAAATCATTTGCTCAGTTCTGTGTCATTGATGTGGGATTCATTAAGGCCCTCCTATGATGGATCACTTCTTGTCGACATCAGCTCATTATCCAAGAAGTTGGTCTAGGAACACCCCATTCAGTACTTTGAAGCTTGCATGCCTCAATGGCAAGTTTCTCACTTCCGGCGACAGGTTTACATCAATGACCTTCGACCGAAAGATTTTGCGTGGTGTTTGATGCCAAGTCCTTTATTCACACCACGTGAATTGTACTACAGTGCCTTGAGGATCATTATCATTATCGGTGATTCCTCTCGCGCTTGTTAACAGTTTACATCATTGACTGGTAATCAAGCGATGTCTTTCCATGTTCGACTTCAAAACATTTCTCACATGGATCGACTTGTATTTTGAGTGAAGATCGGACGAGATTGAAGACCCCGGATCTAGTTTCATCCATCCGGGCTGCGATATATATTCAGGGAAATAAAGACATTCAAATGTACAGCATTACAGCACAGATAATCATCCTACCAAAAGGATGATGGCTCTATCAGAATCATCAGTCTACCATCAGACGATTATCTGTCCTATGTACATGAAAATGAATTTATAAAGATGAGCATGGGAATGCTCGCCTCAGCTAGATCATGAAAATAGTATGAAGATAATGTATTGTATTGTATCTTATTACAGGTCTCCTCCCAGCATTGAAAGAACTTCGGATCCTCATAATAAAGCATTTCACCCGATAAGCGGCCTCATACTTTAGGGGGCAACTGTTATAGACATTTTTGTGCCTTGCAAGCTCCAAGCATGAAATGTCCATAAACCAAGGGCTCCTAAGTCCCTAAAAGTGTTGTTCCAACCCTTAAAGGAACAAGGTCAACAAATTACAGCTTCTCCCAGAAGTTCTCCACTAGAAACTGCTCAGAATAAGTCAAAACAGGATCATTTCAACGGCTCCACTAGCCAAGTGCGTTTCATAGCACCTAAATACACTGGCTAGGTGCGTTGCAACGCACCTAAATGCACTACCAGGGTGCATTGAGCGGGAAATGACAAATGGCAGTGTCATTCCGCGAGGTGGAGAGACAATGGAAGCTTCCAGAATCTTCTCCTATGACACTTGCCTCACTGAATTCGACCAAGGATGAGTAAGAGGCTTTCAGTCTCCAAGTGGAAGCAAGAACTGACAGAGAGAAGCCACTAATCAAATCATAAGCTGACTCATCCTCCTTGCATACATCTATGTATGGATCTCTCATCCCAGAGATCCAGAGGCTGGAATTTTGCACATTGTAAGGAATTGTTGTTGGTTTTGAAACACATATCAGAGAATTGGGTGATCTATGCTTTGTTGGAGGTGAAGAGGGGCTTCTTTGCTGGGAGGTTGATGCTGGGTCAGGAATCATCGATTGTAACTCCTCCTGGATCTTCTTGTATATCAATAAAAACTATTTGAGTTTCTTCTCCATGCTCTTGTATCATTGATGCTTGTTACATTTGTATGGTTAACTTAAATTTGATCCTAAGTTATTTATGAATATAAATCCATGTCTTTGTATAGTTTCCTTCTTTTGTGATCTTGCAGGTACTTGGTGAAGCTGGGCAAGTAAGGGAGCAGGTAGCTGGAAGCTGTCAAAAAGGAGAGAGATTGGATCAAAGGACTAGCGCAAGACACAAGTTGGTTCTTCCTATTCCTCTTTGTTTATAGTTCATAAAGAAGATACAAAAGTAGTTTTCTCTGTTTGTTTCTAAGGCAGCTGTCACACCTTAGTGGGATAGAGCAGTTCTAAATAGACACTTTTCCCGGTAACACCATGGACCGATGTTGCCTACCAAAGTGGTAGTGCTTGGATAGATTTTTCTAACGAGCTATTGTACGCATCAAACGGAGATCGTATGCCAAAGTTACGACCCCGGGAAGTTGATGTACCAATTTACCCAAACGGGGCTCATAGTTTGGCGTTTCATCTTCTAGGGTTAGGTTTTGGAATGTTAAGGGTTTTCCATTGTTTCTCAACAATAAATAGGCCTTCGAGCCTCATTATAACATAGTTCAGAGGCATGTAGCCACCACATCTCTTCTCAGAGATAAGCTACCATCGCCCTAGCTAGTTTATTTCCATTACTATTTGTAAGCATATTTCAGTATTTTACATTAATGAAATGAAGTATTATTTCCGCTGCATATCGGTGCTTATGATTATCTCTATAATTTTTTGCGTTCCTGTTTAAGTCCGGATCACTAAGTCTCTGGTGAATAAACTGTTCCTGTGGAAAAGGTTGTATAACCTAAGGATGAAAGATGGAGACTTGGTGACAGAGCATCTGAATGCATTTAATACTGTGGTAAGTCAGTTAGCATCTGTTGATATTAAAATTTCAGATGAAGATAAGTGCATCAGTTTGTTGTGTTCTCTACCAGATTCGTGGGATAATCTGGTTATTGCAATAGGTAGCAATGCAACTACCTTGGAGTTTGATGAAATAGTCTCAGCCTTGCTGACAGAGGAGATGAGACGGAAAAATATGGAGAGCTAGAATGGTGATGCCTTGTCTGTACGAGGATGGTCCCAAAACAGAAACAAAAAGTCATTGAGTGGGAGACCTAAATCTAGAGGGAGATCTAAATCTCCAGGAAAACCTGTAAAGGTGGTGTGCTGGAAATGCAGAAATGAAGGCCACTTCAAAAGGGATTGTAAATCTAAAGCTCCTAACAAAGGAAAGGGATCTGATGAGGCTCCTTTTGCAGAAGTGAAAACCACCTCAAATGAAGGTGGGGATGTGTACTTGGCTTCTTCAAGTACACATATAGATCATGAGGCATGGTTGATTGACTCAGGTGCATCCTCTCACTTCACTCCCCATAGAGAGTGATTCTGCAAGTATGAGAAATATGATGGTGGTGATGTTTTCTTGGGGGATGATAGGAAGGCTAAAATCATTGGTCGTGGAAAGGTAAAGTTGAATTTGAAAGGTGGAAGAGTTAGAACACTTCCGAGTGTTCTACATATTCCTGCACTAGCCAGAAATCTAATTTTTGTAAGCAAGCTAGATGATGCAGGTCTAAAAATAGTGTTTGATAAGGATACCTACAAGATGGTTCGGGGAGCACTGGTATTGATGTGGGGAGTTTGGATTGGAACTCTGTACAAGCTGCAAGGTAGCATGGTTGTTGATGGGTGCAACAGTTCTATGGTTCTTGAAAGTGGAGTAGAAAATCTACTGGTCTCTGGAGAGAAGGCCATGCTGTGGCATCAAAGGCTTGGACATATTAGAGAGAAAGGCCTTCGAATACTTCATGGTAAAGGTATGGTAGAAGGTATGAGTAATAGCTCTCTACATTTTGATTTCTATGAAAATTGTGTATATGGGAAGCAGAATCAGGTGAGTTTCCCCTCTAGTGGTAAGAGGGTGAAACAGATATTAGAGCTTGTGCACAGTGATGTGTTTGGACCTGTGAAGATTCCATCACTGGGTAAGTCTGTGTACTGTGTATCATTTATAGATGACTTCTCAAGGAATACATGGATATATTTCCTTAAGAAGAAATCTGAAGTCTTTGACAGGTTTAAATAATTTAAGGCTCTCGTGGAAAATCAGATAGAGAAGAAGATAAAGGTGTTGAGGACAGATAATGGTGGATAGTTTTGCAGCAAGGAGTTTGAAGAATTCTGTAAGAAGTGTGGTATAACACGATAGAAGGCTACTCCATATACACCTCAACAAAATGGAGTTGCAGAAAGAATGAACAAGACTTTTATGGAAAGGGCAAGAAGCATGCTTAGTGGTGCCGAGTTAAGACAGGAATTCTTGACAGAGGCGGTGGATATTGCATGTTACCTAGTCAACAGGTCACCTTCATCAGCGTTGGAGGATAAGACTCCACATGAGGTATGGACTGGTAAGAAACCCTCTCTTTCACATCTAAGGGTATTTGGATGTGATGCATATGTACATGTTCCAAAGGAGAAATGAACCAAGTTAGATAGTAAATCTGAAAAGTGCATCTTTATTGGGTATAAGGATGGTTTAAAGGGTTATAAACCTTGGAACCCAGTAACAAGGAAGGTTGTGTACAGTCAAGATGTGGTGTTCAGAGAGGTGAAAGATGTTATTAAACATGAAGTCCAACCAAAGGAACCTGAGAAGATAGAGTTTGAGCTAAAGGAGGAAGAATCAGACTCTACAGCAAAGGAGGAATTAGAAGATGAAGAGCCACAAACTCTGTCTATGAGAAGATCAATTCGAGAAAGAAGGCAGCTACAGAGGTATAGTTCATCTACTTTTTGTTCAAATTTTTCTTTGTCTGTTACTGATGATGATCCCATAACTGTGAAGGAAGTAGTGGATTCAGAGGATGCAAAAAATCTAGAAAGAGGCCATGGTTGATGAAATGGCATCTTTCCACAAAAGTGAGGCTTGGGATCTGGTGGAGTTGTCGGCTGGGAGGAAACCCATTGGTAGAAAATGGGTGTTCAAAAAGAAGACAAATGCAGAAGGAAAAGTGGAGAAATACAAAGCTCGGTTGGTAGAAAAAGGTTATTCATAGGTGTCGGGAATTGATTTTGGTGATATTTTTTCTCCTGTTGCCAAGGTAACTTCTATTAGATTACTTTTATCTGTTGTTGCTGCTTTTGATTTTGAGGTAGAACAGATGGATGTGAAGACAACATTTCTTCACGAGGATTTGGAAGAGGAGATCTACATGAAGCAACCTGAAGGCTTTGTGGTGAAGGGTAAGAAAGAACTAGTATGAAAGTTAAAGAAGTCTCTGTATGGGTTAAAACAGTCAATGAAGATGTGGTATCATAAATTTGATACATTTATACGGGGACTTGGCTTCACCAGAAGAAAAGCAAATCACTGTGTGTATTTTAAATTAGTTGGTGACCGTGTTATTTATCTGGTCTTGTATGTGGATGATATGTTGCTAGTTGGAAATGACAAAGAAATTATCCAGGATTTGAAGACCCAATTGTCCTCCAAATTCGACATGAAAGAACTTGGTGCTGCAAACTATATTTTGGGCATGGAAATTAAAAGAGATCAGAAAAAGAGGAAGCTCTGGTTAAACCAGAGGAAGTGTGTCGAGACAATACTGCAGAGGTTTAATATGCAGGATAGTAAACCGGTGAAGGTTCCTATTCCTGTAGGTGTGAGGTTATCTACTGAACAGTGTCCCAAGACACAAGAAGAGGAAGAGGACATGTCTCGTGTTCCATATGCAAGTGCAGTCAATAGCCTGATGTATGCAATGGTCTATTCTAAACTAGACATTGCACATGTAGTGGGATTATTAAGCAGGTTTATGTCAAAACTAGGGAAGGAGCATTGGACAGCAATGAAGTGGGTTTTTCAGGCATTTGCGTGGCACTAGTGATTATGGTTTGTGCTACCAAGGAAGACCAGGATTGGACAAAGTGTTGGATATTTGTGGCTTTGTTGATGCAGACTGGGCTGGAGATCTGGATCAGAGAAGATCTACAAGTGGGTATGTGTTTAACCTATTTGGAGGTGCAGTCAGTTGGATGAGTAAGAAACAATTTGTAGTGGCACTATCAACTACAGAGGCAGAATACATGGCAGCCACTCATGCAAGCAAGGAAGCGGTTTGGTTACAGAGATTGTGTTCAAGTATGGGGTTAGTATAGGAAGCTATAAGGATAGACTGTGACAGCCAAAGTGAAATTTTCTTGGCAAAGAACCCTGCATATCATTCAAAGACAAAACACATTGATGTTCAATATCACTTTGTGAGGGATATGATAGAAGACAAAAAGGTGTTGCTGGTAAAGGTGGACACTTTGAATAATACTGCAGATGCATTGACAAAATCTGTGAGCTCTGAGAAGTTCTCTTGGTGTAGAGAAACAATGGGTGTTGCAGGGTTGGATAAGTGACTAAGCTCTCTTGTGGCCCCTTGTGGAAATAAAACAACAAGTGGGAGAATGTTGGGTTGTGTTATATTCTTTCCACAAATAGCCCATGTAGTTAACTGGGGGTTAGAGGGGGGGAGGTCACAGGGGGTTTGAGGGGCACCCATAACCCCACTTTATGGGGTCTGGGGCAGCGCCCCAGAAAATTTTGGTTTTGGAACCTATGTTGGGTTGGGCGGACCCACCTATGGTTTTGTGCATGATTTTCACAGATGTTTTTTGGACACGATGGTTTTTGGTCCATGGTATTGGAAGCAATGGTTTTCAGTCCATGGTATTGGATGCTTCAGCATGTATAAATATGTATTGTAACATTGAAAGGAACATAATGAAAAATCAAGCTGGTAGTCCCGGTTTTGGGATCCAGGGGAAAATATCTGTGTATATGTGTTTTATTTGTTATGCTCTCGCATTGTTTATTTTCTTTGTATTAGAATTCGTATGTAGGTAATTTCTGTACGGGGTTAAAACCTACATTTTTTATGATAAAAGTTATTGAGAAGAAATATTTTGTGGATTTACATATGAATGAATGAATTAATGTTTCCTATTTGTTTTTTCATGTATCTTAATGTCTTACTTTCAACAATTTCCTATATAGTAGATATATTTGATACTGGGGAATTGAGAGTGATATGAGGGTTGGGGGGGGGAGGGCATGAGAGCTTCCACCTTCACGTGGTTGGCCCTGTTTAGTAGAGAATAAATTAGGATTTTGATAGTACTGGAGAAAAAACCCTCAATCCAACACAACAAAAACAAAGTCAATTTTGACTCTGTTGCTGCTTTGTCAAGTGGAGGGAGGTTTGCTTGAACAAGATTAAAATACTCCAAAAATTTATTCTCGAAACCAAGAGGATATCATTCAAGTACTCATATTTTTTTATATTAGAATCTCCACATCAGAACAATTTTGTTTCATATTGTTCCTATTAGAATCTCTGTATTTCCTTTGTTGTCCTCTTCTTGGCAAATACAACGTTCAACCATTGTAGCATCTCCACAATCCATTAGTGATTCATGTTTACAAGCAAAATGACATACATTAACATAACCTAGAATTGATCTTCAAAATTTTAAAAAATAAAATTATTACCACAATATCAAAATGGAAAAGTACAATTCTACAAATACTTCTCAAACAAAGCGTTAATATTGATCAAGAGAGCTAATATTGCCTGTCGTCTTCATTAGTAGTGTTTGGGGCATATTTGAATTCCAAACATTCTCTTGTATACATGCCATACATGCTACTGGTGATGATGGGAGGCAATATTGGTTGTGCTGACCAATATCGACGCTCTGTATGAGAAGTGTCTACAAAATTACACTTTTATGTTTTGATATTATGGTATTTGTTTCCTTTTTTAAATTACAATGTCAACTAGTGAATGAGGTAAAGAAAACTCTAATGCTCTTTTTACTAATGAATAATAACAAAACATATCAATTTAACATTTATTTTTTGTTACAACTGATGATCCACCCCTCTTGTGGCAACCTTGAAAACGTCATGAGTACACGACTAGGGCATCAAAAATAAATAAAAAGTAAAAGAAATGATTGTAATAGTTATATCATTAGAAACATCATGTACCATATTTTGAAAAAATATTTTGGATGATAATTGTTTTTGAGATGAGGTATTTTGTGTCTATGATTAATGAATGAATGAATGAATGTTATATGTTAGTGAATAATTTCTAGATGTCTCTTTACATACATGACATTGTTTCATATTATGTAAACATATTTTTTATGATAAATTTTTTGAGATGAAATATTGTGGATTTACGAATGAATGAATGTTTTCTATTTGATTTTTTATGTATCTTAATGTCTTGTTTTCAACTATTTCCTATATAGTAGATAGATTGGGTATTGTGGAACTGAGAGTAATGGGTAGGGTGGGGGCATGAGAGCTTCCAACTTCATGTGGTTGGCCCTGCTCAGTAGAGAATAGATTAGGATTTGGGTAATCTTGGAGACAAACACCCTTAATCCAATAGATCAAGAACAAAGTCAATGTTTACTTTGTTGCTACTTTGTCGAGTGGAGGGGGTTTTGCTCCAAGATTAAATTGCTCCAACAATTTATTCTCGAAACCAAGAGGATCTCATTTAGGTATTCATGCATGCAAGTTCTTTTAATTATTATTTATTCAAGAAATTAATTTTAATATTTTGTTAAATTTAATTTAAGTTTGCCTCATTGGTCTCATGAATATATGTAGGACAACTAGTTTCAATTCAGATATTGAAGAAAAATAACTATTTGAAGCAAATAGCTCAAAATGGTAAGGGTTTAGGTAAGACAACAAAATTTGTTTTATATTTATCTTGTATGTCTTGGCCAAGTGGGAGCTACATAAAGTTTTATAATAAATAACAAACTTTTCCATGAAAAAAAATGATGTAGCATTTGTCTCTCTTTGACAATTGTGTTTTTATTTGAGTGAAAGACTGGGCATAAGGCACTAATATGCTTTTTCTTATATTTTTTTTAAATTATTTATCGCATCTAACTTCTCCTTCTTCCTTTGTTTTGTAGGCACTTTCACTCACATATTTGGGTTTTAAATATTAAATACGGTTGGAGTCATATACGTGAAAAACTCATTGAAGTACTGCTTAACTTTAGCCCACCAAGCGCTTGGTTACCAGGTGCATGATTTAGTTTTGCGTTGCATTTTATTTCGAGAAATTTTTTATTTATACATTACAAATCTTCCAAGACCATAGATGTTGAGGAAAACTAGGGCAAACATAATTAGAGTTTCTTTTATAATGATTTCTCTTGTTATATTGACAATTCCTGTGATATAATGTTAGTTAGTAATCATCATTATTTTTTTTCATCATCAAGACAATGCCAATAAATAAGATCACAATGCAAACAAGAACACCAAAAATAGGCTCAAGGCTAGGGAAAAATCCGTCCACGGGGTAAAAACCCAAAAACTTCTCTTCGCATAGAAATTTAAGGAAGATTTCCAAGACCTTTGATCAAGAAAACTCACAAAGTGATAGGCCTGCTACCCAACAATAATGCTTCTCTCTATAACTGAGCTTTTTGCTCTTCTCCATCTCGAACTCTAAACATAGATCAATTTCTTCCCATATGTGTGAGCTTGCCAAACAAAGAATTGATGTAAAATCCAAACAAATAGACCTTCTTGCTTTCCTCACTATCATTCACCTATTTCTCACTCTGAATTTTTATCAGACTTCTTGAAGAGACCAAATTACTCATGTGACTCAAATAACGTCTAATACCTCTCCTTTGTTGAGAAATATAGAGCATTATGTGAGTTATATTCTTCAATTTTATTTCTCTTATCTTGAAATTTACTTGTGAAATTATATATTGATTATGTTAGTGTTCCTTTCATCAAATAAATGCCAACATGAAGATCATAAACACAAGAACAAAATATGTAAGTGCACAGCCAAGGAAAAACCCCTATGAAGTTCGATTTGTTACGAGACAATCCGCATCTTGTTTTACCATGAGCCAATCATGCAAGTCAATGTGATCCACCAAGTTTTTATGCCTTCTCCTCTCCACACACTTGAATATATATATGGAGTGTATGGAGAGCAAAGGGTAATGTCCCTTCAAATCCTATGGGGTTGACACATGACACCCATGCAAGTTGACTCACCAAAATTCTTTGGTCGGCATACATCTCCTCCATGCAATATACATAACCATTCGCTCAAGTGTTGGTTGGGGTGTGCCTTTAACTAACCACACCCACTCGCTGCACATGCTAAGTCATGTTCTAGGGTGGTCACCCAAACTCATTGACCAATTCATGATGTGAGGCATGATTATAAATAGTTGTGCTCATACTCAACTCGTCTAAGTTGTCTCTGCATAGTAAAATTTTTGCACCAATTTCTCTGCCTTCTTTGCACACTTTAACCATTCTCCTCTCCAAAATGCCAGAAGACTAAAGTTTCTCAATCTTCCTTCCTTCAAACTCAAAGGGCATTTTTTGTCCACTTCCTTCTTTCTCTCTATCCACATTTCATAAGGATAGAGAGCAGTATGATTCCATCCTCCACTCAGGATTCCCACTTTGACTTCAATGCTTGTTAGCGCAAGCCAATACTTCATTAGGAAGATAATTATGAAAATTAAGGGTGGTTTGTATGGGCCTGATCATGACACACCATAGGGAAACCAACCAATATGCAACAAGCATTCAATTTCCATGCAACAACCCACCACAAGATTTCCCTCTTAGAACTTTGGATTCATATGTCCCTCCATTCAGGCCAGTCATCAATTTATTTTCACAAATAAATAATTTACATAACTAGGTTTATATACATGGTTTTTTATGGAAAAAGAGTTGTTACACATTCTCTTGTTCTAGAGTATCTTTCCATCACACAAAATACTCTCTCTTCTGATTGTTGTTGATAACCATAACTCTATAAGCCACAATATCCTCTAGCTTCAACTCTAGGTGATCAACAATGAAGGATGCTATGTGTGATGGCATTCTTATAGTCTTCAAAATAGTACTATATATATATATATATATATATATATATATATAATATTTTAAGACATATCTCCATCGTCAGTGAAACAAATTGTGTATTATATATTTTTTTAAATGGTTTATTACTCATATTCTCCTCATATTCACATAAAGTCCAGTTGAGGCACTAGATTGCATCATCCAATTTGGTCAATATGGTCCAATATTACTCAATAGTAGTTCTTGGATAGGTATTAATGTGCATTTGGAAATTGTAGCAAGCATCATTTTAGAGAGGGTACATTAGGATTGCAAGTTGACCACCCTCAATCTTGTTTCTATTGCACATTCTACACATTGTATTACTTCACTAGGCCTTGCAGGTAGTTCAAATTCCAGTATCATGATTTAGTTTGAGTGAGTTGGTTTTGGTTATGCTAAAGTTCAATTTTCTAGTGAAGTTGAGACTAACCAGGTTATCATCATCCATATTGTTCAATGGTCCAATTTCAATCAAACCTAAGTAATATTAGTTGTTGGATCATTATTGATGTGCATTTGGAAATTGTAAAAGGTATTGTTCTAGAAAGGGCACATTAGGATTACAAGCTAGCCATCCTTAGTATTATTCCTGTTGCATATATTTTACATGTTATATTTCCTCACTATGCCTTGTAGGTTGTTCATCTTCCACTTTCTAGTCTCACAATTTAAATTGTGAGAGTAGGTCATGTTCATTTTGCTTTTCTAGTCATTGAATTAGTATATTTGTCTTTGTAAATTGTGCTAGTTTTCGTAAATGATTTTAGTTTTATTCTTTAGCTTGAAATAATATCTGTGGTAGTTCATTTTTTTGTTGATGCCATAGCAGGATAAAGGACTCTGCTGGAATGGGATCTTCAAAAAAATTGAAAATATTGAGCATGAATAACAAAACATTTCCAATAAAACCAAGCGAATTGTGAACCATGATGTGTAATAAAAAATAAATATATACTACATAAACGAGTACCTCTATCCATGAAATTCATGAAGGCAATACCTATGTTTGCGAGCTTTCTAAATTTGTTTCACTGTGTTAAAAGAGTAATGTTTATTTGTGGCTATTGTCTATTGACAAAGCTACTTGTCCACCAAAGGAGCCACTTGTCTGGAATCCTTGTAGGGTCATACGACCAACTCATGGTCTCTATGGAGAACACTAGTGTACACAAGTTATATTCCACATTTGAAGTCCAACAATTTATTGAATCTTAATACTTTGTTAGGACAAATAGTAAAACAATTGTGATCTTTTATGGATTTTAATTTATGGTTGTAATGTTTTGTAGTACACTTTTGGTACATGAACATATTTGATGAAACTACTTGAATCTTAATACTTTTTTAGGAAATATAGTAACTGTTAGCGCTGCTATATAACGATGATTTTCTAAGGTCAAAGATGATCTTGGTCTGCTTGGTTCTGCTCAAAAGAAATCTCATAATGGTCACTTCCTCATTTTTCTTTTACCTCGCCTATTCTCCTCCACCTCCGTTTCCTCTATTTTTCTCCTAAACCCTGCAAAATAGCCCCTTTTAGCTTTAGCCCCAGGTGCAAAGCCCAAACTTTCATGAAGCCCTGTCATATGCCCTCGCGCGCTGGCTAAAGCCCTTCATCGGTTCCCCACTGTTGATCTCCTCCTGTTGATCTAATGGCTCCCGTCACGCCCGATAAAGGCGACCCGCCCCACAAGTTCCCCACCGTCCGATCATCTCCGCCAAGATCGGATGGCCTTCGCACTTTTCGCGCCCACAAAGTGATGGAACATTAGTGCGTGATGGAGAGTGGTTTTTCTCTCTCCTTCGCTGCTACGTGTCATGCGTTGAATGGGATCGCACGCCCTCGTCCTTTTACCGCCCAATGCCCAAAGGCGGTGCGATCGATACTGCTTACCGCTTAACCTTCCGTTCCTGCCCGATAATGGCCGCGTACCTTTGCTGCCTAATCATCATTGGATCTGTCTGCCTAAGATCCAACATCCCACATTCATCCCGCTCTTATTTCTTCCGATACCCTCTTCCAAGCCATATCCGCCGTCTATTCTCTCGATCCGACGGTCGATCTTTCTCCCTCACCCGATTCATCCACTTGCCATGCAGTCCATGTTCCTTGACCGTTCTGTGTGCCTGAAGGATAAAGGGGACCGACTTACCAGTACCAGTCGCAGTTGCTCCCCAACAACCATATTTAACAAACAGTATGGCCAAAGGAAAAAAGGATAGAGCATGAGCATTTGACTACATTTAGCAGTTATGGAACTTCATTGATACAAACACTCCAGTTGCCTGAGAGGACAACAGAGCACCTAAAAAGATTAGATTCATCCACTAAAGCAAGAAAACACACCCAAAGACTCCATCAGGCAGTTAAATGTAATTGGTGGTTAATTATAACCCCTCCATACCTAAATGGCCAAGTGCCTTTGTAATGAAACTCTATATATACCCAAAAACAAGATGTAATCAGGGTTGATGGCTGATGTTTTGATGTAAGGTTCAACTTCTGGAGACTGTAACTATTTTGAAACTTGCATCATCTCATCTTCATTTTCAGCTAATACAAGCTTCTTTTGCTGTTAATTGCTCACTTTTCATTCTTCTTCTGTTCCAAGTTGTGCTTGATATGCTATATTCTTGAGCTCTTGATATTTAGCACTAGAGTAGCTATCATCATATCTCTGTGTTAAAGTCTTGTATGTACCATTGAATAAGTTAATCAGGTTTCTCTTCATTTGGTGCCAAAGAGCTGTCATCCTGTCTGTGCATTAGTAGATTAGATTTGCAGACTTCTTTACTGGTTGTAGCCAGCCATCACATGGTCTTGTGCATCTGCTGGTGTGGTCAGTATTCTCCATATTCACCTAATCCTTAAACTGTGAGTAGTTGGTGGTCTAAAGCCTTGTAGTCTGGGGGTTTTCACGCATGTTTGGAGTGAAACAAAATAGAAGTGGTTATCTGGCTTGGACAAGCATCATTCCTTCCATTCATCCATTTGCAACAATAAGTTGAATTTATATGTTACCAGGCATCTCCGAGCTACAACCTAGGAGAGTTTCTTGGAATCCTAACATAATTGGCGCCATTGTCGGGGAGAGGAGATTGAAGCTCAGCTTCCTTGGGAGAATGACATAGATCCAGCTTTGATGATAGACAAAGCTTGGACACATTTCTGGTTGTAATCATCTATCTGGCGACTCTACTAGAGGACCAACCTTTGGTGACTCCACATTACAGTTCTGGCTCAGTTTGTGAGGCATACCTAGAGAAATCCTCAGAAATCACCAGCTGACCCAGTGCCTAACCCTGAGAAGATTGTCAAGCAGAGAAAAACATCACAAAAAGGAGCATCAGGATCAGGTAAGCCTAAACAATCTTATGTATCTCTGCAAGAGAGGCTTGTAGCTGAGCATGTTCATTTTGAAGATATAGAGCCTAGCACTTTCAGTGAAGAAATAATCTCAGAGATTCATAAAGCTCCTTGTTCATTAAGTTCCCCTTTGGATCTCAGTCCAAAGAAAACCTCCCACAAAGTCCATCATATTCCTTTGTCCCTGTCATCTATTCCACAGCTCCCTACCTTTCAAACTGCCAGTATCCATCCACCTACCCCAGTCATGGCAGGCCCACAAGCTCCCACTAAGATGGAAAGAATCATAGCTGCTAGGTATGGACCCCTATTCCTGCCTACTCCTTTGAATGCCATGCCTGTAGGAGAATACCAGAAATACATGCCCAAATTCATGGGTACAGAAGGGGTAATAGCTGAAGAACACCTTGAATCTTTTTATAGTTATGCTGATAACCTTGATATCAGTGAAGACGATGTGTGGATGAGAGTGTTTGTCCAGAGCCTAGATGGAGAGTCTAGAAAATGGTTCAAAGAATTAACCCCTAGGTCCATAGCAGACATTGAGGCCTTAGGTGATGTGTTCCTAAAGCATTGGGGGGATAAGAAAGATCTGCTCCACTATCATACTGAATTTGTGAACTTGCAGAGGGAAGATGGTGAGCTGCTATTTGATTTCAATAAGAGATTTAACTGCATGTACAACAGAATACCAGCTGAAGTGAAACCCACCCCTACTTCTGCTAAGTTTAGTTATGCTAATGCCTTCGATTCTAGTTTTTGTTTACTATTGAGGGAGATAATATGTACTTCTTTGGCTGATATGCAGGATGCAGCCCTGGAAGTAGAATCAAACATCATGGCTGCAGAAAGGCTCGGAGGTAATGCTGATAAGAGAAGACAAAGGGGTGAGCCCTCATCATCCTTAGATCCTAATATCGATAAAATGGCCAGGATGATAG
This sequence comes from Pinus tabuliformis, assembly GCA_031772625.1. Lineage (NCBI taxonomy): Eukaryota > Viridiplantae > Streptophyta > Pinopsida > Pinales > Pinaceae > Pinus > Pinus tabuliformis. The sequence continues at coordinate 852,555,390 of CM062807.1, read as the reverse complement.
AGTCATTAGCCTCTGAAGTTTCCAAATTAAGGGTTGAACAACATTCAGGGAAAGGACAAGCTCCTTATGCCTTTGCTCTTCCAACTCCAAACCCATATAGAGGAGAAAAGAAGCGGTTGCAAATTTTGAAAGGAAACAAAGATGCAAACAAAGACCAAAGGGTGAAGACCCTTTTTCAAGATATAGTCATGGAAGAAGAGCAATGTGAGGAGGAGGATGAGGTCCATGGTATGGAAGATAAGGGCAGTGCCCCTTTCTTAACCAAGGCTGCCTATGAGAAGTCATTATCCAAAGGCCCTGCTTATAACTTTTTTTCCCCTGCAAAACAACAAGCTTATAAGCATGAGCAAATAGCAACAGATCCCATCATCCTCAAAGTTCTAGCCATAGAAGTAAAAGGCCTTGAAGGTTCCCATTCTTCTTTCAGTTTTCAATCAGAAATTCAGAAGCCAAGAATACTCATGACCCTGATTGAGCCAATGAAGAAAGAGTCCTTCAAGAAATCTATCCTTGAAGAGCCTGAACCTAAAGTCAGCCAAGTCTCTAATGACTATGCAAATTTGAAAATTGACCAACCTACTATTATCCCCAGCCTAGTGATTAAAAAGGGTGAAGTCAGTTTCCCATCATCTTATATTTCTTTGTCTGTTCAAGAGACAATCCCTCATAGTTTCCCCCTAAGCACTGAGGAAAACCATAATTCAATGCCCAAGGCTAACATGGATAATCTCAATCTTGATATTACGAAGCTTTCCCAGTTGGCCTCCACACAGCTTGAAAGTGTAGTTTGCCAGATCACAGGGGAAGAAGGTGCGCAGTTTTCGGACACCTCCCTGGATGGGGCTTGTTCTAAGAAAGATGCAGGAGCATGTGAAGTCTTTGTGTCCCTCACACAAGAATACACCGGTCCACCATTTATATTAATTGTGTAGGCGACAAATGACACAATCGAGTACACAACAACCATTGTTATTCATCAGGTGTACAAAAGCTTCCACGAAGAACATCCAAGGATGAGAGCATACAAAGAGGGGGTGAAATATAAACCATCTCTACCTGATAAGGTCAAATACCCCAAACGTTTTGAGGTAGATGATCAAATCAACTTGATTTTGCAAGTCTTTGATGAATCGACTGACATGCATATTGACCAAGAGAAGGGGAAACAATTTTGGTGGCCTAGTAAATGGGCAGTTTTGAAAATTTATGTTGTTTAAGGTTTTCAGGCCTTAATGTTGTAAATATGTTCTTTTACAGGTTTTAGTGTAGACTTAATTAGACTCCATGCCCAATGGAATACTAGGCAATGTTTTTAATCTTGTTTTGATGTAGAAGGTAGTGGTCTATGGTTCTTGAGACCTCACAGGGAGGATCTCATCCCCAGAAGGAGCCAGTGTTAGCTCTGCTATATAACAATGATTTTCTAAGGTCAAAGATGATCTTGGTCTGCTTGGTTCTGCTCAAAAGAAAGCTCATAATGGTCACTTCCTCCTTTTTCTTTTACCTCGCCTATTCTCCTCCACCTCTGTTTCCTCTATTTTTCTCCTAAACCCTGCAAAATAGCCCCTTTTAGCTTTAGCCCCAGGCGCAAAGCCCAAACTTTCATGAAACCCTGTCATACACCCTCACGCACTGGCTAAAACCCTTCATCGTTTCCCCACCATTGATCTCCTCCCACTGATCTAATGGCTCCTGTCACGCCCGATAAAGGCGACCTGCCCCACAAGTTCCCCACCGTTCGATCATCTCTGCCAAGATTGGATGGCCTTCGTACTTTTCACGCCCACAAAGTGATGGAATGTTAGCGCGCGATGGAGAATGATTTTTCTCTCTCTTTTGCTACTACGTGTCATGCGCTGAATGGGATCACGCATTCTCATCCTTTTATCGCCCAACGCCCAAAGGCGGTGCGATCGATATCGCTTACTGCTTAACCTTCCATTCCCGCCCGATAATGACTGCGCACCTTCGCCGCCCGATCACTGTTGGATCTGTCCGCCTGAGATCCAACATCCCACATTCATCCCGCTCCTATCTCTTCTGATACCCTCTGCCAAGCCATCTCCGCCATCTATTCTCCCGATCCAACGACTGATCTTTCTCACTCACCCAATTCGTCCACGCGCCATGCAGTCCACTTCCCTTGACCATTCCATGTGCTCGAAGGACGAAGGGGATTGGCTTACCAGTACTAGTTGTAGTTGCTCCCCAACAACCATTTTTAACAAATAATATGGCCAAAGGAAAAAAAGGATAGAGCACGAGCATTTGACTGCATTTAGCAATTATGTAACTTCATTGATACAAACACTCTAGCTACCTGAGAGGACAGAAGAGCACCTGAAAAGATCAAATTCATCCACTAAAGCAAGAAAACACACCCAAAGACTCCATTAGGCAGTTAAATGCAGTTGGTGGTCAATTATGACCCCTCCATACCTAAACGGCCAAGTGCCTTTGTAATGAAACTCTATATATACCCAAAAACAAGATGTAATCAGGGTTGATGGTTGATGTTTTGATGTAAGGTTCAACTTCTAGAGACTGTAACTATTTTGACACTTGCAGCATCTCGTCTTCATTTTCAGCTAATATAAGCTTCTTTTGTTATTAATTGCTCACTTTTCATTCTTCTTCTGTTCCAAGCTATGCCTGATATGTTGTATTCTTGAGCTCTTGATATTTAGCATTAGAGTAGTTGTCATCCTATCTTTGTGTTAAAGTCTTGTATGTATCATTGAATAAGTTATTCAGGTTTCTCTTCATCTAGTGCCAGAGAGTTATCATCCTGTCTATGCATTAGTAGATTATATTTGCAGACTTCTTTACTGGTTGCAGCCAACCATCACATGGTCTTGTGCATCTGCTAGTGTGGTCAGTATTCTCCATATTCACCCAATCCTTAAATTGTGAGTAGTTGGTGGTCTAAAGCCTTGTAGTCTGGGGGTGTTCACGCATGTCTGGAGTGAAATAAAATAGAAGTGGTTATTTGGCTTGGACAAGCATCATTCCTTCCATTCATCCATTTGCAACAATAAGTTGAATTTATATGTTACCAGGCATCTCTGAGCTACAACCTAGGAGAGTTTCTTGGAATCCTAATAGTAACAAACTATGATATTTTATGGATTTTAATATATGGTTGTAATATTTCATAATACACTTTTGGTACATGAACAACATATTTGATGAAACCAACCTGGATTGTGCTTATGTTTTTGCTTGGATGCTAGCTTATCACCAATACTTGTTTTTTTGTAATGTGATCTAGCGATGCTTATAATGTATGTCTCTATATATTCCATTTATGATGGCGATGAGATGCTTGAATTTGGTTATTATACTGGAAGAGACTTGCATGCTGAGTATGCCACCGTATCAATGTCATTGTTGCCTTTAAAAAGATGTAGGAAACTAGTGTCTAATGGAAGTACCACTGAGAAACCCTCGGTTCTGCTGCAAGAATCGAATGTATAAAAAAATCACAATCTATATTCTTCAAGAATTGAATGTATCAAATGTATAAGGGAGCGGAGCCACCGAGAAAACTCACAATCTATGTGTATTATTTTTTTAATGCATATCACTGTTGAATGTTCGACGACGTAGACAGGTCATTAAATATTCGACAACTGCCAGTAAGGGTAATTTTTAGATATTTGATGATAGAAACAATGGACATAAGTGTTGGTACGTTAATACTCCCATCGAACAAAACTCACATTCATCTCATATCAGATTCTTCACCATCGAATTTAAAGTGTGGGAGCGGCAACACTTCTGTTGCACAATATATTTATGTTGTTTATTACCTGATTCCTCAACATTAGTTTGTTATGTTAGACAAAATGACTTATCTGTTGAATATCCAACATGTTACCATTGACCTGAAAGTGTCAGAGCGACAACACTTCTATTGCAATATTTACTTATTCCTTTGATTACTCGATACCTAAGCATCGATTTATTCCGTCAGACAAAACAACCTATCTGTCAAATATCCGATGGGGGACTAGCGCCCGACCTATCATATATTCTACATTCTATCTGTCAGATAGTGGACGATTTGTAGTGTCACAAAATCGACTTATAAATGTCATTATTTTAAAGACCATTTCAGGATTTTGATGTGTCAAATGATCGACATCTCTGTCGTCGCATATCTAATAGTATATAAACTATCGACTATTCGATAGAATTCCAACAATGGTTCGATAATCATTAATGTGTCATATATTTTATGCCAATAAGCTGTATATATGACTAATCACCATCGTATTTTGGCCTCATTTGTACTAGTGAGATAAATAAATAGTAGAGATTCTTTAAAAAAAATCTAGGAATTTTTCCAAGAGTATTCCTCCACCCCAGCCCTCAGGAATTTCATCAAATGACCATCTACACCCTCTAGGTCATGGGAACTCGAGAGGTAATTCCTCCTCACCTAAATGTTTTCTTCTAGACTCATGGAAACCAAAATATCTCATCACCTATTTTATTTTTCTTTTGCTCCCTTGTTGGATTATAATTTAACTCCTTCTCTCTTTCTCTCCTTTTCCTCTAATTAACCTCCTCAATCCTTGTTGCCTTGTAGGTTTCTCCCAAATCAACATGACCTTCATCCTTCTCTTTCAGTCAAATTTAATTCATGACTAGGTTATTTAAGGATCAACAACCAACCTTCAATCACTATCAAAACAGTTCAGACTTCTTACAACAAGAAAACCTTGAACATCCCAAGCATGTAACCTCCTCATCTCTAGAATTTGTGTCCCTTGACTCAACCAATTTTTAATTTTCTTTTTGCAAAATAATTATATTACATTCCATGAGAGAAACATGGTTGGGGTCATTACAAACCTCTTCCCCTTGGGGGAACACTATCCTCAATGTTTTTTGGTCACATACACAATGAAACATGCTTAATAAAAAAGTAGCAACATACTATCCTTGGAGCTTTATATTCGTAGCTCTTTACAATGTTTACATAAACATATTCACATTTTCCCCAAATGACAAACAAAATTGAATAAGTAGTCTTTATGGCATCAATAATTTCCCAAGTGGTTTCCTAAGGCCCAAAGTGCTTCCATTTCACTTTGACTTTCTTTATGGCTTGATTTTGAAGCATGAGACTCCTTTGGTCTAGAATATGTAATGGATCTAGATGGAACTCTCCCTCTGGTTCCACCTATAGCATAGACCAATCAATAACATGATTATAATTCAACACATATCATTTAAGAAAAGAAACATGGAAAACATCATGAACTTCAACTAAAGGAGGCATAACCAGCCTATAGGTCACTAGTCCAATCCTTTCAAGGATAACAAAAGGCCCACAATATTGTGGTGCCAACTTGGCACATGACTCACTCTTCAAGGAACTCTTCTTGGGTTTGACTCTAAAGTAAACATGTTCTCCTACTTGGAATTATTTATGCACCCTATGCTAATCTGCATAATATTTTTGCCTATCCTGTGCCACTTTCAAATTTTGCTCGATGATCTGAATTTGTTGCTCTATTTCCTTAAGCATGTTAGGCTGAATAAGGACTCTATTCATCAAATCCCTCTAGATGCTAGTAGTATTACAATGCCTCCCATACATTTCCTTAAATGGAATCATATTTATGGATTTTTGGAACCCATTGGTGTATGCAAACTCTACAAGTGGAATATAATCCTCCCATTTCTTGGGGTGATGCATCACATACATCTTCAACATGTCTTCCATGCTACTATTTTTCCTCTCTGTTTTTCCATCCATCCATGGATGATATGTTGTACTGAATGCCAACTCTGTACCAAAACTTGCAAAAGGTCCCTTCCAAAATATTGAAGTGAACTTAACATCTCAATTTGAGATTATTTTCCTTGGAATTCCATGCAATATAATGATCTATTTTATGAAAATTTGGGCACCTCACTAGCAGAATCGGTGGATTTAACCACCAAAAAATGAGCCACCTTTCTCAACTTGTCAATCGCCACCATAATTATATCATGATTCCTAGAGGTTTTTGGTAAACATGTGGTGAAATCCATGGACATCACCCCCCATTTCCATTTTAGAGTTAAAATGGGCTACAATAAACCTGCTGGATGCTTGCATTCTAATTTCACTTGCTGGAATTTTCTGCATTTAGCAACAAAATCAACCACTTATTTCTTCAAATTTGACCAATAGTAGAAGTTTTTAATGGTTGTAAGATTCTTTTGGTACCCTAGGTGGCCTGAATATGGATTGAAATGGAACTCTATCATTATGAGCCTCTTCAATTCATCATTATTTGACACATAGATTCTATTCTTGAATCTAATTAGGTCATCATTAGTCAGATGATATTCCTCATCCCCATCATCTTGTTGAAAATTTTCTTTCACTTGTTGATATTTTTCATCTTGTTGTCTTGCATTATTGACCCTTTCTATCAGGTCCATTTCATAAGAGCTAATGGATTCAAAATGATTCACTTGAATCCTCCTACTAAGGGCATCAACATACCTATTCTCTTTTCCTTTGATGTACTTTATCTCAAAGTTGAACATGCTAAATTTGGCCAACCATCTAGCCTATCTCGCATTTAACTTGGGTTGCTCAAACAAATATTTGAGCCCCCTATGATCTTTCATAAGTGTAAATTTCCTACGAAGGAGGTAATGCTTCCACATCTTTAATGCATGAATGATGAAAGGAAACTCTAGATCATGAGTAAAGTAATTTACCTCATGCTCATTTAATTTCCTTGATTCATAAAAAAATACCTATCCTTTATGCACTAAGAATCCACCAAGCCCCTCCTTGCATGCATCTATGCACACCACAAAATCATTATGTAGATCTAAAATCCTCAACACTGGTCCATTTGTGAGTAGTTATTTCAGTGGCTCGAAGCTTGCTGCACATTGAGTTGTCCACTCAAATTTCTTTCCTTTTCTCTTCAACGATGTGATAGGATGGCCTATCTTGGAGAAGTTCTTGATGAACCTCATGTAGTAACCTTCCAATCCCATGAATGATCGAATCTCACTCACATTATTTGGTGTTGGCTAATACATTATGGCCTTAATATTCTATGGGTCAACTGATATCCCCTCCTTGGAGACAATATGCCCCAAATGGTATATTTGTGACTGGAAAAAGTCACACTTGCTGAGCTTTGCATAGATATTGTGTTCCCTTAGCAACTGTAGTACTGTAGCCATATGTTTTTCATTCTCTTCTTCATTCCTTTAACACACCAATATGTCATATACAAAAACAATGACAAACTTGTCCAAATAAGGATGCAACACATTATTCATTAAACACGTGAAAATAGTAGGGGAATTAGTAAGCCCAAAAGGCACCACTACAAACGTTTAGCACATGTATCTTGTTCTGAAAGATGTTTTGTGAACATCTTATTCCTTGATGTACACTTGATGATATCTAGACCGCAAGTCTATCTTAGAGAATACTACTGCCTCTCTTAGCTGATCGAACAAGTCATAAATTCATGGCAACATATATCATTTCTTAATGGTCACCTTTTTCAATTTTATATAATCAATACAGAGTCTTAGTGTTCCATCATTTTTCTTTACAAACAATACTGAATCTCCCCATGGTGATATACTTAGCTGGATGTAACTTTTATCAAGCATTTCCTTCAGTTATAGCTTTAACTCAACCAATTT